>OY292390.1:23585789-24785789 GCA_958496215.1 Verbena officinalis | reverse complement strand
ACACAGAGAGTTTTGCTAAATTCCGTGGACATCAAATGTAGGTGAGTAAGCCTCTTTTGGAGACGTCCAGATATGGTTATCTTGCAGCCATTTCTGCATCGAGTTATTCCTTCATTTCTCTTCTCAAGCACTTTATTCCCATCATGAATCCAGGTAAGTCTTATCTCGCTTCGAGCATTTCTTTTTCATGAAATAATACTAAAACATTTCCCCTTGTTGACAGGTGGTGCCACAATTTCTCTTACATACATAGCATCTGAGAAGATAATACCAGGGTACATGTTTCCTCGATTCTTTGAACAAAAAATGATTTTGTTTCCTCGTACTCTGGGATTATCTTGTGCCCATTTTTTTTGCAGGTATGGAGGTGGCATGAGTTCAGCAAAAGCTGCTCTCGAGAGTGATACGAAGGTTAGCAATATAGTCAAAACTAGAGATTTTTTATCACATTTTTTTTGCTTATTCTTACATATTGCAATGATGCCTTAATCTCTATCTACTTGGTTTTAGGTGCTTGCCTTTGAAGCTGGAAGAAAACACAACGTCAGAGTCAACACCATATCTGCAGGTATTTCAAATTATACTGTTCTCTTAGTATTCGATATGTAATTATATATGATTCATTTCATGAAAGTAAACAAGGGTAAACCTAGTAAACTCCCAATCTGTAAAATTTATTATTATAATTTATGAATGAATATATTCCAGGCCCATTAAGGAGCCGTGCTGCAAAAGCTATTGGTTTTATTGATATGATGATCGACTACTCATTGGAGAACGCTCCCTTGCAGAAGGAGCTAACTGCTGGTGAGTATAGTTGACTAATAGTTATTTGGTTAATTACAACTAAACCCCCTTCAAAAAGGCTATATTACAAATTGTATCCCTTAAACTATAAAATTACAGATGAGGTTGGAAACGCTGCTGCTTTTCTTGCATCTCCATTGGCGTCGGCTATCACTGGAGCTGTTGTTTATGTTGACAATGGTCTCAATGCAATGGGAGTTGGAGTTGATAGCCCTGTTTTTTCGGATCTTGATATCCCAAAAGCCCAGAAAAGTTAAGAGCTTTGAGTGAATTTCTAAAGTACTTTTCAGAGTGAATTTTTGTCACCAAAATAAATATGTTGGGGTCTGTATTTCTATTTGCTGAATTATCAGAACTGATGACTGATGAGTATCTATCTTATTACAATCGGGAAAACGAGTTTATGACTACTGAAAGATTGTAGCTTTGTACTCTAGATTATGAATTATGACCAAGCTGTCTGAATTTAAAGAAAATCTATTTGATTCTTAGTTTTTCAAATGCATCTTTCTCTTTGGGAAGAATACATGCGGGGGAAATTACTATTTTGTGAATATTTTCATATATGAATTAAATCCCTTAAGAAACTATGTGTTATTATTTGGCTTAGTCATTTAATTTACACTAGAAGAATAGCTCCAAATCCAATGAGTTAAATACAAGAAAAGTTTTTTTTTTTTTTTCTTTTTTTCAATTATGGAAAATATATGTTTTTATTTCATGATGAATTCAGCGTAAAACTAGTATTAAAATTTCATAAATTAACTAAAACAATAACAATATATTTTCAAACAAAGCTCTCTACCTTTCATTGTCAGTATTAGAATTTAAGGTAAACAGAAGGGTGCAGTTGAGTGGAACAACATCTCTTAACTAAACTATAGGTGTTTGAATTCTGATTTTAGGTAGGGGCAACCTGTAAATCTCTCGGGTTTACTAACCTTAAATCTCTTTGGTTACGATAGTAAACGGTAAATCTCTCGGGTTTACTAACCTTAAATCTCCTTGGTTACGATAGTAAACGGTAGTGGCAGAGCCAGAAAATTTCTTCAGGGGGTCATTCCAATATAAATTTTTAGTCTCTTATTTTATAAATTTCTTATTTTATAAATTTTTTGTCTCTTATTTTAATTACAAAAAAGACTTAAAATCCATGAGATTAGGTCTTTTTTATGAAAAACACCCTGTCTTGAAACATTACAAATGCTCGGCTTGGTTAGCTGAAATCTTACAAATATCTGCTCGAAATATAAAAATCTATACATAATACCCCTGAAAAACCTTACAAATGCCCCCTCAGGAGATATGTGTAAAATTATAAGGTTTCATGGTATTTTCCGTAAACAACGTAAATTTTAGGAAAATTTTCATAACTGACCCTTTTTTATAATAACTCAATTACTTATATTCAATTTAATATTAAATAAAAATCTTTGATTTTGTAATATATTTTTTAATATACATAACCCCATATTGTATATAAATTTATGGCTTTGTGAGGGGTCAATTAAACAATTACCACATTAAAATCAATCACAGTACCTAATTAATATATTTCATATACATATATTTGTGAAATTTTTAAAAGTTGAGGGAGTCAATTGCACTCCCTCAACTCTATGTGGGCTACGCCACTGGTAAACGGTGAATGCCATGGTTTGGTTTAGAAGAAAAAAAAATTAAAATTTGAGGTGGCTTACTGTTTTAATTATATGGAAGCTTCCATAATTAGTGTCATATAAGTTGAGTTTTCAAAATTCAAAATATTTAAGTCATATAAGGTGTTAGAATTTTTGAATTTTCATTTTCGACCAATAAATTTAGTGCTAAGGAGGTTAAGTCAACAAAATTTTCATCACATTCAATAAGTCCAAAGTATTTCGAATTTCAAATAAACTTATAGCTGGCTCAGCTCAACATTTTCAAAAATTCTAATTTCCCTTGAAAAATGTCAATTTCACCCTCAATAATGATTCAATTATGTTATTATCCTACTGAAACTCATCAAATCTCGAGGGCAAAAAGGTCATTCCCTCATTAGCAGATATGCCAAAAACCCAGACTACAGATCATCCCCAAATCTCTCATTAGCTTGCTCCGCCACCTTCTCCCCCAATATTTCCGCCCGCACTTTACACTATAAATCACACACAGAATCAGATTTTCTGTACTGTTGAGCTTAGCCCACTTCACAAAACAATCTATCAGTCAATATGAAGGCTTCAATCAGGTTTAGGGATGAGCAAAAGCCATTACTGAGAGCTAAAATCCCATTAAACATTCTAAACTTCCCATTTAAATCGGGGATTTCTGCCGGAGAATCCAAGGAATTGTCTCTAAATCTCAGCACCTTTTTTGATTCTGGCCCTTCACTCAAATTCTCATACCGTCCGAACGATTCACAAAACCCGTTCAGCTTCGTTTTCAAGACGGGGATTGGGAATTTCGGGTCGCCCACAAATAGCCCCTTGACGATGAGCGCTGAATTTAATCTGGTCGGCAATCAAAACCCCAGTTTTTTCATCCACTTCAAGCCCGATTTCGGTGATTTCTCGCTGAAAAAATCGCATTCTTCTGTTTTCGTGAAGAGTTTGGGGGAGAAACTGAACGGCGGCGCTGCCACCGAGGACAGCTTTGTCAATAACGGGTATTTCAAGGGGAGCAATTTTTTCCCGGCGACGGTTGAGTCGAAGGCGGCGGCTGGGCTGGTGCTGAATGGCCTTCTTAAAGGTACAGAGCTCAGCGCCAAAACGGCCATGCCTCTGCGAGATATCGCGGTGGTGAATTTCCGGTGGGGGCTTAGGGTTCCGCCGCAGGAGGCGGCGGATGATATTGATGCTGTGGTGGTTGGGCGGAAGGGCGATCGTACGGGTGGGATAAGGCTGCCCCTGTTGGTGATGAACAAAATTGGAATCGAACACGTGGCCAAATCTAACTCGAAGGGAGAGAAAGCGGGCCCCGGCGAGAAGTATGACAATTTGGCTGAGGCGTGTTTGGATGTAAAGAAACAGCTTGATGTGATTCAAGCTGAGAATGGGCTGTTGAGTAAGGCTTTGAATGATTTGAGATCAGATATAGCTGCCGGAAAAATGGATTTCTTGTCGGACCACCACCGGAGTAAGTATTCCGGCGGTGGCACCGACCGGCGGGGAAAAGGCGATAAGAAATCTTCTGAAGGTTTAGGTTTTGGTGGGGAAAGTAATGATGGATTGAAGATTGCTTGATCTTGTGAAGTCAAATCATTTGTTTATGTTTGTCCTTGCATTTCTTTATTTATTTTTTATTTTTATTTTTTTGAGGGAAGTTTGTTCTTGCATTTCATTCATATGAATATGAGTGGAAGGTATTAGTTTTGTTTAAGTTTGTTTCC
Source organism: Verbena officinalis (assembly GCA_958496215.1). NCBI lineage: Eukaryota > Viridiplantae > Streptophyta > Magnoliopsida > Lamiales > Verbenaceae > Verbena > Verbena officinalis. Next base: position 24,781,612 of record OY292390.1, on the reverse strand, counting down.
TAAGTTTTTGAGTTGAGCTAGCTTTGTTTCTAAAGATGAATATATGCTTATTTTTGCTTGTTTTGTCTAGTTAAATGAGGGGTATGAATTGATGGTGTAAATTGCTTATATAATAGACATATTTGGATTTCTTTTCTTGATAAAGGTAGTAAAAGGTGTTGTTGTGTCTGTGTCGTATCACAAGTGGGAAGTAACGTTTTTACTTTTTGAATGGAAAGTTATCCCACGACTACCCACCACATACAAATTGATTAACGTGTATTTGGTTCCTCTCTATTACATTACACCCTCTTTCTAATTATCTCTCTAATATCTCTTTGCCGTTGGATGGATGCCACATAATAAGAGATTTAATCCAATGCTCGAGTTAATTCTCTATTTTTATCTTATATTATATTTAATGGAAGGAAAACTAATTTCTATTCCTAATATCTCTCCTCTTTTAACATAACAGTAAAGAATGCAAACAAATATCTGATTCTAAAGTTTCTCTATATCCAATTACAAAATTCATCACAGTTTTGTTGTTTTTCTTTTCTTTAATTTTTCAAATAATTGAAATTGGGGAAAAATGTTAGAGGTTTTATTGTAGAGATTTTTCATTGGAAATTTTGACCTAAAATATATATAGTGATCGATGGCAACTCCTGTAAATAAAATAAAAACCAGGGGTATTAAGAAAAATCACTGTGGATGAATTTATGTAAAAGGTCCGAAAATTTTGAGAAAACTAGACAAAAGGACAAAGTCATCATTTTTCTTAGAGAAAATGACCTATTTTTAAAAGTTATAGTCAAAAGGACCTGAAATAACAATCTCTTATTATTAAGGACCCATTTTGAAAAAAAAAATAGATATTTCCAGCCCATCAAAAAAAAAAATTTTTCTTTTCCATTTAGTTTTCTAACTTTTTAGAAATTTTTATTTCTTTTCTTTTTTTTTTTTGATACATTTTATTTTCTTCTTCTCCTTCTCGACGCCTCTGAACTGTAAAAGTAAACTAGGGACTTCTTCTTGTCGCGTCTTCAGCTTCTGTTTGGGCTTAATTCTTCAACTTCTGTTTCTGCTTGGTACGATTCGATCTTTTGAACATTTAGGGTTCATTTTTTTGTTTTTCTGTGTGGCGTAATTTCTTATGATTCTAGTTGTTTGAACAATTCGGATTCCAATTGTTTTCAAGTTTATGTATATTTTTCATATTATCAAATAAGTATATTGTTGAACTGAGCAATTTGCAATTTTCCGATAAGATATTTCAAGATTCATTCTCGGGAACATGCAGTCAAATTGATGCATTTACTGAAGAAGTCTTTTCATGTTTTAAGGTTGGGCAAGTCCTTCAAATTAATTGCTGCATTTATTTTGTATCTATTTATTTGTAAGTTCACAGCATATGAACAACATAATAAACTTTGATCTATATTTTCCAACGGGTTTTATTTTATCAAAATTATCATCAATTCCCCATCGTAGGTTGAAAAATGGCTTTCCCGAACGAGGGAGGTATGGATTTTGCGCCCATCCGTCGTCTCCTCGCTAGTATTGAGTACGATTCCCATATGCACATCTGCCCAATTAGACATGATACAAAAATAATGGATATTTTCCAATTTGTCAATCGAAAATGGCCACAATCTCACCAAAGTGACATTATTTTGAAATATCTTGCCCCTCATATGACGGGGCACTCTGTCAGACTGTTGAATGATGAGGATGTGGAGCTCATGATCCAGCTGCACAAGACGCTTAAATTGGGCCTTATCACCATGAGGGTGTCATTTACACCAGTGGAATCCTGTTGATATCTCTCCCCTGCGTCCTGTCAACCAGGCAATTGAGAGAATTGCAAATAGAAGGATGAGATTGAGAGGCTGCATTTTTTCTTTCTATAAAGATTGGAATGACTATGATGATTTCAGTATAATTTTTCTTGTTTGTTTGTACGTTTGGTTTGGATAAAAACTATAAATATTGGATTTTGTACTCTAAATCTTGGACCAATAACTGTTAGTTTGTACTTGAATTTTAATGTTTCCAGATTTCTCTGTTACCGAATAAACTCTAAATATATTATTTTATACTTTGAATCTTTATTGTGCTACCTTGATTAGGCCATGGGATACTTTATAACCGTTTATTTGTACTGTAATCATAAATACTTTATAACCGTTTATTGTATTTAATACTTTGATTACGCAAACGAGTACTCTGATTTTGCACCTAAGTACTTGATACCCATTTTCTAGTACTCGATTCTCTATTTCTACCACATATTATGAAAATATATTTTATTAGAATTTATACTTTATTCCTGTCTATAGTGTACCTTGATTAATCAGACCAATACTTTCGCCGTTTGAAATCTGTACTCGATTCTCTACATTTTCATGCATGGTGTGTAATAAAAATATATGAAAACTAAATGTGATTTTGGGAATTCCAGAGTTCCAGGGAATTCTTCTTGACATCCTCATGGAATATTTTGTAATAATAAACAATATATTGTTATACCTGTTATATTGTATTTAATACTTTGATTACGCAAACAAATACTCTGATTTTGCACCTATGTATTTGATACCCATTTTCTAGTACTCGATTCTCTATTTCTGCCACATATTATGAAAACTTATTTTATTGGAATTTATACTTTGTTCCTGTTTATAGTATACCTTGATTAATCAGCCAAGTACTTTCATTGTTTGAAATCTGTACTCGATTCTCTACATTTCCACGCATGGTATATAATAAAAATATATGAAAAATAAATGTGATTTTGGGAATTCCAGAGTTCCAGGGAATTCTTCTCGACATCCTCGTGGAATATTTTGTAATAATAAACAATATATCGCAATACCTGTTATATTGTATTTAATACTTTCATTACGCAAACGAGTACTCTGATTTTGCACCTAAGTACTTGATACCCATTTTTTAGTTCTCGATTCTCTATTTCTGCCACATATTATGAAAACTTATTTTATTAGAATTTATACTTTGTTCCTGTCTATAGAATTCCTTGATTAATCAGACCCGTACTTTCGTCATTTGAAATTTGTACTCGATTCTCTACATTTCCACGCATGGTCTGTAATAAAAATATATGAAAAATAAATATGATTTTGGGAATTCCATAGTTCCAAGGAATTCTTCTTGACATCCTCGTGCAATATTTTGTAATAATAAACAATATATCGCAATACCTGTTATATTGTATTTAATACTTTGATTACACAAACGAGTACTCTGATTTTGCACCTAAGTACTTGCTACCCATTTTCTAGTACTCGATTCTCTATTTCTGCCACATATTATGAAAAATTATTTTATTGGAATTTATACTTTGTTCCTATCTATAGTGTACCTTGATTAATCATACCAATATTTTCGTCATTTGAAATTTGTACTCGATTCTCTACATTTCCACGCATGGTCTGTAATAAAAATATATGAAAAATAAATGTGATTTTGAGAATTTCAGAGTTATAGGAAATTCTTCTTGTCATCCTCGTGGAATATGTTGTAATAATAAACAATATATCGCAATACTTGTTATATTGTATTTAATACTTTGATTCCGCAAAGCAGTCCTCTAATTTTGCTCCTAAGTACTTGGTATCCATTTTCTAGTACTCGATTCTCTATTTCTGCCACATATTATAAAAACTTATTTGATTGAAATTTATAGTTTGTTCCAGTCTATAGTGTACCTTGATTTATCACCATTACACTCTATATATACTTAAACGTACTCACATGTGTGATCGAATAATTGATCAAATTTATATCGATACGAATAACTTGGTATGTTGATCATTGTCTAATATTAAAGTTGATTCAACTATGAACTTAACTGAAATATATATCGTACTAAGGAATTACGTTTAAGGATCAATTGATCGCACTTATATGAATACAATAATATTTCTTATGACATAACGTGTGATATTGAACGAATTTGAAGTATTGAATTATGATCGTAAATGAAATGAAATATTGGTATACTTTTTAGGAATTCCATACATATTGGTATTCAAAAGCATGACAATACTATAACATTCCTTAATATTAAATTAGAATATTGAACGGAGTATTTATGTCCAACTTCACTGAAGTTTGGATTTAAGTAGTATATTCAACTCTACTTAGAAATTACTAAATTTATTTAAGTAGTATATTCACGCAAAAATGATTTATTTATATGCATTCGAAGTAATTAAAACTTCTGGGGTTCTATAATGTTAGGACAAGGTACTTATTTCAGATTACTGCATTATTCTTTTGTAATAATACACAATATATAGTAATACCTGTGATATTGTATTTTATACTTTGATTCCTGAAAATAGTACTCTGACTTTTCAAGTAAGTACTTGATACCCATTTTTTAGTATTCGATTTTGCACCTAAGTTTATTGATACCCATTTTTCAGTACTCAATTTTGCACTTAAGTACTTGACACCCATTTGTCAGTACTCGATTTTGCACCTAAGTACTTGATAACCATTTTTCAGTACTCGATTTTGCACCTAAGTACTTGATACCCATTTTCTAGTACTCGATTATCTATTTCTGCCACATATTATGAAAATTTATTTTATTAGAATTTACACTTTGTTCCAATCTATAGTGTACCTTGATTAATCAGATTAGTACTTTAAACGCTTGAAATCTGTGCTCGATTCTCTACATTTCCACACATGGTCTGTAATAAAAGTATATGAAAAATAAATGTGATTTTGGGAATTGCAGAGTTCCAGGGAATTCTTCTTGACATCCTAGTGGAATATTTTGTAATAATAAACAATATATCGCAATACTTGTTATATTGTATTTAATACTTTGATTACGCAAACGAGTACTCTGATTTTGCACCTAAGTACTTGCTACCCATTTTTTAGTACTCGATTATCTATTTCTGCCACATATTATGAAAACTTATTTTATTCGAATTTATAATTTGTTCCTGTCTATAGTGTACCTTGATTAATCAGACCAGTACTTTCGTCGTTTGAAATCTGTACTCGATTCTCTACATTTCCACGCATGGTCTGTAATAAAAATATATAAAAAATAAATGTGATTTTGGGAATTTCAGAGTTCCAGGGAATTCTTTTTGACATCCTCATGGAATATTTTGTAATAATAAACAATATGTCACAATACCTATTATATTGTATTTAATACTTTGAATACGCAAACGAGTACTCTGATTTTGCACCTAAGTACTTGCTACCCATTTTCTAGTACTCGATTCTCTATTTCTGCCAGATATTATGAAAACTTATTTTATTGGAATTTATACTTTGTTCCTGTTTATAGTGTACCTTGATTAATCATACCAGTACTTTCGTCATTTGAAATCTGTACTCGATTCTCTACATTTCCATGCATGGTCTGTAATAAAAATATATGAAAAATAAATATGATTTTGGGAATTCCAGAGTTCCAGGGAATTCTTCTTGACATCCTCGTGGGATATTTTTAAATAATAAACAATATATCGTAATACCTGTGATATTGTACTTTATACTTTGATTCCTGGAAATAGAACTCTGATTTTGCACCTCCGTACTTGATACCCATTTTTCAGTACTCTATTTTCTATTTCTGCCACATATTGGAATTTATACTTTGTTCCAGTCTAGATATTACCTTGATTTATCATACTAATACCTAAGCAAAATACATATAATCCGAAAAAAATAATAAATCGGTAAACCATCCAATATAAACATAAAATATAAACATAACACTTAACATTAAATATTCCAAAAGTGTGGCATTAAAATGCCACAATTGTTTTTAACAAAATACTAAAAAAAAAAACATTAAACTTAAAAATAAATATATTATTTTCGTAGAACCTGCAGAAAAAAAAACAACTCCTCTTAATTTCCCGAAGATCTAATCTTCCTCCAGATGGATGCTATACTGTCATCATCATCAGAAGATGTCTCCTCCTCTTCCTCCTCAAACTTCTCCTTTAACTCCGGGAAATTCTCAATGTCCGACTCTTCCTCAGAAATATCATTGGCATTATACCCCATTAATTCTTCATCGATAAAGGAAGCACAAGCTACGGCAAAGATAAATCGGAGCTTGTCGTAATACGGAAGTCCGTATTGACGGAAGAATTTCATTTCCACAGTCTCCGATTTGTTGCCTAGGTAGCCCTTACTGTACTTCTCCCCAAGGATGACTTTTCTCCTTTTCGAACTAGATAAACTAACATCGTAGTCCGCGAGAAATCTTTGAAACTTCACAAATTTGTCCCGAAGTTGAATGATTCGGTAGAGGACTTCATATGCCGGCATGTCCAACTGCTTACCAATCTCCACAGGCACTCGTTCCATGACTTCTTTGTCGATGACGCAGTTGGTTTTGCAGAATCTTTAACGAATCGACCCTCGAGAATGATGTTTTGTTCAATACGGGTTTCAGTAAGAAGAATGGCAGCGTGTCGGTCGCTACTTGCTCCCATCCCGATCCCGATCCCGATCCCGATCCCGATCCACTTGCTCCAGCAGCCATTTTCTTTTCAAAGAGAATTCCAAAGTTAAATTCCACATTGCAAAATCAATTATATATTTCGAAGAAAAGACTAATTTGAAGTATTAAAAAACCAATCTAAGGTTACAGGAGAGTATTTCATAGTATAGAAACATCAATATCAGGTACCAATGAGATTCATGGTATAAAACGACAATATTAGGGTACAAATTACTTTTTCAGAGTATTAAAACAACAATACCAGGTACAGATAACTATTTCATAGTATATAGAAACACCAATATCAAATACAAATGACATTCAAGGTATAAAAACGACAATATTAGGGTAGAACAGACTATTTCGAAGTATTAAAACACAAATAACAGGTTACAGGATATAAGAAACACCAAATACGAATGAGATTCAAGGTATAAAAATGACAATATTAGGGTAGAATAGACTGTTTCGAAGTATTAAAACACCAATATCAGGTTACAAGACTCTATTTCATAGCATAGAATCACCAATATCAAAGCATAAAAATGAGGAAATTAGGGTACAAATGACTATTTCAAAGGCATTAAAACTCAGTTCTAGGGCTATATCAGAAAACCAGGGCATTAAAAAGAAATTTTACGAAATCTGAGTAAAAAATAATACTGGAAGTATAAAATTCCACACAATCTGGGTACAGATCAAAATAATCAACGCATTTCGAAGTATTAAAACACCAATATGAAGGTATAAAAATGACGTAATTAGGGTATAAAGGACTGTTCAAAGGCATTAAAACTCAGTTTAGAAAATCAGAAAACCGCTCTATTAAAGAAATTTCACGAAATCTGAGTAATAAAACAACACTGGAAGTATAAAATTCCACAAAATATGGGTACATATCTAAATAATCAACGCATTTCGAAGTATTAAAACACCAATATGAAGGTACAAAAACGACGAAACTAGGGTATAAAGGACTATTTCAAAGACAGTAAAACTCAATTTAGGAAATCAGAAAACCAGAGCATTAAAGAAATTTCACGAAATCTGAGTAATAAAACAACACTAGAAGTATAAAATTCCACAAAATATGGGCTCAGATCTAAATAATCAAAGAATTTGAAAGTACCTTCAAAGTATTTCTGAAAAAGAAGTTGGTTGAGACGTGAGGCTTTGTGCTTCTGCGGTGGTGGGTGTTTTCTGCGTTTCTGGTGATCGATATATGTAGGGTTTAGGTCTGAGAATGAAGGCTATTATATAGAATCAATGAGAAAAAGGAGTACCTGTGGTGGATTCTGCAGACTTCCCCTCGCTTCGCTTCTTCTCAGGCCGGGATTCTGGAAGGATTTTTCAAGCGGTCGTCTTCTCAGTCTGATGCCTGTTTGTATAGTAATAACTGTGTCAGGGACATATATTATATTTGGGAACTACTCAATCAGGATGATTCCTCTCCCCAATAGTTCAGCTTCTGCAAATTTGGAGGGAAATACTCTTTGATTTTTTCAATAATTTTTAACTCCTTTGTGGGTATTTTCGTAATTACTTGCAAATCAGATGAAAAGAAAATATAAAAGAAAATATTTTTTTGATGACTAGGCATGAATAATATTATTTTATTTAAAATAGGTCCTAATTTTTAAGAAGTTTCAATTTCATGTCCTTTTGCCTAATATTTTTAAAAGTTGGTCTTTTTTTTCTAAAGAAACATGTGAAAGAGATCCTTATTTCTAATTATCCAAAAAAATTTCAGGTGGCATGTTTGGACCCGGGTCGTGGCCCAGGCGTAGTAAACCAAGAAAATTTGCTTATTTTGGGCCTTGATATGCATTATAGCCCTCAATAAATAAACAATTTCTGAGAGTTTGTTCTCAATGTGAGCAGAACACTTGGAATCGAATTAGGAATTGGGGGTTTATTGTTGCAGTAACGACGAAGGCGTGAGGTCGCGGACGTCTTGGTAAAATTTTGTGCTTTGATTTCCCTTTACTTTTCTTCGTGGAAATTGTTAGCCTCAGCCTGACCAATCGCAACACAAGTCCGGCGGAGACATTCGGTGGGGGTAAAGTGTATTTCTCTGCTAAACTTTTTGATTTGATCAGTATTATTGTTTAGAATCCTAACTACCACAAAAAACCACGCAAAGCTGTCTATAGCAATGGCAATGGCAGAGTCTGCTTCGCTAACAGTTAGAAGAATGGAGAAGGGGTCTTACGAGTTTTTGGTTAAGAATTTTTCCCTCTTCAAAGGAATTGGTCCAAACCAACCCATTGAAAGCGATCAGTTTATGGTGGGGGGCCACAGTTGGGTTATCCTACTTTATCCTGATGGGATGCATGAAGAAGACTTCAGAAATGGGGACGTGTCTTTGTGTATATCACTCGAGAGCGAGCACAGTCGCGCTGTCCGAACATTGTTCGAGTTCTACCTCATCGATCAGTCTGGAAGAGGCAATAATTGGAGCCAAAGTATTATACAAAAGCGTCCCAAGCTTACTCCTTATCACCACGGCAAAGGTTACATGGCTGGACTTAGGAAGTTTATTAAAAGATCATCCCTTGAACCACCTTCTGACTATATCAAAGATGATTGCTTGATAATCACTTGCACGGTTGGAGTATTGACTTCTGACATTCAAGATTTGCCAATTGCTGACATACCGAAACCTAATATTGGGGCTGATTTTGGTAAGTTATTGGAAAGCAAGCATGGAGCTGACTTATTCTTTAGAGTAGAAGATGAAACTTTTGGTGCACATAGGTGTATATTGGCTATCCGTTGCCCTGCACTCTTGTCGTCATTTTCAAATGCTCATAAGAAACAAGAAAGTGTTATTATCAAGATGGAAGCTAGAGTATTCAAGGTTTTTCCTTGCTCCTTACTACCCTCAATTTCCTAAACAAATTAACACGGAACAAAATTCATGTGTCATTTGCATCGTTGGAACAAAATTTGTTTTTGTTTTCATATTTTTGTTTGGTTTCCGTGCTCCCTTTAACATTTCGTTACTCAGGGTTCACATTCTTTGCAAGAGAACTATATTTGTTCTGCCTTTCATTTTGTAGGCTATGCTGTGGTTTATATATACTGGAACCCTTGTGGAAGAAGTCCAAGATGCCTTTGGTGATTTCCATGCATTCATATTGAATTCATTTATGGTGAAAATGCTTGCTGCAGCTGATGAATTTCAGTTGGAAAGTCTTAAAAAGATATGTGTATCACGGATTTTGGAGAGCCTGCCTGCTGAATCAGTTGCATGCTTGCCATATCTAGCTGATCTTTATCATGCTCCAGAACTAGAATCTGCTTGTCCCAGTTTTTCAGCTGAATATCAATCTGGTATTTATGCTAAACAAATCCTAACAGATTATGTTGTGAGTTCGATGAATTTTTTATGCTCCAGTCTGATTGGTTTTTGTTGGCCGTTTTAGGAATTACAGTTTAATGGTAATATTAATTCTTCCATGAAGGATTCAGTGGGGAATGTTAGTATAATTTTGATGTTCTTGGTGAAAGTTGAGAAAGTTACTTGTAAGATGCTAAGTTTTTTGATAAGATGGCCACGCATCATCTTGTGAGGGAGTTGGGAATTGGAATCATACCATTTCTGATTGCTTCATGAGTTGGTTTGCTTTCATACTTATTTGCTTTGTGATTTTTCATATGTAAACTTGCAACTTTGTTTTAACTGGGAAATTTAATGTGAACTAATAGCAGCATGTAAACCTCGAGATGATGGCCCTGGCCCTGCTCTATTTGCAGTTAAGCTATGTACTAATGTAGATTATGAAATTCATCGTCATTATTTTGTGATACGTTAGAGAAAAAGATCTTTGCGGTCTATTGTCATCTCGTGTCGAATTACGAGAAATTTGCTCAAGTTTATCACCATGGATCAATATGCTTTTCTTTCATATTCTCCCCTTGTGTTGTAATTAATAAATAATAACCATGATTTTATGTGAACCTTGACAGGTGTCAAGGACCCAATGGATCTGAATCCGTGGAAGAAAGTTTCCACTACTGTATCAAGAGATAGCTTGTTTCGGAGAAAGTTCTGAGGCGCAACAGTCTACAAGCAGAGAAATGGTAAGGCTTAGACTTGATTTGGATAAATAGTTTATATTTTTTTGTGTATCTGTCAAAGTTAATGTTTTAATTTTTCCCTGGCTAAGTTTGTTCACATGATGTTTGTAGAAACTCGGCCCGTGCACCAAAGTTTTCCGTGTTGTGAAGGGGCTCATTCCGCCTTCGGATCTGAAGAAGATAATGGAGTTGTGATGCCTCCAAGTTATATATGTATAAACTTGCTTAGATCTGTTCTGAAGGTGTTTTCCTGTATCTAGTGGCTGGCTTGTTTCTGCGAGCAATTTTAATCTTTATTAACGAGTTTTAGCTGTTTTCAGTTTTAGCTGTTAGGACTTTAGGTAGAATTAATCAATTTTCTGTCAATTTACAAAATTCTTAAGCTCGCTTGTAGAGAATATGTGTTGCTTTTGCTAAGATAGAATTAAGATTGTTATAGAGTATTGTTTTGGACATTTGGGGGAGACTGCGCTTTGGAGGAGAGTAATAGAATTTTGAGGAATTGGAATTGGACATTGCCACTCTGAAGTTCAGAGGAGTTTGAGTTTTGAGTTTGTGTTTTAGCTGTTTTCAGTTTGTCCAATTTGGAGAAACAAGTCTAGAATTGTGTGGACGCGTGTTGTCTGTTGGGTTTTAATTCATTTATTTACCTTATCCAAAAAGAGTTGGTTAAATTTAAAAAAGGAGGAGCATCATGGCCATGGGGCATAGCAGGATAAGAATGATCATGGAGATGTTGAGTGTGCGCTTCTATTTTTTCTTTATTTCTCGTTTTTCAGCTTTTACTGGTAGGAAATATGCGGGAGATATAACAAAAACTATCAAATGATTATGGTGTAAAATTGTACTGTATTACATATTGCCAATTTGCCTGGATACTAATTGCATGGATGATTTGTCGTTATTCTGACTCTGCATGTAAACAAGCCCTGTTTTTCAGAATCGACTTCGCACATAGTCTCAAACCGAACTCGTTATGTTCCAAATCAATCGATATGTTAATGCTAACAGGATGTTGTCTACTATATGCACTGAATCCTACGTGTACATGTAACATATTCAGAATGAAATGCAATCGCAATTTTCCCCTGACCAAAAATTAGTTTCTGAAATTCCTTTGAACCTGGAGTAATGTTTCACATAAATTCAGATGTTTCACTCCGACTTACCACATACTTGTAATTTTAAAATAGTGACTGGGATTTTATTGGAAAAGTTGTCCAGTTGCCATGGTGCCAAGTGTAGAAGTCCTGCATTTAGACACAAATTAAAGTTGCATAAGCAAAGCATAGCATGGCTTGGTGATTATTTTATTAACCATCTTTCAGCTCGTAATAGAATGTAAAGAAGGACAGAAACACTCTAAATATAAACTCCACGACCATAATTAAGCTTCACAATGTCTGGAGCCACATTATGTGGACTTCCCACAATCTCAGTGAATGTGTCAGTTTCAACTGATTAATGAAATAAACTATAAAATGATTAATGAACTCCCGAAATAATAGAATGTAAAATAAGAAGAGTGTACATGTATGTTATTTTTAAAGCTCATAGGCGAAGCATGGGCCCGTGTTGAACTCCTCATTCTTCATAATTTTCCAGACTAACCAAGGAAGTTCTTTGTTTAATACAAAACTATAAGCTTGACGGGAAAAAAAAAAAATAAAGAGGATAACTCATAAACTTCACAAGAGGAGTTCATGCAATCACTTGTTTGGTAAAGTATAACAGTTTATAGCTCTTGTGTAGCATATAGAAACCAATAACCCAGTTCAGGAAGAAACACAAGGTCTCCGGCAATAAATCTCTATTCACGATTCCAATTTTACATAAACGCCGCAGAAACCTAGATTTCAAATACTTTGTTGACCCAGCACACATTACAATTCAATCTATATCTCAAGTACGTAATCCTTCACACAATAACTTCACCACAAATTTATTTTCATGAGGCACTGAAGAATGTGTGGAGTTCTTTAAGCAAAAAAATAAATTCACGTTGGTAAGTTTATATAGTAGAACAAATGCAAGAACCGAAAAGCTAAAAAAAAAATGAGATATAAGGGTGAGATACTTACAGAGTTACAGTTACAAGACCATCCTCTTCCATTGGCCGACTGCAAAACAAAGAAACAATACAAGACATAATTTAATAAAAAAAAGAAAATAATCCTACAACTAAAATACTGCAGTGGCAAACACTGAGAAGATCCAGTTTCAAAGGCAAAAGGCGCCGGAACAGAAATTATCAAAATAACTGGATAAATCTTCGACTGAAAACTAGTTTACTTTGGGTCTGATAAAATTCATAAAAAAGAAATGCTCAGTTGTATTAGCATCACAAGATAAATTACCAATCAGGTTTAGTTACAAGGAATGACAGAAGGACCTCGAAATCCAAATGACCGAAAATGCTACATGAAAATAAAATTTACACCAATCCATTAACTTCAGAATTATATATTCACAAGTGAGGTGTAAGTGTTATTTTCATAGTTAGAGGGATATAATTGGTAATTGACCAATTTCCAGGTCAGTTTAATGTAATTAACATAAACAAAATGGAGTTAAAGAATGAGATTTGTGACTAATGAAAGTTCTGTTGAGAAATTGTGGTTGAAAATTCATGTTATAATCGTGTATAAAGCACCTGATCTATCTTAAAAGGATCTCCTTCTAAAAAGGTGCATCAGCCTAAATAATATCTCCAAATATGGTCCTAATTTTATCACAGGAACCCGAACCGCAGATTCTAATTCGCTCAACTTTCCATCTCAAAGAACCTGGACAAGTTATGATATTGACCAGATTATTAAATCATTTCATTAAGTGCCAATCTCTTCTATCTGAGAAACATTAATCAACATTGACTTCTGGAGCCAAACAAGCCATAAGAGCACGCTGAGCAGCTGCTCTCCATTTCACCTTTCACTTTATATTCTAAAGAAAAAGAAGCAGCACAAATTTAAAATTGGTATAAAAAAATAAAAAATGAGACAGTAATAATGATAATGAAGGGGTATACACGAACTTGATTCGATTGAAAGTATTACCTTATCAGCATCGGTAACAAGCTCCAGTAAAGACTTCATTCTCTCCGCAATCCTCTCTCTTCTCAATTGCCCACACTTCATTTTCAACCAATGACACGATAAAAATTTAGAATGAAGCTGAAAAATGAAATATTCTATCAATTATCATAAAAAGCCAGAACTCTGATTGACAACATTAATGTTATTTAAGACTATCAATTATCAGAAAAGTCAAAACTCTGATTGACAACATTAATGTTATTTAAGACTGAATAATTTGGTACAGAAAGATATGTAACAGGTTCTACCTACCGTCTCAAAAAATTTGATTCCATATTAATCAGCTAGTGCTTGACCCTTAGACATGGCAACAACTAACTGAAATTTGAATAATTTATTCATGCAAAAACAAGCTAGTTTGGGCTTCAGAGAGGACCCTGTGCAGAAATGGGAAACGAACAACTTTCAATTTACACTTTACATAATGATCAATGACTTGGAAATAGGGCTGATTGGTTGCAAAATACATTAACCAAATAAAGATAGTTAAAACTCTAAATCAACAGTATATAATGATGAAATTGTATCCCTTATCAGCATCCAGAATTAGTGATGTCCGAAGCATCAAAAAAACTTATCTAAAGTCCTCAAAAGCAAAGTTAAAGTAAATGCCACAAAAGTACTTACATTGGCTCTGCACATATTCAGAGCTACATCCTAAAATCTTCTCTCCATAAGCACCCAGTCCCCCGTTTATGAAGCCTGAACTTGCACCAAAGAATGAAATTCCAAAAGGATTTGGCTGTGCATTGGGGGCCCCAATATTATCATACATTTTCCCAGAATCAAGCAAATTCTGCAAGAGCAATAAACCAGTTCAGTAGGAAAAGGGATTCGTGAAGAAACGAGGGGGATAAATATATACAACAATGATAAGTTCTATAATTTTTAATCAAGCAATCAAGAACCTACTCATTTTCCCCAATGATAAAATAAAAAAGGCAACATTCATAAATGGTCCAGCCTTATATAAGGAAACTTACTCTAGTAGCATCAAGAACTGTATTCACTATTAATTTATCAGTTGCCCACATCATGTAACAATCAGAAGATTATTTTCATATCTGTTATTATTGACAATTGGATGCAGCGGATCTACTCTCCGTATGCCATCAACTACAAACTTGATCTGCATGAAATTATACGAGTCTTTAATACTATAAATCCAAAGGAAACAAAGAAGAATATCCAAGACAAGGGCATGAACGAACCTCATTTTTACCAGGATACAGCTTTATAGTACAGAAAAAATGCCCGTTCTTGATTTCCCCATCTTTCTCTGCAATTCAGCAAAAGCAAATGCTACTCATAAATCATACTATCTATGAGAGTCACAACACTAAAGATTAACAAAAGTTCTTTAAGAAGTCTGTAGATTTGTTATAAGTGCAGCCTCAATTGTCGCCTATACTTAATTTCGTCTTTACAACTTTCCACTCAGAACAATTCCAAATTGTCACTGATATGTGTACATCAGATATATTTTCTTCCGCGTGTCTCATCAGGAACGAAAGTTTTTTATGTATAAGCTCATTCAATTTCAGTTGAGCATTTTATGTTATAACTCATTTATAACACCAAGTAGAGCCTAAACAAACCAAAAGTTGGCTATATCAAGCCCATTTATAGTTCAAAATTCCTACATTTTAGGAAACACCTAACTAACCTGAGTTTTCCATCCATCAAAAGATCCAGCTAAGAGAACCTCTGAAGCTGGATTAGTACACACAATGCAGGGTGTTTGAAGAAGTTGCAATGCTATACGAGAACTATCTATCCAGTTCTGCTTCCTTTCTACTATCTTTTGTGCATCACTGTGAGAATATATCAAAGATGTGACCATTTTTTCACATTAAAAAGTACCTAATCAATAGTTACATGCCAAAAGAATGCACAGATAACATACTTGATTGCTAATGACATTTTCCCCTCTAAAACGCCAGATTGGCTCTAATTAATCTCAAGTCTTCCCTGAGCACTCTTGAACTTATTCTCTTGGAATTGCCATGCATCAGAAAGCTGTACAGTAAGAATGATCCCTAATTACTCCTATACCATCCCCTGATTGTCTGTTCTGAATTCCATTCCTGGTACATATTTAAGCCAAACAGAGAGTCCCCTGAATCAAAAACAGAGGATGAAGAACAGATCATATACAGTCAGTCATCAAGGTCCAAGGAACAATTCTTGGGCTAATTTAACCTCAAAACACAATTTTTTGTCTATATTTATATTAGCATTACCCAAAATTCCACTCTGCACAAACATAAGGCCTGATACGAAAATGAACATAAAGGCCGGCCTGTTTTGCAATTTTCATGAACCTGACAAGATCAAACCACCCCTCAAAATTATATGGATAAAAAAGAAATGGAAAAAGATAGATCTTTTAATCAGCAAACCTCGTTTCTTTTTGCATAGAAGACAAAAAGTAATAAACAAACACAAAATCTTTTTGTCTGCATTACTCTTCCAGGAGATGGCTCATGCCAATTCCAAAATACTTAAGTCTGAATAACATCTAAGCCTCCATCTTTGCCCTTTTTTTACAAGATCACGCCACATCTATACTCAACAAAAGATAATGATCAAAATCAACAGTATATATTTATATTACTAAGAAATGAAAAGGGATTTTTTTTTTTTTTAAGAAATAACAAATTAAATTGTAGCTCAGGGGTACCAGTGAATAGAACCAGAGTAGAACCCTCCTTTCCCATTAATAATAAAAGCTTTATCATCATATGAAGCAGTTGCTCTAACTGAAGAACAAGCCAATGTGGAAAAAGAACCTGATACTAATCTGCCACTTCCTCATTGCCACCCCACCATCACCATCACCACATCTGCCGACGCCCCACTACCACCGCTCTCCCCAAAAGTATTCCATTAGTTTCAGAAGAAAACCCTAATTACCAATAACCCCATTCACACAAGAACAAACGACCACATCGTTCACCACCAGAGAAAGAGGACTGATCCCCCATCACTCCCACACCGTGGTGTATATAGTTTAGCACTTTTTAATTCCTATTAATATTAATATTTTGTACTTAATTTTCTATACAGACTGAAACTTAAATAATCATCACCGACCATTATTTCAGGCCTATAAGACGACACACATACAGAAGACCCAAAAAATATACATACATGCATACAACAAGTGTATATCCTGATGAATGAACGCCATTCAGAAACACCAACACCTCAGGAACCAAATGTCAAAGACAATTGATCCCCATGAACTCCAGACCATCCAATAGATAGGATCCAACTTTACCAATGCTTTTAAAATTTCCTAAACTTCAGGAAACCATGCACAGTGAACATGAAACGACCCCGATTTCCAGTATAATTGACACATACGGCGTCATTTTGCAGCCAATTTAACATGAGACAACCTCAGTTCCCACTTATCGCAGAAATAAAGGGAAATTAAAATATTCATTCCGGGAAAACGGGCAAAAGATAAAAGCATTCCCCGTAAATAAAGGTCCCAAGCAAGTAATTCTCCAACCCAGTTTTTTCCCCCAAAACCCCAGTTTTCAGGACAACATTCACTATCCACAAACCCCTACGTCATCGTTCTTCAACCCCAACGCAGTATAAGACACTGTCTAACATCCAAGAACATGAGGGCAAATAACCACCCGTAACACATGCACCATCAAACAATCAAATTAATAAGGGCCCTCATAAATACAACGATGAAAAGTCCGCAAACTATAGGACACTAGAAAGGTATAAGGAACTGGCCCCACATACCATCATAAAACGGTGGCATTTTCTTACAACCGTCCATTAAACTTCGACATTTTGGGTGCGACATGGGACACTACAACATTGCAAAACGATACGTAATAGACAAATATAGAGAAGAGTCGACAAATGACCACGAAAGAGTGATTCTGTAGAAGAGTCCTTGCTCTCTTATAATATAGAGTAATTAACTATTTTTAATATATTTGTTAAATTTGGAATATATAACTAAAAAGTAAACAAGAAAATAATTGCAAAAACTATGTGAGAAATAAAAAGAGTCCTTGCTCTCTTATAATATAGAGTACTTAACTATTTTTGATATATTTGTTAAATTTGGAATATATAACTAAAAAGTAAACAAGAAAATAATTGCAAAAACTATGTGAGAAATAAATAATAGAGTAAATAGAGGAAGAAAGAATATAATCAATTAATTTATATTAATGACAGTTCAAATTAGTGGTCCTACAGATAATAAATCACTTCCTCAATAGAATTTCTCAACTAGTAATGACTATGTCATGCAACAAGTCCATGTCTAGGCTATTTAATTAACAATATCACACCAGGCTGCAGTGTATCCCATCATCCTGCATCATTGGAAGATATATCAGTGAAAACAGAAATTTCAAATATGTTGAACTGAAAATCTAGATCAATTGTGGAAAATGAAATCTCAAATATGTTTAAGCTGCAACAATGTTTTCCTTGTCGAGTAGAACATTAAGTAAATTAGGGTCAATTACACAAAACTCCCTGAGGTTTGCTCCTTCTACAATTTCACCATCGGAACCTTGCAACCTTACACTTACCCCCATGAGGGGGTATTTGTAAGGTTTCGATAGTCTTCGGATTTCTTAAGCAAACCTCAAGGAGTTTGTGTAATTATCCCATAAGTTAATGAGATTGACAAAATTATCCTTTTAGACAACCGAAATACTAGTGAATGAAGATTTTAACTGGCCAACATATCTCAAAAGGACATCATCCAACAAAACTTATACTCAGTAGCCGGTATCTATCAGTTTTCAGACAACAACTTCATTCCTACAATCTGATGAAACTCAACCAAACTACTTTTAAAGCAATAGTGGGTATAGACCTTAAAACTACATATAAAGCCAGAAAATTTCAATAGCTTCACGATTATATACCAAATCCATTGGAATAATTCAAACTTATGTCATCATGAATTTACTTCTTTTTATAAGCCATTCCCAAGCCAAAGATAATTTACCTCGACCTCTCAATTCAACTGCCTTTCTTTCAATAAATAGCCATCAACTCCTTTAAGCAATAGAGGCTGCTTCTTTATGAGGTTAGCAAAGCTGTCAACGTCCATAAGCACTGCACAAGAATCATCAACAAAATTATAACCTGATCCCAGTAAGGCAGTTAATTCAAGATAACACGGTAATTAATTCATACCCTCATAATTACGAGAAGCATACTGAAGGCAAAGGCTGTGTAGCTTGGATGCTTTATATCTCTTTGCGAGAGAGAGTGTTTCTACAAAGCGAGCAAAAGATATGCTCCTCCATAAGTACGCTTCACAGATGGTTTTAAGACGACTCAGATCATATTCATCAGCTGCTGCAAGCAATTTGGCTACAAAAGTGTTGGATACAGACGGCCCAAACGCATATCCTCCCGCCAAACACTCCTCATCTTCTGGGAGATTATCAGTATATATAAAATGCAATACAGCCTATCGAAAACAGAGATATAAATTAATTGAGTATTTATTTTTTTCAACTTTTGAAACAAAAAGAATAGGGAGAAAGGTCTAACTTTACCTTAAAGACCCGAGGCTCTATGCCAGTGATTATGACCTTTTCCGAGTGGTCAGAATTCAAGTTGGTAGCAAACATGGAGTTGAAAACTGAGGAGCGGGCGGAGAGGATCACCTTATGCGCACGAAACTCATTACCCCTCACATGAAAACTAACATCAAAACCTTCACCGCTCTCCAGCAAAGGAAGAAAATTAATTCCATCAACAACAACAATACTTTCTCCAATTGAATTAGAAGGAGGATGTTCACTAGGCTTTAATAAAACAGAAAGCTCGCATTCGATTTTCAGACAGTCATCCTTAAAATAGCAAGAATTCTCAGGCAGGTCTCGTCTTATAAAGAAAGGATAGCCAAAATGGCAACCAGGACTAATCGTAATACCATCATCTTCAGACGACGATAAGGTTTTATGATTCCCTTTTCCGGTCTGATCGAGTAGTGTTATCTTGAACAAGCAACCGACTTTACCATCGCATCCACTCATTCGACCTATGCGAATAGACAGGTATATACCTTCGCCATTAGTAAGGGGAGAATCTGAACCATCAGGATTTATACTAAGAGCCCATTCATGTCCACCGACATTAAACGAACCGCTGCAGATGTTTTTGTCAACGCCAATCCCCTTGCAGAGTGAGAAATTCTCCAGCGTAAATCGGTGGAACCCCGTCACCATTCGTGGTGATGCTGGAAGTCCTCTCGCCATGGTTATGGTGGGCTACCCAAAATTGAGGGTTTGTTGGAGGAACCAGGTAATTTGGAAAAATGGGTGAAATTTAGGATTTTTGAAGACAATTGGGAGTCAACGAACAGTAAAGCACTAAGAACTCGCTTACAAGTTAGTTGAAGTGGGATAAGATAAATAACATATTCATAAAAAGTAAAATTGTAAGACAATGATTTTGCTTATATTTAGGGAAAGGCAAAACGGGTCCAACTTTAATGGGCTCAACCTATTCTAAAAAAATTTAAAAAATGGGCACAACCCAATTCAATCATTTTGAGCTAAGCTGGGTTGGGTTGGGTTGGGTTGATCTTAGTTGGATTCTAAATAGAATGGGTTTGAATTTTGAAAGAGTTGGAGCGTGTGAATGTGTGATCGAAAAATTAGATATAAGTACCAATTATAACATGAAATAAGGACCAATTTTTAAAAGTGTTACTCGAAAGGACCTGAAATGAGAAATTCTTATAAATAAGGACCTGTTTTGATTAAAATAATATTATTTTAAATAATTTATTTTATATTTATTTTTCATCCAATTTACAAAAATTATTTTTTATTAAAAAAAATATTTTTTCTTTTTATTTTCTTTTAATCAATTTCTCAAATCTTTTTCTTCTCTTCTTGTTCTTCCCCGCGACTCTGGGTCTAGACGGAACTGGAAGAAGGAAACTAGACAGTTCTTTTTTCAACTCAAGCTTCTCTATCCGCCTTCTTCTGAACTTCATCTTCAGCTTCTGATTCTGCCTGATACGCGCTGATATTTGCAATATTTAGGGTTCACTAATTCCTTTAGTATGTGGCGCAACTTTTCTGAATTTATGGGTTTGAACAATTTGGATTCCAATTGTTTTCATCTGTATTTATATTTGAGTATAATCAATTATGTATATTAGGCCGACTTAATTTTTCTTCTTTTTTACAGAGTCATTAGGCCGAGTTGATTTTTCTCTTTTTTATAGTCAGGCTCTCGACAATTTGAGTTAACAATAAGATTGAATAATGACTTTTCCATACGAGGAATGTGTAGATTTCCTATATGCATATCTGCTCAATTAGACATGATACGACAATAATGGATATATGTCAATTTCTCAATACAAAATGGCCACAATCTCACATAAGTGGCATTACTTTGAAATATCTTGCCCCTCATGCCACGGGCCACTCTATCAAACTGTCGAAGGATAAGGATGTCGCTAACATGATCATGTTGCACAGGGTGCTTAAATTGGGTCTTATCACCATGAGAGTGTCTTTTACGAATATTCAACAATTGGCACCAATATCGGATGAGGAGGCTGAGACTGAGAGAGGCTGCCAATTTCGTTGTACTTTTATGAGATGAGAATTATTTTAGTATAATTTTTGTTGGTTTGTTTTTATGTTGTTATTTCTTGAGTTGCTTTGGATACTTTGTGACAGGAGATGAGTACATCTATTTTCAGTTTAGTACGTGAGATTTCTTCTTAATATATACTTTAGTTTGTAATAAAAATTCGAGTGATAATGTATTTTATACTTCGTTACTGGATTTGAATACATCGATTCCTCAGTTTAGTACCTGATATTAGAGTTTATATTGGGAATTCCAAAGTTCCAGGGAACTCTTCTTGACATCCTCGTGGGATCTTTTGTAATAGTAAACAATATATCGTAATACCTGTGATATTGAATTTCATACTTTGATTTTGGAAAAGGGTACTCTGATTTCGCACCTCTGTACTTCAGACCCATTTTCGTGTACTTGATTCTCTATTTCTGCCACATATTATGAAAACTTGTTTTATTGGAATTTATTTGTTCCAGTCTATAGTGTACCTTAATTACTCAGTGTAGTACTTTAAACGTTTGAAATCTGTACTCGATTCTCTACATTTCCATGTTGGAGTTGTGCCTTGGAAAGCCGAACTGTTTAAAGCATTTTCCATAAAACTCCAGAGTAGAACAATCAAATGAACCATAATAGAAAGACGCTTGTAGTCATCCAATACTACTTTGGCCAAATTCATCATATTGCATTTATAAGTAGTTACATATTATTTATTCTTGTGTATGGATGAAACCCCAAGGTCACAGTAAGCTAGGGACTTGGTTTCACCATTTGATGGGGGCCATGAAATAAGTACCCAATGGTGTGATCTAAAACACTCCAAGTCGAAGAGTTTAAAAGGCACAGGGGATGTCGACCAGACTCGCTTGACACTTGCTCATATGACATAGCTTTATGAAAGTGTGTCCCATTTCATGACATTAGTGTTTTGACACTACTATGCATATGAGGGTGCTTAATGGAGATTAAGTTCACTAAGGATCCCGCCGGGAATGCCTAAATGGGTTAAGGCTCATATAAAGTCTTAGAGATTAGGAAGATTTCCCTAGTCATGATCGTGTCTAACTAATCCTTAGACTTGAGACTCCATGGTTGCCTTGTGTATGACTGGGGCATACTTTGGTGTACCGCTGAAACCCTCGCGTTTCACATAAGCTGTGCATTGGGTATGTTCTAGTCATGCATGGAGGCTATGAGGGTCAATATAGAATATGTCACTTGTTGCAAGAACAAGAAGAATTCCTATGAGTTCTATTGTAGTACAGTCCACCGTCAAATCCTTGCAAGGTATGGTTGGTTTCAACTAGGAAAGAGTTCCTAGAGTATGAGATCAAATGGAATTACTATAGGAATATAATTCATAGCATTGAAGACTACTGGGGCTCCATTTCTCATACCCTAGGTCTCAATCGGGAATTGGATGATAGAAGGATCGTATCTCACGAAGATCATGAGGCTAAAAGGTAAGCACCACTTCATCGAAGGATGGCTGGCCATGGACACGTTGCTAGACGTCATCCATGGTCTGTAGAAACGAGTTTGTGATATCAAATGGGTTTTGACTCACAAACCTTCTTTGAATTGAAAAGGGTTCAATTAAAGATATGACTGTGACATTTAGAATGTGTTTCTACTGTTGTCCTATTGGTGAACCTGAGGGGTCACACAATGGCTTCCAAAGGCAAAAGATTATCTAATCAATGTGGATTGATGGATTGAATTAATTGGTTTAATTCAAAATTGAAGTATTTAATTAATAGTTAATTAATTGAAGAATTTAATTAAGAGTAATTAAATGATTTAATTGGATTAAATCAAATTGAGAAAGAAAATATTAATTTAGGAATTAATATCAAATTGGGCTTCAATTTTATTTGGAATGAAATAAAGCCCAAAAGGTTAATTGAAAGGATTTAATTGGATTAAATCAAACTGAGAAAGAAAATATTAATTTGGGAATTAATATTAAATTGGGCTTGAACTTTATTTGGAATAAAATAAAGCCCAAAAGTGATAAAAGATTAATCCAATTCTAATTAGGAGTAATTAGAAAATTGGGCTTTGATAATTTAATCTAGTATTAAATTTAATGGGCCTTTTGAAAAGACCCAAATCCTAGTCCCAATTGCAGGTGATGGTCGAAAATCCAAGTCCTTCATGGGCTTGGAATTTTCGGCCCTTTAAGGATTTTATAAATAACCCTTGGATTAGTTCTTTACGTATGACAAGGATTCATTCTCAGAATAACACAATCAGAAAAACCCTAAGTTTTCTGTTTTCTCTCCTCTCTCTCTCACGCCACTTTCTCTCTCTCCCTTGGAGAATTGGCTTCTCTTCACTTCATAGATTAAGTCTTACTCTCTAAGACTTAATCAAAAAGACAATCAATCATTCTTCGTTCCCTAGCAGAAATTAAGAGATACGAGTTTGCTTGCGAGAAGCCGTGAACTATCTTTAGAGGGTTTCGGTTGAAAATCGAAACCTTGATAGATCTTGAAGCCGACGCCATAGGAGGAGTGGCCAGAGGCTTTGGAAAGCCTTCATTCCTTATCTACTACAAAAGGAGTGCGTAAAGGTGAACTCCTTTATAATATATAAACGTTTCAAAGTCACTTATTCATTGGATGAAGATTCACTGTAACTCCCTGTGACTAAAATTTTTGAAATCAATTACTTCCGCTGCGCCCGGGGGTGCGTGAATCCCAATAGTGGTATCAGAGCCATGCTTTGATCACGTTTATATATTCGCCTCTACCCCATTTATTTGGATGAATTGGTGTTAGATGCGTTTTTGTGTTTATGTGCATATATGAAGTTGTTGGGAGTTTTGATAAATTGAAAGGAATTTTTTGAATATAGTTTTATCAAAAAGGAATCTAGAAATTTTGAAGATGTATATTTCAAAATATTGGTGTATTTTTGAAATATATGAAAAACGAATTTTGGTTGTTCAAAAACGAATTTTGGTGTTGAGTTGTGTTGCTGAAAATTGTGTTGCAGAGAATCGAGTCTGGCGACATCTAGAAAACTGAGTCGGAAACCCTTCCTAATGATCTTGGATGACTTTGATGTCTTATGAGAAAATGTTTTAGACACATCGAACTTGATTTTAGATTTTTGAATTAGTTCAACACCTTAATTTTTCGATTTTATATGGATTTTTGAAGTCTGTGGTCGAAAACTGTTTGAGAAACAGGGGTTGCGCTGTCATGTTTTAGAAAATGAGTTGGAAAGGGTTCCTAATGATCTCTAATGGATTTTCCTATTTCTGGAAGAATTGGAGTTAACACGATGGGGATGAATTTAGAGTTTTTTTTTTTTAATCAAAATCTTTATTTTTTGATTTATTCTGATTTTATGAAATTGGAAGTCGAAACCCTAATCTTGAAAAACTGCCTTATCTTGAAAATCTGTTTTCAGTTTAAAGTTTATCCGGCGATGTTTTGGAAATTGAATTTATAACCTGTTATAAACTTCTCAAATCACTTTGGTGTCTCTTGAGAAAATCTTCTACATTCAATTTTGAACAAATTGACATTTTAAATCAGTTCAAAAACTTTAGTTTTCGATTTTTTGTTATTTTTGGAAATCTGAAATCGAAACCCTAAATTTGTGCAAATCTTGAAAAACGTATTTTGGCGACGGTTTAGAATTCACGTTAGAAGAGGAATCTAACATGCTCATATAACTTCGGAGTCTTCTAAGAAATTGTTCTAAAATCATTTTTCTTCAATTTTGGCTTTTAAATTTGTTCAAAAGCTTTATTTTTCGATTTTATATGATTTTTGGAAATCAGAAAACGAAAATCTAGTTTGCAGAAAACTTGCACATCACTTTTTTGGCGACTGTTTGTAAATCGTATTGGAAAGGGACTCTAACATACTTGGATCACTTTGAAATCTTCTGAGAAATTGTTCTTCACACGTTTTTCTTGAGTTTAGGTTTTTGAATTGGGTCAAAAGGTTTATTTTTATATTTATTATGAATTTTTAAAATTCAGGACAGAACATGAGATTTTGCGACTGTTTTCAAAAATCATGGATATTTATGATACCTCCCAACTTGAACTTATTTGATGATGCACATAGACTAGGGTTTTGGAACTCTTATCATAATTAGAATAAATTGATGATTTTTCAATTTAATTTAATTTAATTTAATTTTAATAGAGATTAAAGGTTATTTAATTAAGTTATTTATTTCGAATAAATGACTTAATTATGCATAATAAATATTTACTTGGTAAATTTAATTTATGCATTGCATTGGATGTATGTTGGTTTTACAATGGGCTTAATATGCACTGTGGATGATTTTATTTTGTGGATGCAATTTTAATTGTGGTTTTAAATCAAGAGCCTGCGAGCCTCTTATTCTAATATGTAATGCTTTGTTTTATTTTTTCACCAATGTATTTAAATGATTTGTAATTTGAGAGAGTTAGAATCATAGATTGGTGAGGAATTTCTAATTAGATTAGGAGAAGGAGTTCAAGACGAAGTGGGCTTGGAAGAGAAGAGACAATCAAGGCCCAAATGAAACGTGTTACTTAAATTGTAATAGAATAGGATTCTATTTGTATGAATAGAATTTTGGTCCATAAAATAGCTCTTGTGGACCGAGCGTAGGGAAAAGCCCATGATAAACCATTATTATTGCTAGGTAGTTTATTTAATTATTATTATGTGTATTTGTGGATGTTTATTGTCATGCATTAATCACATAAATAAGATAATTAAATGATGAGGTCTTGGATAGATTTTTGAAATCTACAATCTTAATTTTTCGAAAATTAAACCCCAAAAATATTGAATGTCAAAATTTTCTCTAAAATATTAAGCCTTAATGGAAAATTATAAACAAGGATTTTAAAATTTCCAAGCATTTCGTTAATAGAAAATTCACTTCTAACCCTGCATAATGGAGATGGCAATTACAAGTGGGTCTCTATTATGTGGGCATTAGAAAGTAGGTAATTTTCTAAGTATACCAGATACAATTTTTCAATGGTTGCTGCAGCTGGGATGGCCATTACAAGTGGGTCTCCGTTGTACCAATTTGTTGAAATCTAATGATTAATGGGCCGGGCTTTCAGCCAAAGTAACATAGATGTCGCGTACAGTTGGGTCTATGTGAAGGAGGCAATGCAAAACATTATTAATAGTTATATTAGATATAATTAACAAAAGATATTTACCTTAAGACTTGAATTGAATGGCCATTACAAGTGGGTTCAATTGCAATAAGCTTTAGGATCTTAATACCCACTAAAGAAAAATTACACTATTTTTCTCTAACTTTATTGCATGGGGTCAATAAGTTTGAATAAATTAGTGGGAGACTGAATGATTAAAGACCACTTCATTCTTTTATTTAAATTCTATTATTTTTCACTCATACATTTTCTGCGTTATAATGGTAGACTTCTACTCGGTCAACATGTCTAAAAATCCGTTAACTGCTATCCTCGAGTCCAATAAGTTGACTGGTCCAAACTATAGTGATTGGCTTCGAAATCTGAAAATCTTTTTAGATTCTGAGAAAAGAACCTATGTGCTCAGAGAAACTCCCCCTGATGTTATACCTGATAATTTGGGAGCTGAGGAAAGAGAGAATGCTCTCAAGTGGGAGAATGATGATCTACAGGCTAGATGTCTCATGCTTGCCACAATGTCTCCTGAGTTGCAAAGACATCATGCTGGAATGCGTCAAGCAAGTGAGATCCATCTTCACTTAGAGCAAATCTACAAGCCGGTCAACAGGATTGACCGATTCTCTGCATCTAGTGAGCTCTATTCACTGAAGATGGCTGAAGGATCAAGTGTTCATGAACATTATCGAAAAGCTTGCTGCTCTAGAGGTGATCATGGACAATGAGCTGTACATTGATTTGATCTTGACCTCTCTTCCTCCATCTTTCAAGCAGTTCATTATAAACTTCAACATGAATGGTCCGAAGGTGTCTGGTGAAGAGTTGATGAACATGCTCGTCACTGCTGAACGAACTATGAAGAAGGATAAGTCTGTGCTGATGGTTAAGTCGTCATCTTCTTCAAAGAAGAAATCTTCTGGGAAACCAAAGAAGTCTCAAGGAAAGAGTTTCCAAAAGACGAAGAAGAAAACCTTTAAGAAGGTTAAAGGCAAGAAGGAGCTCGATCATAGTGAGGATAAGTGTTTCCACTACGGTAGTTCTGGACACTAGAAAAGAAACTGTAAGGAGTACTTGGCTACCCTTAAGAAAGGTATAAATGTTCAATTAAATTAAAAAATACACTTTCATATCTCATTGTTAGAATTCTTTACGCTGACTCCCGGTATTGCAAAACTGTTGCACATGGCGAGAAGGAGTAAAGTTGATGGAAGTGAAGAGTTCCTAATGATGCTTGAAGCGCTGCTATGAGCATTTAGGAATCTGTTATTTTAGTTTATTAAGAAACATTTATTTCATTTTGAGTTTGTCGAACACAGTGTGTTGTGTTTCGATTGGTTATTGTTTGACATTTAAGTTTTGGATATTTTGATGTTTTAAAATTATGGAAATTGTTTTGTTTTATAAAATATTTTATCTCAAATATCTAAATGTCAAAATACATATCTAAAGTAGATAATACTAAGAGATAATAGAAATTATCTCACAAAATGAACCCACAAAAGTTGTGAGCAATCAAATTTGAATTTTAGAGTAAAATTCGAAAGTTCCAGTGTGTGTCCAAAACCATATTTTGTTTTGAAATACCGAAAATCTATTTAACAGTAAATATGAAAATTCCCAAACAAGTCTAAGAGACTAGTGGGAGTGTGAATTAGATTAAGGTATCTAATTAGTATTTGTAGAAAAGTAAGTATTGATGGAATACTTATTCAAGGGTCTCCTAAAACAAAATAGATTGTTTAAAAGGAGTAGCACTTTTATTCAAGAAATTATTTCTTAAAGATAAAAGGAATACAGTTTTGTAGTCAAGAAATTGTTTCTTGATAATAAAAGAAAAACCACTTTTATTCAAGAAATTGTTTCTAGATAATAAAAGGAAAATCACTTTTATTCAATAAATCGTTTCTTGAGGATAAAAGGAGAAAACAAGAAGTTGAAGAGTTTCAACAAGAGAGCATAAACAAACAAATGGTGGAACACCCATGTCAATCTAAATCATAAGATAATTGTAAGACCTTACAGAAACAAACAGAGGATTAGTGAATCCGAGATATATCTTAGTGAAGATATTT
Source organism: Verbena officinalis (assembly GCA_958496215.1). NCBI lineage: Eukaryota > Viridiplantae > Streptophyta > Magnoliopsida > Lamiales > Verbenaceae > Verbena > Verbena officinalis. Next base: position 24,753,100 of record OY292390.1, on the reverse strand, counting down.
AAATAGAATATATAAGATATATGAATTCTGTGAAGGCAAACAAAGTTCTGGAATCTAGTGGGAGCTAGCCAAGAGTGAATGAAACTTAAAGAAGTTTACACACACTCCTACCAGAACTCATATTGATCTCAAATGATTGGAACAATTGTTTAAATGAGTGAGTCAAAAACTGTTTTGACTACATTTAAAGTATGATTAAGAGTAATCACATACATGAGATACAAAGAGAGTTGTATAGTTGTGTGACATTTTCGACAATAAGAATAGGTAGTAACCTGTCTAGTTAAAGAGTTAATAAATCTATAGAGATAGATGGGGTAAAAATCGAGAACTCAGAGGACAATCTGACAGGATCGAAAATAACTAAGCAGTAATAAATAAGCATGGTAACTTATAGAATAAAGTACTGAATTGGAAATTCCCAATGAGTGTAGTACACGAATGGATTAAGCTTGAGAAGCAAAACACATTACTACATTAGATGTAGAAACAGAAGGAGTTTAGATGAGAAACATCATCCAAAATGTTGGATGTAATACCTAGCAATGCTTTGGCATTAGTTGATTTTTGAAACAACATAAATATGATTGCGTGAGCAATAGAACCAAGATCTCATGGAATGTCAAAGCATATCCTTAAACGATTTAAGGTAGTTAAATCAGAAGACATGAATTATATCTCAATGATATAAATCATCTAGGTAGAAAACGTAGTAAACCCACATACTTAGCCTTAGAGTCAAAAAGGTCTTTTGAAGGATACCTTTTGAAGATGGGTCTCGAGACAATGGGCAGTTGGCTTTAGGGCAAGTGGGAGATTGTTGGAGTTGTGCTCTGGAAAGCCGAACTGTTTAAGGCATTTTTCATAAAACTCCAGAGTAGAACAATCAAGTGAACCATAACAGAAAGGCGCTAGTAGTCGTCCAATACTACTTTGGCCAAATTCATCATATTGCATTTATAAGTAGTTGCATATTCTTTATTCTTGTGTGTAGATGAAACTCCAAGATCACAGTAAGCTAAGGGACTTGGTTTCACCATTTGATGGGGGCCATTAAATAAGTACCCGATGGTGTGATCTAAAGCACTCCAAGTCGAAGAGTTTAAAAGGCATAGGGGATGTCGACCAGACTCGCTTGAGACTTGCTCATATGACATAGCTTTATGAAGTGTGTCCCATTTCATGACATTAGTATTTTCACACTACTATGCATATGAGGGTTCGGGAATGCTTAAATGGTTAAGACTCATATAGAGTCTTAGAGATTTAGGAGGATTTCCCTAGCCATGATCGTGTCTAACTAATCCTTAGACTTGAGACTCCATGGTTGCCTTGTGTATGACTGGGGCATACTTTGGTGTACCGCTGAAACCCTCGCGTTTCACATAAGCTGCATTGGGTATGTTCGAGTCATGCATGGAGGCTGTGAGGTCAATATAGAATCTGTCACTAATTGCAAGAACAAGAAGAATTCCTATGAGTTCTATTGTAGTACATTCCACTGTCAAATCTTTGCAAGGTATGGTTGGCTTCAACTAGGAAAGAGTTCCTAGAGTATGAGATCAAATGGAATTATTATAGGAATATAATTCATAGCATTGAAGACTACTGGGGTTCCATTTCCCATACCCTAGGTCTCAATCAGGAATTGGATAATAGAAAGATCGTATCTCACGGAGATCATGAGGCTGAAAGGTAAGCACCACTTCATCGAAGGATGGGTGGCCATGCACATGTTGCTAGGCGTCATCCCATGGTCTGTAGAAACGAGTTTGTGAGATCAAATGGGTTTTGACTCGCGAACCTTCTTTGAATTGAAAAGGGTTCAATTAAAGATATGACTGTGATATTTAGAATGTGTTTCTACTGCTGTCCTATTGGTGAACCTGAGGGGTCACACAATGACTTCCAAAGGCAAATGAGATTATCTAATCAATGTGAATTGATGGATTGAATTAATTGGTTTAATTCAAAATTGAAGTAGTTAATTAATAATTAATTAATTTTGGAGAATTTAATTAAGAGTAATTAAATGATTTAATTGGATTAAATCAAATTGAGAAAGAAAATATTAATTTAGGAATTAATATCAAATTGGGCTTGAATTTTATTTGGAATGAAATAAAGCCCAAAAGGTTAATTGAAAGGATTTAATTGGATTAAATGAAACTGAGAAAGAAAATATTAATTTGGGAATTAATATTAAGTTGGGCTTGAACTTGACTTGGAATAAAATAAAGTCCAAAAGTGGAATAAAAGATTAATCTAATTCTAATTAGGAGTAATTAGAAAATTGGGCTTTGATAATTTAATCTAGTATTAAATTTAATGGGAATCCTAGTCCCATTGAAGGACTTGGATTTTCGGCCCTTTAAGGATTTTATAAATAACCCTTGGATTAGTTCTTTACGTATAACAAGGATTCATTCTCAGAATAACACAATCAGAAAAACCCTAAGTTTTTTGTTTTCTCTCCTCTATCTCTCACGCCACTTTCTCTCTCTCCCTTAGAGAATTGGCTTCTCTTCACTTCATAGTTTAAGTCTTACTCTCTAAGGCTTAATCAAAAATAAAGATGTCAACTGGGCTGGGCTGGGCCGGGCTGGGTCAGGCCCATCTGAGCCCGCCACTGTAGCGGGCTGGGTTGGCCCGGGACCGGCTTCTAAGCGGGCTGGGCTGGGCTGGGTCAGGATCAAATATGGAGGCCCAACTCAACCCATGAACCCACATTGGGCCTGGGCCGGTTTTTTCGGGCTGGGCTGATGGGTTTGATGGGTTGAAGGCAGCTTCTGTTCTTTTTTTTTCCTTTACTTTATTTAAAATTCTTTTATTTTATTTTTTGGTATTAATTCTTTTAAGTTAGTATTTACATAAAAAAAAAAGATAATAATAATCTAAAAATTATTGTAAAACAAAAATACTTTATTGATTGGGATGGCTTAAAACCATAATATACATGAAATATTTAAATAAATATAACAAATTGATTCTTTATTTGAATCTACATATAAAAATTAATCCGGAATCATTTGCCAATCGTACATCGGCATAGAAGAGCTTCCATATGGATAATCTGCATTTTGTGGGAAGTACATACGTTCAAAATCAATATCTTCACCAATAGTTGATGAGTTATCGGGAATTGTTGTCGTTTCAAAAGCTGTCTCATCATCGGATGGATAATTTTGTGGTGGTATCCATTTTTCTCCTAATCGGTGCAACTCATCTTGCCTATATTGTTGTGTGAGCCAATCCTTCCACAAGATACAAAATTTGATCGATTTTGGGCTTAATCGGCTTCTTCTATCCGTAATAGTTCTTTCACCTGCACTAAAAGCACTTTCGGAAGCTACAGTAGACATTTGAGATGTTAGTAGATCACGTGCAATAGAAGAAAGAATTGGAAAATTCTTTTGTTCAATTCTCCACCATTCTAAAATATCAAAATCATCTGAAACATTATCTAATAATGGAAGTTGCAAATAATGTGTTAATTCATATGTTTGAGCATTTGATGTGGTTCTACTTCTTTTAATTGAACTTAACAAAGAAAAAACCGATCCACTAGATCTACTTGGTGCCGCTTGTGTAGCAGAAGATGTTTCATGTTGTGCTCTACTTGAACGAGTAGAATAAATTTCAACTAAAGCATAAATCATAGATTGAACTTCATTTTTTTCCTCATCTATATTTATAGCATCACACTTAAGATAAGAATAATATTTTTCCATTAAAAAAGTACAACCTTCTAATTTGCATCTAGGATAAAAAACACAAGATAAGACACATATTTTAGGAAGCTTAGTATAATACTTACGCCATTTTTCTTCCATACTTTTAATAATTTCAAATACATTGTCATCATTTCTATGATCTTCAAATAATTTAACAATTCTAACTAAATTTGGCAACATAATATTAGACGTAGGATAATAAGTACCCGACATAACTTTAGTAACTTCAAGAAATATTTCGAGTAAAGGTGCAATCACATTAATAATATCCCAATCAGTTTCAGTAATAAATTCATTGCCATTTGCATCATGCATTTCTTGATTAACTAAATTTGTAACTATACTAGCATATGGATGTGACTCACTTAACATTCTATAAGTAGAATTCCACCTAGTTGGCATATCAAGATAAGGAACTTTGAAATTCATTTTGGCTTTTCTAACTAAACGTCTATATTTTTGAGTTCTAGTTGATGCCGACATAATGTATGATAAGGCCGATCTAATTTTATCTACATAAGGTGCAACCCAAGCCATACCATCTTGAACACAAAGATGCATAATATGACAAATACATCTAACATGAAAGCATTTACCATTAAACATTGGTTTCAAATCTCGAACTAAAAATTCAATAGCCTTAGTATTGTTAGTTGCGTTATCAAAAGACATAGATAAAATTTTATCACAAATATTCCAATAATTGCAACAATCCATTATAGCTTGATAAATATTATTACCGGAGTGTGGATGTTCAAGTAATGCAAGTTCAATAATTCTTTTTTGAAGATGAAAATCTTCACTAATCCAATGCGCGGTTACACAACAATAATGGAGATTACCTCTACCTCTCCACAAATCCGAGGTAAGAGAAATTTTTGAAGTTGAAGTAGAAAAATAAGTTCGTAAAGCAATTATTTCTTCCTCATATTGTTTAAAACCATCTTTATAACAAGTATTTCGGGAAATTTTCTTATATTGTGGTTGTAAGGTTTTTCCTACCCATCTATGCATCCAATTATTTTCGGCAAAATTAAAAGGTAGTTCCGCGGCAACAACCATTTTAGAAAATTCTTTTCTTTGTTCCATATGATTATATTGAAAAGTTTGAATTGAACCACTTCTAGTTTGATGCAAAAATTGTTGTGATGGACCCGATGACCCTTCCAAATTATCCCAGCCTTCGTGATCTCTATTTAAATGTCTAGTTAATGTTCCCGTACCACTATTCCTAGCAAATTTAAAAGTTTTATTACAAATATTACATGTAGCTTGTTCACGTTCTCGTTCTAATGTAATAAAATCCCAAACTTTGCTCGTTTTATTTCTAATAGGTGGCTTAGCACTAGTTGGGGTTGTATCATTATCTATAGGTAATTGGGTATCGGGGGGAGTATTAAAATTTTCATGAATTAATTCTTGTTCTTCATCTATTGTTTAGGGAGGGGGTAATCTAAAATTGGTGTGTGGCATAAGTGGGGGATCTCTAATACCAGATGAAGAATTAGGGGAAGTAGAACTTTTACGAGAAGACCCACGTGATGTATTCATTTGCAATTTTTTTTAAAAAATAATGTTCCAATGTAATTACATAAAATAAAAGGATAAAACAAATTATTATAGTTCACAAATATTGCACTTAATCAAATATAATAGAGAGGAAAGATGTTACCCGGATATAAATTAGAGATCCTCAAAGATAAATTGCTCAAATGAAATTCCAACTTCAATTTGCACTTCTAGCCCCTCAAAGATAAATTCCCTAAATGAAATTCCAACTTGAGAGTAGTTAAGAGAGTTGAGAAAATATATTGAGGAATTGGTGGAAAAATTGAATTGAGAATTATGGTATTTATAGGAATAAAATGAAATTGAAAAAAAAAAAATAAAAAAAATTACTATTTTACCGTTGCAATAGGCTATTAGATGAACCGTTCTGTAACTTCTGTTGATTGTTAAATCAACAGCAACGGTCAAAAATTAATAGCATCAGCCAACAACTATTTACTTTAATTTTGGGTCATGGGCTATGACCAAAGCCATTAATTTTGGGCCATGGGGCATGGGCTATGGCCAAGAAGAGTTGGTTGCATGCTTGTTAAATTAATGCATCAGCCTATGGGCCGGTTCCAGACGGGCCTGGGCTGAGACCGAAGCGGGCCTGGGCCGGTCCTGAGCTGGGCCGGTTCCTGGGCTGGTCCTGGGCTGTTCACGGGTTAAAACGGGCCGGTTCACGGGCTGGGCTGGTTCTGTAAGTTTAGATCAATAGGGGCCCATCTTAATACCCCAACCCAGCCCAGCCCGCACCATACTATCCATGGTCTGGGCCTGGGCCGGTTTTGACCGGGCTAGGTCTCCGGGTTCGTGGGCTGGCCCGGCCCATTTGACATCTTTAATCAAAAACATAATCAATCGTTCTTCGTTCCCTAGCAGGAATTAAGAGATCCGAGTTTGCTTGTGAGAAGCCGTGGACTATCTTCAGAGGGTTTCGGTTGAAAATCGAAACCTTGGTGGATCTTGAAGCCGGCGCCGTAGGAGGAATGGTCAGAGGCTTTGGAAAGCCTTCGTTCCTTATCTACTACAAAAGGAGTGCGTAAAGGTGAACTACTTTATAATATATAAACGTTTCAAAGTCACTTATTGTAGCGCCCCGCTCTACAGCCCCTGAACCTGCACAGTTTCCCAAGCCGAGAACGGCGCCTCAACCCGAGAATCCGTACAAGCCAACGGGTCAATCCCGACACTTGGCAATAGCGGATCCCCCAAATTAAAAACATCTAAACAGTTCAGAATAAATAGCGGAAGCAATTTAAATCATAATAACATAAATGCCACTCCGGGGCCAATTCAACTAATCCATATTAACATAGCCCATTCAGGGGCAACTTAAAAGTAAATATCGGGGGTGGGGATCAATATATCGTTATCTACAGGCCTGGACAAAAGAATAAGCTATCCTGAGAGTTAAAGACAACAATAGAGACACGGCAAAACCAAAAAGCCTATCTAATCACTGTTGCCCATCCGACACGTGAGACATGTCGGTCTCTCAATCTACCTGAGGCAAGAACCAATAAAAGAGGGTGAGTCAAAAATACTCAGTGAAGATGTGGTAGAGCAAGTCGAGTCACGCTTCCGGGTTTTAATAGAAGGTACATATGCAATAAGAAAGAAACCGGAATGTGCTTCGACTTGAATGTTCAATAAAACGATAAAAACAATATCAATATAAAGCAGTAAATAAATATCCCAGCCAGAGTGGGCATGTTCCTCCTTATTTCTCCACAATACATTATATAAAAATCTCCATCGCCAGTGTCAAGCCAAGGAGCAACCCAAAGCTCGACGTTTGTGAATTTCAGGAAAATGTGCAACAAATGCAACATCCACCATTGCTCTCAACCGTGGCTATCAACTCCTGATGGGCCACGATTGACGCTTAGTTGTGGGAGAAGCACCTCAGATTACACCCTGGACGCTCGTCCCCAGATGCAACCTCCGGATACCATCCCGGGGCCCATTGAAACAACATTAATTTGCTCGCTTTGCAATAAGGTTTTGAATGACAAACGGGCAATTTGGGCAAGTGGTGACGACGAAGGGGGTAACTACAAATTCCTTATGCGTCGGGTTGTCTTGACAAACTCCCCTAACGACTTTCCCATAGACCCTAATCCTAAGTCAAACCGTCACGTTAAAAGGAAAGAGTTTTCTTGCCCTTTGAAAATGAATCGATTTTAGGTTACTAATATATAATTTTGATATCAAAGGATTTGAGGATAAAACATGAAAGTATAAGCTCGAAATATGTAATACCATTAATAAGGGATTAAGGGATTTCGCAAGTATACATATATGTTCAAGCCTAGTTAAAACGGTGTAAATCCTCACCTGGTGTCAAAAATAGGAAGCCTAGCAGCTAAACTCACTGCTCACCGACGTCTGCCTGATCTGTAGACAAGACAGGGCCTAGACGGACCAATATCGACTCTAAACACAAATAGGCAATTATATGACGAACGACTAACCAAACATGTTCACAATCATGCATATGCCAATACAAATATGTAAGGAAGCTATCATGTAAATTTCACGAAATTCCGACAAGTTGCCAAAAATATAATAACATAAAATTACACTATTCACAGTCCGAACGATGTCAAAATTAAATAAACATTCCAAAATATTAATCTACAAGTTATAAGGGTTCTATAGGTGAAAACGGTATAATTTTTGGAGTCCGTATGCAAAAAGTCAACCAAAAATGTCGACCCATGGACTCGCTTCCCGAGAGCAACATTTGAAAAAGGCTGGAAAATATTCTAAGTCTTTCACACCGGCTTGCGCACGGTCTTAGACATGGTGTCAAGACCGTGCGCTACACACGGCCAAACGCACGGTTTAGGCGCATGGGCTTGAGCCCGTGCAGGCACAAAGGGGTGCACACGGGGTCCTGCACGGTCTTGATCAAGACCGTGCGGTTTAACAGCACGCAACAGATCATCGCGATTTCAACGCGAATCCGAGACAAAAACTCATAAAAATCATATTTTTAGCGCAAATCAACACCCATAAATTATAACAATCAACAATCATCATCTAATGAGCATTTACATCCAATAATTTCAAGAAATGATCAAGAAACGGGCTCAATCTAAACATTTATCCTATAAATCCCGAAATACCAAAATAATCTCAAAACATCGAAAACTCGTAAAAGAAATTGGGGAAAGAGGTACCTAAAGTAAGATCTCGTTAAGGGGATCGTTTAGGTTCGATCGGCACGGAATTCCACGGAGAAACGAGCTCGGCACGATCGATTAGGGCTTCGGAGTAAAAATACTCTTTTCCTTCTTCTCTCTCTCTCTCTATTTCGAATGAAGACTCAAATGAGGGTTTCGAGACATTTATCAAAATAATCCAAAATGTCGAAAATACGAAGGGGTATTTTGGTAATTTTAGAAAGTCCAATAAATATGTTTTGGCTAAATATAACGATATTAATATCAAACAAACGCAAATTAAATAAGGAATTTAAATATGCAAATAATATTATCACATTGGGTCGTATACGAAAATATAATATATAATAATGCACATGTTACGAGAAATTAGGGTTAAGAGAGGTAAGTAACGCGGGAAAAATACTCACAATGATTCTCGGATTTCTGGGTCGTTACACTTATTCATTGGATGAATATTCACTGTAACTCCCCGGGACTAAATTTTTTGAAATCAATTACTTCCGCTGCGCCCGGGGGTGCGTGAATCCCAACATTCCAATCATGGTCCGTAATAAAAATATATGAAAAATAAATGTGATATTGGGAATTCCAGATGTTTTAGGGAATTCTTCTGGACATGCTCGTGGGATTTTTTGTAATAATAAACAATATATCGTAATACCTGTCATATTGTATTTTATACTTTAATTCCGGAAATGAATACTCCGATTTTACACGTACGTACTTGATACCCATTTTCCAGTACTCGATTCTCTATTTCTACCACATATTATGAAAACTTGTTTTATTGGAATTTTTACTTTGTTCTAGTCTACAGTGTAACTTGATTACTCAGTGTAGTACTTTAAACGTTTGAAATCTGTACTCGATTCTCTACATTTTCAATCATGGTCTGTAATAAAAATATATAAAAAATAAATGTGATATTGGGAATTCCAGATGTTCTAGGGAATTCTTCTGGACATGCTCGTGGAATTTTTTGTAATAATAAACAATATATCGTAATACCTGTCATATTGTATTTTATACTTTAATTCTGGAAATAAATACTCTGATTTTACACATACGTACTTGATACCCAATTTCCAGTGCTCGATTCTCTATTTCTGCCACATATTATGAAAACTTGTTTTATTGGAATTTATACTTTGTTCCAGTCTACAGTGTGCCTTGATTACTCAATGTAGTACTTTAAACGTTTGAAATCTGTACTTGATTCTCTACATTTCCAATCATGGTCCGTAATAAAAATATATGAAAAATAAATGTGGTATTGGGAATTCCAGATGTTCTAGGGAATTCTTTTGGACATGCTTATGGGATTTTTTGTAATAATAAACAATATATCGTAATAACTGTCATATTGTATTTTATACTTTGATTTTGGAAATTAATACTCTGATTTTGCATGTACGTACTTGATACCCATTTTTCAGTACTCGATTCTCTATTTCTACCACATATTATGAAAACTTATTTTATTGGAATTTATACTTTGTTCTAGTCTGTTGTGTACCTTAATTTCTCATATTATAAATTTATATATTCTTTATCGTACTCCACATGTGTGATCGAATCATTGATCAAATTTATGTCGATACGAATAACTTGGTATGTTGGTCATTGTCTAAAATAAATTTGATTGAAGTAAGAACTTAACTGAAGTATACATCTTACTAGGGAATTACGTTTAAGGAGCTATTGATCATACTTATATAAATACAACAATATTTCATACGACATAACTTGTGATATTGAACTATGATTGTAAATGAAATATTGGAATTTATACTTTTTAGAAAATCCATACATATTTGAAAATACATGTACATGAATGAGGTATCATTCAAAAGCATGACAATACTATAACATTCCAAAATATTAAATTAGAATATTGAACGGAGTATCTATGTCCAACTTGACTCAAGTATAGATTTAAGTAGTATATTTAACTCTACTTAGGAATTACTTAATTTATTTCATATTTATTAATGAGAATGACATAAGTTGTGATATTTATGACAAAGCATATTACATAACCGAGTAAATCCAAAATAGTGAAATAGGTATTAAATGTTTTGAACTAGGATAATGAAGTCGAAAGGTACTTTCTCACTCAATCGAGTATAATACTTAATATTGCCCGCAAAATTGATTTATTTATATGCACATTTTGTAATTAAAACTTCTGGGGTTCTATCATGTTATGACAAGGTACTTATTTCAGATTACTATATTATTCTTTTGTAATAATAAATAATATATCGTAATACCTGTCATTTGCATTTTATACTTTGATTCCGGAAATGAATACTCCGATTTTGCATGTACGTACTTAATACCAATTTTTCAGTACTCGATTCTTTATTTCTGCCACATATTATGAAAACTTGTTTTATTGGAATCTATACTTTGTTCCAGTCAGAAGTGTACCTTGATTACTCAGTGTAGTACTTTAAACGTCTGAAATCTGTGCTCGATTCTCTACATTTCCAATCATGGTCCGTAATAAAAATATATGAAAAATAAATATGATATTGGGAATTCCAGATGTTCTAGGGAATTCTTCGGGACATGCTCGTGGGATTTTTTTTGTAATAATAAACAATATATCGTAATACCTGTCATATTGTATTTTATACTTTGTCTCCGATTTTGTACGTACGTACTTGATACTCATTTTCCAGTACTCGATTCTCGATTTCTACCACATATTATGAAAACTTATTTTATTGGAATTTATACTTTGTTCTAGAATATATACCTCGATTACTCAGCGTAATAATTTATCATTTGAAATATGTACTCGATTCTATACTTTTCCATGCATGGTCTGTAATAAAAATATACAAAAAAATAAATGTGATATTGAGAATTCCAGAATTCCAGGGAACTCTTCTTGACATCCTCGTGGGATCTTTTGTAATAATAAACAATATATCGTAATACCTATGATATTAAATTTCATACTATGTTTCCGGACAAGAGTACTCTGATATTGAATTTCATACATTGTTTCCGGAAAAGAGTACTCTGATTTTGCACCTTTGTACTTGATACCCCTTTTCCAGTACTCGATTCTCTATTTTTGCAACATATGAAGAAAACTTATTTTATTGGAATTTATACTTTGTTCTTGTCTATAGTGTACCTCAATTAGTCCGATCAATACTTTAAAAGAAGAAATCTGTACTCGATTCCATACTTTTCCACTCATGGTCTGTAATAAAAATATATGAAAAATAAATGTGATATTGAGAATTCCAGGGAACTCTTATTGTCATCCTCGTGGGATCTTTTGTAGTAATAATCAATATATAGTAATACCTGTGATATTGTATTTCATACTTTGATTCCTGAAAAGAGTGCTCTGATTATTCACCTCTGTACTTGATACCCATTTTACAGTACTCAATTCTCTATTTCTGCCACATATTATGAAAACTTGTTTTATTGAAATTTATACTTTGTTCCAGTCTATAGTGTACCTTAATATTCGAGTACAAATCTTAATATTGCAGAATAAATTACAAATCGAGTACAAATCTTAATATTGCAGAATATACACATTTTCATTACAAATATATCGAATTACATAAACCCTAAACCCTAAACCCTAATTGAACCATGTAATTGGATTACTTTCTAGTCTATTCCGTTTCTAAATCCTACAAAAGTTTTGCATGGATTTCAGAATGTAGGCAACATCCGCTTCAATTCCATCTTCTTTACCAAGTATAGTTCTTTACGTGTACAAAAAAATGTACCCCAACGAGGAAAGTTCACCATCTCCTTAATTCCTCGTTGCTCGTTTAACTCCACGCCCAAACTTCCCCGTTCTTTAGATGACTCTTGAGAAGCTCAAGCTAATGGAGTCGTATATAAAGAACCAGAAGCAGGTTCTTATTCGAGAATTACTTGTAGACCCAACTTACAGTTTGGGTCTCTCTATTCTTGCTTTTTCCTCTCTTTTTTCCTTATCTGAGGTTCAAGTTGAGCTAAGAGAGAGGCTTGTTATTCCCTTCTTCACCCCAAGGAGAATTCCCACTCATGATGAGTGCATTCAGGCTGATGGAGGTTAGCTTAATATAGGATCAATATTGCATTCTTGGACCCGTATGTATATTGTCCAAATGCAATGATCCGAAGCAAATGGGACTTGTGTACAACGAATGGTACTCCAATTGCCCCACAACTTGTCTGCAACTGCATCTTGTACAAGGAAACGTGCTCCAAGATAAATCAATGACAAACTTCCACTAGATCTGCAATATCAGGGTATAGAATATATCAGTAAAAGAGAATAAATCATACAGATCAGGGTATAGAATCTATGCAGAAGGGAGTATAAATCACGAATTCTAGGGTTACATATAACACAAATCAGGGTATAAATAACGATTTACAGCGTATGAGCCAGTAATAACAGTGTGCACACAAAAACCACAGATCAGGGTATGAGCCAGCAATAACAATCTGTGTACAAAAACCACAGATCAGGGTACAGATATCTGCAGAAGGGAGTATAAACTACGATTTCGAAGGTTACATATAACACAAATCAGGGTATAAATAATGATTTACAGGGTATGATGGTCATCTTAGGTGTCCAATCTAAGTTTCAATTTTAACTTTGCTACCCATTTTTGTGTAAAATGTCCGAAATATCCTTATTTGTCCAAGAATTATAAGAGCATGCCATTATCTTTCACATAAGCACCAAAATAATTTTCCGGCAGGCAATTTTCTTGAAGAGAATGTGCTCGCTCGATGAGAAAAAATCAACCATTGTACTTGGAAATCGATGGGTAGGTTGTTCCGTAGCAGTCGTGACTTCGCGAGCTCGTTTTTTTACCCTGGCGACAGTGGTTGAAATTTCTGGCCCTGGTTCCACGGAGAACTAATAGGGAGATTGGTGGCGTCTGGGTCATCTTGTATGGTGGCATTTGGTATGTTATAGGGCTCGCACGGCGTTTGACGCGGCTTTTGACGGTGGTAATTGTCCATGGACGGCTGCGACGTCCGAATTGGGGAAGAAACGGTCCAGTAAAATTGCTTGACCTAGCTTTTGTTCTACTACAACAAGATTCAAGTTTGGGTCCACAAACACCACATATTATACAACAAATGTTTTATTTACATTCTACAGAAATGTACTATAATTCAAACTTCGAATTCCACACACTTGCAAAATCATACTTCATATTGACATATAAATTCGGCAAAAATGACGTTCGAATTGGGGAAGAAACTGTCCAGGAAAATTGCATAACCTAATTTTTAAAATTAATTTAACAATATTCAAGTTTGGGTCCACAAACACCACATATTATACAACAAATGTTTTATTTACATTCTACAGAAATGTACTGTAATTCAAACTTCGAATTCCACAAATTTGCAATATCATACTTCATAATGACATATAAATTCGGCAAAAATGATGTTCGAATTGGGGAAGAAACTGTCCAGAAAAATTACATAACCTAATTTTTAAAATTAATACAACAAATTCAAGGTTGGGTCCACAAATACCACATATTATACAACAAATGTGTTGTTTACATTCCACATAAACAAACTGTAATGCAATACGTCAATTCCGTAAAATCACAAACTCATACTTTATATTGACAAATAAATTCCGCAAACATGACTTTCAATTTGGGGGAGAAACGGTCCAGGAAAATTGTTTAACCTAAATTTTATATTTAATACAACAAAATTCATATTTCGGTCCACAAACATCACATATTATACAATAAATGTGTTATTTACATTCTACATAAACAAATTGTAATGCAAACTATCAATTCCGTAAAATTATATTTTCATACAGTAAACATAAAAATAAATTCGGCAATTTATAAATCATGGTAACGTTAAAAAAATTAAATCGTTGCAGGCTTGCAGCCTTTTGTATACCGCCTTTTCGTACACCGCCTCTTCTAATGGTTGCGACCTTTCCCCTATTACAAATAAACGTCACCGCCTCTTCTGTAGTTATCTTGCTCCCTCTCATTCTGAGTCCTTCTTACTAAACTAGAAAAGAAATAATGGCTGACGCGTTCAATAGGATTTTGCGGGAACCTATTCCTAGTCTTCGGAACCAGAAACTGAGAGGTTGTTCGTTAGCGTCCTGAAGAGTTACTGCAAAAGATACGATGTCCACGAACTTAACGGGATGGCGGAGGCTCCCCATGATCTGAAATTGAGCATGGACTACCGAATGAGAACTCACTTCGATGAAAATCACGTGAGATGGAAGCTGATTCAACTCCGCAACCAAATCGCCAGCTTCAGAAGATTCATCAACCAAATTAGGGTGCACTATAATGAAGTTACCAACGTAGTGACCGGGGACCACAACTATTTGAATTATGCAGTGAACCCACTGGTATATTATATAAACCTCTTTCTTTTTTCTTTTTTGTTTGGCTGAAAATTGATAATTGATGTTGTATTGATTTATATAAAAGTAAAAATAAAAAGCAATTTAGTTCCTCAATCATGAAGTAATTTCCATGATCTTATCCTCTACCGGCTTCGAGCAATCAATCAAGAAGCTTTGATCATGTTTGCTCACTGGTGGTGCTCGAACAGGTTGAGAATCGGCTGCCGGTAAATGCGTAAAGAGATTATATATATATATGATTTCCTATTTTTACATAACACCCAATTATTATTTATGGTCGTTGTTGTCACTACAATAGGCCGAGCCTATCGAGCATTAGGAATTTCGTCTCCGTGGATGTCCCCGATACGGGTCGCTGAAGACCATTTTCATGGCTTCTAAGTGCGACCTCTTACCCGAAGAACCCCCGGAGAACTCTTGGCATCGAATCCCAATTAGAGGCAATGACAGTGACGTGGAGATGGATGCTTTGTCGAACTCAGAAGGGAGTCAATTTGAAGAAGAATCAGATTACGAAATGTCTTCTTCTATTGAAAACGATGATTAGTTTAGTTGCAATCTGATGTCCTTTTATATTTCTATAATTTTTGTGGTTTTTTCTAGTTTTTTATATTATAGTGAATCATTTGTACAAACATGTCGAATATGAACAAATAAATACATATCTTATTGTCAAATCTGCATTGTTTTTTTTTTTATATTATAGTGAATCATTTGTAGAAACATGTCGAATATAAACAAATAAATGCATATCTTATTGTGACTTCTGCATAATTGTATAATGGAAATAAGAGTAAACCAGCATGAAGATTTGATCTTTAAACTTGCCGAACTAAAACCAAATATTGTAGAACTAATAAGTTATTTTTGCCACATAGTGCAAAAATGAACAACAAAACCCTAGATAAATCTGGCGTGTTCCTATCCGTAATGTTATCATTAAATTCAAAACTGACTCCCTGATTAAGAACACTCAGACACGCATCCTTCTGACAATTTAAAGCCACATTTCGCTTTTCCCTTTGCCCCATACTACTAACAACAACCACCGTTAGTTCTCTTCGAAGTCTTCTTTTGCCTATCCACCAACAATGAACATGGAAGAAGAGTTTAATAGGATTTTGAGACAACCTATTCTGATGCTTAGTGACCCATATATCGAGAGCTTACTCACTAGTATTGTCAAGAGCTACTGCAAAAGAACTAGTGTCCATAGGAAGAAATTGCAGCAAGTCGCGGTACGCGAGTTGAGGGACATAATGGGTAAGCCAATGAGAACCAGGTACAAGAGAAAACATATCAAATGGAAGTTGTTCCAACTCCGCCACCAGTTCGCCTCTTTTAGGAGATATATTAGTAGGGATTGGATTTCCTACGTTATATATAACAATAGGGTTGTTGTTTCAGATAGGTATTGGAATTCTCTGGTCAATTGTCAGGTATATTGCATGAACATCCTCCTTGTCTTTAAGAGCTATCGGATTTATCTTGTTAATTTAGTTTGTTTCACTGCAATAGGAGTCAGCCAAGGAAAGAGAGTTTCATACCCGTGGCTATCCCAATTACTTGGAACTGAGGTTCATTTTCAAATTTTCTGGGTTTAACCTTTTCCCTTAGGAACCACACCAAAATGCTAGCGTGGAAATCCCATCAAAACTTAGTGACACGGAGGACTTTGACTACTCGAGGTCATCTGACAATGATAATTTTGTTGAGGACGAGGATTATGATTTGTCATCTAGTGGTGAAGATGATACTGATGATGAAGCGGATGTTTAGGAGTAGTATTAGTCTTTTATTTCTTTTTTCTTTTTTTTTTTTGTGTGTGTGTGTTCTGTGCGTGAGGTCCTATGGGCTATGGGTTAGGACCTCATTTTTGTAACCTTTTTGATGATGTATAATTTATCTGCTCTCTAATGTTTAGGATGTGTATCAAACTAACTGCTCTGCGTAATTTCAAACGAAGAGATGCCCAATATATGAAAAATAAAATGAAGTACGGATGTCGGAACTCGTGGAACTAAATTATTATTTGCAGAGTGTATTTTGACACATGCGTAATTGCTTATTAGGACTTGCACACGGAGACTATTTACCAATACATGAAAAATAAAAGGAAGAACGGATGTTGGAACTCGTGGAATTAAATTATCATTTGCAGAGTTTATTTTGACACCTGCATAATTGCTTATTAGGACTTGCACACGAAGACTATTTACCAATACATGAAAAATAAAAGGAAGAACGGATGTCGGAACTCGTGGAATTAAATTATCATTTGCGGAGTTTATTTTGACACCTGTGTAATTGCTTATTAGGACTTACACAAGAAGACTATTTCCCAATACATGAAAAATAAAAGGAAGAACGGATGTCATAACTCGTGGAACTAAATTATCATTTGCGGAGTTTATTTTGACACCTGCATAACTTCTTATTAGGACTTGCACACGGAGACTATTTCCTAATAAGTACCCGAAGGTCGATTACATCCTTTTAGGTATTGTATTCCTTATTTCTTCAATGAAACTTGATTAGTAAAAAATTTCACGAAGATACAAGTACGGTAATGAATAGTTTATCAAGTTTGTATGTCCAAGTTTGATGTTAGTGTTACTTTACAAGTTTGTTGTTAGTGTTACTTTACTTGTGGAAATACAACTACAATGGATTGATAAGTTTGGGTTTGTTATAAGTTTACAATGGAAATACAACTACAATTATATTAGTAGATTAATTAAGTTTATTAAGTTTATCAATCCATTGTAGTTATATTTTCCACAAGTAATGTAGCACCCCGCTCTACAGCCTTCGAACCTGCACGGATTCCCAAGCCGAGAACGGCGCCTCAATCCAAAAACCCATGCAAGCTAACGGGTCAATCCCGACACTTGGCAACAGTGGATCCCCAAAGGAAAAACAACTCAGAATAAAATAGCGGAAGCAAATAATTCATAAACATAAATGCCACTCCGGGGCCAATTCAACTAATCAATAAATATACAGCCCATTCAGGGGCAACATCAATTAAGTATCAGGGGACGGGGATCAATATATCAACTACAAGCCAGGACAAAACAACAATAGCCTAAAGAGTTAAAGACAACAACAGAGACGCGGCAAAACCAAAAAGGCCTATCTAGCACTGTTGCCCATCCGACACGTGAGACATGTCGGTCTCTCAATCTACCTGAGGCAAGAACCAATGAAAGAGGGTGAGTCAAAAATACTCAGTGAAGATGTAGAACAAGTCGAGTCACGCTTCCGGGTTTTATAGAAAGTACATATGCAATAAAGAAGAAACCGGAATGTGCTTCGACTTGGATATTCAATTAAAACAACAAAATCAATAACAATATAAAGCAATAAATAATATCCCAGTGAGAGTGGGCCTGTTCCTCCTTATTTCTCCATGATTCATGATAAAAATCTCCATCGCCGGTGTCAAGCCAAGGAGCAACCCGAAGCTTGACTATTGTGAATTTTAGGAAAATGTGCAACGAATGCAACATCCACCATCGCTCCCAACCGTGGCTATCAACTCCTGACGGGCCACGATTGACGCTTACTTTTGGGAGAAGCACCCCGGATTACACCCTGGACGCTCGTCCCCAGATGCAACCTTCGGATACCTTCCCGGGCCCATTGAAAGAACAATACTTTGCTCGCTTTGAAATAATGTTTTGAATGCCAAACGGCAATTTGGGCAATTGGTGACGACGAAGGGGTTAAATCCTAAGTCAAACCGTCACGTAAAGGAAAGAGTTTTCTTGCCCGTTTTGAAAACAAATCGATTTAGGTTACTATTATATAATTTTGATATCAAAGGATTTGAGGATAAAACATAAAAATATAAGCTCGAAATATGTAATACAATAATATGGGATTAAGGGGTTTTGCAAATATACATATATGTTCAAGCCCAGTTAAAACGTTTTAAATCCTCACCTGGAGTCAAAATAGAAAGCCTAGCAGCTAGACTCACTGGTCACCGACGTCAGACTGATCTGCAGACAAGACAGGACCTAGACAAATTAATAACAACTCTAAAAGCGCAATTAAGTAATTAATTGACGAACGGCTAACCAAACATGTTCACAATCATGCATATGCCAATTATAATATGTAAGGAAGCTATCACGTAAATTCACGAAATTCCGGCAAGTTGTCAAAAATGCACATACGTAAAATTACACTATTCACATCCCGAACGAGGGCGAAATTAAATAAACATTTCACAATATTAATCTACAAGTTATAAGGGTCCTATAGGTGAAAACTGTATAATTTTTGGAGTCCGTATGCAAAAAGTCAACCAAAAATGTCGACCCGAAGACTCACTTGCCGAGAGCAACATTTGAAAAAGGCTGGAAAATTTTCTAAGGGTTTCACACCGGCTTGTGCACGGTCTTGAACACGGTGTCAAGACCGTGCACTCACACACGGCCTTTCGCACGGTTTAGGCGCACGGGCTTGAGCCCGTGTATGCACAAAGTAGTGCACACGGGCTCCTGCACGGTCTTGCTCAAGACCGTGCGTTAGCCAGTACGGTTTAACAGAACACAGCAGAAAGTTACGCGATTTCACGAAAATTGAACCAAAATCCATAAAAATCATATTTTTAACGCAAATCAACACCCACAATTTATAACAATCAATAATCATCATCTAATGAACATTTATATCCAATAATTTCACGAAATGATCAAAAAACGGGCTCGATCTAAGCATTTAACCTAAAAATCCCGAAATAATCAAATATTCTCAAAACAACGAAAATTCGTGAAAGAAATTGGGGAAATTGGTACCTAAAGAAAGGTGTCGATGAGAGTATCGTTTAGGTTCGATCGGCGCGAAATTCCACGGAGAAACGAGCTCGGCACGATCGATTAGGGCTTAAGGGGAAAAATCTCTTTTCTTCTTCTCTCTCTCTCTCTCTCTCTCTCTCTCTCTCTCTCTCTTTCGAATAAGGGTTCGAATGAGAGTTTCGAGACTTTTATCAAAAACTTCGAAATGTCGAAAAAAATACGAAGGTTTAGTTTGGTAAATTTAAAAATACAATTAAATGTACGTTGGTCAAATATATCGATTTAAAATCAAACAAACGCAAATTAGACAAGGAATTTAAATACGCAATTAATATTATCACATTGGGTCGTATACGAAAATAATATATAATAATTCACATATTACGAGAAATAGGGTTTAAGAAAGATAATTAACGCAGAAAAAATACTCACAATGATTCTCGGATTTCTGGGTCGTTACAAGTAACAAACTTGTGAAGTAACACTAACATCAAACTTGGACATACAAACTTAATAAACTATTCATTACCATACTTGTATCTTCATTACCATACTGCACATATCACTTTTAAAAGATGATTTCCCTAAGGTTAACCTTTCGAATGGATTTAAATATGTACAGTTACACAGACTTCATAATCAGTCAAACATATCATATGAATTTAGGACAGGTTCTAAAATCCATCCATCATTTTATATTTCAGGTTGGCCAAAAATACCCTTCGAGTTTGTAATCAATATGTACAGTTACACAGACTTGATAATCAGCCACACATATCATATGAATTTATGACATGTTCTAAAATCCATCCATCATTTTATATTTCAGGTAGGCAAAAAATACCCTCCGAGTTTGTAATCAATATGTACGGTAATATAAGTATTGTCCCATCAAAGTCTCCTCACCTTACCGCGCTTCAGAAAAAGCCTGCAATATATTTGATTTCCAATGCAATATATCCATATCTATAATAAATATTTTAATACTACTATTTAATTGGAATTTGCACTTTTACGGCCGCTTCAATATAAATGCTGCCTGAATTGAAATCATTTTCTACATGACCCGACAACTCGTTGAATTCTTCTCCCATATGATTATCAGTCTATCACTACAACCCTAGTTAGTACTTACCCATTAGAATTCTTCTTCTCCCCATACCTAAAAAAACACATCTACTCCCCTCTCCTCAAATAACTTCATTCTATATATTTCGGATAATATTATATGATCAACTTGAAACCCAAAATTAGATCTGGGAAATGGATATTTTGAATGTTTTGTTTTATCATGCAAGGTTTCAATACCAAGTGTACAAAAACAGAGCCAGATCGACCGAAGATGTTTTCTTCTTCAAACGGAAGGTAAAAAGATCTCTGTTAAATCTTTCTTCGTACCATGCACTTTATTTTTTTTGTTACTGAAATCTACCTCCTTTTCGTTCCAATATCTTGCGGTTTGGAGTACGTTTCTCTGCACATGTCCGACGCCCTCCAATAAACTTGAATAGAATTTAACAACTGCAGTTGCGCATCTGTGAATGCATCCTGTAGTTTTTTTTGTATTCTTGAGTAAGAAAAAAAAGAAAACTACATGATGCAGTCACAGATGCAGCAGTTCTATCCAAGTTTATCAGGAGGTTTGGAACACATTTTTCTGTACATGAATGGGTCGAGGAAGTCACAGATACAGATCTTTGAACTCTTCAACTCCCGAAACCTATTGAAGTGGGGAAAGGAGGAACCCAAAAAAGATAGCATTCAACGTCTTCCCAGTAGAGTAGGAACCGGAGCTGGAGATACTAGTAATTACGAGGACACCGGATTCCTTAGCTGGGATGACTTGTAATTTACTGTTTTCTTCTTATTCCAACAATATTCAAGGAGGCCTTGTTAGTTGGAACTAGTATGTTGCACTGATGTATAAAATTGTCAAACTGGAACTTATAATGAAGAGTTATTTCTAAATTAGTGTATTCGTCTTATATTGTTTAAACATTAAATTTGTGAAATTGTCGAACTGAAATCTATAATGCGGATCTAAGTAACAAGTATATGTAATTTTAGACAACTTACAATATCAGTGCCACAAATTGTCATATCAGTGCCACAAAATCATATCACGAATAGGCCATTCAAGTGCATCATCTCGTCTCAAAATTACGCACATCCATTTGTTAGATACACATTCGTAAGTATTGTTAGACAACTTACAAATCAGTGCCACAAAATCTTATCACAAAATTACGCAAATCCATTTGTTAGATACCCATTCGATAGTATTGTTATACAACTTATAATATCAGTCCCACAAATTGGTCCCATAAATATGCCATTTTTACTTTTTAATTGCATCATCTCGTCTCAAAATTACGCAGATCCATTTGTTAGATATGCAATCGTTAGTATTTTGAGACAACTTATAATATCACTGATACAAATTGGTATCACAAACAGGCCAATTTTACCATCTGTATATTTACGGCGACTTCATAATTAGGTTTACATATCAACAGTGGGTTCACATAATTAGGTTCACATATTTTATTATTTAATTAAATCCATTCAACAGTGGGTTCATATACACATAAAAAGGTTAACCAATTGTACTTGTCCAAAATAGAACTTAAAATAAGTTAAATTTAAACTAAAATAGAGTACTTGCAGACACTAATTGGAATCCTGGTTCGAGAACCGTTCGTAGTCGCTATCCTGGTCTGACTTTGCATCCTGCATCTACCCTATGTCCTCAGCACCAAACCCATCACCTGGCCTTTCAGGAATTGATTTCCACCCAACAATAGACGGCTCATCATCAAGCAGCGCTGCCTTGGTAGGGATGAAGATGAACTTCAGCTAGTCGTAGTACTCACACCCGTAGATACGGAAGTTTCTCCACTCAGTCGGCTCTTGAACAAATCCCTGCTTTATATGAGATGGAGGTTTAAAAAATATATATAAATATGATCTCAGTAATAAAAAATTTCAAGGGGGTAGTATTTGTAATTTACCTGGCGGTAAGGGATCTGATCCCAATATTGTTGGCCAGCAGCAACCTCGTTGTTGTCTTCTGTATAGGCAATGCCATCCTTGGCAATGAACCGTCTGAAAGCAGCGAACTTCGCCACACCTGCATAACTTTCCAAACAATCTCGTCTGTAGAATACTCCTTCCTCATCCTCTTGTTCATCTGTCTTCTCAACTCTCCCATGACAGTCCAGTACTCGGTTTGGAGATGGATATGGTTTCTTCGTGCCAAGCTTTTCAGAGTCCTTATGAAAAGACACTCAACATCCCCAATAATGTCTGGAATTGCCATGTTCACTGCCGCCTCATAACGTACCTGTGATGCCATTCTTCAGTAGAAAATTGCTTGATTAGGATGATAAGTATGGAGGAATAGTTGGTGAATTGCATTAGTAATATTAAACAGGTAGTTATAGACGGTTATTAGGGGTTATGAACCATTTCTATGTAACGGTTACGGTTCAATCCCAACGGTTCAGTGCCACAAAGTCGTATCATAAACATGCCATTTTTACCCTTCAAGGGCATCTTCTCGTCTGAAATTACGTAGATTTCTTTGTTAGATACGCATTATTCAGTATTGTTAGACAACATACAATATCAGTCCACAAATTCGTATCATCAATGGCATCATCTGGTCTCAGAATTAAGCAGATTCCTTGGTTAGATACGCATTCTTCAGTATTGTTAGACAACTTAAAATATCAGTGCCACAAACCCTATCATAAACAGGTCATTTTTACCCTTCAAGGGCATCTTAATGTCTAAAATTACACAGGTCCCTTAGTTAGATACGCATTCGTAATTAATGTTAGACAACTTATAATATAAGTGCCGCAATTTTGTATCATCAACATTCCATTTTACCTTTAAATGGCATCATCTCATATCAAAATTACGCAGATTCCTTTGTTAGATACGAATTCGTTAGTACTATTAGACAACTTACAAGATCAGTGCCATAAAATCGTATCATAAATAGTGGATTTTTACCCTAAAATGGCATCGTCTCGTCTCAGAATTAAGCAGATTCCTTGGTTAGATACGCATTCTTCAGTATTGTTAGACAACTTACAATATCAATGCCACAAAATCCTATCATAAACAGGTCATTTTTACCCTTCAAGGGCATCTCTCGTCTCAAAATTACACAGATCCCTTTGTTAGATACACATTCTTTAAACAAAATATTGTGTAGATAAACTGTTAACCAATACCACAAAACTTGAAGTTAAAACAGTAAAACGAATATAAGGTTCCACAAAGAAACTATTGGAAAATACATTCGGAAAATATTAATACAACAACGAGAAATTATTATTCTGCAAAAAACAAAGACTTAATTACACAAAACAGAATTCAAATTCCTCCAGAACTAGAGCTAATCAGTAATCAGTATTAACCTCATGTCGATAATAGACGTCTCCAAAAGCCTAAACAGTTCCATCATGTTGTTAACATTATTATCGGTGAGCAAACTAACCCATATCCCCAACTTCTGGGGAACCCTGAACTGTAAGCCGTGGGTTTCGGTTGAGAATTGAGGCCATTTTTCACTGACAAGCTCGAATAACTCAGAGATCTTCATTCCCTCCCTTAATGCTAATACATTCATTATTCCGTTGAATTCAACACAACCGAATAGTTTAGAGGCACGTCGAGTACCAGTAGGAGGCCTTGGAGCAGCAGTAGTAGTAGTAGTTTCCATTTAATCGCCCTGAAAATGCAAAGTCCCGACGTATTTAAGGTCTCGGTCGTCGTGGCGTCGTACAGTTTTGTGTTTAGGTCTTGAAATGAAAAGCGAGGCTAAATGAATTTGGGGGTTGGAGGGTATGAAACTTAAGGGCATATCGGTTTTTTCACAAAATAGGTAGCAAAGTTAAAATTAAAATTTAGATTTGGCACCTAAAATGACCATTGAAAAAAGTGGGTAACTATCCTAAATTTTTTTAGAACTTGGTCAATTAAAGGCAAATTTCCTTTAAGAATTTGACAATTACCTTTAATTTTGTGGCATAATTATTCTTTTGACCCCACTCATAAAATACAAATTTGCATGGGATGGGGTCATTAAAGAGAAATTATCTAGACAAATCTTAATATTTAATATTAGATGATCATAAATAAAGTTTAAGTTATTATTTCTAAGGATGTTGATAGTGGATAATCCGACCAAGCCACGTGTCCCGATCCTAGTGGTCGGCCCAAGCACTTGATTCCGATCGGATATTCTCGATTGGACCTACAGATCTAGCAAGCGTGATGTTCGTGCGGTCGGGCCTCGACCGCCGTCAGGGGCTGTCATCCCAGTCACCATGAGGCCATCGAGGCCTCTCAACCGTCATATAGTAGGGCAAGAATGCACAGTTTGCATATCCCTGGCACCGCAGCCAAATCCATACCAAGTCCTAAAGGAGACTGGCCCACCAGATCCCCTCTTTTAAGGATAGTACGAGATCCTCTGCCACACTCCTGCAACCAGCATTAAATGCCTGCAGGTCAACGCAGACATGCATTAAATGCACACTCCATAAGGTGTACCTGGTGTGTGTTATCATCCACTATATATACCCCCAGCATTTATTATGGTTGGTAAGCTCTCTTAATTACTCCGATCGTATCTAGCATCCCAATCGCATCTCTATACCTCAAAAACTTAATATGGAGAAACATTGTATGCCGATTCGGGGTGCCATGGGTCTTAATTTGTCATAACGGGGGGCCACAATTTGGAGCACAAGATATAAAGGAATGGTGCATAGACCATGGGATCGACCAGCGTTTTTCTTCGATTGGATACCCCCAGGCCAACGGCCAAGCTGAGGTGATAAACCGTACCATTATCAGAAGCCTCAGTGCTCGACTCGACGCGAAAAAGAGGGTGTGGGCGAATGAACTCGACGAGGTCCTGTGGGCCTATCGCACCACTCCTCGAACCTCGACGGGCGAAACCCCCTTCGCCTTAGTCTACGGGTCAGAAGCCTTAATCCCAGCCGAGCTCGTCCACTTGACGGCCAGGGCATCCCACTTCCAGCTGGCCCAGAACAACGAAGGGCATGCGCTCGAACTCGACCTCATCGAGGAAAAGCGCCATAGAGCCCTTGGTCGGATGTTGCAACACAAAGCTGCAGCCGCTCGAAGCTATAACAAGAACGTCCGACCATTGAGCTTCCAGGTCTAAGATTTGGTCCTAAAAAAGGTCGAAGTGTCAGGAAAAGTGAAGAAGCTCGAAGAAAAGTGGGATGGTCCATACCGTGTCGCACGGATAGCCAAAAACAACGCTTACCGACTCGAAACACTTGGATCACGACCTGAAGAATTGCCCCGACCATGGAACACATTCAATTTAAAATTGTATTACCCATAGGTCGACCCCTCGGGGGTCCGACCGTGTAATTCCCCTCAGGGGCCCTCGTTTGTAAGTTGACTAGTTCAATGAAACACTTCCAGTATTATTATTTTTACTTCTGATCACCTTACTTTAGCATTTGATGTCCCATCATGCTAGAAAAGGGGAAGGGGGAACCCTGTATAAATATGAAAAAAAATAATAAAAAATATACCCATAAAACTAAGTTGCGAAACGGGTTGGGGACTCGAGCGTAAAGCTCGAGCCCTTCCCGATCATCCGGAGTTGGAAGTTAAGCTTCCACTCGCGGATTGGGGACTTGAGCATAAAGCTCGAGCCCATTTCGATCGTCCAGAGTTGGAAGTTAAGCTTCCACTCATGGACTGGGGACTCGAGCGTAAAGCTCGAGCCCATTTCTATCGTCCAGAGTTAGAAGTTAAGCTTCCACTCATGGATTGGGGACCCGAGTGTAAAGCTCGAGCCCATTTCGATCGTCCAAAGTTGGAAGTTAAGCTTCCACTCACGGACTGGGGACACGAGCGTAAAGCTCGAGCCCATTTCTATCGTCCAGAGTTGGAAGTTAAGCTTCCACTCACGGACTAGGGACTCGAACGTAAAGCTCGAGCCCATTTCGATCGGCCAAAGTTGGAACAAATAAACAACGAGCTTCCAAAAGGATTCCATTAAGTATGGGTCGAAAAGTGCGACCCGTCGCTTACAAAAAGACCCGATCAAACTAGGCCTGGTTACAATATAAGCGATTCGGTTAGTCCGATCCCGTGAACTTGAAATAAAAATAAAAGAAGAAAAAGATAAGACGACGAATCAATCATCAATATTGTGAACGGTCGGAGCAGTGGAAGACCCTGGTCGGCCGGAAGGAGACAGCGGATCTGGGGAGTCTGATCTATACGGCTGGTTGAGGATACTAAAGTCCAAATCCTCAGGCTATCCGCTCCCATCATAAGGGGGATCGTCGGGGGCTTCAGCGGCGATCTTCTTCACAATAAACCCGAAGGGATAGTCATCGGGCTCCGCCGCATAAACCTCCGCCATCGGATCGTCAGTCTTAGGCGGACGAGGATCGTGTCGTCGGGACCAACCCCAGAGAGTTCGCTATCAGGGACCTGAAGATAACCCCGATGGCGGAGCTGAGCCAGGCACAGGTCTACGCCCGCCTGCATGTCGCCGTCACACTTGTAGGCAGAGGCTTGATAAAACATGGGGCTCTCGACGAAGTCGACCACGACCTTCTTCACGATCACCTCGCGTGCTCGATGCAGGTAGCACTGAGCCTTGCGCTTATATTTGTGCGCCAAGTCATCGACCGCAGAGGAATACCCGATCACCGGGGCAGTGTCATACTGCTCTTGTTCCCGTTTGAAGGCCCTCTTCAGTTGCGCCTCGAGGTCGGAGATCTTGACCGCCGACGAATCGGCCTCCCTAGTTAGGCGCTCGACCTACGACTACAAGCGCACTTTTTTGGTTTGGAGATCATCAGTCGACCGCTTGAAGACCTCCACTTGTTGTTTCAACTCGGAGCTATCCCCGAGCTCAGCCAGTTCCTTCCTCTTCTGGAGGAACTTCTTTTTGTAGTGCTCTTTTCGAGCACAGTAGATTGTTGCCCTCTGGGCGACCGAAGCAAAAGCATTCGGGAGTTTCTGCCACGAACAAAGGAAACTTCCGATCAGAGAAAGATGAGAAAATAAATTTATAAGGAGCGCGGAAATAAAGTAACAATCGTACCATGCTCATGAATTTGGCGCATATGATCTCCAGGTCATCAATTGAGTGTTTCGCCAACTTCTTCTGATCGGGTAGATGTACGCCCGATCGATAAAGGGCGTAAGCTTTGCGCTCATCGACCTTCCCCATAAAAATGGGAGAATTCTTTCCCCTCCTATGGCTCCTCGGGAGCTGCAAACTAGGGGAGGGCGACAGACATGCGCTTGAGGAACTCCTGGCTCCCCTCGCTGTCGCTGTCAGTTTCAGCGATCCTCTTATGTTTGTCCCTGGGGGCGCCCTATCCCCGAGGAGTTGTGGCGAAGTTAGGTCTCTTCCTTTTTACTCCGGTCGAGGGGGAAGGGCCCTCAGGATCCCCGACCATGGAAGCGGGCTCAACCGAAATGTCGGTCGGCGCAGGAGCATCAACTGCGACCTCTTCATGGGTCCTCCTGTGTGTTGCCGCCATGTCAGCGGTTGGAACGTAGGCCGCTGGGGGGTCAGGCAGCACGTTGCGAGCGTTGATCGCCTCATTCAGCGCTTGGAAGTTGGCGGCGTCCTGTTCTTTGCTTGCTCGACCAGCGCGTATGTTCTTCAATTCGAAGGCTGCACGAGCGGAGGCCATCACACTTGTATCTGAAAAGAAAAAAAAAAAGTCGATCAGCAACAGTTGCGAAGACGTACAAGGAAACATGAAAATGTAAAATCCCCCCCGATCGTACCCAGCACACTCTTCCTAGAATGTCGATCATAGCAGAGCCCCGCGCTCTCTATGTTTTGCTCCGTCAAGATGTTGTTCCAATTCATCTCGTCGGGGCTGAGTCATTCGCCTACTAAGTCGAGCATGTTCTCTAGGTCGTGTTCGACGATCATCCCCTCTGGCTTCCAGGTGGTGCCGTGCGAACTGGTCGGGATTGTGAAGAACTACCGACCCTGCTTCTGAGAAACGGCATAGAAGCCGACCCCTGATTTAGAGGACTCCGACTTGGTGAGTAACTATTTGAAGTGTAGGGGGTTGGGCTCGAACCTCAATATCCTCATCTGTAGCGGGCGCCCCAAACGGGTAATGCACGCCCTGCACCGAGCCTCAATCCGAAGCCGAAACAGAAATCCGACCCTAAATTGAAACTCGGCGAATGGCAAACCGATTTACTCAATCACTAGGCGGGGCTTTTGTAAAAACAACTGACGACAACAAAGCGAAAGCGGAAGCAACAGCAAACAAAACGAATTCTACTAACGGGAATTAAAGCAATAAACAAATTGCGCAAAGAGTTACAGCCCACCAAGGCTAGCGGAATTCACTTACAAAAATTAAATCAAATCATAACGGGTTCAACATTAAATAATCCCGAACTCATATCTTAACCTACAGAATACATATAATGGTCAAGTACCTAAACAACCTAGGAATGAACAATGACAAAAGCAGAATAATTCCGCAACACAAGACCGACGATGCCCACCTAGTAACCACCTGAAACAGATAAGGTTAAAAACAGGGAGGGTTAGTCAAAAAACTAAGTGAGGGAAAAAAGGGAGTACATACATAATAGCATACGGGAATAAATCACCATTTTAACTTAAAAGAAATCAAACGTAAAAGAAGGGTTTTCATAAACATTCGGTGATTTATCATAACATAACATAACGGGACATATCATATTGCTCGCGAGTCGAGCCCTCAACTCCTCATAGCATATCAAAACATACCTGAAAACCATACCAGCCTTATTCCTCCTATATAGCAGAAGGACCGCTAAATCCAACTGCTCTATAGGCATAATAGCCTATTCCTCAGTTGACACGAAGTCTCCGTCACAGGAGCACAAAGGTTGCCACTCCGGCCTCACCCGTGCTCCTGGTAAACTTGGAGCAAGCTACCGAATTCCACCGTAGACCCGCTGTCTATCCGGCTTCATCCGATCGCCATACTCCAGGCCCACATATCATATCATACGTAACATATCTCGCATTTTCATAACTATCATTTTCCTATCAAATAGGAATCAAGACATTTCGGGGAGGGCCAAAAGGGCCGTTCGAGACAGACGATGTAACGGTAGGAAACGCAACCGGATGTTCCATCGTCATGGGGAAAGAACCCGCCCTAACGACTTCACTCAACGAGAAGGTTTCCAAACCCAAATTACATTTAAATCGAAACATAGTTCGCTTGTCTCTTTTTGAAAACATTTCGAAATCATATACATAATATTCATTTGATATCAAATCCGTTGTTCTTAAACCTCATAAAAATAATAAGAATAAAGTATTTACTAAATATAGTAATACGGGATGAAAACGTAAATTACACATGCGAGGCTTATTTAGTGGGGCTTTATAATACATATCTACATAATACAGAATAACAACGGAAACTTCACCTGGCGACAACCAAAAAGAAAGCCCAAAACGGAAACGAGCAACCTAATCCACGAGAGTGGAACCTGCAACTGACAAATGACATAACCACGTAAGACATACAACGACGCACGGCTCATACGAAAGCATAGAACACGTAAAAGCACGTTATACAATCACATAAAACACTTAGGTTCAATTATCAACGAAAACGGAGTAATTCATGCACTTAAAAATGCAAATTAAGTCCAAATGCAACGAAACTTTATGGACATGCTTTAAATATCATAAAGGAGTATGCATTCGAATTTCGGGAAAATCGGACTTCATATGCAAAAGTTAGAAAATTTGACGAAAACTTAAAACGTACTATTCATAGACCCGAACATGTTATAAATTCGTAAATCATGCAATTCATAACTATTTCGTATATATCGAATACACGAGCAAAGAAAGAATTCGGAAAAGATGAGCCTCGGAGGGACCCGTAGTGCAAAATGGGCCCTGACTTACAGAAGGTCAGGGCCCTGTTCAACCAGGCCACACGGCCTTGTGCACGGTCGTGTGCCGAGGCCGTGCACAATCAAGCAACACGCACGGCCTCATGCACACGGCCTCAAGGCCGTGTGCACCAGCCCGTGTACAATGCACCATACGCACGGTCTCTTGCACGGCTACACGGCCTTGCGACACCCCGTGTGCAAAGCCCGTGTGGTCAAGAATGAGCAGAAACATGCAGACAGCAAAAACATACGCGAAATCAAATCAAAATCCAACATTTAATCAATTAAACATGGAAATTACTCCCTAATTTTCATATATAATCATCTACAACATATAATCTACATATAGAAACGATAAACACGAAAATCCGTCCATAAATTCATCCAAAATCATATAAACCCTATATTATTCAACTATAAACAAAATCGAGAAATACAATGCATAGGAGACATTAAACGAGAGGGAACGTGAAAGGCTTACTCGTAGAAGAGATCGTGAGGAGTTCGTAGACGTAAACGATTCGAAAATCCGTCGGGAAACAGAGTCGGAATGATCGTCGAAGCTCCTTCTTCTTCCTTATCTTTTTCTTTCCTTTCTTTTCTTTCTTCTTGCTGTTTGTACGAGAGTGAGGTGAGAGAGAGAGAGATGTGAGACTTAGTCAAATAATTGACTTGATTCGAGAAACGAAAGGGCATTTTTGTAATTTCGTAAAATAAGTTCAAAAACTCATGTTGTCCGAATAATACATAATTACAGTCAAAATTCATATAATTAAACGCACATTATCAATTTGTGATTTAAATATTAAAATTCATTCATTCATAAAAATGTTATATAAATCACATAATAATTAATAAAATAAATCATAAATCGCGAGAGAAATCGATTCGGGTTCCCGGTTCATAATTCGAATTTTCGGGGCGTTACAGTCACCCCTCCTTATGAGAATCTGGTCCCCAGATTCTACTGATTAGAGTTAAACAACTCTGGTTGAAACTTATGCATCTTCATTCGGATCTCTCACGAAGCTCCTTCGATTGTCTGATTCATTCAAGGGACTCGCTAGGAGATATTTCGCGGATTGAACAACTCCAAGCTTGTTCGGGGTTCTTGCAAGTAGCTTTTCAGTAGAACTTGAGCTATCTCCATTTATTGTCGAAATGCCTGAATTCGATCGACAGCACCTTGGAGGAATCCCACATAAATGTGTAAAAATAACTACCATCTTAACCTTCAGTAGTCCGGACACGAAGTCCATGGTGAATTCATTCCCAACCCCACATAGGAATATGTAGTAGTCATAGCTAACCCCTTACTCTTTGATGCTCGGCTTTGAACTGCTGACAAGTCAAGTGTCTCTTGACTTAATCGAGTAAGTCTCTTTCTTTCGACCCTTCGAAACATGGGTCTGAGGCTTATATTGGGAAGTATTGGGTTTACCAACACAAAGCTGAAACTTTGGATTATTCTTCGTTCAAATTGTCTGACTCGGAATCCATTCTTTTGCAGTCTTGGCATTTTAAATTCTTCAACCCAATTCGGACTAGGTCGCAAGGCTATGAATGAAATTATCCAAAATGGTGCAAGTCCAATTCGGTTTAGTCTCAATTTGTGACATGCTCGTGGTTTGGTTCAAAGTACCAACTACGATATTCGCTTTTCCTAAGGAACACTGATTCTAGCAATCTTAGTCCTCAAGTACTTTCCATTAACGACATTGGGGTTGGTTCAACTCCTCCTGAGTTAACACTTGTTAAACTCTCATAATCTGTGGGGATATCAACAAATTCCATAAGAGATGGTGGCGACGCTTCAGCCAATCCTCTCCTATAGTAGTTAGAGCAATGTCATGAGGGGCAACTTTCTGGTTGATTTTAGCTTCCCGAGCATGAGCTATGGTTTCTTCATTAGTACCATTCACCAATTCAACCTTTCATGTGACGCATTCTCACTCACGACGATTCCTTCAGAATCCCTTGAGCAGGGTTAATTGAAGTTGCAGTTAATCTCTTCTCGACTCCTATGAACAAGTCTTACAGAGATCGTCCATTCGAGCTCGGTTTCTTTCCTGTTGACTCAAGCAACAGGTTGCAAGCTTAGAGAAATTCCACTCGAAGTCTTGGTTTGTTCCCATTCCAGTACTGCTCAAATCTTCAACGATCCTCCTTCTCCTCTCACTCCGGATCCGAAATGACTTAAAAGGTCACTAAGTCGATCCAAATTTCACATCCGCTAGGTTGGGCAACTAGCGGGTGCCCTTTGTTTTCTAGAGTACCATACGGAGGTGCTCTGCGTTCTTCCTCTAATCTCGAGGACACCAAGGTGACTCCTTAGAAAGCAACGACTAACTCACTGCGATATGAACGGGGTCCATCAAGACGCAAAGTACTTGTCAGTACTAGAGGCAGACATACGAATTCAAGACGTCTACATCAGGCACTGAAAGCTGTCTTCAGAACATATTCGTCTCGGGCTCAGAGCTGATGATTCCCTAATCAAAGGTTGTTCAGACAGAATCCTCGATCTCAAAGCATATCGGACAATTCTTCATCGACGGTAGAGGATAATTGCCTTCGTTAATATTCTGAGCAATTCTCGGTGAACAATACACATGGAAGTGTACTGTTTTCTTCTCTACAAGCAGTGCTGGAGTACCCTAGATCAAGATACTCGTTCGGGTACGTTCAAGGGAGGGAAGTTCATCAAGTCGGTTCTTCGATTCTGTCAGATCGGCAGAATCCATTCGGTTAGGCGACTTCGATCACGGTTCGACTTCTTAGAGTTAGATCTATCACAAACCATCCATTTCGATCTGATCGCGAGAGCTCTCAGATTCTCGGGAAGTACGTCTGTGAATTCTATGATCAACTTGGTTCTCTGGACTTAGTCAAGTCCAAGATAATCCTTTGCTGGCAGCTCGGTCAAATCTGCTGCTAACGATTCCTTCGGTGATAAACGGCAGCACGCGCACGGATCGTAATTGTCCTCTAATCCGCCAACAAAAATAGACGAGAAACACGCAAAGAATTCAACAGGCGCACGCGCAAGGACGTCAATGAAAAGCGCAACAAGTGAGTGTAAACCACTCGAATGATGAAATGCAGGTATGGAATGACAATTTATACCTTGTACCTTGCACCGAAGCATTCGGATCTAAGTTTTCCTCGACTGTCTCGATCTTCTCTTCCTCGTGCAATTTGCGCGGAAATGGAAGGGACTTCCACATGAGAAGCAACGTCCAGCTTTCTTTCGGCATTCTGACTCTTGATGGTCTCTTTGGCAAAAGCTACATACGGGTCATAGGGCTCCCTGCGGTTGGGGAGGTGCATTCTGCTTCGATGAAGACACTTGGGAGGTCTTCTTTCCGGAAGATGGCCCTGAAGGTGTAAATGGCCTCTTAGAACTCGCTGGAAGGTACTGGGCGGTGGTAGTGGCAAGAATAGGACTCGGTCCCATTAGGCTGAGTTCAGACTCAACATGCAGAGCCATTTCCACTGCGTCGGTATAACATTGATGTCGTACCACCATTATAGCCTTCTTGATCTCGTAAGTCAATCCCTCTACAAACTGGCGAGTCTTCCTCTGCTCGTCGGCAACCATATATGGGCAATGCTTAATAAGGCGAGAGAAGTGTGCCTCGTACTGACCAACTGAAGATGTGTTCTGTTTGAGAGCCAGAAATTCCCTTTCGCGTTGCTGACGAACAACCCACGGAATGTACTTAGCCCGGAACTCAGTCAAGAACTGATCCCAAGTCGGGACTACATGCTCGCGTGTCCATCTTTGCTCAATATGTTTCCACCAATCCTGTGCGGCTCCAATCATCAGATAGATTGCATACTCGACTCTCTGAGGGTCCGGATATTCCATTATTCTGTAAATCTTTTCCAGGGCTGATATCCATGCCTCGGCAATAGCGTCATCCGGGGCACCTTCAAACTGTGGTGGTTCGAATCTGAGAAATCGTGCCCACGCTTCCTGTTCAGCATTTCCTTTAGGGGCCTGAGTGATGAACTGTCTTAATGTTTCTGCCATTTCGGTTGAAGTCGGTGTATCAGTCTGAGGTGCCAATGGAGGTGATGAGAGCGGTTTACGTGTACGACGACGTGGAGGCATCCTGTAAGGCCAATAGCAAATATGCATGACAGGTAAGTGAGTATGCAAAGCTGTAAACACGTAGGCAACTAGAGT
Source organism: Verbena officinalis (assembly GCA_958496215.1). Lineage (NCBI taxonomy): Eukaryota > Viridiplantae > Streptophyta > Magnoliopsida > Lamiales > Verbenaceae > Verbena > Verbena officinalis. Next base: position 24,718,241 of record OY292390.1, on the reverse strand, counting down.
TCACATAGATTTCACATAAGCACTTAGCACATTTGCACAATTCCACAGAAGTCCTAAGCCGTACGACCTAGACACAACCGGACACGACAGACAACCAGGCATGGCAAGTACAACCTTGAGTTTCATATCCACCTATATCCAAGCCCATCCCAGTGTTTTGATTGTAAAAGATCTTTTGTTGTTGATCATCCAACAAAGGTCCGTCACAATTCAAACACTAAGCGTTCTTGAACACTGTTGAGTGCAATTCCCTAAGTTATACCGGCACACAACGACTGACAAAACAAATAAAACACGACGTTTCAGAGCTTAGGCCATTGGACCAAAGAAGCTCTGATACCAACTGTAGCGGGCGCCCCAAACGGGTAACGCACGCCCCGCACCGAGCCTCAATCCGAAGCCGAAACAGAAATCCGACCCTAAATTGAAACTCGGCGAACGGCAAACCGATTTACTCAATCACTAGGCGGGGCTTTTGTAAAAACAACTGACGATAACAAAGCGAAAGCGGAAGCAACAGCAAACAAAACGAATTCTACTAACGGGAATTAAAGCAATAAACAAATTGCGCAATTAGTTAAAGCCCACCAAGGCTAGCGGAATTCACTTACAAAAATTAAATCAAATCATAACGGGTTCAACATTAAATAATCCTGAACTCATATCTTAACCTACAGAATACATATAATGGTCAAGTACCTAAACAACCTAGGAATGAACAATGACAAAAGCAGAATAATTCCGCAACACAAGACCGACGATGCCCACCTAGTAACCACCTGAAACAGATAAGGTTAAAAGCAGGGAGGGTTAGTCAAAAGACTAAGTGAGGGGAAAAAGGGAGTACATACATAATAGCATACGGGAATAAATCACCATTTTAACTTAAAAGAAATCAAACATAAAAGAAGGGTTTTCATAAACATTCGGTGATTTATCATAACATAACATAACGGGACATATCATATTGCTCGGCGAGTCGAGCCCTCAACTCCTCATATCATATCAAAACATACCTGAAAACCATACCAGCCTTATTCCTCCTATATAGCAGAAGGACCGCTAAATCCAACTGCTCTATAGGCATAATAGCCTATTCCTCGGTTGACACGAAGTCTCCGTCACAGGAGCACAAAGGTTGCCACTCCGGCCTCACCCGTGCTCCTGGTAAACTTGGAGCAAGCTACCGAATTCCACCGTAGACCCGCTGTCTATCCGGCTTCATCCGATCGCCATACTCCGGGCCCACATATCATATCATACGTAACATATCTCGCATTTTCATAACTATCATTTTCCTATCAAATAGGAATCAAGACATTTCGGGGAGGGCCAAAAGGGCCGTTCGAGACAGGCGATGTAACGGTAGGAAACGCAACCGGATGTTCCATCGTCATGGGGAAAGAACCCGCCCTAACGACTTCACTCAACGAGGAGGTTTCCAAACCCAAATTACATTTAAATCGAAATATAGTTCGCTTGTCTCTTTTTGAAAACATTTCGAAATCATATACATAATATTCATTTGATATCAAATCCGTTGTTCTTAAACCTCATAAAAATAATAAGAATAAAGTATTTACTAAATATAGTAATACGGGAAAATGTAAATTACACATGCGAGGCTCATTTAGTGGGGCTTTATAATACATATCTACATAATACGGAATAACAACAGAAACCTCACCTGGCGACAACCAAAAAGAAAGCCCAAAACGGAAACGAGCAACCTAATCCACGAGAGTGAAACCTGCAACTGACAAATGACATAACCACATAAGACATACAACGACGCACGGCTCATACGAAAACATAGAACACGTAAAAGCACGTTATACAATCACATAAAACACTTAGGTTCAATTATCAACGAAAACGGAGTAATTCATGCACTTAAAAATGCAAATCAAGTCCAAATGCAACGAAACTTTACGGACATGCTTTAAATATCATAAAGGAGTGTGCATTCCAATTTCGGGAAAATCGGACTTCATATGCAAAAGTTAGAAAATTTGACGAAAACTTAAAACGTACTATTCATAGACACGAACATGTTATAAATTCGTAAATCATGCAATTCATATCTATTTCATATATATCGAATACACGAGCGAAGAAAGAATTCGGAAAAGACGAGCCTCGGAGGGACACGTAGTGCAAAATGGGCCCTGACTTACAGAAGGTCAGGGCCCTGTTCAACCAGGCCACGCGGCCTTGTGCACGGCCGTGTGCCGAGGCCGTGCACAATCAAGCAACACGCACGGCCTCATGCACACGGCCTCAAGGCCGTGTGCACCAGCCCGTGTACAATGCACCACACGCACGGTCTCTTGCACGGCCGTGCAAGAGGCCGTGTACACCTACACGGCCTTGCGACACCCCGTGTGCAAAGCCCGTATGCGTCAAGAATGAGCAGAAACATGCAGACAGCAAAAACATACGCGAAATCAAATCAAAATCCAACATTTAATCAATTAAACATGCAAATCACTCCCTAATTTTCACATATAATCATCTACAACATATAATCTACATATAGAAACGATAAACACGAAAATCCGTCCATAAATTCATCCAAAATCATATAAACCCTATATTATTCAACTATAAACCGAGAAATACAAGGCATAGGAGACATTAAATGAGAGGGAACGTGAAAGGCTTACTCGTAGAAGAGATCGTGAGGAGTTCGTAGACGTAAACGATTCGAAAATCCGTCGGGAAACGGAGTCGGAATGATCGTCGAAGCTCCTTCTTCTTCCTTCTCTTTTTCTTTCCTTTCTTTTCTTTCTTCTTGTTGTTTGTACGAGAGTGAGGTGAGAGAGAGAGAAGTGAGACTTAGTCAAATAATTGACTTGATTCGAGAAACGAAAGGGCATTTTCGTAATTTTGCAAAATAAGTTCAAAAACTCATGTTGTCCAAATAATACATAATTACAGTCAAAATTCATATAATTAAACGCACATTATCAATTCGTGATTTAAATATTAAAATTCATTCATTCATAAAAATGTTATATAAATCACATAATAATTAATAAAATAAATCATAAATCGCGAGAGAAATCGATTCGGGTTCCCGGTTCATAATTCGAATTTTCGAGGCGTTACATCATCAGCACCAGATAGCATCCGATGAAGGAGAAGCTATTAGGGACCAGTTGGGTGGGGCAGACCTCCAGGTCCCTGTAGGTGGAGTACATCTGGTCGTTGGCAATCACTCGAAAGCCGTTCGGCGACGGTATTGTAGTTAACGGCCAGCTCCGTCGGCCTTTGGCTGCCCATCACCTCATCTGGTCGAGGCCGACAGAATGAGATGGCGGGAAACGCAGCATGGCCCGGGTCCTAGAGATCCGATCGTCCGTGACCTTCGACCGGATCATAAAGCGGGTAAGCTTGACTCGCTCCTCGGTATCGTCGACTGCCTCATTCCAGTGATCGGAAGGGCCAGCCACCGGCTCCGCCTATTCGACCACACGGTGTGATCGATAGTGTTTTCTGCCCAGTCGATGAGCCATCTGCTTCAACCGACCCTTGCCCGTTTTGGCAACTGTGACGGCCGGTCCTTGGGCGGCCTCCGATGGGCCATCTCCTCCCCCCTCCCGCCTGGAAAGCGGAACGGCCATCGAAGCCCGCTCTCGCGCCGCTCGCCATCACGATCCGACCCCCAAAACTCCCCCTCTCCCTGATCATAATCTCTCACCCTCCCCTCGGACCCCTCAGACTGTGAAGACATTGTGTAAATAAGGGAAAAGAGAAGGGGTCGAGGGTTACCTAGTGTTTAGTGAAGGGTCGGAGATGTGTATGTACTCGGTCGGACAACTGCTACAGTCTCTCTCTCTAAAATTGCTGGATCGGAGTTAAGCTTCACGTGCGCGTAAGCAAATGAAAAGGACAGGACCCTTATTTATAGAAGCCTCTCCTCGGAAAATGAAGCAGCGCCTTAAAGGCGATGGACGGGAACTGACGTGGCACAACCTACACCCCACAATACAATTAGGGCTGACGTGGCAACACGCAAGCCCTGCGAAAAGCCGTCCTGCTGACGTGTCAAGGGAAGGAAGCTCCCGACCACCTCCATCATAGTACCATAACCGATCGGAACCCTTGGGGAAACGAGTCAAATCTCAACTTCCAATCGAGTAAAACTCGATTAAAACTTGGGGGACTCATGATAGTGGATAATCCGACCAAGCCACGTGCCCCGATCCTAGTGGTTGGCCCAAGCCACGTGGCGTCGTCCGAAGCACTTGATTCCGAAAGGATATTCTTGACCGGACCTACTGATCTGGCAAGAGTGATGTTCGTGCGGTCGAGCCTCGACCGCCGTGAGGGGCCGTCATCCCAGTCACCTTGAGGCCATCGAGGCCTCTCGACCGTCGTGTGGTCGAGCAAGAATGCACAAGTGGCATATCCCTGGCACCGCAGCCAAATTTGTACCATGTCCTAAAGAAGATTGGCCCACCAGATCCCCTCTTTTAAGGATAGTACGAGATCCTCTGCCACACTCCTGCAACCAGCATTAAATGCCCGCAGGTCAACGCAAATATGCATGAAATGCACACTCCCCAAGGTGTACCTAGTGTTTGTTATCATCCACTATATATACCCCCAGCATTTATTACTGTTGGTAAGCTCTCTTAATTACTCCGATCGCATCTAGCATCCCGATCGCATCTCTATACCTTGAATATCTTATTCCTAGTACTGACTTAACTCAGTGGAGGGGCTATGCCGGAGACAATTCCCTTCGGCCAAGTGACCCGTTGTTCTGTGTTTTCAAGTCAAAGTCGGATCCCCTCTACAAATTTAACTGACGAGCAAGACACGTGGTCGACATCCGATCCCCGACCAGAAACCAACCTCATCAGATGTTAAGCTATAATTACTTTTTAAATATGACAAAAATCTTGTATATTTGTGAAAAAAAAATTGCATATATATGTTGAATGTGTATATAAATATATATGTATATATAGTGACTCCACTTAACGAAATTTCTAGCTCCGCCGCTGGCCCTTGATTAATTTAGAATTACTTATTACACTCACTTCAACAACGTTAGTATCACCATTAATTATTGGTTTTTAAAGATATATATCAAAATGTACTCGATTATACACAAGGCAATTATGTATCCTCATCAAATTTAAAAATTAATTAGACACAATAATATGGTGGGAACCCTTCTAATTTAGTTGTTCCAATTCAAAATCAGGATCCTCAGTATACCTACTTTCAATCAAACAATCTCATACATATAGGAGTATCAATTTCATAATACTATATCATACAAACAAGTTTCAAACGAATGAATTCAATATCCTTATATTATTTAGACTTTTCCACTTGAAGTATATTTAAATCCCACTTTCAAGGATTATGTAATAATGCCACTTTAACTCCTATTGATCAGAACGAAAAATTTTTGATTTCTGCGATGGTTTGGATTAAAACAGGTAGGGATTAGGTTTAATACCGAAGTCTGGATTCGCCCACTTTGTTGCCATGTTTTCGGCGTTTTTAGGGCTTGCCTCCATGACTGGTTAAGAACTAAATCCCTTGACAGTTTTAATTCTGTAAAACAATCCATGTACAGTATTCAAGATTTTAGTAGTTCTTGGTACTCACCAAAACTAATTAAAATTTAATTGATTTTTAAGGTCCTGTTAAAATGGTATCAGAGCCATGGTATCATGATCTTGGTAAAATGACATTATTCAACACAAATCTCTTATGATGAATATCATAAGAAACACAGATACTGTTAAAAACAGTGTTGAAGAGGAGTATGATATTCCTCAAAATCTTGATTTGCTTAATAAATGGACTATTCCTAAAATAGATCCAAAAATCATATATAAATTTGGTACTTTTGAAAAAATAGGTTTAAAACAAGTGGTTAAAACCACTGAAGAAACAATTTCCCTTAATAAAGATGAGATGATAGTTAGATTACTCAGTAATAGAGATTTAAATAAATATAAAAAATTGTATAAGTTCATTCATATTGGATTAGTTCAGGTCGCCTTTAAACCTTTAACTTTAGAAGGGTTACCAGAAAGCTTCATAGCAGCTTTAAGAGATGGGAGAAATTTAGATTGGAAACAATCTTTAATAGGTATTATACAGTCCAGCTTGGCCCATGGCCCGGTCTATTTTAATGTTTATCCTAATCTTCAGTTATCTTTAACTGATATCAATATTCTTGATGCTTTAACATTAAATGTTAAGACCCATGGTTATAATTATGCTCCAGGATCTGAAGTTATATGTGTTTGTTATAGAATTTATTACAAACCCCTTCATACTTTAAATCCTCATTGTCAAATGGTTGACAAACCTTTAAATGAAACCATACTTATAGAAACCAATTTTAGTAAATCTGAGATTACTACTAGGAGATCTATCAAATGGGATGAAATAACATTCCCAGAAAATTGGATTATTGAAAGAGCTGCTCCTGCTCTACCTAATACTCAGGATAGGGTTACTAATATAGTACAAACTCCTGAAGGAAATGTTGTCATTAATTTTGATAAACCTAGATATTCCCTAAAACCTGGATCAAGTCTCTCTAGATCCAGTTCTTCTTATTATCATATATCTCCCCTTGACTATGAGGTCAAATCCCCTTCTAGGTTTTCTACTTCTCAAATCAGAGAGACAGAAAAATCTTCTGATGATGCTCTTCCTGATATGGTTGAAGAATTAAAAATTCACCCTGATAATATTGTTAGAGGTGTTTATAAAGTTGAAGCAGACATGACTGCATCTGAAATGAATTTTTCTGTTTAATGGATTTTAAACCAAAAATTGATTTTAGCCCAGGTTCACTGGCAAGAAAATTAATACAACAAGAGTTTAATACTCCCAGGTGGGAACCATTTAAAAAATGGTTGTTTGAGAATTTCACAAAAGAAGATAGAAATATATTTCAAGAAAAATTTTATAATGATCTTTCTGAAAAAAATGCTAAAATATCTTTTGTTCCATGGTTTATTACTAATTATGTAGAAAGTTATATTTCTGTTATTGAAAGAGAATATAAATATTCTCAAAATGGAAAGGTTTTAAAAACAAATTTCCCTCCTTCTCAATCTTTTCAAATTGAAAAAGATACTGAAACCAGGTATTATACTGCTTTTCAAAAACTTATTGATAGTGAAGTTTTACCTGTTACTACGGCTCATATTAATAGTTTAATAAAACAACAAAATTATAGTAATATTTATTTAATTGTTCTTGGAGAACAGATTGTTTCTTTACATGACAGAGTCGAAAAAATTATTTCTAGCATAAATGAGCTTAAAAGCTCCTTTCATATTACAAAAACTCTTAACCATGAGAGTATTGCTACTCCTAGTATCCAACCTCCTCCTGATGTCAAGGATTTTAAATTAAAATCAGTCTCTGAGCTTGAAAAAATACTTGATGAAAAATTTAAAAATCTTTCAATTAAAACTCTTAATGATGAGTTTGAAAGTGAGATGAGTGATAATGATAATTATCAAAACGCAATCCGTGAAGAGATTAATAAACTCTCTAAATATGCTGACAAGCCTACGCAAAGGATGTATTATTATCCTAGACCTACTCCCCAGGATGTTCTTTTTGAAGAACAAGAGTATATTGTTAATAATTCCTATAGTGGTAAAAATATTTACGAATGGAATATTGACGGCTTTACTGAAAGACAGATTTATAATGCTGTTCATAGAATGCTTATGTATAGCACTATTTGTAAGAATAATGGTAACACTGATAAAGCTATAGCTAATATGATTATAGCAGGTTTTACAGGCCAACTTAAAGGTTGGTGGGATAACTATCTCACTCAGAATAATAGAAGCGATATCTTAAATATGATTAAAGATGAGAATGGTAGACAAGTGGAAAATTCTGTTTATACTTTAATTATTAATATTATTGAACATTTCACTGGAAGATGGTCTGACAATAGTGAAAATCTTAGGACTTTACTCCAGAATTTAAGATGTAGAACTCTTACATCTTTTAGATGGTATAAGGATATTTTTCTTAGTAGAGTTATGGAACTCCCTGAGTCTAATAGTCCTCACTGGAAATCTAAATTCATTGATGGATTACCCCCTTTATTTGCTGAAAGAGTTAGGAAAAACCTTCGCAAAGGTGAAGTTAATATTAATTATGATAGTTATACTTATGGTAAGCTAATAGGAACTTGCATTCAAGAAGGCTTAGCTTTGTGTAATGAAATAAAATTGAACCAACAGATTAAGAAACATAATCTTAATGAGAAAAAACAGTTAGGTCAATTTTGTGGTCAATTTGGAGTAGAAAATCCATCTACTAGCCAGGATAATAGTAAGGCTAAAAAACATAAGAAAGATAATAAATATCATGATTTTCCTAAAAAGAAACACCGAAAAAGAAAGGAAAAAAGAGAATTCAGGAAAGAGAAAAGGAGAGCGAATGCGGTCCCGGTTGTTTGCAGAAAATGTGGAAAAATTGGCCATTATGACAATAAATGTTGGGTTAAGAAAAAGCTTAATACTTTGGCTATTGATGAAGATCTTAAAGAAACTTTAAGTAAATTACTTATTCATTCTGACTCTGAAGAAGAAGAAGTGTCTGTTGAAGCACTTAGAGTTTTTGACACTGATTACAGTTCTTCAAATAGTGAAGAATGTGAACCATGCAAAAATGGTTTACCATGTGAAAGAGAGGATAGCTCAGATCCAGAAGAAGGTAATAACCTTTATCAAATTCTTTCTCAATTTCAGGAAATAAATGTCCTTAATAATGATAGTATTATAGAAATTTTAAAATCAGTCAAAGATCCAGAGATTCGAGAAAAAATTCTTGATCAAATAGGAGAAAAAAATTTTCCTAATAAGTATAATGATTCTATTCCAAAATCTTCTGAGCCATATACTATGGCTGAAGTAAAAAGAATGTTAAAACAAAAACAGGTTGGAGAAAACACTGCTAATGCTAATGATTTGGCAATAGAGATTTATAATCTCAAAAATGAAATTAAAAGCTTGAAAAGCTCTAATAAAAATCTTGAAGAAAGAATTTTTAAATTAGAAATTTTCAATAAAGGAAAACAACCTCTTATTAATTTTGATTCTGAAAACCAAAATATACTTTATGAGGATGATAATTTCCTTGGTACTTTAGAAATGGTTACTTCCCAGAAATGGTTTATAAAAATTTCTCTTCTTATTGATCATAATTACAGGAAAGAATTTACGGCACTTGTTGATAGCGGTGCAGATTTAAATTGTATCCAAGAAGGAATTATTCCTACCAGATATTTTCATAAAACAACTCATTCCTTAAGTTCTGCAAATGGCCAGAAAATGGAAATAAATTTTAAAATTCCAAAAGCTTATATTTGCAAAAATAAAGTTTGCATCCCTACTAGTTTTCTTCTAGTCAAAAATATTACTAACCAAGTTATACTTGGAACCCCTTTTCTAAAGAAAATATTTCCGATAAAACAAATCGATGAACAAGGTTTTATAGGAACCTTTGAAGGAAAAGAAATTACTTTTCATTTTATCACCGAACCTTTTACAAGAATTTTAAATAACATAAGAGATTCTTTTATAAAGAATAAAGAAAATCAAATTAATTTTCTCAAACAGGAAATAAGGATTTGTAATATTGAGGAGACTCTTCAAAATCCTAGATTACAGGATAAGATTAAACTACTTCATAATCAATTTTCTTTACAAATTTGTAATGATCACCCAAATGCTTTTTGGGACAGAAAGAAACATATTGTTTCACTTCCCTATGAAGATAGTTTTGATGAAAAGAAGATTCCGACTAAGGCTAGACCTTGTCAAATGAATAAAGATTATCTTGAGTTATGTAAAAAAGAGATTGAAGCTTTGCAAAACAAAGGGTTAATAAGACCCTCTAAATCTCCATGGTCTTGTACAGCTTTTTATGTTAATAAACATGCTGAGCAAGAAAGAGGGGTTCCCAGGTTAGTTATCAATTATAAACCCCTTAATATTGCTTTAAAATGGATTAGATATCCAATCCCTAATAAAAAGGATCTTCTGGATAGGCTTCATGATGCCTTAGTATTTTCAAAATTTGATTTAAAATCAGGATATTGGCAAATTCAAATTCATGAAAAAGATGTTTATAAAACAGCTTTTAATGTCCCCTTTGGACAATATGAATGGAAAGTAATGCCTTTTGGTCTTAAAAATGCCCCGTCAGAATTTCAAAATATTATGAATGATATTTTTAATTGTTTTAGTGATTTTATCATTGTTTACATTGATGATATTTTAGTGTTCTCTAAAAATATAGAAACACATTTTAAACATCTGGATATATTTAAGAAAATCGTTATTCAAAATGGTTTAGTTATATCTAAACCCAAGATGCAACTTTTCCAAACTAATATTAGATTTCTTGGCCATAATATTGAAAAAGGAAAAATTATTCCTATTAATAGGAGTATTGAATTTGCCTCTAAATTCCCTAATCAGCTGACTGATAAAACTCAGCTCCAAAGATTCTTAGGAAGTTTAAATTATATTTCTCCTTATATTAAAAATCTTGCCCAGGATACTGCTATCTTATATGATAGACTTAAGAAAAATCCAAAGCCATGGACTGACAGTCATACTCAGGCTGTCCAAAAAATTAAACAAAAAGTCATTAATCTCCCGTGTCTTATGCTTGCTAATCCAAATTGGGATAAAATTATTGAGACAGATGCCTCAGAAATTGGATATGGAGGAATCCTTAAACAAATTTCCCCTAATAATAAACAAGAATATCTTGTTAGATTCCATTCAGGTAAGTGGAATAATAGCCAAAAGAATTATGCTACTATAGCTAAAGAAATTTTAGCTATTCTTAAGTGTGTTTTAAAATTTCAAGATGATTTATATAATCAGAAATTTATAATTAAAACTGACTGCCAAGCAGCTAAATATATGTTTAAAAAAGATTTTAAACATGATGTTTCTAAACAAATGTTTGCAAGATGGCAAGCTCAATTAGCCCCTTTTGATTTTGAAATTGTTTATAAAAAAGGAACTGATAATAGTCTTCCTGATTTTTTAACCAGGGAATATTTATCAGAATGAATGATGTTGATCAATGGTTATATAGAATGATCCCTTATGCAATGTCTGTTTATAGGGAAAGGGATAATATTCTCACAAGATTTGGCTGGCAAATGGATAACAATCCAGACATCAACTCTCATACTTGGAGAATTTATAAAGATCTCTTTGACCCTCCTCTAAGAGGACCTAATGACTTCAGAATCTTAAAGATTCAGAATAAAATTACTGTGAATAGTTTTGCTAATCTTATTGGTATCCCTAGGCTTATACAGCAGGAGAAATATCTTCAACAAAACATTGAAATTGATGAATCAATGCTTTCTGTTATTAATAATGGATATGATAGATATCCTAATCTTGTTAGAATTATTAAAGAAGATAGAGCAGAATTAAAAAGGGTTAAAACCCGAATTAACGAGCTAATAGCCTAATTGGTTTCCTTTTCAGTTTATGCAAGAAGCTAATTTTATGGATGATGACATTCATGAAGATAATTGGGTGTCTTATTTGGAGGAAGAAATTCTTCCACATATTTCATGTCCAAAGCCCAGAAAACCTAGGCCTATATGGCCTCGTCATAATCGAGTCCTACACTTTGTGGAAATTTCGACCTATTATAGCAAGAAGGCTAAATATTGGGAAAATGTGAAACAAATCCTTCAAGATGAAGTTCATAATCATCCACGTTATAGAATTTTAATAAAAAGGATTGATCATAGCATCCGCCAGAATAAAACTGTGGTTCATGTAACCCATAAAATTATTAATAGATCACTTATTGCTTGATGTTTTTCAGGATGAGCCATCAAGGAAGAGAAAATTCCTCTTATAGAGGAAGAGGACGAACAATTGCCCAAATTGGGAATCAAAAGCTTATAGCCGAAAATATTGCTAATATTACATCATCCTCTTCAAGTAATACTTTGAACAGGGGAGATGAAATGCTATTCAAGGAATTCATGGAATACAAAGCAAGGCTTGGTAATACCAACCAGGGCAACCCTTCATATGCTAATATTGTCATTGAAGAAGAAACAGATGATTTGCCCTATGAGCAGAATAACTACAAAGAGGTAATATTCCTCTTAGAAGACAAAGATTTTCGTTGGAAAGGTGAAATATGGCACCTTATGAATAGGTATCTTAATAATGCTTCATTTACTGCTGGTTCATATAAACAGCGTATTCATTATGAAAATATTCTTAAATCCACTGGATCTTGTGATTTTTCACATTTTTATCCAGGAAAAAATACTCAAGCTTATAGCTTCAGTAAAGTCATTATTAAGCAGATCATATCTGCAGAAGAATGGGGACTCAGTACCCTAGGTGAAAAGGAATATTTCCGGCCTGATCAAAAAATTCAGGTTAAATTTAATTATTGGGATTATATTGAAGCATTTCATAAAGCTTTTCTATATGAGAATCCATTGAAGAAACATACTTGGTTCTTCAAAATCTGTCCAAATGTTTATAACAAGGACATCCCAAATTGGTTATACCAATGGTGGCTATCTTTTGGCCCTACGGTAAAAATTTTGCCAGAACCTTATAAGGATCTTTATAATGAATGGGTAAAAATTTCACCAACTCTCATAGAGGTAGAGCACACTAATAAGTGGATTGAGGGAATGCCCTTCCTCCATTTTTTCATTGAGTTTGGTATCCCATGGATTTGGAAATGGGAACCGGAAATGGGTTATACCCAACAGAATATACCCTGTATTAAAAGGGTATCCTATACAAAATTTTGGAAAAAAATGTTACGAAAAAATGAACAAGGAATCCTTGAAGGACAAGAGACTGTTGAAAACATCCAGGATCATATCCGGCAATATAAAGAGCAAATTCAGCTGAAACAACAAAGAGAAGCCCCAAGTCCTTTTCAACATTTATCAAGGAAATTAAATTTCCAAAAAGGACAATTGACCAATAAAGAATTACTAGCTTCTTATATGGAAGAAGTGAAAAAAGACTTAATAAAAAATTTTGGAATCGAATCTCAATCTGATATTTCTATGACCACTTCCTCGCATAATGATGAAGAATTTTGTGAATCACAAGACCCCAATGGGGAAGAAGCAGATATCTCCATAGAAGATATCATCAATAATGTGGAAAAATCAATCACAGAGCAAATATCAAGCTCTGTAAATGGCAAAGGAAAAGAAAAGATGGACAGCTAATGAGTCGATGGACCCCTGCGGGATAAGGAATCTTTCTTTTTGACTACTTTTATAAAGTTTTGCTTTTTATAAGAGCATTGTATAAATTCTTGTCTTCTTTTATTTGGTTGTTTATGCAGCTAGATTCCTTTCTTCTCTATTTAAGGAGGACTCTCTCTTGTGTAGGACAGGTCGAAAATTAGAATTCTTAGCTTTGTATAATATTTTCTCTCTGTAAATTTCCATTCCAATCAAAGTTTCAACTTTCTTCATTCTGGTGTTACTCATAAGTAAGTTCTAATTCTTCTTTTTATTTTGAACTTCAATCTTATTTTCTGTACTGCCGCCTATATGGCCGGCTAAATTCTTGTGTTGAATAATGTCACGATACTAAGATCTGGTAGCATGGTTTAAAAAAAAAAAAAAAAAAAAAAAAAAAGAGTACTCAGAACGAAAAATTTTTGATTTCTGCGATGGTTTGGATTAAAACAGGCAGGGATTAGGTTTAATACCGAAGTCTGGATTCGCCCACTTTGTTGCCATGTTTTCGGCGTTTTTAGGGCTTGCCTCCATGACTGGTTAAGAACTAAATCCCTTGACAGTTTTAATTCTGTAAAACAATCCATGTACAGTATTCAAGATTTTAGTAGTTCTTGGTACTCACCAAAACTAATTAAAATTTAATTGATTTTTAATATATTATTTAGACTTTTCCACTTGAAGTATATTTAAATCCCACTTTCAAGGATTATGTAATAATGCCACTTTAACTCCTATTGATAGAGAATAAAACATTCTACTAAGCAATTTAAAATTGTTTTGACTAGAATATATAAAATTAACCCTTCTACTCAACGTATTCACAATGGATTGAAATTGAAGTTTCAATCATGTAATTTATTGCATACATACACACATAATAATAATAATAGCAAGAATACCTAATTCTCTTGCAAGACAAGATATACATGACGTACAATAATTAAAAACTAATGAATTATTAATATCAACGGAGTCGGGAACCTAGAATGAGGTGTTGCCCCTCATGATATAAAATATGTATTTTTAAGTCACCAAGTAAAAAGTATATTATATATTATAAAATAACTTTAAAAAAAATATATTATATACGTGAACACTTTCATTTGTATGTAGCTCTGTTGTGGATTAAAATAGAAATGCAGACACTTTTTAAGACACATTATGATTTATGCGTATGAAAAGGACAATCTACACACCTTCTCTAACACATCACCAAAGTTAAATTGCAATCTTTTTTCAAAGTTAGCATCTTTGACAGTGGCAAAACTTAGAAAAAATAATTCGTTATAAAATAAGGGGGGCACTTGATTATTTCCAAACTGTTTGAATCGGCTGAGTAGGCAGTGGGCCCCACGTCAACATCATCCCCATGTAGGTAGTCATCATCGCTCGTCGTCCACCTACCCACTAACCCACACGAAGTAAAAGAATAATATTTCTTTATCGGTTAAATAAATCACAAAGTCGTTTAATAAAAAACTAATAAATATGATATATTCTATACGTGTGCAATATAAGTTAAAATATTATTAATGATATATAAATTTAAAATAGTATAAATTTATAAATATACATAAAATTTTATTTATGATAATATTAATTATTTAATTATTTTTAATATATTTACAAAATTTATAATATGTTAAAAAATAATTTTTATAGTTAAAGAAGTATAAAATTTAAATTATTGAGAAATTTAATTAGGAAAAGGAAGTAAGAGGGGAGGGAAGAAAAGAGGAAAAATAATATGGAAAAGTTAAAAGAAAATAGAAAAAATTATTTAAATTAATTGACAATCCAAATTAAAGGAGATATTAAAAAGCCGTTAATTTAAGGGGAATAAGCTTTATATAATAGTATAGATAATAATATAGATTATATCTACATCTTATAAAAAGCATTCAAGTATTTTAGGATTTCATCAAGATTTTAATGAAATATTTCATCAAGACTTTCAAAATTATGTTTTTTTTTTTATAATTATGAAATCTCTATAGGATATAAATATAATTATTTAGCCTATGTAAGTATAATTATTTAACTAAAAAGTATCATAACTTATAATTTAATAAATTTGTATAAGGTTTAAATCTAATTAAAAATTTGTTTTTCATGGGAAGAATTAAGAGTAATTAATAAAATAATGAAGTAGGATTTATAGAGAAAATAAAAAATTAAGAAATGAGAGAGAGAAAAAGAATAACATATATGAAAGATGAGAAATAACGTGTGAACGTAATAAGGATATTTGAGCATATGCATGGAACAACTTGATGGGAAGGATCCTCTCAATTTGATATTTACAGTACTCGAATCCGAAAACAATTGAGTGAAAAAAAATATTAGTAGATTGTGATAGTGGGTAATCCGACCGTGCCACGTGTCCCGATCCTACCTAAAAAGGTTAGAGAAATAAAAGCTGAATTTATGGAACTAGAAGAAGAATTGACTGATATTTCTTATATAGAAAACTATATTGGAAATGAAATTTACATTGAAGAATCAGATACAGATTTTTCAGAATGAGTAATCAAGAAATTCAAGAGTTTGATAAAGACGAAGATATAGAAATATATGAAGGTCAAGAAGGTTACAACAAGAAAATAACATTTGACCAAGATAAATTAAAAAGGATAAGCAATTTAAAACTTTATGCTACTAATCCTACCCAAAGTATTTTTCAAACTTTAGGAGGATTAATAAAAAGAAAGAAAATTAATATTTATGAATATCATGAAGTAGAAAATTCAATAAATATAGAACATATAAAAGGACATGTTAGACTTAATCTAATTACTTAGCAAACTATAAATCAAGTCCTAAACAAGATAAAAGATAAAAAAATGAGAAAAGATTAACTACGTCTATCTAGGAAGAATACCGTTTTTAGTTAAAGCTCTATTCAGAGAAGGAATAGATATCCCTATGGTAATCTCCTTACATGATCAGAGATTCACAGATACAAAAAACAGTCACTTAGGAACAGTTGAAGGAAATTTGTGCTATAAATAGATTCTCTTTGATAGTTATCCTAAATATAGTGTTAATATAAGAGACGGAAATTTTAATGATATCATAAGCTTACATTTTGAACTTTTAAAGGATATACAATTAAAAAATAAAAGTTGTGTTTTTACATTCTATTATCGAGCAATTTATGTGCTTAGTAATAGTAATTATGGAAAGATATACAATGATAAACCATATCTTGAAATTGATGAGGAATGTAAGGAAATTGCTGCGGTCAAATTACCGCTCTTACAAAACCCTGAAGAAATTCAAGAATATAATATAAAAATTAATAATAAACCAATTTTTGTGGCGGGCGCCGCCAAACAGGCAGACGCACTCCCCGCACCGGATCCTGACCCGAAATCGAAAGTAATCCGACCCGAACCAAAACCCGACGAACGGCAAACCGAACTCATTTACTACTAGGCGGGAGTTTCAAAACAGGGACAAACCAAAAGCGGAAGCAATATATAGACAAAACATAAAATCCATAATGGCTGCGCAGTTAGGTAAAGCCCACCAAGGCTAGCAAGTTCCCAAAAATACTAATAAATGATTACAACGGGTTCTACAATATTATTCCTAGCTGTTCATAAGTATAATCAAATCCTACATCTCAAGTCAACAAGAAACAAGAGTTTACATAAGACAAAAGCGTGTAACTCGACCGACAACGACCCAATACTATGAAGCCCGCCTAGAATCCTGAAACCAAAGGGTGAAACGAATGGGGTTAGTCAAACGACTAAGTGAGGGGGAAAAAGAACAGTACATAATAATAAACGAAAGTAGATCACCAGTTTAAACAGAAAGAAAACAACAGAAGTAAAGTTTTTCGCAAACGGTTGGTGATCTAGCTCAAAATGGAACAAAACAAAACGTATAACTCAGCGAGAAGAGTTCTGAACCACCAGTCAAATCATAAAAACAGAAACCCTCCTTATTCCTCCAGTTGTAATCAGGGAGCAACCCCTAACTACACATATCATACATAAATAGCTCAGGTACTCAAAGGGCTGCCACTCCGGCCTCACCCCGAGCTCCCAAAGGTAGAGGAAACCATAGAATTTCCGCCGTAGACCCGACGTCTACCGACTTCGTCCTATCATCCTTACTCCGGGCCCATCAGAACAGGTCAAACATATACATATACATAGCTCGCTTTTCAAACATTTTCATGTGGTCAAAAGACCGTTCGAGGCAATTCGTGTGCGAGGCTATAATGCCAAAGTTCGCTTTCGGAAAACAAAGATTTGCCTGCCTCTTTCGTACACATTTCACAAACTTATACATAATACTTTTCATATTAAATCGTTTTCAAAATCATAAAAGTATAAGCATAAATATCTACTATATATACAAACGGATGTAAAACAAATCATAAAACAAGGCTTATCGGGTAGTAGGGTTGGTATTATGTACGTATTATCGTATACTATAAGAAACTGAAAACCCCACCTGTTAGCTTGACAAAAATGAGAGCAAGAATGCGAGACCGGCACGCTACTCCACGGGAGTATCGTCTGCAAAATACAAGGACACAACCACATAAGACTAACGACGACGCACGGCGTGTACAAAATAATTAAAACACATAGGAGCATGTTTAAATAGTCATTTATATCACTTAGGTCTACATTCTAACAAAGTACGAAATTTCCATAATCAAATCAAATTAGAATGATATAAAAGTTCATAATCATGCATAAAAGGCAATAAGGAAGCATGCATTCAAGTTTCGGAAGAAACGAACAACATTTGAAAAATAGCCAAAAAGTCCTACACGAAAAACACGAGAAACGGGGCCCAAATGAAGTCGGAAAAATTCAAACTACCTAAAATATGTATTTCATGATTTATAGGACCTATAGGTGAAATCCGATCTCAAATCGGAGGTCAAACGAAGAAAGTCAACTTTTTAATTGCCCCTTTGACCCACAATGCCGAGAGCAAGAAGTTGAAAATAGAGAAATTTTGGCTAAGGCATACACACGGTCTTGGGGACGGGTGGACGCACGGGCTTGAACGCGTGCTCAAGCCGGT
This sequence comes from Verbena officinalis, assembly GCA_958496215.1. NCBI lineage: Eukaryota > Viridiplantae > Streptophyta > Magnoliopsida > Lamiales > Verbenaceae > Verbena > Verbena officinalis. The sequence goes on along the minus strand of OY292390.1, from coordinate 24,699,892 downwards.
GTGCGAACACTTGCACTGGCCTGCGCATCGGCGTGCGCACGGCCGTGCATAAGCCCGTGCAAGGCACAAAATAGGCGCACGGTCTTGGCACATGGTCTCAAGACCGTGCGCAAGGCCGTGCGGATTATTAGAACAGCAGAATCGCGAGGGGATCTCGGGAATGAGCCAAAAATCAACATTTAAATCATATAAATCATGCAAACCTCAAACTAAAACTTACATATAATGATCTACAATGTCTAATCTACATATAGGACCAAGAACCACATAAATCCATCCACAAAATCATTCAAAAATCATATTTTTCATACATTATTCAACTATTCACAAAATCCTATAAATCATAGCCTAGGAAGCATTAAACGCGAAGGACGTGAGAAGCTTACATGAAGAATGGATAGTGAGGAGTTCGTAAAGTTTCACGGATCAAGATTCGGTCGGGAATCGAAGTCGGAATGAGCAATCCAAGCTTCCTCTCCTTTTCTCTTCTTTTTCTCTTTTTCTTTCTTCTTCTCTTTTCTTTAACGTGAAGTGAGGTTTGAGGGAGAGAGAGAGTTGGTCAAGTCAAACTTTGACTTGACTTAGAAACGAGGGGCAAAACCGTAATTACTCCGAACTTACTAAAATTAGCAGGTTGTCGGAATTAAACAATATTACAGTCGAAACTCGTACAATTGAACACAAGTTGACATGAAATGGTTTAAAAACCAAAATTCACTCATTTATGAAATTGTTAAAAATTCACATACTGACTATCCAATGAAATAATTAAATCACGCAAAATAACGATTCGGACGTACCGGATAATAATTCGGATTTTCGGGGCGTTACAATTTTAGTACAAGGAGAATCTAGCAAATTACCACAAATAGAATATGAAGAAAATAGTATTAGAAAATCTGTTAGCAGAAGATATGGAACTAATACTTCATCCAACATAACCTTTAATAAACAACCTATAACAAGTTCTAATGCTATGATACCTTGGGGTACCTTCTGCTATCGAGTCATGCCCTTTGGCCCGCCTCATGGGATCCAAGTTGAGAGAGATAAATTGAACAAGTATGGTCGTCCCCTGTTGGGATGTACTATTAAACCTAAATTGGGTTTATCTGCTAAAAACTATGGTAGAGCAATTTATGAATGTCTTCGCGGTGGACTTGATTTTACCAAAGATAATGTTCGTGACTTCATTAAAGGCTCAGTTATATTAATAGATTCAGGAGCAAGTGGTAATCACTTCTCAAAAAATAAAAACTTTGGATTACTTAGAAAAACCTCAGATACAATATTTGAATATCAAAACTTTCAAGGAATAATGACTTCGTGTAAGCAAGAAATAATTATACCAATAACTCTTGAAAGTTTAAGAATAAATATTGGATGCTATATTAATAGTGAAATGGCTAATAACTTATATGATATAATACTAGGTAATACGTTTTTAAATCAATGTGAATATTATAAAATAGAAAAGGAAGGAGTTACCCTTACAATAAAAGGCATGAAAATATTTTGCAAAAGGCATGAATACAGATGAAAGGAATAAAATTCCCGTTAAGTGTTTTCATACAAATAACAGTACAAGAAAAATATATAACAACTTGTGCGTTAATAGACAATGGATCGGAAATAACCCCCTTAAAACTTTCCTCCTAGATAATTGGAAGGAAAATGGAAATATAAGAATAAAAGGAGTAACGGATAAAACCGAATCAATAAGTAGAAAATGTGAAAAAATGAATATTATCCTAGGAAGTAAAATTATCACTATAAACGAAGCCTATGAATATAATTCATTAGAATCGGATATATTATTAGGAAATGACTTTTTACAGCAATTTCAACTATATAGTCAAAATATATACACCGTAATACTTAAAACAAAATGTGGTCATATTCTTAAGATACCACGAATACATGAATCATTCAGAGTTCAGCCAGCGAAGCTTGGTGGACCCTATATGAAGATAAAAATTCAAATTAATAAAATAGAAATTAGAAAAATCTCCTTAGAAAAGGTTTTAGAAAAATTAAAAGAAACTTACAATGATAACCCTTTAGCCATTTGGAAAGAATCACACCCCAAGGCAAATATAGAGTTAATAGAAAATGTTATTATAAAAGAAAAACCTATGATTTATACAGAAGAAGATAGGAAAATCTTTAACATTCAGATAAAGGAATTGATAGATAAAAAACTTATTAGAAAAAGTTTTAGTCCTTATTCTAGCCCAGCCTTCATGGTTATGAATGAAGCAGAAAGAAAAAGAAATAAAGCTAGAATGGTCATCAACTATAAAAGACTTAATTATTTCACTAAGTCAGATAGTTATTTTTTACCAAATAAAGAGGTCTTAATAAATCTTGTTAAAAATAAGAAGTACTATTCTAAATTTGATTGTACTTCAGGATTTTGGCAAATATAAATGGAAGAAAATAGCATACAATATACAGCCTTTAGTTCACCTCAAGGTCATTATGAATGGATGGTAATACCTTTTGGATTAAAAAATGCTCCATCAATTTACCAAAGAAAGATGGATCAAATTTTCAATAAACATAAAGATTTTCTTGCAGTCTATGTCGATGATGTGCTCATTTGTTCAAATGATATAAATGAACATATGAGTCATCTTTTGCAATTTGCAAAAACTTGTAAAGAAAATGGAATTGTTCTTTCTGAAAGAAAAGCAAAAATAGAACAAAATGAGATTGAATTCCTAGGCCTCCGTTTGAGTCCTACAGGAATAAAACTTCAACCTCGTATTTCTAGAAAGATATCAGAATTTCCTGATAAGCTAGAAAATAAAAAACAAATTGAAAAATTTCTCGAATGCTTGAATTATGCTGAAGGATTCATTGAGAACCTTGCAAAAAAGAAGCATGAATTACAAAAACTTTTGAGAAAAAATAATACTAAAGGATGGAAAGAAGAGCATTCAGTCATTGTTAGAAATCTAAAAGAAGAATGCAAAAATCTTCCTGAACTAAAACTTCCAGAAGATAATGATAAATTAATTGTTCAAACAGATGCGCCAGATCTTTATTGGGTAGCTTTGCTTAAAACAGATCTAAATGAAATCTGTAGATATAATAGTAGGACTTTCAGTACAGCCGAAATAAATTATCCGACCCATGAAAAGGAGCTGCTTGCAGTTCTAAAAGGAATAAAGAAATTCTCTCTATTCCTACTTCAGAAACCTTTCATAGTCCAGACTGATAATACCCAAATACAGCCTTTGATTCAAAATAAACTTCCTAACCTACCTCAATACAGAAGGTTACACAGATGGCAAGCTTTCCTATCATTCTATAATTTAAAGTCGAATATATAAAAGGAGCCAATAACTTCCTTGTTGATTTCCTTTCAAGAAACCCTGAATTTGTGGATATGTGAAGTTATCTCACTTCTTAAAAGAGATTAGATGGATGTGCATTTTCCAAAAATGCAGATAAAGGAGTTTAACCTTTTCTAAACCTAGTCCACTATCAAACGGTTGGTGGTAAAGGCTTATCAAATCCATTAATGGGTGTCAATTTCCCAAAAATTGTTATTAAATATTTATCTTCCTTGCAGGTGCAACATGGATAAAGATAAAGAAGTCAACAAACTTAAAAAATAAATAAAGGATCTGGTAGATGTCGCAGAAGATATTGAAAGCGGAACATATCTACTTGCCGACTATCTGGAGAAAAATATAAAATGTATGGTTGATTTGGTTTGGTTAAAGAAAATGTTGATAGAACTAAAGCCCTATCTGAAAGATTTGACCAAGTCATAATACAATATCAATCTGATAAAAAATGCAAGGATAAAGCAGGATCCTTTGAGATCAAGGTTGAACAACCTAGATCTGATAAAGAGGCAAATAAAAAAGCCAATCCTGAAAGCAAACCGAAAATGGTTGAAATAAAAGTTGATCAAAATAAACCAAGAATTATAAAAATCTCAGCAGAAGAGGAACTCATCCCAAAAAATAAATGGGAAAGGGAGTATAAAGAAATTTGTGAAGAAATCTACTCCTTCACCAATATGGAAACCATGTTCTTTTCCTCAGGAAATAACATATATCCAAGAATAACTTGCATTCCAGGAGCTGACCCTAAAAAGGTTTTCCTATATGCTAGTTATGGATTCCTAGATCTGCTTTATCCATCAAAGTCCCTTGAAGAAATAAACGAGTTCGATGACAAGTTCAAATCCGAAGTCAGCATATTTGCTAAAGGAAGACAAGTCGTCCTTAAATTCTATTCTATCAGCCCAGAGCCTGAGAATACAATCTGGCACGAGATGCAGCTGATAGTAACAATAGATTACCTATCCATAAATATCCAAATAGAAACCGGATCTTCTTCTAGGAAAAATCAATTTCGATTTTCTAAGGAATGGATCGTTACTAGAAGAGCTCTAGGAATAAAGGCTATCTCGGGAATCGCTGAAACCCTCTGGGATCGTCAATACGAGACGATTTGCAAAGCAGGAAATTGGATCTTGCCTACCAAGAGAGGAAGGATAAAATCTCCTCTCCTAAAAGAGTTTATTGATACATTCAGAACACACCGATTCTTTTGCACCGACGCTACCAGAAAATTAGCGTGTGAAAAGATAGGGTGCTGTAAAAATTTGATGTAACTTTTTACATCAATCGAGATGACGTAAGCCATGACGTCATACCGCAATCATAGAGCAAGTGGCATGCAACTGAAAATAAGTGGCTGACATAAAAAAGAGACCACAATAAAAATCAATTATGATGGTAGTTGGCGGAACCAAAATTGTAACGACCCGAATATTTAATTATATTATTAATATTTACGCGAATTCTTTCTTGCCTAATTTCTCGATCTATCCAATTGGATTAATTAATCTTATGGAAAAGATTGATTTAACCTATCTTTTAAATGCCCTCAATTACATAAATTACATAAATGCCCTTGAAAGCCTAAATGACCATTTTACCCTCCCGAGATATTTTCATAAATATCTATCTATCTCTCTTTCATTCTCTCATTTCACAAAAGGAGGAAAGGAGAAAGAAGAAGAAAGAAAGGAGAAAGAAAAGAGAAAAGAGAGAAAATCTTCCCGACGCCCTACCGAGCCCGTTTCTCGCCCGATCAACTAGCCGTGAAAACCCGAACGATCCTCACTACATTCTCTACCGGTAATCCTTTTACCCCATTTCATTCCGTTCGTTATTTCTTGCGATTTTCGTGACTTTAGATATAGAATTTTATATATTAGGATTTTCGTGTTTAGGAAGATTTACTTGACCATTTTACGTGATTCTTGTGTCTATGTGTAGCTTATATGATATATATGATTATATATGAAAATTAGGATATTTTACGGAGTAAATTAGGAGATGTATGAATTTATATATTGATTTTCGCGTGTGAGTTTCGCGATCTGCTGAGTTTGCTGCTCAGTAGATCCACACGGGCGAACGCACGGTCTTGAGCAAGACCGTGCAGGAGCCCGTGCGCTTCACTTTTCAGCCTGCACGGGCTTGAGCCCGTGCACAGGATTGCACCTGCACGGTCTTGGCACCGTGCTCAAGACCGTGCGGGAGGCCGTGCAACCCCTTTTGTGCTTGCACCGGCTTGCCAAGCCCGTGCGTAAGCCCGTGCGTTGGCCGGTGCAACATACTTAGTGTATTTTTCCAGCCTTTTCCTTTCTTGCACTTCGGGAATTGGTCAACCCCACTCATTTTAATGTTGACTTTTCTCATACGACCTCCGAATATCAATCCGATTTCACCTATAGCTTCCTCGAGCCTTGGGATTTGATATTCTTCATAATTTACAATTTACCCGACCCTAATTGACCGTCAATTGACACCTTGCTCGTTTAGGGATTTATTCCATCTTTTCCGTTTCTTGTCCGTTTGACCCCGTTTTCGTGAGAGAACGTCTTTATATTATTTTAAGCATGTCTACGTGCCCTAATTGCGTTTAAGCATGCCTTTAATATTTATTATTTACGTTCCTTCATTATTTAACGTTTCATTAATATTCTTTAATTGTCGTACCGTAATTTACATGTTTAATTGATTTACTTTCCATATTTCGCCTGTAGCATGAGTGATGTTTATATGAATTGCCGTGCGTCGTCTGTTGTCTTGTGTCTTGCTTTTAGTATTGTCGGTCTTGTTTTCATCCTCTAGGCCCTGTGTATTACAGGTGGGTCCAACGAGGGAGAAACCTGACTACCGCTTGCTTTCATACTGTCTTGTCGAGCCAGGTAAGGGTTTTAAATTGTTTTCAACTGGAGTAAGAACATAGTTTATTTAGGCTTCGAAATAACTTATTTCCCCGCCTTTTCTTATTGCTTGTTGTACTGTCTTTACTATTCCTTAAGTGCTTAGTCAAACCTTTTTAATAGCAAAACCAAAATGATTTGAAATGCTTCCAACTAGAGACAAGTAACTTATTTGTTTTAAAAGTAACTATTTGGTCTCTGAGGCACTTATAAGTAATGTCGTTAGGGACATCCGTCAGCATGCTCCCGAAGCGTACGGCGCTTATGAGTATTTCCTAGATCGTTACATCAACTTGTCTCAAAAGCCCCTTTGGCCATTCATACTTAACTACTTGCATCATATTTTCGAACGGCCCTTTTGGCCACTTAAACTATCATTGATTTCAAAAGCGAGCCATAGCCTGTTTTATGACTTGAGCCCGGAGTATATAGAAGGTGAGCCTGGGGACGTGCGTCTAGGGAAAATCCCGATGTATACTTCTAGCGTGTTAACTTGGGCCGGCTAGGAGGTTGGCTAGCCTAAGTTGATGCGAACGGTGGTGCTAATCGCGTCTCCTTAATTCCTGTACGGTGGTGCTGATCGCGTCTCCTTAAATCCTGATGGTGGTGCTAATCGCGTCTCCTTAAACCCTGTATATGAATCTTGGTGATGGAGTACTTGCTTGCATGTTTTTCAATGGGGAGTTATAAGGAGAGGGCCCGTTCTCGCCGGGACACATTATTGCATGATTTACTGTATTTATTGCTTGTCTAATTGTTTTATGGCTTTCGTGACAAGTCGAAGCACATTCCGGTTTTCTTCAGTTATCATATGTACTTCCCTATATATATATAAAACCCGGAAGTGTGACTCGTACTTGCTACCCTAAGCCTCCTTTATTACTCAACTAATATTCTTTCAATCGGCTTGATATTTCGTGCAAATGTTTTGAAAGATCCGATTCGTCAACTATTTGTATTTTCAAATAAGCCGATCCTGAATGTTGCCTTGCGTTATTTTATAACTTATATTTCATTATTTATATTCTTTCTCAAAACGGGCAACACTCACCACTTTTAGTTTTAAAAGATAAATGACGAACTATGATCAAAAACCCCCTTACTGAGTATCCTTTATACTCACCCTTGCTATTTTGGTTCTTGCTTCAGGTAGACAGGTGGCGACGTCACCTATCTCGTCAGTCGGCTTCAGCAGGTCTAGATAGGCTCAGTCTTTCTGGTTTGTCTTGTCAGTGGTCCCAACAACCGTCGAGTCTTGTTTATTTTATTTATTTATTTTATGTACTTATGTGCCCCTGATGTGGGATAGTTGACGATATCTAGGATTGCATAGGGTAGACTAGTTGAGCCATGGATGGCACTATCTGTTTATGAATATTCTGTATCTTGATTTTAAATGTTAATTGATATTATGTTAGCCTCGTAGGCTTTTATGAAATTTAATCGTTTATTTAAATCGCTTCCGCATTTCTCTTCTCTTCTCTGGTTGTTGTTGGGATGTCGTCGCTGTTGCCGAAGTTTATTGCTTGAGTGCCGTTCACCGGAGTGGGTTTTTGAGTTGAGGCCCCTCGCCGAAGCTCGGGAATCCGTTTCGGTGCGGATGTGGTGGTCCTCCTTCAGGGGGCGCTACAGTCAGTGGTATCAGAGCCTAGGTTCCCAAAGAGGAACCGAAGCTTTGTAATCGCGTCGTGTCTTGTCTCTTGTGTCTGCCCGTTTCGTGTCAATGAGACTTAGAGTTTCCAGTCACAGGTGCTTGAGAACTCCTTAGTATTGAAATTGTGATTGATCTCCTTTTGGAATGGCCAACCAACCGCTTGATCTCTTACAATTGTAGTACTGAGTTGGGATCGAATGCAAGTGGATGTGGAACTCGAGGTAGCGTCTGTCTTGTCTTGTCGTCTTGTCGTGTTCTGCTTGGGTCTTGTCGTGTCTATGTCGTACGGCTATAGGATCGAGTTTTCTTGTTCTGTGATTTGTTTCATGCTTAACTTGTCTACATGCTATTCGAATCGTAAATGTATGCTTTGTTTGAATTTTATATGCCTTACGTGACCATTCCATTAACCGAACATGCATATTTTTTCCTAGTTTATTGAGCGCAGGTACATAATGTCTCATCGAAGACCCCCTACCGCTCCCTTATCTCCGAATTCGATTGCAAGGGAGTTAGTGACAACTATGAGACAGATTGCTGAGCAAGTGCATCAAGAGAGACAACGACAACAGCAGCATGTACCTGCGAGACAAGCCGAGGGTCAATCCCTGGACAGATTTCTGCACTACAACCCACCTTGCTTCGTGGGTGAACCAGATGACCTTAAAGCCGAGGCTTGGATAGCCGATCTGGAGCGAATCTTTCGAGTAATACACTGCGGTGACCCCGAGAGGGTCGAGTATGCCATCTTTCTCATGAGAGGACCAGCTGAGGATTGGTGGCGTTACATGGAACAAAGATGGATCGCTGAGGGAATTCCGTACACTTGGTCACGGTTCCTATCCGACTTCCGAGAGAAGTACGTGCCGCAAGTGGTACGTGACAGCCGAGAAAGAGAGTTCATGTCCCTCACCCAAGGAGCTCTCCCTGTTGCACAATACGAGGCACTTTTCAGCCGCCTCATCGTCTATGCTCCTCACATTGCATCTGATGATCGAAGAAGAGCGCGAAAGTTCATCGAGGGACTTCAGCCGGAAATCTTGGAAACATTAGTAGGATTGGACATTCGAGTTTATCACGAGACAGTTAACAGAGCTATGAGAGTGGAGTCCGATCTTCAAGAGATGAGATGAGGTATTCCTCACATGAAAGGATCCTCTTTCAACGAGAAGGCAAGAAGAGAACCAGCCGGACTGAGCACTTTTCCGACATCGAGATCACACTACGAGATGCCGGAACCTACCAGACCAGGAGTGAACGAGGACCTCATTTCCTGTGAGCACTGTGGGAAGACAAATCACGAGACTGCAAGGTGTAGGAGGAAACTGGGGCGTTGCCTCAGATGTGGGAGTAGCAAGCATCGAGTTCAAGACTGCCCCGACTCAAGCAACCCTCGGGGAAGGAAAAGGGGATCCCGACCCTGATACCGAATCGCAGAGGTATATTGCATTATCATAGCATTCATTCATAGTATTCTGTTTCGAATGATAATTGCTTTAAATATATGTTAAGTGTTTTATATAAACTTACGTGCTTTAACTGCTTTCAAAATTCACACTTGCACTGATTGAATGATTAGATGCTAAGATTTATGTGACCTCTGTGTGGATAGCGTGGAATTCGATAAATTTGTTATACGCTATTAGAGAGTGCTAAGGACAAGGAGTTCTTGGCCGACTAGGATCAATTCTGTTGCGAGTACGTTATGCGGTTCTGGATAGCACCGACGTTGACAAATCGAGCCTGAAGAAGAATACTTCTGAAAGTATGTCTGAAGATGAATCAACTAGTGAAGAGGATAATGAATTATCTGACGATGAGGATTATATGGGAGACGAGCCGACATCGGCTTCTGATAATGACAATCCTGATGTTTCATATGAAGTCGAGCGAAGAAATGATGAAAATGATGGTTTAATGGAAGGCGGAGAGGAGAAATCATCCAATACCATTGAAGATGAGAAAACACTCTGTAGAAAGAATAAGAAAGAGTGTGATCTTGAGGAAACAGATTGTGAGAAGGACGAGGAGTACAATGGGAGAAATGATGATGGCGTTACTTCCTGTAAAAGGGAACTCTAATCAAGAAACAGGAGAAGGATGTGACAATTGTCATTGAGGATACGAAGAGTACAAGAATCAGCGGAAGAACGAAATAGATAATGACAGTGATGAAGGACCTTACATTGGGAATTTCTTCTTCCACGTTAGCCTTGTCTAGGGTTCTCGTAATTCCGTCTTTCGCATGACTTTGAATTTTATTTGGAATGTTATTTGCATTTAAATATTTTGTTATGCATGATGTTTTATAATGTATTTTAATTGTTCCTAAATGCTCATTTTAATTCGCGTATTAGAATTTTTATAGATTATACTCCTCTTAACTAACCCCGAAGTCCGGAGAAGAATCTGAGGACAGATTCTTTTGAAGAGGGGAGTATTGTAACGACCAGAATATTTAATTATATTATTAATATTTACGCGAATTCTTTCTTGCCTAATTTCTCGATCTATCCAATTGGATTAATTAATCTTATGGAAAAGATTGATTTAACCTATCTTTTAAATGCCCTCAATTACTTAAATTACATAAATTCCCTTGAAAGCCTAAATGACCATTTTACCCTCCCGAGATATTTTCATAAATATCTATCTATCTCTCTCTCATTCTCTCATTTCACAAAAGGAGGAAAGGAGAAAGAAGAAGAAAGAAAGGAGAAAGAAAAGAGAAAAGAGAGAAAATCTTCCCGACGCCCTACCGAGCCCGTTTCTCGCCCGATCAACTAGCCGTGAAAACCCGAACGATCCTCACTACATTCTCTACCGGTAATCCTTTTACCCCATTTCATTCCGTTCGTTATTTCTTGCGATTTTCGTGACTTTAGATATAGAATTTTATATATTAGGATTTTCGTGTTTAGGAAGATTTACTTGACCATTTTACGTGATTCTTGTGTCTATGTGTAGCTTATATGATATATATGATTATATATGAAAATTAGGATATTTTACGGAGTAAATTAGGAGATGTATGAATTTATATATTGATTTTCGCGTGTGAGTTTCGCGATCTGCTGAGTTTGCTGCTCAGTAGATCCACACGGGCGAACGCACGGTCTTGAGCAAGACCGTGCAGGAGCCCGTGCGCTTCACTTTTCAGCCTGCACGGGCTTGAGCCCGTGCACAGGATTGCACCTGCACGGTCTTGGCACCGTGCTCAAGACCGTGCGGGAGGCCGTGCAACCCCTTTTGTGCTTGCACCGGCTTGCCAAGCCCGTGCGTAAGCCCGTGCGTTGGCCGGTGCAACATACTTAGTGTATTTTTCCAGCCTTTTCCTTTCTTGCACTTCGGGAATTGGTCAACCCCACTCATTTTAATGTTGACTTTTCTCATACGACCTCCGAATATCAATCCGATTTCACCTATAGCTTCCTCGAGCCTTGGGATTTGATATTCTTCATAATTTACAATTTACCCGACCCTAATTGACCGTCAATTGACACCTTGCTCGTTTAGGGATTTATTCCATCTTTTCCGTTTCTTGTCCGTTTGACCCCGTTTTCGCGAGAGAACGTCTTTATATTATTTTAAGCATGTCTACGTGCCCTAATTGCGTTTAAGCATGCCTTTAATATTTATTATTTACGTTCCTTCATTATTTAACGTTTCATTAATATTCTTTAATTGTCGTACCGTAATTTACATGTTTAATTGATTTACTTTCCATATTTCGCCTGTAGCATGAGTGATGTTTATATGAATTGCCGTGCGTCGTCTGTTGTCTTGTGTCTTGCTTTTAGTATTGTCGGTCTTGTTTTCATCCTCTAGGCCCTGTGTATTACAGGTGGGTCCAACGAGGGAGAAACCTGACTACCGCTTGCTTTCATACTGTCTTGTCGAGCCAGGTAAGGGTTTTAAATTGTTTTCAACTGGAGTAAGAACATAGTTTATTTAGGCTTCGAAATAACTTATTTCCCCGCCTTTTCTTATTGCTTGTTGTACTGTCTTTACTATTCCTTAAGTGCTTAGTCAAACCTTTTTAATAGCAAAACCAAAATGATTTGAAATGCTTCCAACTAGAGACAAGTAACTTATTTGTTTTAAAAGTAACTATTTGGTCTCTGAGGCACTTATAAGTAATGTCGTTAGGGACATCCGTCAGCATGCTCCCGAAGCGTACGGCGCTTATGAGTATTTCCTAGATCGTTACATCAACTTGTCTCAAAAGCCCCTTTGGCCATTCATACTTAACTACTTGCATCATATTTTCGAACGGCCCTTTTGGCCACTTAAACTATCATTGATTTCAAAAGCGATCCATAGCCTGTTTTATGACTTGAGCCCGGAGTATATAGAAGGTGAGCCTGGGGACGTGCGTCTAGGGAAAATCCCGATGTATACTTCTAGCGTGTTAACTTGGGCCGGCTAGGAGGTTGGCTAGCCTAAGTTGATGCGAACGGTGGTGCTAATCGCGTCTCCTTAATTCCTGTACGGTGGTGCTGATCGCGTCTCCTTAAATCCTGATGGTGGTGCTAATCGCGTCTCCTTAAACCCTGTATATGAATCTTGGTGATGGAGTACTTGCTTGCATGTTTTTCAATGGGGAGTTATAAGGAGAGGGTCCGTTCTCGCCGGGACACATTATTGCATGATTTACTGTATTTATTGCTTGTCTAATTGTTTTATGGCTTTCGTGACAAGTCGAAGCACATTCCGGTTTTCTTCAGTTATCATATGTACTTCCCTATATATATATAAAACCCGGAAGTGTGACTCGTACTTGCTACCCTAAGCCTCCTTTATTACTCAACTAATATTCTTTCAATCGGCTTGATATTTCGTGCAAATGTTTTGAAAGATCCGATTCGTCAACTATTTGTATTTTCAAATAAGCCGATCCTGAATGTTGCCTTGCGTTATTTTATAACTTATATTTCATTATTTATATTCTTTCTCAAAACGGGCAACACTCACCACTTTTAGTTTTAAAAGATAAATGACGAACTATGATCAAAAACCCCCTTACTGAGTATCCTTTATACTCACCCTTGCTATTTTGGTTCTTGCTTCAGGTAGACAGGTGGCGACGTCACCTATCTCGTCAGTCGGCTTCAGCAGGTCTAGATAGGCTCAGTCTTTCTGGTTTGTCTTGTCAGTGGTCCCAACAACCGTCGAGTCTTGTTTATTTTATTTATTTATTTTATGTACTTATGTGCCCCTGATGTGGGATAGTTGACGATATCTAGGATTGCATAGGGTAGACTAGTTGAGCCATGGATGGCACTATCTGTTTATGAATATTCTGTATCTTGATTTTAAATGTTAATTGATATTATGTTAGCCTCGTAGGCTTTTATGAAATTTAATCGTTTATTTAAATCGCTTCCGCATTTCTCTTCTCTTCTCTGGTTGTTGTTGGGATGTCGTCGCTGTTGCCGAAGTTTATTGCTTGAGTGCCGTTCACCGGAGTGGGTTTTTGAGTTGAGGCCCCTCGCCGAAGCTCGGGAATCCGTTTCGGTGCGGATGTGGTGGTCCTCCTTCAGGGGGCGCTACAGTCAGTGGTATCAGAGCCTAGGTTCCCAAAGAGGAACCGAAGCTTTGTAATCGCGTCGTGTCTTGTCTCTTGTGTCTGCCCGTTTCGTGTCAATGAGACTTAGAGTTTCCAGTCACAGGTGCTTGAGAACTCCTTAGTATTGAAATTGTGATTGATCTCCTTTTGGAATGGCCAACCAACCGCTTGATCTCTTACAATTGTAGTACTGAGTTGGGATCGAATGCAAGTGGATGTGGAACTCGAGGTAGCGTCTGTCTTGTCTTGTCGTCTTGTCGTGTTCTGCTTGGGTCTTGTCGTGTCTATGTCGTACGGCTATAGGATCGAGTTTTCTTGTTCTGTGATTTGTTTCATGCTTAACTTGTCTACATGCTATTCGAATCGTAAATGTATGCTTTGTTTGAATTTTATATGCCTTACGTGACCATTCCATTAACCGAACATGCATATTTTTTCCTAGTTTATTGAGCGCAGGTACATAATGTCTCATCGAAGACCCCCTACCGCTCCCTTATCTCCGAATTCGATTGCAAGGGAGTTAGTGACAACTATGAGACAGATTGCTGAGCAAGTGCATCAAGAGAGACAACGACAACAGCAGCATGTACCTGCGAGACAAGCCGAGGGTCAATCCCTGGACAGATTTCTGCACTACAACCCACCTTGCTTCGTGGGTGAACCAGATGACCTTAAAGCCGAGGCTTGGATAGCCGATCTGGAGCGAATCTTTCGAGTAATACACTGCGGTGACCCCGAGAGGGTCGAGTATGCCATCTTTCTCATGAGAGGACCAGCTGAGGATTGGTGGCGTTACATGGAACAAAGATGGATCGCTGAGGGAATTCCGTACACTTGGTCACGGTTCCTATCCGACTTCCGAGAGAAGTACGTGCCGCAAGTGGTACGTGACAGCCGAGAAAGAGAGTTCATGTCCCTCACCCAAGGAGCTCTCCCTGTTGCACAATACGAGGCACTTTTCAGCCGCCTCATCGTCTATGCTCCTCACATTGCATCTGATGATCGAAGAAGAGCGCGAAAGTTCATCGAGGGACTTCAGCCGGAAATCTTGGAAACATTAGTAGGATTGGACATTCGAGTTTATCACGAGACAGTTAACAGAGCTATGAGAGTGGAGTCCGATCTTCAAGAGATGAGATGAGGTATTCCTCACATGAAAGGATCCTCTTTCAACGAGAAGGCAAGAAGAGAACCAGCCGGACTGAGCACTTTTCCGACATCGAGATCACACTACGAGATGCCGGAACCTACCAGACCAGGAGTGAACGAGGACCTCATTTCCTGTGAGCACTGTGGGAAGACAAATCACGAGACTGCAAGGTGTAGGAGGAAACTGGGGCGTTGCCTCAGATGTGGGAGTAGCAAGCATCGAGTTCAAGACTGCCCCGACTCAAGCAACCCTCGGGGAAGGAAAAGGGGATCCCGACCCTGATACCGAATCGCAGAGGTATATTGCATTATCATAGCATTCATTCATAGTATTCTGTTTCGAATGATAATTGCTTTAAATATATGTTAAGTGTTTTATATAAACTTACGTGCTTTAACTGCTTTCAAAATTCACACTTGCACTGATTGAATGATTAGATGCTAAGATTTATGTGACCTCTGTGTGGATAGCGTGGAATTCGATAAATTTGTTATACGCTATTAGAGAGTGCTAAGGACAAGGAGTTCTTGGCCGACTAGGATCAATTCTGTTGCGAGTACGTTATGCGGTTCTGGATAGCACCGACGTTGACAAATCGAGCCTGAAGAAGAATACTTCTGAAAGTATGTCTGAAGATGAATCAACTAGTGAAGAGGATAATGAATTATCTGACGATGAGGATTATATGGGAGACGAGCCGACATCGGCTTCTGATAATGACAATCCTGATGTTTCATATGAAGTCGAGCGAAGAAATGATGAAAATGATGGTTTAATGGAAGGCGGAGAGGAGAAATCATCCAATACCATTGAAGATGAGAAAACACTCTGTAGAAAGAATAAGAAAGAGTGTGATCTTGAGGAAACAGATTGTGAGAAGGACGAGGAGTACAATGGGAGAAATGATGATGGCGTTACTTCCTGTAAAAGGGAACTCTAATCAAGAAACAGGAGAAGGATGTGACAATTGTCATTGAGGATACGAAGAGTACAAGAATCAGCGGAAGAACGAAATAGATAATGACAGTGATGAAGGACCTTACATTGGGAATTTCTTCTTCCACGTTAGCCTTGTCTAGGGTTCTCGTAATTCCGTCTTTCGCATGACTTTGAATTTTATTTGGAATGTTATTTGCATTTAAATATTTTGTTATGCATGATGTTTTATAATGTATTTTAATTGTTCCTAAATGCTCATTTTAATTCGCGTATTAGAATTTTTATAGATTATACTCCTCTTAACTAACCCCGAAGTCCGGAGAAGAATCTGAGGACAGATTCTTTTGAAGAGGGGAGTATTGTAACGACCAGAATATTTAATTATATTATTAATATTTACGCGAATTCTTTCTTGCCTAATTTCTCGATCTATCCAATTGGATTAATTAATCTTATGGAAAAGATTGATTTAACCTATCTTTTAAATGCCCTCAATTACTTAAATTACATAAATTCCCTTGAAAGCCTAAATGACCATTTTACCCTCCCGAGATATTTTCATAAATATCTATCTATCTCTCTCTCATTCTCTCATTTCACAAAAGGAGGAAAGGAGAAAGAAGAAGAAAGAAAGGAGAAAGAAAAGAGAAAAGAGAGAAAATCTTCCCGACGCCCTACCGAGCCTGTTTCTCGCCCGATCAACTAGCCGTGAAAACCCGAACGATCCTCACTACATTCTCTACCGGTAATCCTTTTACCCCATTTCATTCCGTTCGTTATTTCTTGCGATTTTCGTGACTTTAGATATAGAATTTTATATATTAGGATTTTCGTGTTTAGGAAGATTTACTTGACCATTTTACGTGATTCTTGTGTCTATGTGTAGCTTATATGATATATATGATTATATATGAAAATTAGGATATTTTACGGAGTAAATTAGGAGATGTATGAATTTATATATTGATTTTCGCGTGTGAGTTTCGCGATCTGCTGAGTTTGCTGCTCAGTAGATCCACACGGGCGAACGCACGGTCTTGAGCAAGACCGTGCAGGAGCCCGTGCGCTTCACTTTTCAGCCTGCACGGGCTTGAGCCCGTGCACAGGATTGCACCTGCACGGTCTTGGCACCGTGCTCAAGACCGTGCGGGAGGCCGTGCAACCCCTTTTGTGCTTGCACTGGCTTGCCAAGCCCGTGCGTAAGCCCGTGCGTTGGCCGGTGCAACATACTTAGTGTATTTTTCCAGCCTTTTCCTTTCTTGCACTTCGGGAATTGGTCAACCCCACTCATTTTAATGTTGACTTTTCTCATACGACCTCCGAATATCAATCCGATTTCACCTATAGCTTCCTCGAGCCTTGGGATTTGATATTCTTCATAATTTACAATTTACCCGACCCTAATTGACCGTCAATTGACACCTTGCTCGTTTAGGGATTTATTCCATCTTTTCCGTTTCTTGTCCGTTTGACCCCGTTTTCGCGAGAGAACGTCTTTATATTATTTTAAGCATGTCTACGTGCCCTAATTGCGTTTAAGCATGCCTTTAATATTTATTATTTACGTTCCTTCATTATTTAACGTTTCATTAATATTCTTTAATTGTCGTACCGTAATTTACATGTTTAATTGATTTACTTTCCATATTTCGCCTGTAGCATGAGTGATGTTTATATGAATTGTCGTGCGTCGTCTGTTGTCTTGTGTCTTGCTTTTAGTATTGTCGGTCTTGTTTTCATCCTCTAGGCCCTGTGTATTACAGGTGGGTTCAACGAGGGAGAAACCTGACTACCGCTTGCTTTCATACTGTCTTGTCGAGCCAGGTAAGGGTTTTAAATTGTTTTCAACTGGAGTAAGAACATAGTTTATTTAGGCTTCGAAATAACTTATTTCCCCGCCTTTTCTTATTGCTTGTTGTACTGTCTTTACTATTCCTTAAGTGCTTAGTCAAACCTTTTTAATAGCAAAACCAAAATGATTTGAAATGCTTCCAACTAGAGACAAGTAACTTATTTGTTTTAAAAGTAACTATTTGGTCTCTGAGGCACTTATAAGTAATGTCGTTAGGGACATCCGTCAGCATGCTCCCGAAGCGTACGGCGCTTATGAGTATTTCCTAGATCGTTACATCAACTTGTCTCAAAAGCCCCTTTGGCCATTCATACTTAACTACTTGCATCATATTTTCGAACGGCCCTTTTGGCCACTTAAACTATCATTGATTTCAAAAGCGAGCCATAGCCTGTTTTATGACTTGAGCCCGGAGTATATAGAAGGTGAGCCTGGGGACGTGCGTCTAGGGCAAATCCCGATGTATACTTCTAGCGTGTTAACTTGGGCCGGCTAGGAGGTTGGCTAGCCTAAGTTGATGCGAACGGTGGTGCTAATCGCGTCTCCTTAATTCCTGTACGGTGGTGCTGATCGCGTCTCCTTAAATCCTGATGGTGGTGCTAATCGCGTCTCCTTAAACCCTGTATATGAATCTTGGTGATGGAGTACTTGCTTGCATGTTTTTCAATGGGGAGTTATAAGGAGAGGGTCCGTTCTCGCCGGGACACATTATTGCATGATTTACTGTATTTATTGCTTGTCTAATTGTTTTATGGCTTTCGTGACAAGTCGAAGCACATTCCGGTTTTCTTCAGTTATCATATGTACTTCCCTATATATATATAAAACCCGGAAGTGTGACTCGTACTTGCTACCCTAAGCCTCCTTTATTACTCAACTAATATTCTTTCAATCGGCTTGATATTTCGTGCAAATGTTTTGAAAGATCCGATTCGTCAACTATTTGTATTTTCAAATAAGCCGATCCTGAATGTTGCCTTGCGTTATTTTATAACTTATATTTCATTATTTATATTCTTTCTCAAAACGGGCAACACTCACCACTTTTAGTTTTAAAAGATAAATGACGAACTATGATCAAAAACCCCCTTACTGAGTATCCTTTATACTCACCCTTGCTATTTTGGTTCTTGCTTCAGGTAGACAGGTGGCGACGTCACCTATCTCGTCAGTCGGCTTCAGCAGGTCTAGATAGGCTCAGTCTTTCTGGTTTGTCTTGTCAGTGGTCCCAACAACCGTCGAGTCTTGTTTATTTTATTTATTTATTTTATGTACTTATGTGCCCCTGATGTGGGATAGTTGACGATATCTAGGATTGCATAGGGTAGACTAGTTGAGCCATGGATGGCACTATCTGTTTATGAATATTCTGTATCTTGATTTTAAATGTTAATTGATATTATGTTAGCCTCGTAGGCTTTTATGAAATTTAATCGTTTATTTAAATCGCTTCCGCATTTCTCTTCTCTTCTCTGGTTGTTGTTGGGATGTCGTCGCTGTTGCCGAAGTTTATTGCTTGAGTGCCGTTCGCCGGAGTGGGTTTTTGAGTTGAGGCCCCTCGCCGAAGCTCGGGAATCCGTTTCGGTACGGATGTGGTGGTCCTCCTTCAGGGGGCGCTACAAAAATAAACAATTTGAAGTCCGCACAGGGAATATCTGATCCTATAAGAGGAAGCCCCTGAAAAACAATAGGGTATCGAAAGTTGGAGAGCACAAAAACCTTGTAATAGTTAGCAGAAAAATTTAAGAGTTTTTGAATTCAACACATAAATGTATCTTTGTATGAGTGAGTAATTTCCGATAAGAGAAAAATAAAATCAATTGTTCATAAAGAAATAGTTTTTTCGATTATAAATATCCTACAATATCTTATTCAACTTTTATAAATATTAAACAAAGCCGCAGTGAAAATTCCGTTCAAGAGTAGAGCCAAGAAGCAGTGTAAGTTCCGGTTGCTGGTGAGCGTTAGGGCGGATTTTCTGAGTGGCAGAATTCGAGGAATAAAGAAGGCGAGTCTTCGACCAATATTTATAAAGGTATTATAAGAATATTGTTTTATATTTACTAATCGTTAATACTAGTTCTTTATTTGAACGTTGATTTTAGAAGTACTCTTAATAATCAAACTATGACAGTAACCACCTTCCATGTGGGATGACCATTCCACTATCATGTCCCTCCATTAGTCTCATTACTCATCTATCCCATCTCATCCCAAATTCCAAACCAGTAAAATAAACATTTTCTAAGTATATGTATGTATGTCCCTGTCTTAGTGTATACACACATACCCCTGAATTGTGTAATTTTTGTTTCTTAAACCTACTCTCAGTCTTACAGAATTAATCTCTACTCACTAAAACTTTCCTTTGTTTGTTTGCTTCTTTATGTTTCTATTTGTTACTTGGCCCTGTAGCAATTAGTTATTGAAAGATCTTTTCTGCATTCCGAGGTATATATGGAGTATCCTAGGAATTAATGTACAAAATTGCAGATTGAGTATTGTCCTTTACTTGGAAGATTTCATACTAATAAATTTCATAGAAAGTTCTAGTTGAGGCTTTATTCTTGTTGTGATGATAATAATCTTAAATGTATAGATGAAATGGAAATTTTCTTCCACGCACACTTTGGGACACAAAGTATCTAGTATCATGATTTGTGCAACATTGTAGTAAATTTAGCATGTAATCCTCCTCTTCAGGAAATGAGTCCATCCAGATAAAGGAAGCTCTCCAGTAATGAATCTATGAGGTCAACCTTTTTCAGGATTAACTATAGAATTAAACAAGAAATAAAAGAATATAAAAATCATATATCAGAAATTATTAGACAAAATGAAGAAAACCATATTCACATATGGTATGGACATCTCTTATGGATTCTAAAAAGAAAAATAAAAAGATTAGAGTATTTATCTGCGTGTTAGAAACCTTAATATAAATTCATAAACTAACATTATACCTTATGGTATTTGGATGGATTAATAAATTAAGATATCATAAGAATAGAATTACTCAAATTAAAACACAGATAACTTCATTAGATTTTCAAAACCCAGATATATTTGACATTTTAGAGTTCTTTATAAACGAAATTAATTTCCATAAAGAAAGGATAAAAATCTATAATAAATATATCACAACCACATTTTTTGGTTAAAACCATGAACACATCAACTAAAAAATCTATAGGAATAGAATGCGAACAAGATAAAAATATGTATTTATGGTATAAAAGAAGATACGAATATATTAGACCCCTACAGGTACCTCCAGAAACTAAAACATGTCTATTAAAAAGAATGAAATATTATAAAAATAAGTATCAAAGGCTAGGAGCTATTATTTCTTCATAATAATAACCATTTGGACTTATTTGGAACAAATTATAAAGTCAAGGACTAAAATGAAAAGAATAGAAAATTATTTTTTAGCCAAAACCCATAAAAATTCTCATTACCCGCGAGTGAGACTCAATTGCTCCAATAAGTTTTTTTATGCCAATTTTTCATAACACAAGGTTATACATGCTAATAAAAATTACACAAGGTCTTTTTTGATCATTTTATATAACACAAGGGTGGTGAATGCTATTAATTCTTTTTAATTATTTAAAAGTGTTTTTATGTCTTTGTTTTTTTTCTCTCAAAACAGTCCCAATTTAACTTCTATTTTCAGTTTCTCCAAATATATAAATTTTGGCAAACATCCTTTAGCCTTAAATACATGGTTTTGAATATTAGGGCCCTAAAAGCAATAAAGGGCATCTTCGGTACTTGTTCTCCTCTTTTCCTTTCTCTTTATGTTTCTTTCAAAAATTTATTTCCTCATTTAAGAAATCTGAATACGGGTGATGTGTCTTAGTAGTTCGGCGCTATACTAGTTTAATTAGAAGTCTCGAGTTCAAACTTTCGAAAAACTAATTGGACCTACATAAATGAGTTAAAAAAGAAGACCTATGAGTTTCTTATAAAAAAATTAGGACCTATAATAGTACAATGTAATTGTTTAATTAAAGTGGGAGGCCTGTGTAATTAACAAAAATATAATATGTTCCAAAATTGACCTCCAAATCTGTGAAGACATTGGGAAAATGGTCTGATATCGAGGGGTAAATCTGTCTAAATGATAAAGCCAAGCCAGCTAAATCTACCGTGAATATGATGCTGTCGTGGGGACCACACACCACGGGTAGCAATCATAACAAACGGACGGCTGTGATCTTCACAAGTTTGAATTTGAGGTTCATTTAAGCTGAATTTCATATGAGGCTGAGCATCATTTCCTGTTCTTTAAACACGAGGACGGCATCCCACACAAAATAAAACCAGAGGTCTCATTTTCAGAGAAAGAGTGACAAGAGAGAGAGAGAGACTTATTTCAACTAGACCTCAAAGGTACGTACGTTCTCAGCCTTGAAATTCGTCCATCGGTTTAGTTTTTATGTGCATTTTGAAGGAGAGTATACTGGATCTTGTAACGCCTGCGTATTTCACCGTTTCCGAATCTCTTGATCTGTGGGAATGACTATTGTTTGTTTTATTTTTGTCATTAGATCTGTGTATTTTTGCTTTCCACGAATCTAGATTCGTGGATCTGCGAATGGGTATTTTGAATGATGGACCAGATGTTTGGATATCGTGCGATTTTATGTGGTCTGTTGAGTCTTGATTTAATAAAACTGGCATGCTTCTGGTTCATGCTATTGGTTTATGTTCTGCTGTACTGAATTTTGCTGGGATCTAAAGAGGACTTATAAAGTTTGAAAAAAGTGTTTCTGGTATCTTAATGATAGAAGTGAGATAGACATAGTTGTTGTTTGAATAGTTACATCTAGTTATAATTTCTGATTCAGTCATACTGAAGGATAGAAGATTTAGGTGTTGATGGAAAAAAGAATCGGAGGTTTTTAAGGTCTAAAATTGAAATACCAGCCTTGTGTAATTTGGAAATTAATGATTCCAGTATGCATGTGAACTCTTCTTTGGTGCCTTTTGTTCTTTTGATCTGTTTGAATTGAATGTGATCTGGAAAGTATTGAAAAATCTTCGTGCAACATGTCTAAAATGTTTGAAGATACTAATATCCATTCCTCTCGAATCTGAATCCCTTGGTCAATTATGTTTTTCGATCAGGAAACCTGAATTAGATTGAGTATCATTATAATAAAAAACTGCTTATCTTGGAAAGTACAATACATTGACTTGAACAAGTATGCATCCGGAATGAGAGTTATTTGACAAGAATAGAATGCAATCAGATTTGGTGAATGCAATCAGATTTGGTGCAACATTGTATCTGTTGTTAACCTTCTAAGATACCCAGAGAGTGGAGCATTATATGAATGAATATAGCCATTAAATATTATTTGATCACATTTTAGCATGAATTACTGATCTTCATCAGCATGACTACAGATACAAGATTTATGATTTGTCTTAACACAATCACCTTTATCAAAAGAATATAAATCATATTTTTTTGTCTTCTCCAGAGCACATTAAGAGATGGCAGATGCTGAGGATATTCAACCTCTTGTCTGTGACAATGGAACTGGAATGGTCAAGGTAATAATACTTAGCATCCCACACATTGTAAAATCTCATGGAATGAAATATTATTCTTGTTCTTTTTTCCCAACTGGAGGCTTAGTTTTCTGTTGATCTCAAAATAATCAGGCTGGATTTGCTGGAGATGATGCTCCAAGAGCTGTCTTCCCCAGTATAGTTGGTCGCCCTCGTCACACTGGTGTGATGGTTGGAATGGGCCAAAAAGATGCATATGTTGGTGATGAGGCTCAATCCAAAAGAGGTATTTTGACACTCAAGTACCCAATCGAGCATGGAATCGTCAGCAACTGGGATGACATGGAGAAAATATGGCATCACACATTTTACAATGAGCTTCGTGTGGCTCCAGAGGAACACCCAATTCTGTTGACAGAAGCTCCTCTTAACCCAAAGGCCAATCGTGAAAAAATGACTCAAATCATGTTTGAGACCTTTAATGCCCCTGCCATGTATGTCGCAATTCAGGCTGTTCTCTCCCTTTACGCCAGTGGTCGTACCACCGGTAAGGAAATGCTAAACCATTTCATATTTTCTGTTTTGCTATATATGAAATTTGTGAGGTCATGTTTCTCCAATTAGTTTTGTGTTAAGGGATGATACTTTACCACTATGCTTGGTTCTAAGATTTGCTAAGGAAAGACGAGAAAAGTAAAAGAAAACTAAAATCCTCAGCTTGTTTGGTTGTTAAAAATGGTGATCAAAATGATTCTCCCATATTGAGAAAAAAGACATGGTGAAAATTGGATAATATGAGTGAATTGATGTGATGACTTAGAATAAAAATGATTAATATTGATTAATTAAATTAGAAATGAGTTGTGAAAATGTCATTGTAAGCTTTTTCTTGTTTCCTCCTCCCTTCCCCCACTATTTTGTCAGGGAAAGGGATCTTCCTTCTTCAGAGTGTATTTTCCCCTCAATTTTCCTTCCTATTTCCTTTAGCGACCAAACACAAACTAAATTTTTCTCGCATTTTCTTTTCTGTTCCTTCCTCTGTTTCCAGAACCTAACATCATGTAATAGTCAGATAAGAGGTCCCCCGCTGCTTAATTTTCAGTTTTTGTGATAAGCTTTCCTTTTACTACAAAGCAAAGTATATGTTCCTCCTATAATAAATTCCATTTATCTCACTGTTAAAAGAGAACCTTTCTAATGAAGAGTAAAGTATCTTGTGAATATATATATGTCAAACTTGTTCTGCTTCATGCATGGTGCAAAACTCCACTCGATATGGTTGATTATCCATAGGTACTTCGGTAGGTAATCCGACTAGCGATCCAAGACTCATATTCTATTTGTTCCTCAATGAAAATCACAAAGAACATATACTCAATAGCATAGACAGTTCATTTTGATCTACAGACCTACTGCAACTACATAATGGAGTGAATATCTATTAAAATATCATGATTACATTCTATTTTGTAAAAACTATCATACCCCAAACTGTTTATATGTTTGAAAATTGTTCTCTTTATTTCCAGGTATTGTTCTTGACTCTGGTGATGGTGTCAGCCATACTGTTCCCATCTACGAAGGTTATGCACTTCCTCATGCAATCCTTCGTCTCGACCTTGCTGGACGTGATCTCACTGACAGCCTCATGAAGATATTGACTGAGAGAGGCTACTCATTCACCACAACTGCAGAACGGGAAATCGTAAGAGACATAAAAGAAAAGCTTGCTTACATTGCTCTCGACTACGAGCAGGAGCTGGAGACAGCTAAGACCAGCTCAGCTGTTGAGAAGAACTATGAGCTGCCTGACGGGCAGGTAATCACTATTGGGGCAGAAAGGTTCCGCTGCCCGGAGGTCCTGTTCCAGCCATCCATGATTGGAATGGAAGCTGCTGGTATTCATGAAACCACATATAATTCTATCATGAAGTGTGATGTGGATATCAGGAAGGATCTTTATGGGAATATTGTGCTGAGTGGGGGGTCCACCATGTTCCCTGGTATTGCTGACAGGATGAGTAAGGAGATTACGGCTCTCGCTCCAAGCAGCATGAAGATTAAGGTGGTCGCGCCTCCAGAGAGGAAGTATAGTGTTTGGATTGGTGGTTCGATTTTGGCCTCTCTCAGCACATTCCAGCAGGTATGTGTTGAATTTACTGAGAAAAGACAACTCTCTGTATGTGTGTTTTAAGAATGAAGGGCTAATTGGGATTGAATGATTTTGGGTGACATTTATGCTGGTCGGCTGTTTTTTGAGTTTGATTCAATTATTTAGGAAATGCTAGTGTCTGTGTTTCTGATTGTTGGCTTTGCCGTATTTTTTTAGAATGGAGGGCTAATCAGGATAAATGATTTAAGTATAATATTTATGCTGATTCACTGTTTCTAAAGTTAGATTTTATTATTAAAAACTCTAGTGTTTTGTTTCTATAGTTGCCTTTGCTACATTTCGAAGAGCAAAGTGCTAAATAGGATGAGAATAAGCTAGGATACATTTAGAAACTGTGGTATGTGTGTGCGTTTCTATAGTTGGCTTCGCTTTGTTTCCGAGATGAAGGGCCGATTAGGTTCAGTGATTAAGGGTATTGTTTATGCTGATTGATTGCTACTAAGTTTTGATTAGATTATATGAACCTAGAGTCTGTGTGTAGTTGGTGTTTGCTACATTTCCAAGAACAAAGAGCTAATTAGGATGAATGATTGAGGACAATATTTATGCGGATTGACGGTATTAAAGTTTGAACAGATTTTTTAATAGCTAGCTAAAACGATCTAAAAACAATTTGAGAAGGAAAGATTCAAGAATTTCTATTAACTGATGTTCTTTTGATTGCAGATGTGGATAGCCAAGGCGGAGTATGATGAGTCTGGTCCATCAATTGTTCACAGAAAATGCTTCTAAGACAACAATTTGGTTGAAGAGATTTATGCAGATGAATGATATCACTGCCTTCTTATTTGCCTTTCCTTATTAATTTCTTCTTCTTCTTCTTTTCTCCGAGTCTTTTACTTTCTATGATTCAACATTGGACGACGAAACAATATTCATTTTTCCCATTTATGTTAATTTGTAGAAGAGTTGTGTATTTTAAAAATGGTATTTATGATTTGAGTTTTTGGATGAAAAGCTCTTGTGGTTTCTATCATACAATTTACTTGTCTGCTTTTTCGATTCAGCAGTTTTCTAATATCAGTTCGATTCGGTAAGTCATAGAAAATTATACAAATACCGAAGAAGTAGTCGAGTTATATCTATTTTTGCAAGATTCTATATTGTATTGTTAAAACGAAAAATCAACAATTGCACAACATAAATGATAAAACCTAGGATGCATGTTATAATAATAGCCCAAAAAGAAAAGGGAAAGAAAAATATAGACAAGAAAAAAGTAGTTTATCATATCACTATTGCTCAAACGATAAGGTTTTGGAAGAGAAAACACTGAAACTAATCTGCTAATTTTCATGATAAAAGAAGGCGAACAAAGAATATTTTGAACAATATATCTATTTTAACGGGATCTTCCATGCTAATTAAACCCAACATTGCGTGTTCTACCACAACAAAATACTAAAACATAGACCTACAATTCACCGATGAGACTAATCACTATTGTTGCCCGCTGGTAGATGCCTTCGTCTAGCCAAAAATAAAAAACCATAAAAGTGGACTAGGATCTAACGGTACTAAAAACAAAACCTATAATCCTGCAAAAAACAAAACATCGGATCAGACATTACATCACATTTCTGCACTCAGATATAAAGCGAATCCAATTCAACAAGCAATAAACAAATATATTTCTTTTGACATAGAATCCACAAGAAGCAGTTAGAAACATCAATGAGGAACAAATTACAGGTTATTATCCCATAACATCATCAACACAAGGAGGAAAATGTCAAATACAAATATAATTCCACAGAGTTTATTCAACTGTAAGAAAATTAAAAAAAATGTCACTAATTGGCTGTGTACAGTATCCATCAAGACCAGAAAGAGACATTCAAAAACACAGAGAAAAAAGAAGTAACTACAAAAGATATAAAAGTATTTCAACAACCTGAAAACCTGGTGCAGCAAAACGGCCTTCATAATTGTATAACCTCAAGAGAAATTAAAATGAAAATTCGATGGTCCTGAAGTGTCGGAAAATCCTCTTACGGATAATTCAGGAGCAGAGTTATTTGTATCCAACATGTCATGGTCAATGAAGACAACAACAACAGAAATATCATCATGAACATGTCTCCTTACACCCTGATCCAGTTTCTTTACTTCATTATACGGTATTTGTCTTGTCTTTGCTGCTTTATCCAGAGCTGATAGTACAAGTCTTCTAGCTATACCCTGATTAATAATAATAATAATATATTGTTACAAAATTAAAGGGAAAATTCATAAATGCAGGAAGAGTAGTCAAGTTAAGCAAGAGAATGAGAAATACACACCACTCTAGGGTTGTTGTGGATTATCTCAACAGCCTCCTGATTAGTCAAGTGCTCCCAAAGACCATCTGATGCAAAAATGAGGAATTTATCATTTGGTTGTAAGCCTCTTGTGTATATGGCTGGATCAGATCTTAAAACGGGACGTTGAATCGGCTCAGCAAGGTGAAATCTAGGAAAAGATGGGTCAAGAGCAAACTCGGGCCTTTTCAGATATGCATCGCCTATGGATCTAGATACCTGAAAAAACACAAGTATGTAAAAAATTAAACATTTAGAGTGGATTTTCTAGATGTGAAGTGAAGTATCGAATTGTAGTTTATCATAAGTAAGACAAAAAATTAAAACTTCTTTATTTATGGTCGAAAGTTAAAAATGGCAGGAAAATTACTTAAACACCAGCAATGAGCAACAAAGAGAAAAGGAGGTGTATTTTGTGGAAGTATATTGTTTGAGACTTGGAGCAAGTGGAAATAAAAAGATAAATAAAATTTAGGTTTTCCTTTTTAGATCTACACCCCTGGGAGTTTGCAAAATTGCAGTTTGTACCCGACAAAGTTCAAATAACAAACCCTACAATCCTGAATTCGGAAAATTACACAAAACCTGAGTAAACTGTAATGTTTTGAAACTCCCAAGGGTGGATTGTGTAATTTTCCAAATTCAGGAGGGTATGATTTGTCGGGTTATGAACTCAGCAGATACTATGGAAACAACTGTAAAAAGAATTAGTGTGAAAATCTTAATCAAGATTAAGTTGTCGAAAACCTGTATAATGCCCTTGATGCGCCAAACACCTTGCTTCTTAACTAGGATTTGTGAATCTTGAGGGTGTAAAGTCTTCAATTCTTTTCTAACCTCCTCCATGCTGGCATTGTGATCTCTCGTAAGCTGTTCAGCAACAATTTTATGGGATTTGTCTAAACAACCCATTACTGCTCTAGAATCCCCTAGATTAGCTATGAATAATGTCCCATTCCAGATAAGTCCCACTAGACAACAAGAACCAATTGCTGCAAGTGCTGGTTTAATTGCGTAAGCTCTCTTCACAAAATTTAGGAAACCATTTTCCGTTTCGGATAATGCGTTCCTGATAATATCTTCAGACATCGATCCGTTTTCTTTTGCAAGTCCTGTAAAGAAAAATACAATAATACCATAAAAAAGAGCATTTCTCACGCAAATATTACAAAAAATAGTACATTTCTAGTTACTTTGATGAACAATTTATAAAATAGTACCAAATGCATCATCGAAACGAGATACTAAAAAACAACAAATGCAATTTGCCAGATTATTTTCTTCTGTGGGATTTCTTCCTAATAAATTCCAGACAATACTTATATCATAACTTATCCATACTATGTATATACAACTTGTATCACTAGTTTAAAATCGATGCATATCCAATCTAATCAATGATAATGCACATTTCCCCCAAGACTTATTCACATCTACACCCCCTCGAAGATTGTATTATTATAGTTGGTAAACCCATGGATCGAAACACTATAAAACACTCCCCAGAAAATTTAAAAATCACACAAACCACCCTTGGAAGTTTGAAAACTTTACAAATAAACCCAGAGTAAAGTGCCCTGTTTCAAACTTCCAAGGGTGGTTTCTAGTGTTTGATCTAAAGGGGTCCAACTATAATTCCAATCTCCTAGGGAGTGTACACATTAATGCCCCTTTTCCTGAAATATAACACAAACTGCAAGAATATTTTCTTTTCTCGTACTTGATTTCGACATATTCAATAATTAGTGCTTACTAAGTACATGATGGGCGAGATGGTCACATATGAATCTTGATGCCTCGGGCCCACCATGACCATCATAGACCCCAACAAAGGTGGCATCTCGACCTGTCTCGACCTGACTGTAATCCTCTATGGCTTCATTTGCTTGAAC
The DNA here is from genome assembly GCA_958496215.1 of Verbena officinalis. Classification (NCBI taxonomy): domain Eukaryota; kingdom Viridiplantae; phylum Streptophyta; class Magnoliopsida; order Lamiales; family Verbenaceae; genus Verbena; species Verbena officinalis. The sequence continues at coordinate 24,670,575 of OY292390.1, read as the reverse complement.
CACAGCAATAGAAAACTCCCCATGGGAATGTTTCTCTAGGTCTCTGGACCACAGTAGTGCATCATCGTGACCGTCCAAATTAGTGATGTCTTCATCATCCTTGTTCATACGGGCATATCGACTCAAAGGGCGCAAACATGAGGACACTGTTCTTCCCAATCGGGAGCACATCCCTCATTTCCTTCTGATTCAGTGCAAAAGAAAAGATTTCTTGGGTTGAAGCACTATACCTGATCAAACTAATGTTTGATACACTAAATTTGAAAACGACAATAAAAGAAAATAATTAGATAACCATATGGATCAAAAATCAAAATGAACAAAATAAGATATAAAGAGAGAGATTAACTAAGATAATTCTTAGCAAGCATATAAAAATGTGAGATCAGGATATTGCAGAGCAATCAAGCGCAGAACAGGTTACCCGTGAAATCTGAAAATGCACTCAACAATGTGAAAGAAAAAAGTGAAATAAAAGCCAAGTCGATGTAGGGATTGAATAGTGGCAAGAGAAGGAAATGATGAAGTAAATAATAATTTCCACTTAAATCTCTGATCAAGTGAAATTTTGGCCATTGCTGAGAATAAAATACTTTTGAGTTCCAATTTCCGAGGACAATAACTGACAACCCATCAAACCCCAGAAAGGAAATGACAAAAAAACAAAAGAGAAGAAGCAATAGTCAACCCAAAAACGTCATTATCGAATCCAGAAACTGAAAAATATGCGTTAAATCGATGTTTTGATCACGATACTCCTAGAGAAATTATACACAGACCTATTTTATCACAGATTATACCAGGGAATTTCATGAAATTTAGTAGAGTCCGAATTCAACTAAAAGCACTCACCAAAATTATTGATCTGCTGCCATTCGATATGTGTATTATAAATCTTTGAGATCCAGATAACAGAAACCCAGAAAAGATAAATGATCAATGCACCAGAATGCAATGCGACGAGACTATTTTTCCAGTAATACGAAGAAATAGACAGAATCTTTTGCCAGAATTCACAGCAAGTAATGCCGGAATGAAATCAAAAAGATATTTTCCTAGGAGAACAAGAGAGAAAAAGGGGAGAATTTGAACAGATTTGGGCGTTTCAGGATTTATGCAAAAGAAAGATATTTCGCAGAAACGAAAGAGAACTTAGAAGCGAGAAAAACGGATCTGGGTTTTTGATTTATATGAGGATTAAGCTATTATGCATAATGATGCCATGTTTATGTGTACGTATAGATGTAGAGAGAGAGAGAGAGAGAGAGAGAGAGAGTGTGTGTGTGTGTGAAGTTGCAGAGAAGGTTGTTCTAGAGAGAGGAGAAAAGTTGACGAATGGTTGAAATTGCAATTTGGGGTAATTAAATGGTTTGTTTTTATATTTTATGTTTTGTTTGAGTTTGACTTTTATTTATATTATACAAAAAAAAAAGAAATAACAAGATTGAAAATTGAAATAGGGATTATGTAATTCTTTTTGGGAAGATGATGATAAGGGGAGTTGCTGATAAATCTTACAAATTAAAGTAATCATATTATTGTTAGTGATTATAATAGTAAAGAAATAATAATATTCGTTTTACTATAAGATATCTAATGAATTAATATAATTAAGTTTTTCTTTTTTTTCATCTGCAATTTTCTTGGCCAACCATGTGAAACAAAGTTGAAATTAATTTTGTTGATCATCCATGTGAATAGTAGTGTGCTTTTTGGTTACTGTTGGCAAGCAACTTATGACGATTAAAGGCAAAAGAACGGAAAAAGTGGAAAATTGCGTAAGAAATAATAAGCTTTAAGTCTTGAACTTTTGTTAATGAAATGAAAAATATTATGTGATTGACAAATTAAAAAATTACGTATTAACTTGATTTTAATATTTATTTTTTTTTTTTGAAAGAACTTGATTTTAATTTAAAAAAGGTATAATTGTAGTCATCCCCGGTCCGCCTAATATTTCAGAGATTTGCATATTGTTGCTTAACTTTTTTTTTCCCGCAAACGGCACCCTAACCTATATTAAAATGTGCCATTTACCCCCAAAGGTATTTCGCGGCGAATTCAAAGAAATATTTCGTGTAAATTATTTTTGTGTCAAACACAATACATCTAATTAAATTAGCTGCAGATTAGGTTTTCATTATAAACACGGACACGGCAACAAAAAGCGAATATTACGATATATATATATTTTTCAATATTTTATACTAGAAAAATACTCAATATACGGCGATAGAGTATGATTTTTAAAAGTATTGGTGTTTCAGCCATTTGAAGCAATCCATCCACATGTTGCAGTTTAAAAAGAGTGCAAAAAACTTGGCAAGAGTTGACCTTTTAGCTTATTTTTGTGAGAATAAATGGATTGGAAGGTAAGGTCATGTGATAGATAGATAGATAGAAGTAACGTTCTTTTCAAAATCCGATCACAACATACAACTCGTGACCATATTATTTCTGTTAGGATTGCTTACAAATCTTAAATGCAATCCACTTTTCGTAATATCACAACATTTCTTAGTTCTTAGGGAAAATTGTTCAGGGTGATAATTGTAATGCCCCTCTCCAATGAAGGACGAAGAACACTATATTCGTACTGAAATGGATTTCCGAGCACGGCAGTGTGCCCCACTCGAAAATTCATTCCAGCCAACGACACTCACTCAAATAATCTGGCAACAATAACGACACGTACAACAACCACAACACCAAAATAAATAAACAGAGATACGGAAGCAGATAAAACAACATTATATCATAACAACCATCCATGACAACAAACTCAACAGTTAAACATTTAATACATGAACGCCACACGGGGCTCAACTATATTATCCTGTGCAGTCCTAGATATCGTCAACTACAATAAAAATAAAATCCGGCATAATATAATATTCTCAATTCTTTCAACTATAACAGAATCATTAATAACGAAATCATCATCAAGACTCGACTGTTGTTGGACACTAAACTGACCAAGACAAAACTCGAATCAAATCTAGATCTGTTGTAGGCTGTAGCCAACTGACCACATAGGTGACAGCCACCGTCTGCCTGAGAAAACCTGAAGCAAGAATCAAAACGAGAGGATGAGTATAAAAGATACTCAGCGAGGGGTTATATAATATAAGTATTAATCGCAGTTCGTCTTTTGTCAATTTAAACTCAAAGTGGTGAATGTTGCTCGTTTTTGGGAAATTATACAAATAATATAAGTTGTAAAAACTATACGACAAAGCAACACTCGAGTTCGGCTTATTTTAAAACAGTAAAATATTGACGAACGGATCCATTAAAATCGTTTTGGCACATAACTAAGCCGATCAGTTTAAAAAGAGTCTTAATCGATTTACAACCCGTTGACAATTGATAATATACAGTTCTAGCAGTTGTAAATAAATAATAAAGGACGACATTGTCATTCGACTAAGTAATGAAAGAAGTAAATCATTCATTCATTCATTCTGTGTCCCGGCGAGCACGGACCCTCTCCTTATGACTCCCAACAATATACATTAAGACACTCCACGACCAAATCATTAATCATTATGCACAAGACATTTCACGATTTCTGGAGGCGTGCTAAAAGCAATGTCACCATGCGATTAAGGAAACGTGTAGAAAACAACGTTCCCCTTGCATTATCTTAGGCTAGCCAACCTCCTGACTGGCCTAAGCTAATACGTCAGAAGCACACATCGGAATTTTCTCTAAACGCTCATCTCCAGGCTCACCTCCTGTATAACTCCAAGCCCAACATTACACAGATAATTTACTCGCTTTGAAATCATTATTCTACATGTTGCTGGCCAAAGGGGCCGTTCGAGACAATGTTATATTTGCGAGGCCAAAAGACCAAAGTTCGCCTTTTAAAATAGAAATAGATTTTCCTTGTCTCTAGTTGGAAATATTTGAGAAAAGGATATTTACGTATACGATTTGATAGTAAAATGGTTTGATCAACATCATAAAGATAATAATCAAATATCTACTATGATATACTGAAGGTGAGAAAGCATTAAACCAATAATAAAAGCAGGAGGATAAGTTATTTCACAAATAGTAAAAGGGATTCTTACTCCAGTTGAAACCATTTTGAAACCCTCACCTGGAAAGCTCGAAGAAAAGACACGAAGGTCAAGTATTCCTCAAAGAGAAAAGCCTGAAACTAACAGACGACAATACCAGATAAGATAATGACACGACACACGGTGTACGAGAAATGAGTAAAGCAAGTAAAAGCACTTAAGTCACGACTTCTATTGAATTACTCACAAAAATTGCGTTTAAAGATAAATAAACGAAATGTTGGAATAAAAGACGTTAGACATTCTTAAGTGCAAATCAAAGTTCACATTTATGCTTATAACGCTATAAAGAAGCACTCATGCAAGTTTCGGATCATTCAGACGACTTTCGAAAAATAGGCTAAAAAGCCCTAAACGAAAAAGCACTATTCACGACCCGAACGAGGTCGGAAAATTATAAAATTTGTAAATTAATAAATTTCATAATTTATATGAGCTACTGGTGAAGTCGGATTTCGAAAACAAGGAAAAACGGGAAAAGTCACTATTCATTGAAGTGACAATAACGTAGCCAATGTTGGTGAAAAGGGAGAAATCTTTTCTAAGGCATCTACACGGTATATTGCACGGCGTGCAGCATCCCATGCATGGCTCGTTGCACAGCGTGCAACGTGCCGTGTAGCTTGATTCTGCGCGAAAAATGACAGAAACAACGAGGAAGAATAGGAGAATTAAACCAAAATCAACATAGCTCAAAAACTAACAATTCAAACGTTATGAAATTCTAAAATAAGCTCAAATGCATAACTACACATCTTTCTATCCAAGAATCACATGGAACAAACAAGATTTCATGTTTTGATCACAAAATTTGCAATTAACCCTATTATTCATCAACTTCGTCCAAACTCAGTAAAATCAGAGAAAGTTGGTATCTACTTGAAGATCGAGATACGAAAAACACGTAGTCGAGAAACGAGATCACAAAGTTGATTTGAAGATCAACTATCAAAGCCCTCTCTTCTTTCTTTTCTCACATTGAAGAGCAAAAGAAATAAAAGAAAAATGAAAGAAAAAGGAAAAATGAAATGGTTTTATGAAAGTTTCTATTTTTTGGAAAAATGGCAAAAACGTAATTTTCTGAAAACTCGATAAAAGTTCTAATTCTCAAATATGTCAATATTATACTCATTTCGAAGCTATCGAAATAACGAATACGAATACGATATTTAAAAGTTGAAATAAGTACATTTACGAAAAAAATCGTGTTAGCATATAATTCACAAAAATGCGAGAAATAGGTTAAAGATGGGAAATTAACGCGAAAATCGTAACCAATTTCTGCTGAAAAATTCAGGTCGTCACAGACTCACAATAATAATATATAGGGATAATTACATTTATATACCTCGACTTAGGAGAAAATACAGTAAGATCACCTTCACTATTGGAAATTACAGAGATACTTCCTTGACTATGGCTCTGTCTAACACTTAGTTCCTGTCTTGAGTCATTTTCTTATTTCCAAATAGATGTTTTTATTAACTGAACAACAACTTAATCACTTCGCTCATTTCATGTATAGCAAATACTATAACAAAAACGTTATGGGTAATTTAGTTATTTTACCACTTTTCATTAGGTTTTTTAAGTTTTCGTAGGTTTAGAGGATCTATCAGTAATTTTCAATAGACCCGACCAAAAAAAAAAAAAAAAATCAGTAATTTTCAATAGTTGATGGGGTGTTGCTGTATTTACCCCTTAGTTGAGGGAATGTAAGTGTAATTATCCCTAATATATAAGGTTGGATCGGGTAGATTCAAATTAGGTTGAGATTGAAATATAATTAACATAAAATGTTTTAGGGGAATTACATACGGTATCTTTAAGATTTGCCACAATTACAAAATATCCCTTCTATTTTAGAAAATTAGAGAAACCCCATGTAATTGTATGGGCGGTGCTGCGGTGGAGGAAGCTGGAAGCTCCACCATGCGCACGACAGAGACGATGCTAGCTGCGCTTCATGTGCTTATTATCATGCTCAAGCATTCGCAGTAGGGGTGGGCGTATCGGATCCCGCCTGTATAGTGAGAGTACCAATTTTTGTGTGGACATTGTATTTATTATTGGACTAAGGTTTTAGCTTTTCAGATTTTATGGAAGATATGCATGCATAAAATGAATACACTGTTAATAAAGTATTGTATATATGTAGCAAAAGACTTACAGTAGCTGAAAGTTAACTACTTAAATTATTATTTTTAGGTTGAACAAGATGTCTAGCTCCATGATTCCAAACCCTAGCTCTTCACAAGGTGAAAATTTGACGGATTTGTTGACAGAAAACTTTACCCCGTTTGCGGACTTAAGTGGTTTCTCTGAACATCAAAGAGAAGACTTTCAAAGAAAAGAGGTTAGTAATCTTCGCAACTTGGAAATGGATGATGATGATGATGAAGAGTATGATATTGATGATGATGTAGATTTAGTTGAGGAAGATAAACCTAAAAACTCAAAAAAATTGGGTAGAAAAGAAGTTGCATCTAGATCAAAATATTGGCAATATTTTGATAAGTTTTATTGTGAGAAAGATAAAGTTCAAAAGGCCAAGTGTATCTATTGTGGGCAAGTGCTTATGGCACATCCAAGAAAAAATGGTACAAAACCTTGATAAATCATTACAATTCGTGTAAGAAAAAACCACATGAGCAAGTCACAAATGAAACACGAATTGCATTTCAACCAAGTAAGGGGGGTGATGGAAAACTTGTGTCTTGGAAGTTTGAGCAAGATAAAGTAAGAGAGGCTTTGTGCCATTGGTTGATTGTTGATGAGCTTGCTTTCAAAACAATTGAGAATCCTGCCTTCAAAAAATTTATGTCGGTTGCTTGTCCTATGTTTGTGATTCCATCACGAAGGACAATAACTAAAGACATATACAACATATATGTGAGTGAAAGAACAAAGTTGAAATCTTTCATAAGGAATCACTCACAAAGTGTTTGTATAACCACTGATACATGGACATCAATTCAAAAAGTAAATTACATGTGTCTTATCATACATTTTATTGATGATGATTGGAATTTGAGAAAAAAAATTCTAAACTTTTGTCCAATTTTGGGACATAAGAGTGAGGAAGTTGGTAAAGGGGTGGAAAAATGTTTGCTCAATTGGGGGATTGACAAGCTTTTTACTGTTATGGTTGATAATGCATCAAATGACGGTGCAATTGTTTATTTGAAGAAGAGGTTAGATAATTGGGGTACAAGCTTGATGGATTCAAAATATTTGCATGTGAGGTGTGTTGCACATATTATTAATCTTATAGTGCAAGATGAGTTGAAGAACAAAAGAGAACATGAAGCTATTTGCCGGATTAGAGGTGTGATACGGTACATTAGAAACTCCCCGGCAAGGTACAAAAATTTTCAAGAGGCGGTTGAATTTGAAAAAATCGAAAGCAAAAAATTATTATGTCTTGATGTACCTACTAGGTGGAATTCCACCTATTTGATGTTAGAGTCGACATTAACTCTAAGGAAAGCTTTCGATCATTACATGGAGAAGGATCTTGGATATTATGGTGAGTTATCAAGTGAGGGAAATGCGGGTATTCCGATGAACGGTGATTGGGAAAGAGCCGAGCTATTATGCAAATTTTTGAGCCATTTCTATAAGCTCACTTTGTGTGTTTCCGGTTCGTTGTATGTCACGGCTAATACCTTTTTTCATGAAATAAACTCGGTGGAAATGCTTTTGAGACAATGGTCGGAGAGTGATTAATGAGAATTACGCGAGATGTCCAAAAGAATGAAAGAAAAATTCGATAAATATTGGGGTGCTATTAAGAAAATGAATCTAATTTTATACTTTGCCGTGATCTTTGATCCAAGAAATAAAATAGATTTTCTTGAGTATTCATTTAGCTGGATGAATGATAGTGTAACCAAGAGTAACGAGATAAAAAAATTAGTGAAAAACGGCATTACTGATCTATTTCAAGTCTACAAAGAGAAAAATGGCATTCCTCCAAGTCCAAGACCAAGTTTTTCTAGTTCTTCAACTTCTTCAAGTTCTTCGGGATCAAGTGATTCTAGAATGATTTGAATTAACGAATACCAAAGAAAGAAGAAAGGAGCAAGCAACGAGGTCGTAAAATCAGAGTTGGAGAGATACTTGAATGAGGAACAAGAAGCATGGGATGAAAATTTCGATATCTTGAATTGGTGGAAAGTAAATGCTCCAAGGTTTCCTATTCTATCCAAAATGGCTTGTAATATTTTGGCGGTTCCGGTCTCTACCGTTGCTTCGGAGTCGGCATTTAGCACCAGTGGATGCATTCTTGATGCTTTTAGGAGTTCTTTATCTCCTAGAATAGTACAAGCACTTATTTGTGGTCAAAATTGGCTCCGGGAGGATTATATGCCGCTTAATGTGGAGGAGGACTTATATGAAGTTGAAATACTTGAAAAAGGTAATAACAATCTTTTTATTATATTTAAATTTAATTTTACTGTCTTATTTCTATTTTTGTATGACTAATATAATCATTCTTGTTTTTTTTCTTTTTCTTTTTTTTGTAGAATTGGTGAGCTGGGGGATTGATCATACCATTGTCGATGTTTGAAGAAGATGAAGAAGTTTGAAAAAAAATTAGAGATGAAGTTGTTGGACTTTTTCTTTTAATGTTGAACTTATTTGATTTTCTTGTTGTGGAATTACTAGACTTTAAGTTGATGCTTTTGAACTGCTATTATCATCTTTATTATTGAATTTGATGTTAAATTTTCGGTCCATTAGCTACTGACCTACTATAATGGTAATTGGATATTTTTTGTTGAATTGCTATTATCATCTATCCCTTAGAATTAATGTGGCTTGATTAGCAACTTGTTATAGGAATATGATTTGGTTAATGCTTGTGCTTGTCATGTTAGAGGTTAGCAATTGATGCTGGTGACTGCAGACTCTTCATTTTGTGCACTTCGCATTTGAAAGTCGAGGAGGGAGTCAGGAGTGTAAATGTTTGAGATTCTGCTACTAATTAGGATAAACTTTTGTTAGATACTGTAACATAATTTTAACATGTCTGCAGATGCAAAAACATGTCTATAATAAGCTTTTTGTATATAATAAAGCCTTACATATCGATTTATTATTGCTAAATTATTTAAATTGATTTTGATGCTAAATAAACTTACAAGAAAAAAGAATAAAAAAAGGGAAAACAAAAAACCAACTACCCGAAACCCGACCCGAAAATTTCGGGTACCCGAAATTTTATCGGATCGGGTTCTGATAGGAAAATCACTATCCGAAAATTTCGGGTATCAGACCCAAACTACCCGAAACCCAACTACCCAACCCGACGCCCACCCCTAATTCGTAGACTAATGACTTTGGGTCCTTCTCTTATTCCAACATTGGCGCCCATTTCGTAATATCACAGGGGATTTCGTAAGCTTTTGTAATTTATATGGGGTATTTTATTAGATTCTTGTAATTGTTTGAAACCTCAGGGGTTTTCGTAATTTTCTAAAAGAGATGGGTATTTTGTAACAAGAATATTAGATTGACCATCCGAAAATTTGAAGTTGTATTCCTAACTAGACTTATGAAGCGACTTTGCAACGAACAAAATATACGTCACAAGTATCAAGATATAACATTAAAACTTTGCAGCAGGTTCATCCGGATTTGGAGCTTTCGATTAGCTAAGCAAGATCAGGAATATATGCTCATACAAATTAACAAAGTGCTGGATTTATATAGTTAAAGGATTAATCTAGATCCTAAAAGTAGTAGAAGTTGCTATTAGAATTAAATCGATGGGATGTAATGTAATAATTCACGTTTACAAAATCCCTTAAAGTTTGTGCCTTTTATAATTTCACCATCCAAATCTAACAACTTTATACTTACTTCCCTGAGATGGTGTCTGTAAAATTTTTCAAAGGGTGTTATGTAACATTTTTATGTTTCAATGGTATTTATAAGGTTCCAGTTAACTAGAAGGGTATTTATAAGGCTTCGATGGTTTTTTGGATTTATAAGGCACCCGAAAACAGCATTAGCAATGGTAATAACTACAGGATTCTGACTGCTCAACGCAGCTATAGCAACAGCAATATTCCTAGTACCCACATTGCGCTGGAAATGAACCAATCCAATTGGAAACATGAAAACATCTCCCTCCTCGAGGGTTTTCGTGATCAGGGCATTACCGGGATTTGAGGTGACGAATCCGACTTGGAGGGAGCCCTCAATGACTGTCAGGATTTCAATCGCTCTAGGGTGGGTGTGGGGTGGGTTGGTACCGGCCCCATGGTTCATAGTCGATGCGGACCATTGAGATTCCGAGGGTGTTGAGGCCGGGTAATTATGTTGCTGAGACTGGGGTGACTCGGGAGCCTTTAGGATTTGATGTGTTGCCTCGCATGTGGAGTCCACTGAAGGAGAAATCGTTTGCTGTTACTGATGCAGGGTTCTTGCAGGCTAGGCCATTCACTCTTGCTGGAAAAATAATGAATATGATTTGTATCAAAATTAAATAATTATATCTGTACCAGTTTAGTTAAAAAACTAAATGGTGATCATAATTATATATATATGCATGATTAGATAATTACGTACCTGAGGTTGTCGGATCTGCGACATAGAAATCTTGCAATGGACTAGGCTCAATTGCTCAAAGGCAAACCCGATGCAGCAGAAACTAAGAGCCATTATGCAAAATAAGATTAAATTTCTTGCCATTTTGAACTATGTAATTAGAAGGAAATGATGACTGATATATGAGAGCAAGATTAGCTGTAGTTAACTTGTGATTGAAATAGCTGCTGATGAGTAAGGTATATATATATAGAAGCTCTACATGCATTAAATTATGATTGCCGGCCGGCGTCCTATCAACTTGAGATCTATTCTGTTTGACTCATTCTTAGAAATAGGGAAATTTGGATATGACCATGGATATATTTTAATTTAATTTCTTGAAATAGTTATTTTGTTTTAAATTTTTGGGAAAATTACACTTTAGACCCCAAAAGATTTTGTTAATTTATAATTTATGACCCGCTTAATCAAATAATTACAGTTACAGTACCCCCACGAAATTAAATAATTACAAAACACATCCAAGTATTAAGTTTCCGTTAATAATTAACGGAATATTCCCTTTTATAATTTAACATATTACACTTAGATCCCAAAAAAATTTATGATATTACAAATAGCACCCAAGTAAAATTTAGGAACAACCCATAGTATAAAAAAGTAATTAATCATGGGACCCTAACGGAAACTTAAGGCTTGGGTGTATTTTGTAATTATTCAATTCGTATGACCGGTGTTATGACCAACAAATATTTATATTCATGGGCCATTGTTTATTAAGTTGGCCTTCTCATTAAATCTGGGTCCAAAAGAGCTTATTGATGACCGCGACTCATTTACTAAGGCCCAACAATTTTGGCCCACCTAAAATCCCTCAAGGGCTGCAAATCTGGAGCGTCCAACTGGAGCCACAAGATCACGCCACATGGCCCAGTGCTTGACCTAGCTATATAAGTGAATAGTAAAACATGCCCAGCCCCAATCAATCTGTTATCATTTTCTACAATTCATCATTTCTGTTATTCCATTTTCTGTCTTTCCCTTTTGCTGCCAAGACTTTACATCTTTTATGCATTATTTCTCTTTACATTAAACTTGTATTTATCTTCATCTTGTATATAAAATGGACTGAATATATTGTAGTTCAGACGTGACCCATCTCCTGGAGATTCTCGATTATTTATCTTGTTCTAATCTTAAGGTTTAGCAAGACACTTTAACATGGGCGCCATCTGTGGGAATCTCCCCAGATTGGTCATGTCGAAGTGCTCGAGCTCACGCTATCGTGAAATGTATATTTCTTCTTTTTCGAAATTTTGAGATTTCTGAAGTTCACCGTCTGTTCTTCCCTTACTGTCTGAGTTTCAGCAAAAATGGCGACAGAGGAAGAAATCGCAGCAGCGAAGAAAAAATGGCTAGAAAAGATAAAGTATATGCGGGCGGAAACATTATCATAAATGAAGAAGATGGTAGGGAGCACCATGAAGAAGACCCAGATGACTCTGAAACGGTTTTCACTGGAGACCTTACAAAGAGCAACTTCAAAGCTATTCTTAAAAGCATGCTGGGAGAGATCATGGTGGAACAGCTCAACGCACAAACCTCGAAATAAGCCTCGAAATGAGCCTCGAGCCTTGAAACGATAGAGGTCGAAACGACCCGCCCGTCGGAAGGAAGAATAAATTTAAGCCAGAGACGAAACTCTATGATCATTCCAAATCAACAGGTTATAAGAATTATGATTCTTATACCTCCTTACGTATATAAAGACACGAGGTTCTCATGACCAACATCTACGATAAAAAGTGGTACTGGAGAGGTTCGACCTTCAGAAACATGTTCAGATGCTGAGCCTCCGGATGAAGAACCTGACAGAGACAAATCCTGCTGGAAAGGCTCACCGTTCGATGCTAGAATTCAAGCTCAAACCTTGCCAGCAGGATTTCAAATACCGGAATTGCCTAAGTACAACGGGTCAAGCGCCCTCAGGAGCACTGGACAGCCCATGAAAAGATCATGAGGATGTATTGGCTATCGGATAAGCTAAATTGTAGAACTTTCGTAATTACCCTAACGGGCAAGGCTCAAGGCTGGTTTGGTCAATTGCTACCTGGAACTATAGTCAACTACGAGCAACTATACAAAAAGTATGCGTACAACTTTGCTAGCAAGAAGAAATCCAAAAAACTGGCAAGTCACATGTTTAACCTAAAACAAGGGGTCGAAGAGACCCTGAGGCAGTTCATGGATAGATTCACAAACGCTCTCTTCAAGGTTCTAGACCTGACGATCGACATGATCAATGGGATCCTGATGCATGCATTGCACAAAAGTTCTTTCGCATCAACCCTCGCAAGAGACCCTCCAGCTGATCGCAAATTGTTGACCTCGATGGCTGAAAGGTACATGAACGATGAAGATATGAATTTATCTAAGGACAACGAGTGGAATGAGGCTCGTGGCTCCTGAAGCGGCAGAGGTCGAAACGACCTGCCAGTCGGAAGGAGGCACAAGCCTAGGGTCGAGAATGACCATTTCGATCACACCAGGTCATGAGGATACAAGAACTATGACTTCTACACACCCTTGCGTATTCCAAGGCACGAGGTCCTCATGAACAATTATCATGACAAAAAAATGGCATTAGCCCAGAAGAACGCGACCCTCTCCAGAGAAGCGAAATTCTGGAAGATACTACGAGTTTCATCGAGAACCAGGCCACGACACCGAGGAATGCAAAGTGCTGAAAAATGAGATTGAGAGATTAATCCGCCAAGGATATGTTAAGGCCCTGATAAGAGACGGGAGAAACTACGATAGGTACAAGAGGAATCACCAACCCGACAACGAACGAAAACATAACTTTCGACCTAAGCGTGAGGCTCCACCGAAGGTCAAAAACGAGGTTAGGGTGAACGCTCATGAAGAACCTCAAAAATGGTTATAGATAAAATAGATGGAGGTCCTATTGACGTTGATACAAAGAACGCCCGAAGGAGATACGTTCGAGCCGCGAAGCAAGAGAAAGCAGCTGACAGCCTTGAAGTCATGCTGTTGGGAAATGAGCCTGATATGCCTCTATCTTTCGGAAACGCTGACCTTGAAGGGGTCATTCTACCACACAATGACCCGATAGTGGTGACCCTTGACATCAGAATGTGTAAAATCCAAAGAGTGCTGGTTGATAGTGGCAGCTCGGCAGACATCATCAGGCTTGATGTTCTGAGAGGAATAGGTTTAGACGTGACAATCATCAAACCCTGCAACACATCGCTCCGAGGCTTCAGAAATGGAGAAATTGTCCCTCTTTGTACCATCGATTTGTGCACTACTCTGGGGTCAGACGATTGCCAAAAAATACTTAATGTAAAATTCCTAGTGGTCGACGCTCAACTCTCTTACAACACCATCATCGACCGACCAAGATTAAACCTCTTCAAGGCTGTCATATCGACCTACCACTTGAAAGTAAAATTCCCAACAAAGAATGGAGTGGGAGTGGTCAAGGGCAACCAGATTGTGGCTTGAGAGTGTTACGCACTACATAAAGGAGGTCAACAAACATTCTCAACCCGTATAAGGTCAAAGTTGCCGGAAGGGGTGTTGAATGCGAATAATTGATTTGAGGTCGACACTACCTAAATCGAAATTATTTAACCTTCACAATCCAGTTGAGGTCGAAGTTACGAAAATCAAGACCAATTCGAAATCTAATTTAGAACGCAATTAACTTCGAGAGTCGATATGTGCCAAAAAACTCAAAAACGAAGGAAGTGAAACGTACATTCACCGACTGAAGCTGTTTGAATAAGTCAACAACGAGAGACATATAATAAAAATACTTAGAATAATAATAATATCTTACGACCTCAAAGGTTAACTAAGTTTAGACCTAGAGCGTTACTATGCTATCTATAACAAAAGGCGACCTCATGGGTCATTGTTTCATAGGCAAAAGCAAACAAGATATCAATTTTAGTCAAGTTCTTCAAGCTGGACTCGAATTCATCATCAACTTTACCCTTCTCCTTTGGCAATTCCTCGAACTGCTCGTTCTTTCACATGTCGAGATGCTTTAGGAAATAGTGGGGATTTTAACACTTAATAATGAAAAAGTTATGCCTGAAAAAGCTCCTAAAGCTTTATGCCATTATCACCAGGCCTATTTGCTACAACCTCTTGGAACGTGGTTGATTAGGCAAAATCACAAAAAGCATTGAATTGGAGTTCTTTCCCTTTTATAAATTCCAAAATTCGTTTTGACCAAGAGCATAATCCTTTTGGTCAGCAGCCTTGATTTTAGCTTCAAGCTCTGGGTAAGCGAGCCTTAACTCGAGCCAAGAGCTTCTTGTGAATAGCCTTGATATGAGCCTCGAGCTCTTGAACCTTCAAAGATTGAGTTTCATTAAGCTTTGTATACTTCTCTAGAGCCTCTTAATATTATGATGCTTAATGGCCACGTCCATCTCGAATGCCGGCAACTTAAGTTTCACATTTTCGAACTTCAGGTCACGACGATTGTTACCGCGTCTTTATTTGAAAATTTCGCATTAGAAGGACATTTATTACGTCCATATCGAGCTTTTGTACAGCCTTGTTTAGAGCTTCGAGAGTTAGCTCAGTTATTTCAGCTTCATCTCATGAAGGGTCATTTACGACCTCACAAGATCTCAACACTTCGTTGTCAGAAGTAGATGCTTATCTCTGTTCCCTCTTTAGTTGAGCCTTGAATTTTCTCATGCCTTGCGCCTTGAACCAAGCCTTTTGATGGTCATATCTGCACAAGAAAACTAGGCTATGAAATAAATATACCGTAAGGCTCGTCCGACCTCTCCACATTCTTAGCTGGAGACAACTCAAACTGCTTCAACATAGCCTCATCATCAAGTACCCCGTCGAGGCATTTCGAGAATCCTGGAAGTGGGTGGAAGAACTCTAACGAGGGAAACAATCACCTCAAAGTTTAAGCGGTGGATTCCAGAATCAAATAGTTTTCAGTAAAATTCATGTAGGTCAAATTCGAGGCTTATTAATTCATTTGAGGTATACACGACCCAAATTCAGAATTAAATAACTCATTTAGGGTTCTTTAACCCAAACTCCTCTCATTCAAAACCGAGCCCAAATAAACCTTGATCAGTTTAGCTTAATAAGATCCCATACGATATCCACGATCTAATAATTAGACCTCGATTAGATTTCTAACCTGATTAAAAGGGTTCAGTACCAACTTAATAAAACTCTTCAAGTTTTTTGAGTATTTCTGGTTCCGATTTACCAATGAATCTACACCTAAACACTCTAAAAACTGGGGACTTATGTTATGACCAACGAACATTTATATGCATGGGTCATTGTTTATTAAGTTGGCCTTCTCATTAAATCTGGATCCAAAAGAGCTTATTGATGACCGCGGCTCATTTACTAAGGCCCAACAATTTCGGCCCACCTAAAATCCCTCAAGGGCTGCAAATCTGGAGCGTCCAACTGGAGCCACAAGATCACGCCACGTGGCCCAGTGCTTGACCTAGCTATATAAGTGAATAGTAAAACATGCGCAACCCAATCAATCTGTTATCATCTTCTACAATTCATCATTTCTGCTATTCCATTTTCTGCCTTTCCCTTTTGCTGCCAAGACTTTACATCTTTTATGCATTATTTCTCTTTACATTAAACTTGTATTTATCTTCATCTTGTATATAAAATGGACTGAGTATATTATAGTTCGGACGTGACTCATCTCCGGAGATTCTCGATTATTTAACAACCGGGGTATAATGGTAATTGTTTGAGTAAGAGAGTTATGATCAGTTATAATTTAGTGAATTTTTCCTAAATTTTAATCAATAAGTTTATAGATCTGTTTCGTAGTTTGGTTCTTGCGGTTGGATAGGATATATATATATATATATATATATATATATATATATATATGTCTACGTGAAGAAACTTTGACTTGCAAACAAATGGTGCCAGATCATGTATATGTACATATATATATGAGCTGAATTAGTCGAACTAGTTATATAAATTAATTAAACTGCAGATATAGATTTATTATTTCAGTACTACGTACAGATAGATTAATTTGAGAAGAAATTAAACAACATATATAATTGGCTGCCGACTACCTTTTAGCTCGTCATTAACAAATATTGTTTCATCTCTTGACAATGACAGATGCATGCATGAGATTTCATTTCTGGAGTACTCTAGCTAATGATCGATCAAAGTTTGATTGCTTAATTATCCATGAATTTCCTGATACCTAGAATAAATTAAATTTATATTAAAGATATATATTTCAGAATTCAAAATTTGATCAGAACTGACGTAAAGAATCTACCAGGCCAGCAGATTCAGATGATTGCACCAATTAATATAAGAGTAATTTGAGATATATATAACATATCTATTACAATTCAGAAAATTATGGATATTGTAATTTCTAAGGGAGGTATGTGTAATAATACTAATTTGGGAATTAACGTCTACCTTTTCTTAACTAGCAGCTAATAGTATTTAATTCGGAGATTTTGCATAGAAATATATATATCATTCAAGAAACTCTAGTTTTCTTAGAAAGAGTATGAAAGATTCCAGCTCATCCATTAATTAGTTGTACACTCAAATCTCAATTGAATTGCGATTATTATTATGTAATTTTGTTTTTTTTTCTTTTATGAAATGACCAATGGGCCCCATAAAATATGCATCAGTAACCTTGAATATGGAGTACTAAGTTGCACCAAAAATATTATATTAAGAAAAAAGTTGTACCAGAAATCATATTCTTGAAAAGTAGAATAGTAACAAAGATTATTCAGTCCATGCGAATAGTGCTCTATGTTTTGCCTGCCTGCCTGGCATTGGCTTTTGAGCCTAGCCCATTGCAAGATTTCTGTGTTAATTGCAGATCCCGCAAGCTCAGAAATTATATTTTGTTTATTCATGGATCGATATTAATCAGGAAGAAAGACAAAAAATATGTGTACATATTAAAAAACGATATAATTTATGGGTTCATAACCAAGTGACTCAGCTAGTCAGCTATATATGTATAAACCACATAGTTTTTCCAAGAAAAGCAAAGATGAAAGCCAGAAGCAGAAGTCGATCGTTTTCATCATCATCGTCATCATCAGTCTCTCCTAATACAAAAGCAATCTTAAGGTCGAATCTCTCAAGACATAACTGTGCGTGTTATCATGTGCTGGTACTTCTTATCACTTATTTATACCACATTTACAAAAGAGACACTCTAACATCGTCTTCACTAAACTTCATTATTACAATCCCAGAAAAACGAACATCAAACCTCGGTAGTCGATACAATGCTGCTACTGTTTTGGAAGTTGGCTGTTGAGGAACTCGAGGATGGAAATTCGCTGCATGCAAGAGTGCGTTCTTAATTAAGTTTCAAGTGGAAAAAAACAAGAAGAATGTAGAATAATATCAAGTAGAGAACAAATAAGTCGTACCCGTTGTTCAAGGCCAGTTTCTTCAGCACTTATTGTTAATGATTCCAACAATTTGATTCCCTCTTGAAAACCAGTAATTGATGTATCCTCATTACCAAGATTTCTATCCACATCAGCAACTTTTGCAATGGATGTAGCTACGTCTATAATCTGCATAATCATATACATATATTAGAAGAGAAATAGTTTTACAATAAGAAGGTGTTTGGCTAAGCTTATAAGCTCAAAGTTTAATATTTTTTAAAAAAGTTCAAAAGATAATCTGTTTGGAGCTTCTAAGTTCCTAAAAGGAATTTCTAAACACTAAAATAACATGAATATCCTTTATTTTCGTTCAATATTATGATCTTAAAAGATATTATTTATGCAGAATTAATTTTATAACTAATTTTTAATCATTATTCTACTAAAAAGAAATTATAACCAACTGTTTTACTAAACACAATTACAAACTCACAAGCTAGCAAACATCTTATAAGCTATTAGATCTTATTTTGTCCCAACACTTGAACTTATTCTTAAAATAAGATGTAGGGACAGATAAGCTTTAAAACATATAGGCTTGTAAAAATAAGCTTATCCTAACACCCTGTAACTCAGAAATTGGTAAATCAACAAACACAATTGTTAATTTCTAAGTTTGCTTACCTGAGAGGGAACAGAAGAATTGTTGCTCATTGCATTACGACGAACATCCAGAGCTTGAAAATAATAGGATCTTGCAGATTGTAAATCTCCCGCATAGTATTTTAGATCTCCAATTTTATTTAGCGACACGGAAAGCGTATGTGTTATCTGCAAAAATACAAAACACAAAATATACTAAGCCACTGTAGATAAATCAAAAAAATAATTTCAAATTTAAATTTAATCTACAACGGTTGTAGCATTATTCCTTATTTTTCTCAATTATCCAAACCCCATTTCTTTTTTGTTCAGTTTCCTATATTGTTTAAGCATTTCACAAAGTTTAACAAATATTCTAAATAAATATTATCCAGAGTCAAATTTTATCAATCATACATGTCCCGAGCAAATACCTCAAAATCATCCTTGGGCGCCTTCGAGAGGAAATCGACACTCTCCTCAAAGTAGGAAATTGCAGAACTAGCATCTCCAGTTGCTCGACTGAGATAAGCATAATCGTTATTTTTCTTTACAATTATACCCTTAAAACAGAAAATACAAAAGGAAATTGCTTCTTCTTCTAAGTAAAATATTAAAAGATGTAGAACATACCAGCAATCGCCAAGCATACCTAAAACGGCACCTAGCTGAGAGCATAATTCAGGCGTATTTCCCATCCTTTCCAGCTGTTCTTTAACATCTTCAGCACATATACTAAGTCTTGATTTTGCACTTTCTATGTTATTGGCACGAAAAGCCTGTACATGAAACAGATCAGAAAAGAAACTGATAGCAAAAGAATAGAGAAACAGTTCCACTATGCCTCGTTCAAGGACTTCACAAGGAAAATAAAAAGGTGATGGAAAGAAAAATAAAATACAAGTTCAAAATTCTCAACTTGTTTGGTTTTTAAGGAAAATGGTGAGGAAAATAAGTTCCACCAAGTTAAAAACAAATCACGAAAATCGGCACATTTCAAAGAAATGTATGATATAATAGAGTGAAAATGAAGATGAAGTTGTAGACATGATATGGTAAAGTAAGCAACAAGTGTGATTTTCATAATTTCTATCCCTTACCCTAAACATTTTGTGAGCAAAATGCATTTTCCTTCCTAATAGAGTATTTTTTCCTCCAATTTCCCCTTCTTTTACTTCTTTCCTATTTTCTTTAGTAACCATAAACCAAATACACTTTCCCCTCATCATTTTCTTTTCCTTTCCTTCCTAAAATCCTAGAACCAAACGTAGTGTTAAAATCTCACAACACTCAACTCATGACTTGAGGAAAACTCAAATAACACAAAAAAAAAAAAAAAAAGAGGAGAAAACCTTACCCTCATGGCCTGCTGCACCAAGAATGCACCTCGTTCGAGCGACACATCCTCGTAAATTACTTTTTGGTCCTCATTTTGCGTTCCCTCTTTGTCAGTATCAACTTGAGACCTCTTGATCCTTGCATGGCCTTCAATGAAGCGATCAACAGTACTCTGAAGATTTGGATCATCTTCTATTTTCTCAATATCAGCACCACAAATAGGGCAATCCTTAAACCGTGATATGCATACTCTGGTAGAAAATAATCCATCACCAATATTCATCAAGAAGTCATTTGATTAAAATAGTATAAAAATAGAAAAAAATCGTTTAAGCTTACTTGCAATATACATGGGAACAAGGCACACATTTGCTACATTCAAAAAGAAGTGCTTGGCATAAGATGCAGCTGAGGGGGCCCAACTTAAATGTCTCAGAGTCGTATCCAAAAGGGCACTTTGCGGGAATTACTCCAGGTTTGCTATCATGTGCTGCCTGCTGTTTGTTTTGATTTTCACTAGGTTTCTTGGAAATGTTATCATCGGGCCGAGAAGCCTTGGCAAAAGGACAAACAGGTGTCATCTTTATTTTTATCTGCAACAAGATAAAAGGATTACATTTCTGAATTCATGTAGGATTCCCACCAGGATTGAAATAAACTTGATTAACACTATGTTTGGTTTTAGAATTTCGCCAAGATAAAAGAAAAGCAAAAAAAAATGGATAGGAAAATAGCTTTCTCTGAATTGAAATGGAATGAGGTCAGGGCCTCCTTAAAAACCCTACGGCTTTGCTGATCTCTATTAAAGAAAAATAAAAAATGATGGGAATAGATTAATAGGAGTGAATTGAGTATGGAGTATAACTGAAAAGGTGGGTTGTAAATGTGATATTATAAGTACAGAGTAAGTTTTTCCTTGTTTTCTCTCCCTTTTCCTGACCATTTCGTGAAGAACATGATTTTCCTTCTGCATAGTGTACTTTTTGTTTTTCCTAATTTTCCTCTCTTCTCTTCTTTCCTGTTTACTTTAGCAACCAAACACCAAAATATACTTTCCCTCATAATTTTCTTTCCCTTTCCTTCCTACAATCCTAGAACCAAAACATAGTGTAACAGAATCATTGTCTGTACTTAGTAAACAAATTTGTTCTTAAACCAACTAATGATTGTGTGTATGGGAATCTTAAAGCGGGTTAATTTGTAAAAGAGAAATATAATGGACTAATTATAATGAACAAAAGCTTCAACGAATGTTTTTACTCACAAATTTAAACACATTGAACAATTTTATTTGTTTCCACTACAAATTAATACTCTAAACTAAGTTATTCTCTAGCATTACGCAAAAAAGCTTCTATAATAACCATGTAATTTGAAAAGGGCTTCACAAACTGCATTACTGAAGAATTATTCGAGAAGGAGAAATTTAAACCTATGATCAATTATTATTTATTCAACCAAGAACCGCAACTCTTGGGAAGAACACCATCAATAATGACCCAAATACATACTCCCAAATATATATCAAATTTTCAACTTAAATCAGCTATGAAATACTTCATCATTAGAAAATTTCTAACTTGCATATAGAGGTTACCAATATAATAGCAATTACTTCCGAGTGGAAAATTTCAAAAGCAGATTCTGTAAAACTAGTCATTTTTTAGCTAAATAGCCGAATCCCACACCATCATAAAGCTAAAGAACGTCATTAATTAATGATTATAAGCTGATAGATAGCTTCCTTGACTGCAAACAATTGTAAAACGACAAAACCGAATGCAAACGAAGATGCATCGCGTATACTCAAAATTCAAGAAGCTCGAAAATCGTATTACTGGGACAACCTAAGGAGCTGGATTTCTTATTCAATTACAAAAACAGCAATAAAATGGGATCCTTTCAAAACCTGAGTATCTCACCGTCAATTGTCTTGTCTCTCTATATCGTCTGAGTTTCCTCAATTTCTTACAAATTATTGCTGACCTTAATGATGACGAGCTAGGACTAAAATATCTGAATCTGCGGAGGAGAGATTGTGGTTCGGATGAGGGGAAGATGTATTTTCACTTTTCTTCTTCTTTTTGTTTTTCTAAATTATGTTTTCGTCTATTTTTCTGAGAAATTGATCACTTTTTCTAAGATAGAAATTAGAAAATGATCAGTAATGTTTATTGTCATATAGTGGAATATTATTGGGCTTATGGGGCCATTGGCCCACAAATTGAGATGTGGCTTGTATCAGATAAGATTTCGTGTTGAGACAAACATTACAGGCATTTTGATGAAATATAAATTGGGAAAAATTGCAAAATGGGGATATCAAAACCTCGTACATATGTCTATAAATCTAAAACCCGGATTGGACCGCCGGTCAGACCGAAAACCCGCTATCCGGATATAAAATTAGTTCGGTCAAATCCCAAATCCGGACTATCTCAAAAACTACTCAAATTCGACAAAACTGTTCGACCTTCAGGTTTAACTGCTTATTCGATAAACTCGGTCCGTCGTTGGGTTTCACGAACTGTTTGGTTAAAATAATAAAAATTATTATTATTGACGTAATTATGATGTTACTGCTTACTGGTCAGACTGTAGTTCACCCAACGATTGAATCACTGACCCATGACCCGATCAATTTTTCGGTTCGATAAACGGTCGAGATTTTAAAACATTGCGGCCATAATTATGAAAGTGATGATCTGTGTGATGAAATATTGATTTTGACAAAGACATTTTCAAGAGAAATTTTAATTAGTTACAATGGCATTTTCAAATTTTCCATCAATATAATTTCTCAAACTAGACTAATTAGTAAATTGTAAGTACTGCAAAGTTGAGGATAGTTAGATTTAATCCCCTAATAATAATTAAGCGGAGACAAATTTTTGCATTTTTTTTTGGTTTTTTCTTTCTACACTTTGTATATTGTCATATATTTGCCGGTATATATGCATAAATATTATCATGACATATTTATTATCACAACTAAATTTTCGGGAAAGTTATTTCTACTAGTAATTTTGGCACACTCGATGCGTGTGCAAAGTATAAATAAGTATAATTAATAATATATTAAGTTTTAATATTCTAAAATTATAAATATTTTTATTAATTTTTTTCATGATTTTTAATTTAAGTTATTTTAGTATTTATATAAAATAAAATTTAGTGGTTATAAGATAAATAAATAGAATAAATAAATAGAATTAACTGTGAAAATGTGAATAATAAGAGAGAAAAATGTGAGAATGAAAGAGAAAAATAAAAGGTACGTGGAGAGGGATGGAGAGAGAAAAAAAAGTAAAATTTAATAATAAAAAAAATTAAAAATTGATATACCAAAATAAGAGTTGGACCAAAGGTAGTTACTCTAGGGGAATGAGCGTTATATAATAGTATAGATAGTATAGATAACAATATAATAAGATTAATATTAATCTCTCTCAACATACATTAATACATTAAATTAGATAGTATAGGTAACAATATAATAAGATTAATATTAATCTCTCTCAACATACATTAATACATTAAATTAATGTTTCTCACTGATACATTATCTCTTCTTTCAGTAAAGTCGTTATGGTAATTAATTTAGTTAATCTCTAGATAACAAAAATATTGAATTATTACAATCTATATATGCCTATTATTGTAATCGGCAAAAAAAAAAAAGAAAAGAAAAAAAAACTCAAAATATGTAATCTGTACAAGAATTTTGAAAGAAGAGAAAGATATCCCTTATTACTGCTATCTGCTATCATTTTCAATTTCCTTAATTTCACAAAAATATTAATAAATCATAATCTGATTATTATATATCTTGTCTAGCTAGCTTACCATGCATGAAAATACGAGTTCACTTTTTCTCACTATATATATGATCTTATATTATCTATTTCATTCCCTAACAACAAAAAAATTTGACATTTCTCACAAGAAAATAATGAAAATGTTATCTTTTTCATCATTCTTGGGGATTTTCATATCCATTTTCCTTGTTCTATCTCCATCTGGTCAAGCTCAATTGAGTCCAACATTTTACTCTAAATCATGCCCAAATGTCTCTGACATTATAACTTCTGTAATCAAGGAGGCTTTGCTGTCTGATCCTCGGATTACTGCTAGCCTGATGCGCCTCCATTTTCATGATTGCTTTGTCCAGGTCTTTTTTACGTCGTTTACATTCTTACCTTGAAACTTGGAACATTACGAAACTTTTCTTGAGGTTTGCAAAATATCACGAATACCCCCTAAAACTAACTGCTTTCGTTGATTTTGGGGGTATTTGTAATGTTTTAAGGTTTCAGTGCTGTTTGTGAATGTTTTGAAAATCCCAACACCAAAAAAGAGAATGTTTTGAAAATCCCATGGGGCCGACTATCCATAGGGATACAAGCTTTCAGTGTTTTTCCAGTAAAAGACGCACAACTTCAGGGGTTATTCGTAATTTTTCGAATTATGTATTGCATAAATAAGGCCTGAGATCATATGCAGTTCATACAAGAACTTTTTTTTTCCGACGTCTGACAATATTTTTTGGGACTACATTGTTCGTTATCAGGGGTGTGATGGATCAATTTTGTTAGATGATAATAATGGAACTATACAGAGTGAGAAATTATCACCTCCAAACAAGAATTCGACTCGAGGATTTGACGTTGTGGATAAAATCAAGGCTGCTGTCGAGAAATCGTGCCCTGGTGTCGTCTCCTGCGCAGACATTTTAGCCCTTACAGCTGAATCTTGTGTCCATTTGGTAACAAATAAATTAAGAATAATTTACTTGGTTATACAAAATTCTTGATCATTTTATTGACATATTTTCTGCAGGCAGGAGGTCCAAGCTGGGAAGTACTGCTAGGACGAAGAGATGGCAGAACGGCAAATCAGGCAAAAGCCAATACCTCTATGCCTGGACCATTTGAAACCTTAGATAATCTCACTGCCAAGTTTGTTGCTGTTGGTCTAGACGTTGTTGATCTAGTAGCTTTATCAGGTAAATTTTCTTTAATCAGTTGACATGTTGAGAGACTTGAGACCAATTAACTTCAATCCTAAGAATGTATCTGATCGTTCTCCTGCAGGTGCTCATACATTTGGACGTTCGGCATGCAGATTATTCAGCATCAGGCTATATGATTTCAACGAGACGGGCCGTCCCGATCCGACGTTGAATGCGAGGTATGCAGCCACCCTCCGTCGGATTTGCCCCGAGAACGGTGACAAATTCGCGGTGGCAAACTTCGACGTCAGGACGCCTAATTTATTTGATAGCAAATATTTCACAAACTTACAGAAAAATCAAGGCCTACTCAGGTCCGATCAAGTGTTGTTTTCCACCCCTGGGGCGCCAACTATACCTATTGTTAACCTCTTCAGCCGTAATCAGGATGCATTTTTTGAGAGCTTTGCAAAGTCAATGATAAAAATGGGAAATATTAGTCCACTGACGGGGGAAGAAGGGGAAATCAGAGCAAATTGTAGGAAGGTCAATGAAATCTAAGCTATGGTATATGTATATGTATATGTATGCACACACATAAAGCTTAATTGGGAATAAATTGGACCTACAAAAAAGAAATCAAGATTAGTGAAAGTTGTTGATGAGTAATTGTTTATACTGAATGATTTATTTTTATATTGGGATTAATATCAACTATTAAGGCAATTTACATCTACTACTCTTTTGAGATTTTTGGCATAATTAATTATAAATTAGTTCTTTTTGTTTCAAAACTTATAAATAGCTCCTTGATATTTCATTAAATATATTAAATTAGTGAAAATATTGTAAGTAGAGACTTTGACCGATATTGATTAGGCTTTAAATTGCATTGACTTTTATACCAAGGAATTGCAGGTGGTAATACGCTTCAGTAATGTGAATATAAGCAATATTCGATTAAAGTATTACAAGAATTATGAGACATTAGGGATGTTTTTGTAATTTTAAAATAAGAAGGACTAGTTTGTAATTAAATGAAACCTCAAAGGTGGTATATATGAATCTCCCTAATATTAGTGATATTCATTTGGTTATCAGTTTTTTATTTTGTCATAATATTGACTTATATATAGTGACAAATTTTGATTTTTTTTAATTGTTGACCATTGTTGATATATGTATGATGATAAATTAGTGTGGATATAGCAAAGTTTAATTGGTTTAGTGGGATGATACGTTTCATTTCTTAAGTAAGGTCTATAGTTCAAACTCTAGCTGTGTATGGAGTAACTAGGTCGAGAGGATCGTCTTTAGTTGGATCTCTACAGTATCCAAGCCTAGAAAAAATCGAGTAGAAAAAAAAAAGTTAGTGAAGACACACTTTATTATTATCTATACTATCTATACTATTTAATAATTTCCCTTCCCTTTAGAGTAACTATCTTGGGAAGTTCTATGGTTAGTTACCAATTGTAGGTGACTAACATTAGTTATAGCTTAAAATAATGCCATGTGTCCATATAGATATATATTACTAAAATAGTTAATCTTATCCTTTAATATTTTTAAGACTATAATTCATTATTTTTAGACAAAAATATTTTATTAAAAAATTAATTAAAAATTTACACCATATTAACATGCTTTTTAATTAAATGTATTTACTAAAACGTAAACTAATTATTAAGTCAACATTATTATTATGATGTGAGATAAATATAATTATATAATAATATTTTATACTAAATGCTATCAATAATAATGATAACATAAAATAAATAATAATAATAATCCATATAGAACAACACTCGTTTTTTGATTCAACTTATATAGTACATACTTTATGCATGTTAAATTTAATGTTAAATTTAACGACATGATTAGTGATCAATTTTTCTTAATATAAAATAAATATATTATAATCTTAGATACTTTATGTTATTATTAATTTAATTAACGAAAGTTGATTAACATAAAGTTATGAACATAGTTATGGACAAATTAATTTTAATTATTCAATTAGCATATAACTAAATGATATAATTTTATATTTAACTTTAATTAATATATAATATTCACTTTATTTAATTTTTCAAGCAGGTATTTTTATGAAATATTTACATAATTTAATGAATATAAATAAATTTGTTAATTAAAATAAATAATTATGTCATGTAATTCAGATCTAATAACTGTAATATATTTTTAGAATTTTAATGGTTATATAATGTATTTTTAGGAAAAAAAATATAAAATTTTTATAGAAATAACTAAATATAAGCAATATGGATGTCATTTTACTCCTTACATTATTTAGGAATAAAGAAAATTAAAAAAAAATTACAAAAACTCACCAATTTATTGAAATTTGTCATTTTATTTTTGAGTTTAAATTTTGAAGATATAGTGTTGATGGGTGGATACTTAAAGAAAACTAAGAAAATATATTTTAATTTTAAGAAAAATTAAACGGCTAAGATTATATGCATTAGATCTAATGGTTAGAATGATGGGTGACTAATATTAGTCACCTACAATTGAGACTAATGATAGAACTCCCCAACTATCTTTGGGTTTCCCACCTTTTTGGTCAGTTAATTTTTTTGGTACGTCAATATTTTTTTTTATTTTTAAACATTTTTCCACACGTTCTTTTATTTTTCTCCTCTTTATTAATATTTTCTCTTTCTCTCTCCTCTTCTTTATTCGTTTATATTCTCTATGAATTTTCTAACGTTATTTATTTTGCTGTATTTTAATTTACTATATTCATTTGTATATACATATTTTTCAATTGTATACCAACAATTTATTAATCATTTACTCTGTCTCATTTGTATTTAATGAATTATTTTGTTCTTTCTACTGACATAAATGATACTTTATATTTTTTATTTTTTTAAATTAAATACACAAAATATATAGATACGTTGAAAGATACTCATTTTTATGTTACACACGTATTGATTGTGTCCAGTTACTAGTTATTATTATTAGTGGAAATGAATTGTTACTATAATAGTAACAACTTGTTAATTATAAATAATGACAAGGTAAACATTTTTTTTCCACTTAATATATGATTTGTATTAACTTTTGTAATATTATCATGTTATTAATATATATCTTGCTGTCATTAATTTTCATTCTTTCATAATGGGGCATATTCTCCTTTTGACTCAATTTAGGAATTTAAATGAAGTAATTAGTGGAGTCAACAAGTCTCGTTATTTTGAATTCTTTATCGTTCTTGAAATGGTGCTTAAATTTAGTATGATTACTAGCTTTTTAACCCCAAAATTGCACGGGTAATTTACTTATAAAATATATATTATTAAATAAATTATATTATATTTTTTATATGATTATTAACAATATATCAAAAATTATTAATTCAGAATTTGAAGCGTACACACCAAAATAATTCATTTTATAAAATAATCAGGAATTTTGTATATAAAAAATTCATTTTAAATGTATAAAAATAGTAATATGATATTTTTATGACAAAGTACTGATTTTATATTTATAATAGAGAGAATATATATTTATACATATATAGAGAAGGAATATCATAACGGTTATAGAAATATTAAAATAATAATTAAAATACTAAAAAAAGTTTCATAATAGACCATGCATATAAATAATGATTGGAATCTCTTTGTCTCTTTGGTCGAAAAAATAGTTATTTATTATACTTTATATTATTTTTTATTAAATAATCTGTTATTATTTTGTTATTGAGTCATAATAATATTCATTTCATTATTGAAATTTCTTTTATATTATGAAAAATATTAATACTCAAATATAATAATTTAAGAAATTTATTTACATTGAAATAAATATAACTTTTCTACCACAAAATGAACATGAGACACGTGTATTTGGAAAAAAAAATTCAAGAAAATTAATTGTTTATTTATTTTATATTATTAAAATAATAATAAAATTTATTTAAACTTATATTTAAAAAAAAATTCTTACTTTAGTTAGATAAATTTTCATTTGAATTTGCTATGTCAAAAATATTTGTTAGAAATTAAAATATTAAATATAATTTTTTAATGGGTATATTGAATACATTATTTTATCTTTATTTTTATTAACAAACATTTAATACTGTATGGATAACTCTAAAGCTTGTTCAAATTTACTTAAAACCATATTTTGAAAAAAAAAATTAATTTTAATATTATATAAAGTAGTTATATATAGTTCTATAATTAAATAGGAGTTATAAATTTTTTAATAATTGATATAAAGAAAAGTATGGAAAGTCAATAAATACATGTGTAAGTTAAAAAAATAATAATTAATTAAATTAATTATAGAAACAATCTACTTGGCAAAATGAATCAATTCTAACTTATCCACTTCATTGCTACATAAACAATCAATTCTAACTTATCCTCTTCATTGCCACATAAATATGTTTCCTAAAACATTTAACTCATTCATTTTCATATATATATATGATTAAATGAGTCAAACTTGAACAGTATTTAATTGCGTTGAAATGAAACACAAAATTTATTTAAAATTGGAATTTAAAAAAAAAAAAAAAACCAGAATTTGAGACCTAAAATTTTCTAATACGGGAGCAAGTATGCATGTGAGAGAATATTGAGTCTAATTTTTCTATTGGGTTATATTGGGCCAATCATTGCCCAACTCATATGGCCCAATAGTGATGTTGGGCCCATATCTTACTAAAAATGGTGACGTGGTGTGCTGATGCGGTCCCACCCGCACTGGTGTCCAGCTGCACCAAAATTACTACTTGCAGGGAATCTCTCTCTCTCTCTCTCTCTCTCTCTCCCCTCAGCTTCGTTCTGAGTTGAACCCAATTCACACAATTATCTGATCCCTCCCAAACCCTCCCAAAAGTACAACCCCCAGATCCCTATTCTCTTATTCTTCACTCAAAAAAGCGGGCTAAATTGTCTAATGGAAATTATCCATTTGGAGAATCTCATAACACCACTCGTTATATTCATGACCTAGAAAGCCTCAATTTTGCCATTTATCAACTCGTCGAAAATACGCTTGTTCCTCTAAGGTCACTCTCTCTATCTTTGATTTTTCAGCTTTCGTCACTTTGTATTGTGTGTTTTTGGCATAAAGTTTGAATCTTTGTGCCTGTTGAGTCGGTAAAGATGGAATACTTAGTTTACTTCTTAGTGTTTGTAGGTTGGGAGTGTTGATTAATACCTCTTTTTTGTGAATTTAGATTGGGGAATTGATATTCTTTTGCTTTGGTTGCAACCCAGTTGTTCCTTTGCCACAATTTCAGTGATGAAGTTGTGGGTTCTTGAATTGGTTGACCCCGCTGAAAAAGCTAGGGTTTTTTTTCTCTCTCACAAGTTGACCAGAAGCAAATTTTGTGGGTTTTGATTTCTTTTGAAAATTGAAGTTTTTCTCCCCTTAATACCACTTTCTTGAGGTTTCTCTTCATTTTCATTTAATTTTTCTTTTCCTAAAAGTTAACCAGCTGAAAGTTTGGGGTTTGGATATCTAGTCTCAGTAAACTAGGCTTTTGATTCAATACAACAGTAGAAATTGTGCTTCTTGTAGTGCAATAACTGTTCCAAAAAAAACCACCATAAATCTGTGATCAAACTTTTGGGAGAGTTGAATCTCCAATGGCAGAAGAGAACAACACCACTACAATGAATCTCGATCTCAACTTGGGACCGATCGATAATTCCAGTGACGATAACGAGCCCCCATCAGGCTCGTATCCAAATGTTGCCATGAACTTAGAAGATTGGTTAGACGGCCCGGTTCACCGCGTAAGGGAAGTCGTCAGGCACAGAAACCAACGGTGGCGCTCATGGTGGAGGCAGCTACCAATCCCCCAAGAAACAAGAAGCCTTGCGTTGGAATTTATCACTGGTAATAATAATAATAACTCACCACAGACCGGTGAGGGTAGTGTTCCCTCCTCCGACCCTGCAGAGGTGGCCAAGAATTGCGAGAATGCCACTGGCTATGCCGAGGATGAATCTCTTGGCAAGAACAAAGACACTGTTCAAACTAATAACGACGACGGGAGTTTCTTCGATTGCAACATATGCTTGGATTTAGCCAAAGATCCCGTTGTGACTTGCTGTGGCCACTTATTTTGCTGGCCGTGTCTTTACCGTTGGCTCCACGACCACTCCGAAGCCAAAGAATGCCCCGTTTGCAAAGGAGAGGTCACGACGAAAAATGTCACCCCGATTTACGGTCGCGGCAATAACAACAATAGTCACAATCATAATAATGATAATAGTAATAATAATGTCCCCGATTCGGATTCCAGTCGAAAGATTCCTTTCCGGCCCCAGGCTCGGAGGGTCGAGAGCTGGAGACAAACTGTTCAGAGGACAGCATTCACTATTCCAATGGAGGAAATGATCCGACGCCTCGGCAGCACGTTCGATCTCGGCAGGGAATTGGCCCAAATACAAAATGGGCCCGGGCCCCGCGAATCTCCTGAGAGGAGCAACACCAACACGGCTTTGCTCAACCGGATCCTAACTTCTAGAGGGATGCGTAGGGAACGGGAACGGGGCCCACCTGATGATGTCATTGATCTGACCGAAAGCAGCCCCCCTATGCCCAATCGGCTGTCGTCTCTGTTGCTTAGGAGGTCGAATTCTCATCGGGCCGCCACGCTGGCGAATCTGACGTCTGCGATAAGCTCGGCCGAGAGCTTGGCTGCGGAGAGATTGGTGGAATCTTATTTCGACAGCAATCCCGTGGCGAGGAATAATCAAGAATTGGGTCCGACGCCTCATGTTGTTGTTGTGGATGATAGGGATTCGGTGTCGAGTATTGCTGCTGTTATACATTCGGAGAGCCAAACTGTGGATAATGCTATAGAGATTGATTCGACTGTGT
The DNA here is from genome assembly GCA_958496215.1 of Verbena officinalis. Classification (NCBI taxonomy): domain Eukaryota; kingdom Viridiplantae; phylum Streptophyta; class Magnoliopsida; order Lamiales; family Verbenaceae; genus Verbena; species Verbena officinalis. The sequence goes on along the minus strand of OY292390.1, from coordinate 24,638,653 downwards.
CGCTCTCAACCTCATCTTCTAGAAGGAGATATGATGCTTCTAGAATATCGGATGTGGACAGCGGTGACTCACGGGCACCGAGGAGGAGGAGATTGAATTGATAATGCAGTTCCTCGGTGGAGATTGAATTGATAATGCAGTTGAAAGCACGATGTCGTTTAGGTACTTTACTGTTTTTTTTTTTTAATCTATCTATAAAATCTTGCTAAGTTTTGCTGACTAGAAATGGTAGTTTACAGTAATTGTATTGTTTCTTTTCCTTAGTTGTAGTTGAAAGTAGTTGTTATTGTTGTTCTATATTGATGTGGTGTACTGGTGTAATATCGAATTTGTAATGAAGCAGCAACCGAGGTTGATTTATTAGTTGCATCTGTAAATAACCTTGCGAATTTCATTATGTATCTGCTTTGTATGTATACTTTATTATGAGACTTGAGATTTTTGTTCGTTTTTGGCTAGCAATTCTTGAAGGGAATCAGGTTTGGAATTTTATAATTTGGATTAAACGAGAGAACAGAATAAAAGAGAAGACTGCGTAAACTAATAGGATTTTCTATCTACTGTGCGATTGTTCAGCTGATTAGGCTTTGGCATTCATGAATTTAGGTATCATAAGATTATTTTAATCCCTTTTTGGGTTTTTTTGTAGATTGATTGTTAGTTATGATCATAGTTTATGCTTAATCATGTTCATGGCATCGAACTTTTTGCTTGCCGGGTTCTTAAAAGAAAAAAAGAAAACGACACTGAGGTTGGCTCTGGACGTTTCCTACCAATTGTGACGAACATTGAAGCCCAAGTTTGCTTGAAATCCAGCCCACGAATCATAATTCATAAAGAAGTAAAATGAAGTCCAAATTCTTATTTTGTTAATTTTGTTTGAGAAATTGTTGGCATTGACTACTTAACTCAGGTGTGATGAACCTATAGAACAAATTTAATTTTTGAAGCAAACCTATAGAACACAATTGAATTTAGCAGGTTAGAATAGGGATATGAACTGAGTTGGGTGGAGTTAAGCTCTGGTCTTGCTTCAGGCTCAAGTTCGAACTCAAATAAAATGAATCTATGTCGAGCTCAAGCCTTAAGAGCCGAGAAAAATAGTGCTCCAACTCGGCCAATTCCATTCCATGTTCAAGCTTTAACTCAACTCGTTTGGGTAGAATTTATAAGCAATTTTTTTGCTCAAGTTTATGTTTAAGCCCAGACTTCAATATTTTAGTATGTTTGAGCCACAAGACGAGTTTGGCTAAAAAATATTCTATGTTCGATTCAAGTTTGAATACTTCAAACTCGAGCTCGAAATTTTATCGAGCTGACTCGTAAGACTCGGTTAGTTTATATCCCTGGACCCTGAGTTAGAGCCATTAGAGTCTGGATCCACCTTACTTTTTAGAGTTTACATTTAGAACAATATTTCTAAAAAGTATATACGACCATCAAAACTTTAGAAATAAGAGAACACAGTTCCAGAAAAAATTTTTGTTCTTCTTATGCTTGAATTTTTTATTTTTATTTTTTAGGGATAATTATATTATATTTACTACCCCTCGACTTACGGTAAAATACAGCAAGAACTCCTCAACTATTGGAAATTATAGAAACACTCCTTTGACTATGGCCCCGTCTAATACTTAGGTCCCCTCATGAGTTATTTTCTTGTTTCCAAATATGAAGAATTGTGACTTGGAGAGAAAATAATTGATGGAATAAACGTTATGATATTATTCCTCATGAGAAAAGCCAATATATATATATATATATATTACATATGTGCATATATGGAAAGAGTTCTATAGCTAGCCAATTTACAAAGAATATAAATTACAAGAGATTTACAAGATAAAAATAAATCATGGTTGATATTTGGTTAATACCCTCCCACAAACTCGAGAGTGGATATCTTTCATTCCCAGCTTGGATACAATAGATTGAAACAGAGAAGTGGCTAAGGGTATTGTGTGGATGTCGGCTAGCTGATGAGCAGAAGGAACCGGTTGAAGATGAATGATGCTGGCTTGAAGATTTTCCCAATCCAATTCAATATGCTTGGTGCATTCGTGGTAAGTGGGATTGATGCCAATGTAAACAACCGATTGATTATCACAAAAGATGGCGATTGGCCGTTTAGGTGCAAAACCGAAAACAATGAGCAAATAAGAGAGCCATTACACTTCGCAAGTAGTGGATGCCAGGGCTCGATACTTAGCTTCAGACGAGGAGCGAGAAGCAGTGGTTTGTTTCTTGGACTTCTAACTGATGATAGAGGTACCGAGGAAGACACAGAAACCGGTGGTGGAATGACGTGAATCAACGCAACCAGCCCTGTCGGAGTCACTGAAGGCTTTGAGATGGGACGAGGTCTTCTGAGGGAGGATGAGACCTCGGCCGGGAGCTGAATAAAGAAAGAATACATAAGAACCTAGCCCACAACAATCCAATATGTGATTGAACGATGACATTAGCAATGATGCAGAATTCCAATTGGAAATTGAAAATCAAATTGGAAACTAAAAATAGTAGATCCATGCGTATATATATAAGATTAATATATATACAACTAATTAGAGGTAGAGTATAGCTGATAATAAGAGTTTTTTATATGATGTGTCGGTGCAAATCATAGCTAGTCCATGAAGACATAGCAGGCCTGCTAGACAGTGTACATAAGGCACAATTGATGAGTGTCGAATCCACCAAAAATAATACTTATAATCTCAAGTCTACCAATCAACACAAATTGCATATAATGGTAAATGGGGTCGATCATAGGAATTGGGAGGATTTCGAATTTTCTTTTATAAACCAAGTAACTATGAAAACAATTAAATTAAGGGGGGTTTAGGGAGGTTTTCTAAACTATCAAATTAATTATTGAATATCTAGAAAGCACAAATTAAAAAAAAAAACAAATTAAATAGAAATCTTTTTGGATTTTTGGATTTAATGAATTAAACTAATAAAACTACCTATTCACGTGAAATAAAATTAGTGATCAAATAAACTAAGCAACTACACTAAACAAGACTACTGCACTAACCTTGCTAATAGGTGTTTCGACGGAATTTTCGGTTATCAGCTAGAAAACTAAGCTAAGAAACTAAGAAAATATTGGAATAAAAATATATGAGGGAAAAGACTTGTTGGGGAATAATTCACCTAAGTTCTCTACTCGATCATAGACTCAAGAATAAGCATTCGACTATCAATAAGCCTACTATAGTCATCAATTCCCATAGATGACCTCGTTTCTTCTTAAGATTAGACTAATCAGGGCCTATACCTTACAATTAATCCCTAATCAATAGATACCTCTTCGATAACTCCTCTAGGAGTTCAATCTATCAATAACATTCAATCTAAGAAACATAGACTCGAGTTAATTAAACACTATCACCATGCTAATTCAAACCCGATTATAAAATTCAACTAATACTCTAGATAATCTCGCAACTACCCTAGTACTAGTTCGCCTCTCAAATCACCTATATCGGATAACCCCTCCAACACACGTGAAGGCACTATGCAATTAACTCAAATATTCAATTGGCCAGATCAAATAATCAAATCAATCACAATAATAGTTAAAAGCAGAAATTCTCATAAATACTGAAAATCGAATTATAAGATCAATTAGGTCTCACAAGTATTCAAAAACCTAAGTAAATTCCCCAACTAGGACAATGTAATTAGCTACTCATAATCAAGTCTAACAGTACAAAAACTATAGAATTCATCAAAACAAATAAAATAGAGGAGTAAAGAGGACAATTGTTTCTTCACTGTATTGAACCCCACGAAAAAGACAAAGTATGATGATGTGCTTGATGAACCGATCTTCAATCTTCAATCTCCAATAGTCTCCAACTTTTCTCCAAGGTTACTCCAAATCTCTGGTCTCAATCTACAAGAACTGCTGTGTAAAAAGTATCTCCGCCAATCTCTCTTTTCTGCCCTAGAAGTAACGTAGTGCCAAAGTCTCCAAAGATGCGTGAAATATCTTCCAAGTCCAAGCCCAATCAAAGCCCATAGGTGAATTAGGAAATGAGTGCTTTAAATCTGCAGAAAGTCGTCCAAAATCGGGTCCAAAGCTGTTGAAACGCGTGAGAGGGATCTTGAATCCAAACAGGAAAGTGAATCCCGCGCAAGATAGGACTCTTCAGCGAACTGAACCTGAAAACGTGATCACGTAAACGTGACTTGTACAAAACAGCTCCAAAATGGTGACTTATAGCTTCTTTTGAGCAAAAGCATCAATCATGCACCTAATATCAACAAAGCAAACCAAATCATAGCAAAAGGATACATAAAGTCATAGAAAAGGGGGAAATTGTAATAAAGAATTATGCAAATAAACCACTTATCACCAGTTGTATCTTGTACTTATAGCCTTAAATTAAAGTTTATTTTTTTTAAAAGAGAAAATTAGGGAGAGGACCCTAGTGTTGATTTTTTTTCTCATAAAAAATGACCTATTTTTAAAATTTACGCTCAAAAGGATCTGAAATAACAACTTCTTAGAATAAGGGACCTCTTCGATAAAATAACAATATTAATTGCCAACTCATCAAATAATTAATTTTTTTTCCATTTATTTTTCTAATTTTTCGGAAATTTTAATTTCTTTTCCTTTAGTTTTTTTGATCTGATTTTCTTCTCTCTTTCTTTTTTTGTACATTTTATTTTCTTCTTCTCCTTCTTCTTGACGCCTCTGAACTGAAAGAAGTGTCAAAGACTTCTTCTTCGTCGAGTCGCCTCGGCTTAATTCTTCAACTTCTGCTTCTGCCTGGTACGTTTTTTATCTGTGGAATATTTAGGGTTCACTTTTTCGTTTTTCTGTATGGCGCAATTTCTTCTGATTTTTGTTGTTTGAACAATTTGGATTCTATTTGGGTAGGGGACAACCGCATTATATGCGTAATTGGTTACAGAACTTGCACACGGAGAGTATTTTCCAATACATGAAAAATAAAATGCAGAACGGATGTCGGAACTCGTGGAACTAAATTATCATTTGCTGAGTTTATTTTGATACCTGCGTAATTGGTTACAGGACTTGCACACAGAGAGTATTTTCCAAGACATGAAAAATAAAATGAAGAACGGATGTCGGAACTCGTGGAACTAAATTATCATTTGCGGAGTTTATTTTGATACCTGCGTAATTGGTTACAGGACTTGCACACGGAGAGTATTTCCCAATATATGAAAAATAAAATGAAGAACGGATATCGGAACTCGTGGAACTAAATAATCATTTGCGGAGTTTATTTTGACACCTGCGTAATTGGTTACAAGACTTGCACACGGAGTGTATTTCCCTATATATGAAAAATAAAATGAAAAACGTATGTCGGAACTCGTGGAACTAAATTATCATTTGCTGAGTTTATTTTAACACCTGCGTAATTGGTTATAGGACTTGCACACGGAGAGTATTTTCCAATACATGAAAAATAAAATGAAGGACGGATGTTGGAACTCGTGGAACTAAATTATCATTTGCTGAGTTTATTTTGATATCTGCGTAATTGGTTACAAGACTTGCACACGGAGAATATTTTCCAATATATAAAAAATAAAATGAAGAACTGATGTCGGAACTCGTGAAATTAAATAATCATTTGTGGAGTATACTAATATAATTGGACACAATACTTTGTAGATTAATTAAGTTTATTAAGTTTATCAATCCATTGTAGTTGTATTTCCACAAGTAACAAACTTGGACAGTAACACTAACATCAAACTTGGACATACAAACTTAAACTATTCATTACCATACTTGTATCTTCGTGGAATTTTTCACTACTCATGTTTCATTGTAGCAATAAGGAATACAATACATAAATGGATGCAATCGACCTCTGTGTACTCATTCAATACACCATCACTTATGGGAACATAAGATTTCCAATTACGCAGGTGTCAAAATAAACTCCGCAAATGGTTATTTAGTTCCACGAGTTCCGACATACGTTCTTCATTTTATTTTTCATATATTGGGAAATACTCTCCGTGTGCAAGTCCTGTAACCAATTACGCAGGTATCAAAATAAACTCAGCAAATGATAATTTAATTAGTTCCACGAGTTCCGACATTCGTTCTTCATTTTATTTTCCATGTATTTTAGTTTCTATATACAATGCTTCGTTCATTTAACTTCAATATGTTGGAATTACTTTAAAGATAATTATATGATTGCTATTACACAGATTACCAGAATTTACTCTACAAATGAAGCTTCAGTTCAACTTACTTGAGAAAATGATAACCTCAGTAAAACAAAGTTTCACTTCATTATATAATATCAAAACACGCGTGAAGTCGACTTACGAAGTAAATTTTTAGATCTGTATATTAACAAAACCCTAAATTCTAAACCCTAAACCTAAACAAGCAAGAAAGATTGGAAATGGAAGGAAATCGACCTAAAAACCACCTTGAAAAGCAACAAGCAAGATTGGGAAGGGAAGGAAAAAAACCCTAAACTCTAAACCCTGAACCGGCTTGCACGCTGCACCAGCACTCTGGAACTCTTTCAGAGGGTGGCGTTTCCCTTCATCCACTATACAAACCGATTGGCAAGGGAAGGAAATAGACTTGAAACCCTAAACCGGCTTGCACCCCATTCGCCTCATTCACGTCCCTTCTTCACCCCATTCAACCACTGCTTGTGGAAATCTTGAAGAGATCAAGCATATGAAGGTGTACAGGGAAACGTGATCCAAACCCCAAAGAGTTTCTCCTCCTGGATTTTTGTATAGAGAAACGTGCTCCAATTGGAAGAAGATACCTGTTGTTCTTCATCTCTGATATATCATGACAGTGACAGTAGATACCCGGATCATCTGGATACATCTCCATTTTTATAACTTTTAAGGTTTCCTGATATTATATTATGTGCCCTTTATATAGACCGAGACAAAAAACCCTAACGAATGAAATTCAAAGGTTAAAGTGGTAGTAGTTGGATCGTAATGATCGGTATTAACTCTCAACTAGTCATTTTAAGCAACCTCTATTGGAAAGGCTGTAGAATGTACATTGGGAAGGTAATAGGTTGCAGAATTTATTGTGAGCAGAGATACGATGGGACAACACGTATAAATTTTAATTAATTACAGTTTACTATTCATGTTATAAATTAGGCAAATATTCAAATTAGACCCTCACACAACTGTTTTCATTCAACATTTTAAAAACATCAATACAACATTATTGGGAGTGGGGATATTAAAAAAAATTAATTAAAAATACGAAACTCAATTATGCAGATATTCAATATAGAACCTCATATATCTATTTCCGTTCGGCGTTGTACCATATCAATACAACATTATTGGGAGCGGGGATATTAAAAAAAAATTAATTAAAAATATGAAACTCAGTTACGTAGACTTTATTAACCAAGAAACGCGCTTTGAATTCCTTTCGTTCCTTCTTTATAAAAAGCCACGAACACACAAAATGTCAGAATACACCAAAAAGAGCCATTAATCCTCAAAAGATCTCAGAATGGAAATGTTTCTGGATGATCCAGGTATCTGTCGCCAATATCCTTCTTCCTCATTCTAGAATAATAGTTGGCTTCTTCTTCTAATATGAGCACGTTTCTCTGTACAAAATCGCATGAGGTTATATCTGTATGTGATTTAGAGCAGGTTTCTTTCTACACTAATCATGTGCTTGATCTTCAGCATCAAAATCACGGAAGTCTGCTCTTCTTCAGGTTACAATCCTATAGATGGAAAAAATGAGAACCTCTTGAGGTTATATATGGAAAAAATGAGAACCTCTAGAGGTTATAGACGGAAAAAATAAGAGCCTCTTGAGGTTATAGATGGAAAATAATGAGGGTAATCAGGCGGAACATGATAGACATGAAAATTGATTTCATTATCCGCTTGATTCCGTCAAGACCCCATAAGAGGGAGATATCTCAAGTGAAAATGTTGTAGTGTTCTTGTAATATGTAGAATGGAGTTTAATATCTGCGTAGTTGCTTTCTTGACTGTAATAGAACTATATTGTCTTGTATTGATGTTCTGTTTGATGTGGTAAAATGTGGAATAATAAGATTTAAATGAGTAGCTATTTCTGATTTCCGTGTAATTTATTTTCGAACCTCGAATGGAATTGTATTGATGTTCAGATGATGTACTGCTATTGTATAATGCCGAATAAAAAAACTTAAATACGGTGCTATTTTGGATATCTGCTTGTTCTAATCAAATGTGGAATAATAAGATTTAAATGAGTAGCTATTTTTGATTTTTGTGTAATTTATTTTCGAACCTCGAATGGAATTGTATTGATGTTCAAATGATGTACTGCTATTGCATAATGCCGAAAAAAAAACTTAAATACAGTGCTATTTTGGATATCTGCTTGTTCTGGTCAAATGTGGAATAATAAGATTTAAATGAGTAGCTAGTCTGATTTCCGTGTAATTTATTTTCGAACCTCGAATGGAATTGTATTGATGTTCAGATGATGTACTACTATTGCATAATGCCGAACAAAAAACTTAAATACGGTGCTATTTTGGATATTTGCTTGTTCTAGTCAAATGTGGAATAATAAGATTTAAATGAGTAGCTATATCTTCGTGTAATTTATTTTTGAACCTCGAATGGAATTATATTGATGTTCAGATGATGTACTGCTATTGCTTAATACCGAACAAAGAAACTTAAATACGGAGCTATTTGGGATATCTGCTTGCTCTGGTAAAATATGGAATAATAAGATTAAAATGAGAAACTTCATCTGATATACGTGTAATTTATTTTCGACCCTCGAATGGAATTGTACTGATGTTCAGATGATGTACTGCTATTGCATAATGCTGAACAAAAACACTTAAAATACGGAGCTACTTTAGATATCTGCTTGATGTTGTAAAATGTGGAATAATAAGATTAAAATTAGTAGCTATATCTGATATACGTGTAATTTATTTTCGAACCTCGAATGGAATTGTACTGATGTTCAGATGATGTACTGCTATTGCATAATGCCGAATAAAAAAACTTAAATACGGAGCTATTTTGGATATCTGCTTATTCTGGTAAAATGTGGAATAATAAGATTAAAATGAGAAGCTTTATCTAATATACGTGTAATTTATTTTCGAACCTCGAATGGAATTGTACTGATGTTCAGATGATGTACTACTGTTGCATAATGCCGAATAAAATACTTAAAAACGGAGCTATTTTAGATATATGCTTGATGTTGTAAAATGTGGAATAATAATATTAAAATGAGTAGCTATATCTGATATACGTGTAGTTTATTTTCGAACCTCGAATGGAATTGTACAGATGTTCAGATGATGTACTGCTATTGCATAATGCCGAACAAAAACACTTAAATACGGAGCTATTTTTTGGATATCTGCTTGATGTTATGATGTACTGATATTGTATAATGCCGAACAAAATCACTTAAATAAGAAGCTATTTTTGGAGGTTATGCAGTTATCAGGATCCAAGTTTTTCAACTATTACATATTAATAAATTAGAGTGCCTTCACAATTGTCATGAAATCAACGGTTCAACAACCACGTTGAAATGAGCAGTAGTACACACCAGATCAAAATTTTCATTAAATTAAAACTATATTTCTTCTTGTGTTCATTTTTCATCTCCTCGATCTGCTTCATCATTGCTTTAATTTCAGCTTACGTTGTCATTGCTTCAATCTCCATATCCACCTCAATTTGCTTCCTAAAACTCAATTTGACGTTTAACTCTGTCGTTTTCTAGTGCATATCTTGCACCCGTTTTTTAAGTTTGTCAATGTCACTAACTAGATCACGCACAACTTCCTTCGCACACTCAGAAAATTCATCATCACGCCACTCATAATATTTACACCTTTGGCCGCAGGTACATTGCCAACAGAATTATATTTTTTAATAAATTAGAATTATTTTCAAATAGGAAATGGTTGGATTCAGATTAGTTAATGACACATACATTGAATTTGGGCATATCCAGTATCTTCGTCCTGGATTATCTTTTGACCATGAACAAAGACAGGGAAGTGTGAACCCACAGTAGCATCTCCTTACTTCTGGATCGGGGGGAGGTGAACTACCATGGGACCTCGTGGTTGAAGACCTTGCGGTTGAAGAAGACCCCCTATCCAAGCTCATTTCAAAGTTCTGCCATTTGAAAAAAAAAAAATGGAATCTGAATTACACATTTCAAATTATGCGCTCGGCACTCTGAGTATTTAGTTGTACTTTCAAATTTATGCGCTCGGCACTCTAAGATCTCAATTCTAAGTTCAGCATAATAAAATCTCAACTCAACATAATAAGATATCAGATGTACGTAACATCGATTTGGAAACCAAGAACAGATGACACTGGTGAAAAATCCAGCACTAGACCCGAAACCCATGTGGTTGAGGCCGAGAATAGGCTTGGCATAATTAAACTCTAAAAAAAGAACCATAAATCACCCAACTACATGTGATAAATCCAGCCCTAATGACGAAATGTCAATAATATATTTCGAGCAAAGTAAAAAAGACAAAAAATTGCACCTGACTCGCACTTGGAATGATCTTTATAATGCTCGTCTCCTACGACTTACGCCTGACTGTTTCGCAGCCTCTGGAGGGGGGATTATCGTCAGCGATGGACTGTAGTCGGAATAATGAATGTGATTTTAAGAGAGAAAAAATGAGAGAGAAGAAGGAGTAGGGGTAAAAAGTTATGGACAAATCAGTATTTTCACCAAAATGGATAGCAAAGTTAAAATTGAAACTTAGATTAATTGGGTACCTAAGTTGACCATTGAAAAAAGTGCGTAACCATCCTAAATTTTTTGAGAAGATAGTCACTTAAAGGCAATTTTCCGTTATTTATATTGTTTTTCAGTGGGACCCTCAAATTAAGTGTCATTGCATTTGTAAATTAATAAATTTAGGTACGGCATACCAGAGTTATGAATTCTCCTAATTAAATCTTTAATTTCTTCATACTTTAATTGCTAAAACAATCCAAATTAAACAATGATATTTTTTGCTAAACCATATCATTATAATTCATGGCTTTTAATTAAAGCACTTGGCTTCTTTCAGAGCATGTTACTCAAAACTTAATTTGTGTCGGCAAACAACATATTTCTTCCCCTTTGCCAAATGGCTTTCTATTATGATTTCCGAAAGTTTGTTAAGTAACTAAATAGAAACAGTAAGCGCGCTAATTAATTTGCACAAAAAAAAAAGCATGCTAATTAATGCATTTTAAAATTTAAAAATTAGAGACCACTATTTCAAGCTCTTTAGCTTAACAATTCGATACTATACGGTTATTAAAAACATCTAATGATCCGATTTGTTCTAATTTGCAAAATAATCTAAATTGTTGCAAGTTACAATACAATTATATTATTATCCTTCATAAAGGAAAAAGTAAAGAACCGACGCCGACGGCATTGGTTTACACACCGCGAGAATAAATACATAATTTTGAAAGTTAAAGATTATTAAACGTTCGGCGCCGACGGCAAACCACGGCAAACTCCGGATTTACGGTCTGGTTGACACGACTTCTGTTCTGCTGATAACGAATTTGAATGTACGGAGCAGAGTTGTGACTTGTGAGGTCCACATGCAAATGACTTTTCTTTTTTTTGTTTAACATACGCACATAATTCGACCCTTGTCATTACAAGAAATCGAACCCAAACTTCCATATTGGAGTAATATCTGGTAGTCATTGGGGTTTTGGCCCAATGGTTCACACGCAAATGACTTGTAATAACTAATACATTGTTTAACTTTAATTTGCTGTATAAATTCTTTTTGTGGAAAATTTTACATGCCAATTGTTTGTTTTTTATACTTCTATTCTATCATTTTGTATTATCTTTGGGTGGTTTTACCCATACCGATTTTTTTTCATATTTATTATATCAAAACATAAATAATTTATTTTCTATACTAATTATAAGAATATTTATGTTTTAAATTACATAAAATTATGCTTCAATTGTTCGTATAAGTCCATATCATGAGACAAAGTGTAAAAGTCCATATCATGCGACCGGCGACCCCTTATAGTCCCGAGAACTAATTATATAAATAAGCTAAAATCAAATGATTTAATAAAAGTGCCAATTAGAGATCGAAAATTCCAGATTTAGTCTCATAGAATGATTTATTTGCCAAATTCGTCCCAATAATTTTACAATTTGTAATATTCGTTCCATAGTGTAATTTTTTACAAATATGGTTTCAGATATCAATTTCTCTTAGTTTTTTTATGGAATAAGCTCGTACAACGTGCGTGGCTGCATGCATTTTAGTTCTTCAAATTTGGAGGAAAATTACATGGTCAAAACCTGATTTGGAGGGAAATATATATCTGCAACTTCAAGTTTAATTTTTCCACAAAGTGTTGACATAACTCCAAATTTTTCCTCCAAACTAGAGTATTTTGACCGTGTAATTTTCTCCCTGATTCGAAGAACTAACGTACACGTAAGCATGCTATACGTGCTTATTCTGTCCAAAAACTAACGAAAATTGACATATGGACAATAATTACAATAAATTACACTTTGTAGAACAAATATTATAAATTATGAAATTATTGAGATAAAATTAACAAATAAGCCATTTTATGGGACTAATTAATCTGCCATTTTTCTGTACCAATTATGAAAAGGGAATACTTTAAGACTTTAGAGTCAAAGAAGGCATATTATTGCCCGACTTAAGAATCAATATAAAACCTTATTTAAAAAATAATTGGAAATTTGGTTAAGAGGATTACAGGTGTACCACAAAAACTAAGCTGCATGTGGAAAGACGGTGGTTTGTCTTCTAAGCATGCAGCGACGTCGGTGGTATATATAATAATAAAGAGAGTTTATATATCATTCAATTTTTTTCCCTATTTTTCCCCCCTTAATTAAAAAAAAAAATTGATTTATAAGAATCAATTATTTATATTAATATTCTAAATTAAATTATTACACTAATAAAATAAAATAAAAATGAAACAACTGTTAGTAGATAACAAATTAATACAAATTGTGGTAATTCTTCTCAATAAGCGTACGACATGTGGCAAGGCATTTCTTGCACACTTTGTCTAGTTATTATGTGGAAGTTGATTTAAAGGAGTTAAATTCTTCGAACAAATTAAATTATTATTTAAGATTGGTATATTTTTTTAATTTATTGAACTTAAATTTTTTAAGTTTAGCTTGGGTTAATTTAAGTTCAAATTATTTTTATCTAGGTTTCCTTGACTCGAGCTAGCTCGAATATTTTACTATTTTTAATGAAAATATTATTTTTAAGTAATCGAATTGAGTCAAGACAAGCTCGAATTCTTATCAAACTAATGTTTAAAACAAAAGTATATTGATTTTGATTGGTTATACTTTTGTCCAAACCATCTTTGAGTGCTTTAGTTGGACTTGTGTCCAATATATGTAGACATTGTTATGACATATATGCTCTTATTTAAGTTGTTAATCTTTCTTTGCTAGAGTACTAAGATTTATTAGCTTTTCAAGATTTCATATTTTTAATACATTTTATCAAAGAAAAAGTAGGAGAGTGATGAACAATATAATAATTTTTAATGAGGCAATGATTAGAGAGTGCATTACAAAAAGAATTAAAAGTGATAAGAAATCAAATATATTGTATATACCGTAATTTTACACATTGAAAGTGAAGGTACGTAGGTGAACCCTTCTTGTACACGACTTTGAGTGAAACTGTGAAAGTGAGATAGCTCGCCATAATTTCACTAATGCATGTGGAAATTGCTGGATTATTAGTAATTTCTCCACCCGTCCCAAAATCTAACTGATAAGGTAAGAGTTGTTAAGTATGATATAAATATCACATCTCTAGTTTTTCGATGTGAAATACTTGACATACCTTTATCACGCTCAGGACATCGGAACATGTAGCACAAACTGGAGCGTGAAGAATTGCAGAATTGCACATCTGTAGGTGGAGATAAAGAGAGACAGATGTAGAATAAAATCGGCTCTGATACCATATTACATACATTATAATGTTGCAACTGAGAACCACCTCATGAACTAACTTTTGAGGTTAGTTAGACAAAACACATATAATTGGGATAATTACACAAATCTTCCTGAAGTTTGCATAAAAATCCGAAAATCCATGGAAATCTTACAAATACCTTCTAGTAAATTGACACCTTACAATTACAATTTTATGTATACATAATACTTTTTGGAAAATCTTACAAATAATCCATCATAAAATACATGTAAGATTACAAAGTTGTGACGGGAAAATTGCAAACGGTTAATATCAAAATGTTTTATGTAACGGACCCATATAATTTAGTAAAAATAGTAGTAGGAAGGTTATTCTCACTTGAATGGGAATTTGCAGTTTCAGGCGAATAATGTGCCTGTAATTGTCTATTTTCCTTTTACATGTACATAACAAACGTCACAAATTTAATTACTACTATGGTAAGAGATTCGAATTTATGATCTCTTTACGAAAAATTATGGTATTAGTTGAACTTCTCGTACCGCTTCACAGAAACAATATCTTAATCGCTTCAACACACAAAGACAAACATAGATATACCAACCAAACAAGCGCGTACACCTTTCTCTCTCTCTAAACTGGCCAAAAACACTCTGAGGAGCCCTTCATCACTCCTCAAAAAGGGTCTCTCTCTCTACTATCCTCTCTTTTTCTCTCTCCTCTTCTCTCTAGAACTCACTCACCATCTGTCATCCTCTGTTTCTTCTCTCTCTCCCTCCCTCCAAGAAATTCTAATCAATTTTTTCTGGGAATTGGTTTTGCACACAAAATAAAGCAAAAAGATCCTCACTTCGCCTCGTACATGGCAGGTATAACCAAGTACGCACCAATTAACGGTGGGAATTTGATGTCAGACTTCAAAACCCACTTCTCAATCTTCAGAGCCAAGAGAACTGTTGCTCTTGCGTATGGGTTTGTCTTCGTTTTCATTGCCTTCACCATTTTCCTGGCCTTTACCCCTTCTTCAAACTCTTCTTCTCCATGGTTTTCCAACATTTTTACACTTTCCACTTCCAGCAGTAGCAACACTACAGTTTTCTCGGATGAGTCTTATAGATCTCATTTCTCTTCAATTTTCTATTATTTTTTCCCAAACTCATCATCAACTTTACCTACCGACACTGCTGGATCTCGAAACTATGATTTCTTGCCACCCAATTTGAGTAAACAGCCTTCTGTTCTTCAAAACCAGTCTAAGAATGAAGAGATAACTCACAAAGTTGAACCTTTGAAGCCAAATAATGCCACAATTTTGCCAAATAAGCCATCTTTAAATCAAAATGTGAGTAATAACAGCAACCCATCAAAGCCCTCTTCTGATTTGAGCAAAGGGTCTGTAAATTTCAATAATCAGACTCAAAGTCAGCAGATGAATGATAAAGGTGAAGTCTTGAAGCAAAACCAGACAAAAAGTGAACATAAAGTTGAAGTCTTGAAGCAAAATCAGACAACAAGTGAACATAAAGTTGAAGTCTTGAAGCAAAATCAGACAACAAGTGAAGATAAAGTTGAAGTCTTGAAGGCAAATCAGAGCTCAATTGGGGTCACGAAGCCTCCATCTGCGGTGAAGAATGCTACGGAAAATGGAGAAAAGGGAAAGAATTTAACAAATTCTCTGATGAAGAAACAGAAGAATGACACAGATAATGCGAAAGTGGAAAAAGGGAATGATGATCTGATAAAATCCCTTATTAGTTGTGATTTTTTTGATGGGAATTGGGTGAGAGACGACTCGTATCCACTTTATAAGCCGGATTCTTGTTCTCTGATAGATGAACAGTTCAATTGTTTACGCAATGGTAGGCCTGATAATGGCTACCTCAAACTTAAATGGAAGCCAAAGGGCTGCACTCTGCCAAGGTTTGTCATAATTATCCTAATTCTCTGTTTTTTCAAAATGTAATAATTACCGAATTTCTTTTTCTTTTTTTAGATCTATTATATTGTTAAAATTTGTGTTTTTTCAATTGAATCTATATTTACCGGCATTAATCATATTCTGTGTTCATTTTAAGTTAGTTTTGCTCTTGTTCATAGCTGTAGATAATTATTGGAAATGTGTCTGTTGTTATAAGATGATCATTGTTTTTTCAGCAACCAGATTGCTAATATCGAAGCTGGTGAAATATTTATGATCAATTTCTCATTATCATGTTCCCAAATTAATTATCTTCAAATCTTGAATATTCAGGTTGAGTGGAAGCCACATGTTGGAAATGCTGAGAGGAAAAAGATTGGTTTTCGTTGGCGATTCTCTCAATCGGAACATGTGGGAATCTCTCATATGCATCCTGAGAAACTCTGTGAAAGATCAGAAGAAAGTTTATGAAGAATCTGGGAGGCACCATTTTAGAGGAGAATCTTCTTATTCATTTGTATTTGAAGTAAGTTCATTAAGTTAATCCTTATTTTTCTTAAAATCTTTTCGAAATTTTATCATCCTCGTTTTAAAGTTTCCAATTTTTCCCCTAGGACTATAAATGCAAAGTGGAGTTCTATGTATCTCCGTTCTTGGTTCAAGAATGGGAAGTGAAGGACAAAAGTGGAACAAAGAAAGAAACGCTTCGACTCGATCTTGTAGGCAGGTCTGCTGATAAATATAAAGATGCAGATATCATCGTTTTCAACACTGGACATTGGTGGACTCACGAGAAGACTTCCAAAGGGTAAAATAGTCATTAGTTTTTTGCCCTTATGATGTTTATTAGTGTATTTACTAGAAAACTGGAAATAATTTATGTGAATATTTCAGGAAGGACTACTATCAAGAAGGCAGCCATGTGTATAACGAGTTGAATGTCGTTGAGGCGTTTCGTAAAGCTATAACGACGTGGGGAAGATGGGTCGATGCCAATGTCAAGCGATCAAAGTCTCTTGTGTTCTTCAGAGGCTATTCAGCATCTCATTTCAGGTAAATATATGTGAAAAAATAATTTGGGTCAGCTCTGAATATTAATTGTATCTCCAGAAATTAAGTTTGGATTGTATTCGTCTTCATCAATGTATGCCGTGTCATAATTAGAAAATTTTATTGAAATTCCAATCACAGCAATACTGAATAACGTGAAATAATAATACATAGGATAATCGTAGAGTTAAAATAAGGGATAATTACACTGACACATCCTGAGCTTTGGCCTAATTACGGAAACATACCGTGAGGTCTTCGTAATTACAGAAACATGCCTTATCAAAAGAATTTTGTCACATTGGTTAAGTGGTTGGATGGATTTCAGGAATATCCATTCAATAAAGCTGGATGGTTTCTTTAAACAGAAAAACTAGGAACATAACTTAAAAACCCTCTTTTTCATTAAGGTTCTTTATAGGAAGGACGTTAGAGTTCAGGGTATGTTTCCGTAATTCCCCAAACCCTTAGTGCATGTGAGTGTAATTATCCGTAAATGTGTTAGAAATGAGCTAGGGGTACGTCCATATTTGAATACCATTCTAGTTATTTCATAAAATTATTTCTGATCCTATTGCATTTTGTATGCAGTGGCGGGCAGTGGAATTCTGGCGGGCAATGCGACCACGAAACAGAGCCAATAAAGAACGAAACTTATCTCTCACATTATCCCCCAAAGATGCGCGTTTTGGAGAAAGTGTTGAGAGGAATGAAAACTCCCGTAACTTATCTCAACATCACGAGGATGACGGATTATCGCAAGGACGGACATCCATCAATTTACAGGAAACAACATTTATCTGATGTAGAGAGGAGATCGCCTTTCCGTTTTCAAGACTGCAGCCATTGGTGCCTCCCTGGTGTGCCGGATGCGTGGAATGAAATCCTATATGGTCAGCTTTTGGTAAAACTAGATCAGAAGAGAGCATAGTTGAAATACCCTGACACTCTTCTACGGCCTGCCCCGATCGGAATGTTGGATTAACCGTACTGTGGTTGGGGCCGTTGGGCCGAGGTTATGTTGACCACCGGGAAAGGACGATGAGTAAATATACTCACACGTGAGGAGTCATGAGTGAAAACACATTTTTATTTATACTTGGAGAATATATAGAGAGAGAGAAAAAAAAAAGAGAAAAACCAAGAAACTTTGGGATCAAAAGAGAGGTGCACTTGAATATGTTTTGTATTGGCTAAGAAAAATGTAAATTAATTGAAATTATATTGGTTTTATGCTTGTCGATAATAGATTAATGCATAACAATATTCTATTACCATATGATTTATCTATGTCGGATCCGTGACGGAGATAGTACGGTAACTAATATAGTGTACAACAAAGGTGTCGGTCGTGGAAACTCTTTTTTTTTTGGTCAAAGTCGTGGAAACTCTTGCCATAGTAAATACAAGTTGAAATATTTAAGTTTGATTTGGATTTTTTTTTTATATTGATTTTTTCTCTTTCGAACTTTCAGTGTTTTTTAAGTTTGCTATCTAAATTATTTTTTTGTATACTTTATTATCTGTATTACACGAAACTTACATTTTACCATCTCCGTTCAATTTTAATATCAATATTTGGTCTAGTTTCTCACACATACCATACACGTGACTGTCCGAAAAGACGGAAATGCCCTAAGAAAAATCACCATGAGTGGCATGTGTGAGAATCTAGATGGAATATTCCACTTGAAATTGGACGGAGATGGTAACATGTTAGTTTCGTGTAGTTCACATAATAAAGTGTACTTGGTAAACAGAAATCATACAAATACCTCTCTTAAAACATGAATATATACATATATATATATAATATTCTTGAAAAATTTTACAAATACCTTCGGTATTGAATTAATAGACCTTGACAAAACTCAATTCCCAAAAGAATGGAGATTTGCCAAGCCATTATATATTGAACTTCACATCTTTGATTATTCGATGTGGGATGGACTTAACACACGCCCAAGGCCGCGGAATATGTATGTGGGATAAACTAGAGCGTGAAATGATTTGCAGGAATGAACATCTGCGAGAAAGAACCGGCTCTGATATCATGTTGAATTAATAGACCCTGATTTAACTCAACCCGAAAAAGCTAACTCAAGAGGGGAGGTGTGACAAGCTATTATATATTGAACTCCATATCT
Organism: Verbena officinalis; assembly: GCA_958496215.1. NCBI lineage: Eukaryota > Viridiplantae > Streptophyta > Magnoliopsida > Lamiales > Verbenaceae > Verbena > Verbena officinalis. The sequence continues at coordinate 24,619,517 of OY292390.1, read as the reverse complement.
TTGATTATTCGATGTGGAATGAACTTAACACAGGGCATAAGCATAAGGTTGTATTGTAAGGTTCTAAAAGTGAAATTATATAATACATAAACCTGAGAAATTTTGTGAAATTGACCCAAATTTTAAAGATAAAACGGAATTCCCCAACTTACAGAATATTAGAAACTTCGTAACATTTGATTTTAGAAAATCATAAGCCCAAAAAAGAAAAAAAAAAATTCGAAACACTTTGCATGATATTATAATCTATTTTAGAGCTCCCTAAAACACCCTCTTAATTATATATTTCCGACATCAACATCTTTGAATTGATTATTGTATGGTTTTGACAAATTGAGTCCTATTATTCTCCTCTTCGCATGTGATTCTTTGACCATTTAGTTTACTTATCTGTACTAAAATTTCTTAAATACGCCGAAATGATCGGATTTAAGGCTGGCGTGGCATTAGCAATTAAAATATGTATATATATATATATGATGCATATATTTTTTTTAACCAAGAACCGGTCGAATCGACTGTAGAATTAAGAGAATCCCACCTCATATATTAAAACTCAGTATGAAATATTCGAAAAATACATATGCAGTTCATCAAGAAGACTAATACATAGCTTAAGTGCAACAAAATTATAAAAATACAAAAAGACCATCCCAAGATAGGATACCAATTTTGCACTTGTCAAACGAGGTCTATAATACTTAGCAAAGTAATTAGCTCTATGAATCCAAAGAATCATCACATTGGCCGTCTTCATCGTAGAGGTGTTGCATTTACGTACGGCCGGTGTGGAAAGCCCAATGACACGAAATGATATCAAAAGGTTTAAGGACATGACATTATATATAATAATTATCGTCAAATTGCAAAAGTTATGACTAGTCGAAGTCATGATATCTTGTACAGTGAAGCCCGTAAAATTCATGTAATATCTAGTCCTCCTCGCCATAATCTCCGTGTAATGCCAATTGTAATGACTTAAGAGTTATCCAATAATTATTCCTACACAAATTACAAAATCTCATCAAATTAAGAAGAGTGCTAATCTGATACATATTTATTAATTCTTAGTTAATGAAATTATTCTATGTGCTCCCTTAGATTTAGATTTAAAGCAACAACAGGTTCCACTTCTTATGTTCGTCTTTCCTCCACACTTCGTCACTTCTACAATATTTAATGTCTAGCAGAGTATGAACTGCATCTACAAATTATTTTAGTGTAAAACAAATCTAAACTATGGTTTTCATTTAAATCATGAAGCAACCCAAAATGAAATATTGGATCTGGTTCGCTATTTTTTATTTAACTTAGGTTATTTTATGAAATATATTCAATCTTGCTGATCAAATTTTCCGTTAGTATTTATTGATGGGCTTATTTGTTACACAGTTCAAGGGATAAATGCAATGAGAATTATAGTTCACGGGAGCAAAGTGTAATTTGCCCTATTTAACATTATCTCATACGCCCAATTTCACGGGTTCTTATAGAGACTAACGACAGAGATTATGTGGTAATTTACGGAATAGGAAGGACTTATTTATAAATAAATCTAATCTCAAGGGTCTGGTTATAGTTTGCCCCTTTTTAAAAATGTGTTTACTCGTTTTCTGGGATGATTTTCTGTGGACATGTAATGCTTTTGGATTGAAAAAACAAAGAGAAAAGAAAAGAATTTTGACAATTTTCCAGATGTTGGGCCTCAAATTAAAGTTCCCTCTTTAATTGGGCCAGATTACAGTGTTCGAAAGTGATTGGGCCGTATTTTACTCGGCCCCTTGTTTTATTGCAAGAAAGAACAAAAAAAATTCATTTGATAATATATTAATATAGAGAAAATTCCACTTTTGGTACATTTAATTGGGACGAGGTCAAACTTAGTTCCATTATATTCAAAAATTCAAATATAGGCCTGTAGGATTCAAAATGTTGCCATTTTTAGACCTTCCGTTAGTTTTTGGACGGAAACTACAGAAATTGCACACGTGGCAGTTAGTATTTTATTTTTTAACATGTTTTCTTATTTTTATTTAGAAAACATTTGGCTTAATTACATTTTTGGTCCTCTAACTATAGTTCTTAGGATTATATTGTAAATATAAAAACCTTTAAGGTATTTGATTGTAAATTTAATATATTTTATACAATTAGTGTAATAAATAAGTTTTAAAAAAAGTAAATACGTTAAAATAAAAGAATTTGTATGTTGACAAAAAAAAAAAGAATTTGTATCGCAGATCTGCAATTGCAATTGCTGATTGCAGATCTGCATCCTCATGTCTCACTCCCTACGGCCTACCCCTCACACCTTCCTGGTCTGTAAATTCTTCACTTCCACCCAGATCTAATATGTGTGTTTGGATATTTGAGTAGAGGTGGCGGAGTGTGTGTGTGTGTGTGTGCGCGTGCGCCGATTGTGGTGGTGTGGTGCAGATCAGAGGTTGTGGTGTTTGTGCGGGGCGGTGGTGGCGGCATATGTGCAGGCAGTGGTGGTGTGTGCGTGCGCAGGCGGTTGTGGTGTGTGAATGCGCCGATGGTGGTGCTATTCGTGCGGAACGGTGGTGGTGATTTGAGTGGCGGTGGGTGGATTGGGTCGTTGGGGGTGGCGGTGGGATGGGGGTTGGTCATGGGGAAGTAATTTATATATATATATATATATATATATATATATATATTAATAATTATTAGTTAGTCTTTAACAATTTTAATAATTATTAGTTAGTATTTAACAATTTGAATATAAAATAATTTATAAGTATTTGAAATTTAAATGTAGTAGTTAAATACATATAATAATAATATTCAGATTTATTTAAATTGAAAGTAAAATAAAGATCATTATAAAATTTTTCTTGAAATATTTTTCTATCTTCTTTCGTAAAATTTTCAAAAAATCATTTTTTAAATGGTACCCATCTAAAAATATTGAATTCTTTCTGAATAAGTTTTCTTGTCGGTGATCCCGGGCTAAAATCAATTTTTGATTTAAAATCCATTAAACAGAAAAATTTATCTCAGATGCAGTCATATCTGCTTCGACTCTATAAACACCCCTAACAATATTATCAGGGTGAATTCTTAATTCTTCAACTGTATCAGGAGGAGCATCATCAGAAGATTTTTCTGTTTCTCTGAGAAATGGAAAATCTAGAAGGAGATTTGACCTCATAATCAAGAGGAGATATATGATAATAAGAATAACTGGATCTGGAAAGACGTGATCTAGGTTTTTGTCCTAGAGAATATCTATGTTTATTAAAATTGATAACAACATTTCCCTCAGGAGTTTGCACTATATTAGTAGCTTTGTCCTGAGTATTAGGAAGAGTAGGAACAACTCTCTCAATAATCCAATTTTCTAGGAATGTTATTTCATCCCATTTGATAGATCTTCTAGTAGTGATTTCAGATCTACTAAAATTGGTTTCTATAAGAATAGTTTCATTTAATGGTTTATCAACCATTTGACAGTGAGGATTCAAAGTATGGAGAGGTTTGTAATAAATTCTATAACAAACACATATAACTTTAGATCCGGGAGCATAATTATAACCATGGGTTTTAACGTTTAATGTTAAAGCATCAAGAATATTAATATCAGTTAGAGATAACTATAAATTAGTATAAACATTAAAATAAACTGGGTCATGGGCCAAACTAGACTGAATTATACCCATTAAAGATTGTTTCCAATCTAAATTTCTACCATCTCTTACCGCTGCTATAAAGCTTTCTGGTAATCCTTCTAGGGTTAAAGGTTTAAAGGCAACCTATACTAATCCAATATGGATAAATTTATATAATTTTTTGTATTTATTCAGATCTCTATTACTGAGTAATCTAATTATCATTTCATCCTTATTAAGGGAAATTGTTTCTTCAGTGGTTTTAACCACTTGTTTTAAACCCATTCTCTCAAAAGTACTAAATTTATAAATAATTTTTGGAATAGTCCATTTATTAAGCAAATCAAGATTTTGAGGGATATCATACTCCTCTTCGACACTGTTTTTAACAGTACCTGTATTTCTTATGATATTCATCATAAGAGAATTGTGTTGAATAATATCATATACCAAGATCATGATACCATGTCTCTGATACCATTTATGTAGAAAATTATATTTCTGTTATTGAAAGAGAATATAAGTATTCCCAAAATGGAAAGGTTTTAAAAACGATTTTCCCTCCTTCTCAATCTTTTCAAATTGAAAAAGATACTGAAACCAGGTATTATACTGCTTTCCAAAAACTTATTGATAGTAAAGTTTTACCCATTACTACTGCTCATATTAATGGGTTGATAAAATAACAAAATTATAGTAATATCTATTTGATTGTCCTTGGAGAACAAATTGTGTCTTTACATGACAGAGTAGAGAAAATTATTTCTAGCATAAATGAACTTAAAAGTTCATTCTATATTGACAAAACTCTTAATCAAGCGAGTATTGCTACTCCTAGTATCCAACCTCCTCCAGATGTCAGGGATTTTAAATTAAAATCCATGTCCGAGCTTGAAAAAATGCTTGACGAAAAATTCAAGAATCTTTCTATCAAAACTCTTAATAATGAGTTTGAAAGTGATATGAGTGATAATGAGGATTATCATAATACTGTCCGTGAAGAGATTAATAAACTCTCTAACTATGCTCATAAGCCTACACAAAGGATGTATTATTATCCTAGGCCTACTCCTAAGGATGTTCTTTTTGAAGAACAGGAGTCTATTGTTAATAATTCCTATAGAGGTAAGAATATTTACGAATGAAATATTGATGGCTTTACTGAAAGACAGATTTATAATGTTGTCCATAGGATGCTTATGTATAACACTATATGCAAGAATAATGGCAATTCTGATAGAGCCATAGCTAATATGATTATAGCAGGTTTTACTGGTCAACTTAAAGGTTGATGGGATAATTATCTCACCCAAAGTAATAAAAATGATATTTTAAACATGGTTAAAGATGAGAATGGCAGACAGGTTGAAAATTCTGTCTATACTTTAATTATTAATATTATCGAATATTTTACTGGAAGATGGTATGACAATAATGATAATCTTAGGACTTTGCTCCGGAATTTAAGGTGTCGTACCCTTACATCTTTTAGATGGTACAAAGATACTTTTCTAAGTAGAGTTATAGAACTCCCTGAGTCTAATAGTTCTCACTGGAAATCCAAGTTTATTGATGGATTACCTTCCCTATTTGCTGAAAGGGTTAGAAAAAACCTTACAAAAGGTGATGTTAATATTAATTATGGTAATTATACTTATGGCAAGTTAATAGGAACTTGCATTCAGGAAGGCTTAGCCTTATGTAATGAGATAAAATTGAGCCAACAGATTAAGAAACATAATCTTAATGAGAAAAAGCAGCTTGGTCAATTTTGTGGTCAATTTGGAGTAGAGAATCCATCTACTAGCCAGGATAATAGTAAGGCTAAGAAACATAAGAAAGATAATAGATCTCATGATTTTCTTAAACGAAAACACAGAAAAGAAAAGAGAAGAGAGAGTTTAGGAGAGAAAAAAAGAGAGCAAATGCGCCCCCTATCATTTGCATAAAATGTGAAAAAATTGGCCATTATGCTAATAAATGTTGGGTTAAGAAAAAACTCAGTACTTTAGAGATTGATAATGATCTCAAGGATACTTTTAGTAAGCTACTTCTTCATTCTGATTTTGAAGAAGAAGAAGTGCCTATTGAAGGGCTTGAAGCCTTGGAGAATGATAACAGTTCTTCTGATATTGAAGACTGTGAACCTTGTAAAAATGGTTTACCTTGTGAAAGGGAGGATAGCTCCGATCCAGAAGAAGGTAATAACCTTTATCAAATTATTTCTCAATTTTAGGAGATTAATGTCCTTAATAATGATAGTATTATATAGATTTTGAAATCTGTCAAAGATCCTGAATTTGATAAAAAATTCTTGATCAAATAGGAGAAAGAGATTTTCCAAATAAGCATGATAATTTCATTCTAAAATCTTCTGAACCACATACTATGGCAGAAGTAAAAAGAATGCTAAAACAAAAGCAAGTTGGTGAAACCCCAACAAATGCTAATGATTTAGCAATTGAGATTTATAATCTCAAAATAAGATTAAAAATTTGAAACGTTTTAATCAAAATCTTGAAGAAAGAGTTTTCAAATTGGAAATTTTTAATAAAGGAAAACAACCTCTTTTAATATCGATTCTGATAATCAAAATACCTTTTCTGAGGGTGAAAATTTCTTAGGCACCTTGGAAATGGTTACTTCTCAAAAATGGTTTATAAAAATTTCTCTTCTTATTGATTATAATTATAGAAAGGAGTTTACAGCACTAGTTGATAGTGGTGCAGATTTAAATTGCATTCAGGAAGGAATCATCCCTACCAAGTATTTTCATAAAACAACTCATTCTTTAAGTTCTGGAAATGGTCAGAGAATGGAAATAAATTTTAAGATTCCGAAAGCCTATATTTGCAAAAATAAAGTTTGCATCCCTACTAATTTTTTACTAGTCAAAAATATTACCAACCAAGTCATACTTGGAACCCCTTTTTTAAAGAAAATATTTCCAATAAAAAGGATTGATGAACAAGGTTTTATAGGAACCTTTGAAGGAAAGGAAATTACCTTTCATTTTATCACTGAACCTTTTACTAGAATTTTAAATCAAATAAAAGATTCTTTTATAAAGAATAAAGAAAATCAAATCAATTTTCTTAAAATGAGATAAATATTTTGAATATTGATGAAACTCTTAAAAATCCTAAATTACAGGACAAAATAAAATTGCTTAATAATCAGTTTTCTTTATAAATCTGTAGTGATCATCTAAATGCTTTTTGGGGTACTAAGAAACATATTGTTTCACTTCCTTATGAGGATAATTTTGATGAGAAAAAAATTCCGACAAAGGCCAGACCTTGTCAAATGAATAAAGATTATCTTGAGCTTTGCAAAAAAGAGATTGAAGCTTTGCAAAACAAAGGGTTAATAAAACCCTCTAAATCTCCATGGTCTTGTACAGCTTTTTATGTTAATAAACATGCTGAGCAAGAGAGAGGTGTCCCCAGGTGAGTTATTAACTATAAACCTCTTAATACTGCTTTAAAATGGATTAGATATCCAATCCCTAACAAAAAGGATTTACTTAATAGGCTTCATGATGCCTTAATATTTTCAAAATTTGATTTAAAGTCTGGATATTGGCAAATTCAAATTCATGAAAAAGATGTTTATAAAACAGCATTTAATGTTCCATTTGGACAATATGAATGAAAAATTATGCCTTTTGGTCTGAAGAATGCCCCTTCAGAATTTCAAAATATTATGAATGATATTTTTAATCCGTATAGTGATTTTATCATCGTCTATATTGATGATATTTTGGTGTTCTCTAAAAATATTGAAGCCCATTTTAAACACTTGGATATATTCAAGAAAATTGTCATCCAAAACGGTTTAGTTATATCTAAACCTAAAATGCAACTTTTTCAAACTAAAGTCAGATTTCTTGGACATAATATTGAAAAAGGGAAAATTATCCCTATTTATAGAAGTATTGAATTTGCTTCTAAATTCCCTGATCAGCTGATTGATAAAACTCAACTTCAAAGATTCTTAGGTAGTTAAATTATATCTCTCCTTATATTAAGAATCTTGCCCAAGATACTGCTATCCTATATGATAGGCTTAAGAAGAATCCAAAACCCTGGACTGAGAGTCATACTCAGGCTGTTCAAAAAATTAAGAACAGGGTTACTAATCTACCTTGTCTTAGTATAGCTAACCCTAATTGGGAAAAAAATTATTGAGACAGATGCCTCAGATATTGGATATGGAGGTATCCTTAAACAAGTTTCTCCCAATGATAAACAAGAATATCTTGTTAGATTCCATTCAGGAAAATGGAATAATAGTCAAACGAATTATGCTACGATAGCTAAAGAGATTTTAGCTATTCTTAAATGCGTTTTAAAATTTCAGGATGATTTATATAATCAGAAATTTATTATCAAAACTGACTGCCAAGCAGTAAAATATATGTTTAAAAAAGATTTCAAACATGATGTCTTCAAACAAATGTTTGCAAGGTGGCAAGCTCAATTAACCCCTTTTGATTTTGAAATAGTTTATAAAAAAGGAACTGATAATAATCTTCCTGATTTTTTGACCAGAGAATATTTACAAGAATGAATGATTTTGACCAAAGATGGTTAAACAGAATGGTTTCTCACGGAATGTCTGTTTATAGGGACAGAGACAATATTCTTGAAAGGCTTGATTGGCAAATGAAAAATAGTCCAGACATCACTCCCTATAATTGGCGAATGCATAAAGATCTTTTTGATCCTCCATTAAGAGGACCAAATGACTTCAGGATTTTAAAAATCCAGAATAAAATTACTCCGGCTAGCTATCTTAATCTTATTGGAATTCCTAGATTACTACAGCAGGAGAAATATCTCCGACAGAATATTGAGTTAGATGAATCAATACTTTATGCCTTTGATAATGGATTTCAAAGATATCATAATCTTGCTCGAATAGTGAGAGAAGATAGAATATAATTGAAAAGGGTTAGATCCCGGATTAATGAGCTAATAGCTTAATTATTTTATCCCTTTTACGGATGGAAGAAAATTCTCGTAATAATGAAGATTGGAGGCCCAGGCGTCCTAGGCCTATGAAATATCATAGCAATAGAATACATTATATGGTGGAGATATCCACATATTACAATAATGATTTTAATTATTGGAAAGCTACTAAAGAAATTTTCCAACAAATGGTGGAAATGGATGGTGGTGATCAATATAGCCAATTAATAGAAATGGCTGATGGAAGAATGAAAGAAGCTAAAATATTAAGAGATTTGGCTAATAAGATTATCAATACTCAGCTAATAGCTTGATTGTTTCATATTTTCAGGATGAGCCACCGTGGTAGAGGAAATTCCTCTTATAGATCAAGAGGTGGAAGAACAATTGCCCAAATCGGGAGTCAAAGGCTAATAGCCGAAAATATTGCCAACATCACATCGTCCTCTTCAAGTAATACTTTAAAGGAGGGAGATGAACTTTTATTCAAAGAATTCATGGAATCCAAAGTAAGGCATGGTAATACCAGCCAAAGCAGCCCTTCTTATGCTAATGTTGTCATTGAAGATGAGGCGGAGTCTGATGACTTGCCCTATGAGCTGAATACCTGCAAGGAGGTAATATTACTCTTAGAAGATAAAGATCTTCGTTGGAAAGGTGAAATATGGCACCTTAGGAATAGATATCTTAATACTGGATCATTTACCGCTGATTCATACAAACAACGTAATCATTATGAAAGTATTCTTATAACAATTGGTTCCTGTAAATTTTCAAATTTTTATTCAGGGAAAAACACACAAGCTTATAGCTTCAGTAAAGTCATCATTAAGCAGATTATATTTGCAGAAGAATGGGGACTAAGTACCCTAGGGGAAAAGAAATATTTCCGGCCTGACCAAAAAATTCAGGTTAATTTGTCTATGAGAATCCATTGAAGAAACACACTTGGTTCTTCAAAATTTGTCCAAATGTTTATAAGAAGGACATCCCTAATTGGTTATACCAATGGTGGCTATCTTTTGGCCCTACTGTAAAAATTTAACCTGAACCTTATAAAGGTCTCTATGCAGAATGAGTGAAAATTTCACCAACTCTTATTGAAGCTGAACACACTAATAAGTGGATTGAGGGAATGCCCTTTTTATACTTTTTTATTGAGTTTGGTATCCCATGGATTTGGAAATGGGAACCGGAGATGGGTCATACCCAACAAAATATACCCTGTATTAAAAGGGTAACCTATACCAAATTTTGGAAAAGAATGTTTAGGAAAAATGAGCAAGGTGTCCTTGAAGGACAGGAAACTATTGATAAGATCCAGGATAATATCCGACATTATAAAGAGCAAATTCAGTTAAAGCAACAAAGGGAAGCCCCTAGCCCATTTCAACATCTATCAAGGAAATTAAATTTCCAAAAAGAACAAATGACCAATAAGGAATTAATTGCTTCTTACATGGAAGAGGTCAAGAAAGATTTAATAAAAAATTTGGAATTGAATATCAATCCGACATTTCTATGGCCACTTCTTCACATGATGATGAAGAATATTGTCACCCTGGGGAATCACAGGATCCCTATGGAGAGGAGGCAGATATTTCAATTGATGATATCATTAAAAATGTGGAACAATCCATCACGGAACAAATTCAAAGTTCCGCCACAGGAAAAGGAAAGGAGAAAATGGAGAAATAATTGGTCTTTTGGTCCCTACCAACCTTCATAATGGTTTAGGAAATCTTTTACTTTTTCAAAAGCTACTTTGATAAAGCAGATGCTTTTATAAAGCAATGTAAATTTTTGTCTTCTTTTGTTTAGTTTTTCTTGTTTAGTAGATGCTTTCTTCCTCTATTTAAAGAGGCTCTTTCTTTGTTTAGGATAGATTCGAGTTTAGAGTTTTTAGTTCTTTGATAGTTCTCCCTGTAAATTTCCAGCAAGTTTGAAGCTTTCAGTTTCTTAATTCTGGTGTGCTCCTGAGTAAGTTTGTATTTTTCTTTTAATTCTTATATTGCATTTCCATTTTATTTTCTGTATCGCCGCCTATATGGCCGACTAATTTCTTGTGTTGAATAATATCATGATGCTAAGATCTGGTAGCATGGTATAAAAAAAAAAAAAAGAGTACCAGAAACAAAAATTTTGATGTCTGAGATGGTTTGAATTAAAACAGGCAGGGATTAGGTTTAATACCGAAGTCTGGATTCGCCCACTTTATTGCCATGTTTTAGGTGTGTTTTAGGGCTTGCCTCCATGATTGGTTAAAAACTAAATCCCTTGCCAATTTTTAATTCTGTAAAACATTCCATGTACAGTTTTCAAGATTTTAGTTTGTGGTTCTCACCAAAAATAAATTTAATAATGGTCCTGTCAATAAATGGTAATATAGGAATTTTTTAAAATATTATTAAATTATGTCATTATTAGTTATATGATAAAATTGCAAAATCTAAGGATCAAAATTGCTACAAAACTATAATTATAGGACCTAAAATACAATTAAGCCAAACATTTTGTTTATAAAACATAAGAAAAAAATATTAAAAAATAACACACTAATACCACGTGTGCAATTTCCGTTAGTTTCCGTCCAAAAACTAACAGAAGGACTAAAACTGGCAACATTTTGTATCTTATTATGCTATATTTGAATTTTTGAACATAATGAGACTAAGTTTGACCTCATCCCAATCAAATGAGACCAAAAATGGAATTTTTTCTTTAAATTTTTGAACACAATGGGACTAAATTTGATCTCGTCCCAATCAAATGGGACTAAAAGTGGAATTTTCCCTATTAATACACTAGTTAGGTTAGCGCGGTGCCCTTGACGAGGGTTAGGAGATAGGTCTTAACTCGTTTGTAAGGCGCACGAATCGAGTTTTTAATGAGATCCAGAGGATTTTATCCAGCTGCTTTCCACAAGGCTCCATGCAAAACGATGTCGTTTTCTGAACGCTAAAACCTTTACTCTTTATTAAATAAAACAAAACATTTTTTTACTAAAATGGGGAAAAAGCATCTATTTTTCATTGTTTTCATCGATTTTCTCTGCCTTCTTCATCTTCTTTTGTAGCTCGATTTATCATTGTATTGTTTGCTTTTTGAAAATCATAATTCTTCACCATTAGCTGTGTAATTCTAGCCTGTTGTCTTCCTATCAGTTCTCTGTCAGCCCACCGTCGTCGTGCCACGCTGCCTCTTTTTCAGTCTGCTTGGCGCCCACCTTCCGTCGGGCGTTACATCTTTTGTCGTTACTTTCAAGGTTTAGTTGAAGGTAATTTAATTTTTCTACCATAGATTAGTTAAAGATTAACTTAAGTTTTATAAGTTTGTGAAATAGTATGAATTTTAAGATTAGTTTCATTTATTTTAATATCCTATATTCTTTTTTTTTGGTTTGAAAATATTGATTAATAAGAACTTACATTTTTATGCTTTTATAAATTAGAAAAAAACTCTTTAATGCTTATTTTTTGGTTTCGTGTTGTTCAGTAACCAGGAGTTTTTTTTGTAATAAAGTGAAATTTTAGAGAATATTTTGTAATATAGGGAGTAGAGGGACAACGTTGTAATTATGTAAAACATCAGGGGTATAATGTATGCACGTTTGGACTGTAATATGTGTTTAGTTGTTAAATACAAAAATTTAATTACGTAATAAGCCTGCATTTCTTTTATTTATATATAAAACTAAATGTATGAAACTCGAATTATTGCACTTAACTCTAGAATGAAATTTAATCAAGAGTTCTTGAACTTAAAAAAAAATAGCATACATTCGAGAATCAGACAGATATTGGAAAAACAGCTGAAACTTTTTTTTGGGAAATTGCTCTCGGCCGAAATGGTGCAGGTTAATCACGCCAACCTCAGCCACGTGAATCCTCGTATTTCACCTCAAGAGTCGGATGCAGTGTTGACATGTCCAACCAATGAGAGATTAAAGAAATTGTCTTTAGCATTAACAAAGAATCCGTGGCGGACCAGATGGATATACATCCCTATTTTATCAAGTTTGTTGGGACATTCTTCAAGAGGATCTCAGTGCGGCGGTCCGGGAATTTTTTGCCGGTGTCCCGATGCCTCAAGCTTTCTCATGTACGGCACTTGTGCTAATCCCGAAGGTTGAAAATCTGGTCGAATGGAAAGATTTCAGGCCTATAAGCCTGTGCAATGTTACTAACAAAATTTTGTCCAAAATCCTCACTAGTAGGATTAGCAAACTTCTGCCGAATATTATTAACCCTGCGCAAACCGGCTTCCTCAAGGGAAGAGCAATCTCGGATAACATTTTACTGGCTCAGGAACTTACGAACTCGATCAATCACAAAGTCAAGGATGGGCATATGATCATCAAACTTGACATGGAGAAAGTGTATGACAGGGTGCACTGGCCTTTTCTATTTCGTATGCTGGAAGCTATTGGCTTTAGCACTCGATTCATTCAGGTTATTCTACACTGCATTTCCAACTGTTGGTTTCGATACTTGTTAATGGTCAAGGTGAAGGATTTTTTAAATCTTCGAGGGGGCTAAGACAAGGGGATCCGCTATCCCCAACTTTGTTTATCTTAGCTTCAGAATGGATGTCGAGTGCTCTTGACGCTGTTATTAGCCAAAATCCGAGCTGGAGCTACACAAGCAATGGAGTTACGGTGTCACATCTTGCATATGCTGATGACACTATTATCTTCTCGAAAGCTTCGGTCGAAGCGGTCAAAGGGATTGTTGATATGCTTAAAAAATATGAAGAGGCATCGGGGCAAAAAATCAATATCAGGAAAAGCTCATTCTTCATTTCGAAGCATGTTTCTTGAGGTATTATTCGACAGATTGAAAATGCCACTGGCTACAATCGGGAGGAGTTCCCTTGCAAATATCTTGGATGCCCCTTGTTTATTGGGCGGAAAAAAGCTGCTTTGTTCGAGCCTATTGTCGACAAAATTCGTGCTAAATTGGCTAGTTGGGAACGAAAATTCCTCTCCTACGGTGGGAGATTGATGTCGATTAAAAGAGTCCTAACTGCTATTCCTATTTATCTTTTGCAGGTGTTGGAGCCGCCAAAGAATGTGGTCAAAAAAATTGAGACGATTTTCAACTCGTTCTTTTGGGACTCATATGGGAAGGCTAGGAAAACGCATTGGTGCAGTTGGAAACAGATGTGTTACCCTACACAGGAAGGAGGACTCGGGGTTCGAAAACTGAGTGAGATGATTGACAGTTTTTCTTATAAACTTTGGTGGAAATATCGAGCACAAGAATCTATATGGAGCCGATTTATGACTGAAAAATGTACTCGAGATTGCCATCCTCTTTACGTGACTCAAGATCGGGCTTCGTGCACATGGAAGCGCATGTGTAAGGTTCGGAGACAGGCTGAAGATAAGATCTTCTGGAAAGTTGGTCTTGGAAATGTTTTCTTTTGACACGATAAATGGACCGGGGATCTGACGCTCAGTGAGGTTATGAATCGTAACGAATTGAGCCGAGCTAGAGTCGCTCAATTCCTCACGGACTGTAGATGGGATGAAAACAGGCTACTTGAAGTACTGCCGAGAGACATTATGCTTATGATCAAGGAGATTCCGCTTTTTGAAAACAAGGACGAAATGATTTGGCAACCGGATCCCGGAGGTTTGTTTTCTGTCAAGAGCGTTTGGAATGACATTCGATGTCGTCGTGAAAAAGATGTGCTCATGGAAAGAATCTAGTGCGGACAAATTAGGCCTAGCTTCTCGATCTTCATGTGGCGGTTTTTTAAGGAATGGATTCCACTTGACTCACAGCTGAAAAGGAAGGGCATCACTCTTGTATCAAAATGTACGTGTTGTGCGAGTGAGGAAGATTTCATGCATGTTCTCATTGACAACTTCAAAATTCAAAAGGTATGGAACTTCTTTGCCTCTATTTTTCAAGCTAAACTTCCGACCGCTGGTGGAGTTAAAGCAGGCTCTCTCGTTGGAGAATCAAAGCAAAAGCCACATTCGCACCTTAATACCAATTCTGATAGTGTGGTATACCTGGGAGGCTCAAAACCAGCTAAATATCAGGGCAAAAGATTCGTGGAAAGCTCCATTGTGAATAAAGTGTGGAAGTATATTCATCATCTCTCGGCTACTCAACTGCTCAAAGGAAAGAATTGGAAAGGTAACCTTGATGCTTCTTATGGATTGGGGATGGCCGCTAAATATCAAACACAACATTCTATTAAACTGGTTCGGTGGAGACGTCCGGAGGAACACTGTTTTAATATTAACACGGATGGTGCCTCGAAAGGGAATCCTGGAATAGCTGGCGCGGGAGGCCTATGTAGAGATCATACATGGAGTTTTTTGTTTGGTTACTTTAGTTTCCTTGGTGAAAAGTCTAATAATTTTGCTGAAATGTGGACTATTTTTGAAGGTTTACAGATTGCTGTGGAGCGAAGTGTTGTATTCGGAGTAGAACCAAGTGACAAACCTTAATATATATATATATATATATATAAATTTTATAAACATTATATACTAAAAATGTAATAAAAATATATAATATAAAAATTCATTATAAACCGATAATAAAAAATCTAAATTACATACCATAATAATTAGATGTCGTCATTTTAGTAGCAGAAATAACAGGAATTGTATGACACATTGAAGCAAGTTGTTGCCCTTCAGATGTTGCAATATTATTCCACACTGACAGCACCATAGGTCTATCACTAATATAATTAATAATAATAATCAACATCAGCATTTTATTAGTACCATTATACTATTTAAATATAGTATAAAAAGTAAATAAAATAAAACTTTTAATGAAAAATTCAATTACCTTTCATCAACAATTCCAAATTCAGCTACTGTAAACGCACAAACTTTAGCATTTATATTTCTCTCAACGATTCGATTTCCAAAATGCAGTACAACCAAAGCAAGAACATCTGTCACACAATTAAAAATAACAGTTCATGAATTTATGATATAATACCACACTATACCAAAAAGTTCCTTTAATATTAAAAAGTTACACTAATATACTTACCAACAGTATTTTTAAGTGAAATAGGAGCCAGGTCAATCAAAGGTACATACGAAGGAGCAGCTATCTTACGAGATATAGCATCATTCAAGGCTTTTGTAACAACAGTTTTTGGGTTAATAACCCAATGATAATTTCTAATGATATTTGGCATAGTTTCTTTAGGCTGGCAAACTCTAGCATTAGATACATGATATGTCTGAAGAACAACAAAACTCTTCTCATACTTTTTAATATCATGATCATATATTGTTGCATTAACACAATCGCCCTACGAACAAAAATAAAACAGTATTAACATTTTTAAAATTAACTGATATAATACTCGAAATAAAACTCTTAACCTTTTCATCCATTAGTATCAGACGTTGAAACCATTTAGGAGTATTTGCAGCCTTGCGTGGTTCAGTTTTTGACTCAACTAAAACTTTGACTGTCCAGCTATAAACATCAGGAGTAACATCCTTAATAAAAAACATTGGCTGATCCATTATTCACCTGTACATTAAAATGTGTTAAACTTCAGAGAAAACATAATTGGAGGAATTTTATTCTATATTCAATATTCTGTTATGTTTTTACAAGTACACGAGGAAGGAACTAAATAATGTACAAAGTACCATATCTAAGAAAAGTCAACTATGCACAATCAATTAGGATTAGAATCTAATCCCTTGAATTAAGTATTTTCTTTTCTAACACTACCCCTCAAGTTGATTATCGGATCCCCGATGTTCAACTTGCTCAACGCTTCACTGAATATCCTTCCATTCACAGCTTTTGTAAGAATATCTGCCAATTGATCTTCAGACCTCACAAACGGGATATCGATGATCTGTTCCTCCAACTTTTCTTTAATGAAATGTCTGTCTACCTCGACATGTTTCATTCGATCATGCTGTACTGGATTTTCTGAAATGCTGATGGCAGTTCGACTGTCACAGTTCAACCTGCAAGCTTCAACTGCTGGAAAGCCAATCTCTGCTAACAGCTTCCTCAACCATAGCACTTTGGCCACGCCTCGTGTAATACCTCGAAACTCAGCCTCTGCACTTGAGAGAGCTACAACTTTCTGCTTCTTACTCCTCCAAGTTACCAAATTACCTCCAACGAGAGTAAAGTATCCGGAGGTCGACCTTCTGTCAATTGGGTTTCCAGCCTAATCTGCATCAATGTAAGCTTCAATGTCGAGATGTCCATGCTTCTGAAACAATACACCTCTCCCTGGATGTCCCTTCAGATATCTACTGACTCTGATTGCTGCGTCCATATGACTCTTCTGGGGTTGATGCATAAATTAGCTCAGGACTCCTACTGCATAGGCCACATCTGGTCGAGTATGAGATAGGTAGATCAATTTTCCAACCAGCCGTTGGTACTGACCCTTATCTGCCTCTTCTGCTCCATCTTCTCTCTGTAACCCATGATTAACCACCATTGGAGTATCATCTGGCTTACACTCGAGGAGCTCAACCTCAGTCAGAAGATCAAGGACAAACTTTCTCTGTGCGATGAAGATACCTTGCTTAGACCGCAGTACCTCTATCCCTAGGAAGTACTTAAGCTCTCCCAGGTCCTTCATCTCAAATTCTTGAAACAGATTTTTCCTTAGCTGAGAAATCTCCTCAATATCATCCCCTGTAATGATCATGTCATCCACATAGATAATTAGACAAGTCACCAAGCCGTCTCGTCTTTTCAGGAAAAGTGTATGATCGGAATTGCTCTGACTATAGCCATATTTCTTCATTGTAGCTGTAAATCTCCCAAACCAGGCCCGAGGCGACTGTTTCAGACCATACAGGGCTTTTCGTAACCTGCACACTTCCCTGTTACCAAACCCATGTGCGAACCTTGGTGGAGGTTCCATGTAAACCTCTTCTCTGAGATCTCCGTGAAGAAAACCATTCTTGACATCAAACTGATGTAGCTTCCAGTCCCGGTTAGCTGCTACCAAGAACAACACTCTGATAGTGTCAGTTTTCGCCACAGGAGAGAAGGTCTCAGAGTAGTCTATCCCATAAGTCTGCGTGTATCCTTTCGCTACCAGCCTGGCTTTGTATCTTTCAATACTCCCATCTGCTCGGTGTATTACGGTGAAAACCCATCTACATCCAACCACTCTCTTTCCATTTGGAAGAACGCATTTTTCCCAAGTCCCATTCTTATCGAGTGCCTCCATTTCTGTTTCCATAGCACGAACCCACTTCTCATCTGTGAGAGCCTCTTCTACCTTACTCGGAATCTTAGTAGAGTGAATTGAAGTGGTGTATGCCAGAGCCTGTTGGGACAGGTTCCCTCTAGCAATGTCGGCTATAGGGTATTTGGGAGTTCTTCCTGTATGTGCCAGTTCATATTTCTTCGGTGGCACTCCTCGATTTGCCATTTGAGGCAAGGTATATTTGTTTTCTTACACTGCCTCACTTTGTGTCTCCCCCTGCATTTGAATCACATCTCCTTCTTGTCCTGCACTGTTAGATTCATACTGATCTGATGAACTATCACTAACAGAATCACAACGACGTACCTCAAGATTGGGATCCTCAATTTGATTGGTTTGAGTGATTGGAGTGGAAGCTTGAGATTGTTGTTCTGTAGGACTGGTCGGCTCGGTGGTTCCGCCTACTTGCTCTGGTAGGGCTATGTCAGGCCAAGAGTGTGACACCTAACCTAGTGGATCCTGTCTAGTCTCCCCCTGACCACTTGGTTGGGAAAAGAAGTACTCGGTCTCAAGAAAATCACAATCCATTGTAGTAAAAAGGCGTTTGGTACCCGGATGATAACACCTATACCCTTTCTGATGGACCCCATATCCCACAAACGCACACTTAAGAGAACAAGGATCAAGTTTGAGACGGGTGGACTTCGGAATGTCGACAAACACAGAACACCCAAAAACTTTAGGTGGGAGGATTAAGGCAGAAGGTATGCTAACCTGATTACCCAAAAACTGCAAGGGAGTGTTAAATTGTAAGGCTTTTGTGGGAAGACGGTTCACAAGGTAGACCGAGGTGGCAACGACTTCGGGCCATAAGAATTTCAGGCATTTGGATTCGATCATAAGGGCCTGGTCATCTCGCGGAGTTGGATAATTTTCCATTCTGCCACCCCGTTTTGCTGAGGAGTGTGAGAACATGAGGTTTGATGAATTATCCCATGGCCTTGAAAGAATTGTTTTAAAGTGGTGTTTACAAATTCCCCCTGGTTATCGGTCCTAAGGATCTGAATATGGGACTTGTACTATAACGACCCAGAAATCCGAGAATGGCTGTGAGTATTTTCCCGCGTTAATTATCTTTCTTAACCCTAAATTCTCGTAATATGTGAACTATTATATATTATTTTCGTATACGACCCAATGTGATAATATTAATTGCGTATTTAAATTACTTGTCTAAATTGCGTTTGTTCGATATTAAATCGATGTATTTGATCGACGTGTATTTAATTGGATTTTCTAAAATTACTAAAATAACCCTTCGTATTTTTCGATATTTCAAAGATATTTGATAAAAGTATCAAAATTCATTTCATAACCTTATTTCAAATTCGAGAGTGAGAGAGAAGAAGAAAAAGAGATTTTTTCTCCCGAAGCCTAATCGAACGTGCCGAGCTCGAATCTTCGTGGAATTTCGCGCCAATCGTTTTTAAACGATCCTTTCTTCGATACCATTCTATAGGTACCAATTTCCCCAATTTCTTTTACGGATTTTCGATATTTTGAGAATATTTGATTATTTCGGGATTTTTAGGTCAAATGCTTAGATCGAGCCCGTTTCTTGATCAATTCGTGATTTTATTGGATGTAAATGTGAATTAGATGATGATTATTGATTGTTATAATTTGTGAGTGTTGATTTGCACTGAAATTATGATTTTTATGAATTTTTGGCTCGAATTTTTGAAAACCCATAAGTTTCTGCTGAACCCAGTTAAACCACACGGGCGAACGCACGGTCTTGAGCAAGACCGTGCAGGAGCCCGTGTGCAACTATATTTGCTTGTACGGGCTTGAGCCCGTGCACCAATCCCGTGTGTTTGGCCGTGTGTGCGTGCACGGTCTTGACACCGTGTTCAAGACCGTGCACAAGGCCGTGTGAAACACTTAGAGATTTTTCCAGCTTTTTCAAATTTTGCTCTCGGCAATTGAGTCTTCGGGTCACCATTTTTGGTTGACTTTTTGCATACGGACTCCAAAAATTACACCGTTTTCACCTATAGAACCCTTTTAATTTGTAGATTTATATTTTGGAATGTTTATTTAATTTCACCCTCGTTCGGGCTATGAATATTATAATTCTAATTATGTGTATTTTTGTCAAATTGTCGGAATTGCGTGAAATTTACATGATAGCTTCTTTATATGTTATAATTGGCATATGCATGATTGGGAACATGTTTGGTTAGCCGTTCGTCCAATAATTGCTTATTTGCGCTTTTATTGTTGTTGTAGTCGTTATTAATTTGTATAGGTCTTGTCTTGTCTCCAGATCAGTCAGGCGTTGGAGACCAGTGAGTCTAGCAGCTAGGCTTTCTCTTTTTGATTTCCAGGTGAGGATTTAAATCTTTTAACTGGCCTTGAACATATATATATATAATTGCGAAACCCCCTAATCCCTTATTATTGTATTAATTAATTCGAGATTATACTTTTATGTTTTTATCCTCAAATCATTTAATATCAAAATTATACATTATTAAACCAAATTGATTTGTTTTCAAAAAGGGCAAGAAAACTATTTATTTTACGTGACGGTTTGACTTAGGATTTAACCCCTTCGTCGTCACCTTTGCCTAGAGTGTCGTTTGGCATTCAAATGTGTTTTTTTTAAAGCGAGCAAATCCGTGTTATTTCAAAATTGGGCCCGGGAAGGTATCCGGAGGTTACATCTGGGGACGGGCGTCCAGGGTGTAATCCGAGGTGCTTCTCCCAAAATTAAGCGTCAATCGTTGCCCGTCAGGAGATGATAGCCATGGTTGGGAGCGATGGTGGATGTTGCATTCGTTGCACATTTTCCTAAAATTCACTATAGTCGAGCTTCGGGTTGCTCCTTGGCTTGACACCGGCGATGGAGAATTTTTATAATGAATAGTGGAGAAATAAGGAGGAACAGGCCCATTCTCGCTGGGATCGTGTTTATTGCTTTATAGTGTTATTGATTTTATTCTTTTAATTGAATATATAAGTCGAAGCATATTCCGGTTTCTTCATTTTCGCATATGTATTTTCTATAAAACCCGGAAGCATGACTCGACTCACTCTCACATCTTCACTGAGTATTTTTGACTCACCCTCTTTTAATTGGTTCTTGCCTCAGGTTTGAGAGAAACCGACATGTCTTACGTGTCGGATGGGCAACAGTGCATAGATAGGCTTTTTGGTTTTGTCGAGTCTCGTTTGTTGTCTTTTATTCTCTCGTTATGTATTCTTTTTAACCTGGATTGTAGATAATGTTATATTGATCCCCGTAACCTTTTATTTACTTGATGTTGTCCCTGAATGGGTTGTCGTTATTTTTGATTAGTTAATTGGCCCCGGAGTGGCATTTATATTAATATGATTTAACTGCTTCCGCTATATTTACTCTGTTTTATTTAGATGTTATTATTTTGGGAATTCACTGTTGCCAAGTGTCGGGATTGACCCGTTAGCTTGCATGGGTTCTCGGGTTGAGGCACTGTATTCGGCTTGGGAATCCGTGCAGGTTCGGGGGCTGTAGAGCGGGGTGCTACATGTACTAAGTTTGAACCAACTTAAAAAATTCCACAAATTTCGACGGAACATCAGACTTATGTTTTAAGAAGTAAATCCACATCATTCACGAGCAATCATCCACAAATAAGAGGAAATATTTAAAATCATGATTACTAGAATTGGGAGCAGGACCCCACACGTCAGAATGAACAAGGGAAAAAACATGTTTTGCTCTAGAATTTGACGAAGAAAAATGTTGTCTATGACTTTTAGACAAAATACATGTTTCACAAGTCAACTGGCTGTTCTGAGAAAAAATACTAGGAAATAAAGACTGAAGGTAACCTATGGATGGGTGACCTAACCGACGATGCCACAACCACTGTTGGCGATTCACTGTCCCGTGAGCAAGCGCTGCAGTTCCGTGTTGAGCAACCTCGTCCACATAGTACAATCCACTTCGTTCAGTACCACGCCCAATCACTCTCCCCGACTGAAGATCCTGCAACAGACAGAAAGTGGGAAACATCAGTACGACGCAGTTCAATTCCTTCGTGACATGACTAATCGAGAGCAATTTACAAGATAAGTCGGGAACATAAAGGCAATTTTTTAATTGCAACGAGGGAGACAAATTTATTGTTCCTGCTCCCCGAACAGGGGACAATCCTCCATGAGCGTCCTGAATAAATACTTTCTTTGGGACAGTACACTTAACCAGATCAGACTGATCGTATGCCATCGTGTCTGTTGCTCCACAGTCAAAAATCCATTGAGTATGTTTAACATTCCCGTGAGTGCTCGTTTTTAAAGCGGAACCCTGTTTATTTAAAACACTCAAATGTGGGTCAGAAAGCATAAATTTTTTATTTAAGGGGTAGAATGGAAATTCTACCCCTTTAAGTCCCAAACCTAAGTATGCGGACCCTAGCCCATTCTCGCCATTCTCATTTGCGCCGCTGCTGCTGTCTTCTTCTCGCTCATGTTTGCCCGATCTAGGGTTTCCCTGCACAGCGTGCGCCGCCGTCTGCTCGCCGCTGGTCGGCCTCCTTCATGGCCGGTCCGGCGGGCGCTCCTCGACCCCTCTGGCCAGCCGATTAGCTCATAACAATTCTCTTTGACATGGCCGTTCCTGTTGCACTGACTGCATTTGACGATCGGCGCCCCGTCGCCGTTCTGACCAGCGCCGCCGCCCCGGCGAGAAGCCGCTAAGTTTCTTTTCGGCGGACCCGCCTGAGGCCTGGTGGCATTCCAGTAGCTCGCCTGATTGCGCCCACTCTAATTTCCGGCAAGGAACCCTGTCCCCACGCCGTCCGCCGCTGATGATGAGCTCCGACCGCCGCCAAGAATCTCTCTTCGCGTTCCCTCTCGCCGGATGGTGGCATAAGCCTGTTCAACGGTCGGAAGAGGGATTTCTTTCAGTAAATCTCTCCGATCGGCGTCATACTTATCGTCGACCCCGATGAGGAATTGGAATAACCGGGTCTCGGATCTGAGGCGATTGAAGGTCTTCACGTCATCTTCGTGTACCATGGGGTTAGGCTGCCGGATTTCTATCTCTCTCCAGATTCACTGGAGCTCGCTGTAATATGTCTCAACGCTATCTCCTCCCTGTTTGAGGTTGTTGGCCCGGACAGTAAGATCGAAGATTTGGAGTCCGTCTCCACCTTGACTGTAAGTGGACTGTAAGTAGGCCTGCAAACGAATCGAATCGAATCGAACCCTAGCATTTTTTTGAGGCTCGAACTCGAGCTTGAGTTTATTTTTTCGAGCCCGAGCTCGAGCCCGAGCCTATCAAATCCTTCAAAAATGTATTCGAGCTCGAGCTCGAGTTCATTTTTTCGAGCCCGAGCTCGAGCCCGAGCCTATCGAATCCTTCAAAAACTCACCAGAAAAATTGGGCGGCGACTGAAATGAGAAATGAAAATGAAACCTAACTCAATTTCATTTATGAATTAGGTTTAGAAATAAAAAAAAAAGAAAAAAAAAGAAAAAAAAAAGAAAAAAAAAAAGAAATTACATTATATTAATATATATTAATTATTTTTAATAATATGGGTAAGGCTCGCGAGCCGGCTCGCGAGCCTCGAATCACCTAATAAAAGGCTCGAATTCGATTCGATAAACTATCGAATCGAGCCTTGGCTCGATTCGGGCTCGACTTTCTCAAATACGAGCCCGAACCTTTGCCGAGCCGGCTCGTTAGGCTCGCGAGCCGGCTCGATTCGTTTGCAGGCCTAACTGTAAGGCACTCCAAATGGCTTTAGCCGATGGGTATTCTGCGTAAGCTGGGATAAGCTCCGGCTCCATGCTCTCTAAGAGCCATGAACAGACTATCAGGTCTGTCTGCTCCCATTTACTGTACGCCGAGCTTTCTGGTGCTGGTGGTGGGGGAGTCCCGGTGAGGTGGCTAAGCTTGCCCCTACCTCCAATGGCGATTTTTACTAATCGGGCCCATAGGGAGTAATTTGTTTGGTTTAATTTAATGCTGATGGAGATATTCTGAGGTATATGGTGGGATTGACTGTTATCTGTTTGGGGCTGCAGATTCTCCAGGATGCTGGCAAGTTTTGTGGCCAAAGAGTCGGCCGGCTGTTGCGACTCCTTGCCGGTGTTGCTACCGCTGTCGTCGACAATGGCCCAGAAAGGTATGGGTATATGATGAGCTAGGTTCGGATCCAATTAATGGATCGTCGCCCGCTCTGATACCATATTAAACTTTAGAGAAAACATAATTGGAGGAATTTTATTCTGTATTCAATATTCTGTTATGTTTTTACAAGTACACGAGGAAGGAACTAAATAATGTACAAAGTACCATATCTAAGGAAAGTCAACTATGCACAATCAATTAGGATTAGAATCTAATCCCTTGAATTAAGTATTTTCCTTTCTAACAAAATGAACAACATTAGTATTCACTAAAAAGTATGCATTTTTACAGTTAGTTTTAATACTATTTAATAACTCAGAAATATTATATATAAATACCTGCGTAATGTAATGAATAGGCAGCCTATGAATTATTATTACGATTAGCTAAATCAAATATTTCCGGATAAACAACATTTCTTATCTCATTCGAATGAATATCCGAAGCCATTTCTGCATCAGCATTTTCGTTATAAACTTTAATTGAATCAGAATTACGTACTCTAGAAAGAGCAACATATAATTGACCATGTGAAAAAACAGGATGCGGTAAATACACACCAGCATAATCTAATGTTTGACCTTGTGCCTTATTTATTGTCATTGCAAAATAAGGTCGCACTGGATATTGTATACGCTTAAAAGATACAGTAGGAATTACAGGTTCATTAGGCTCAAGAGGTATACGAGGAATATAAACATGATTATTCTTATATTCACCAACAGCTATTATTGCTCCAATAAAATTATCACCCAACTGCTTACAAATCAAACGTGTACCATTACAAAGACCTTCAACTGGATTCAAATTTCTAAGAAGCATTATTGGAGTGTTCACTTTTAATATTAATTCATGAGGCGGTAATCCACCCATGTTAATTCTAGCTAGATAATCTTCATACCCTGATCATAAGAATTTTTTGTTTTATTATAACTAACATATCGTTTTGAAACACTATGCATTTTTTCAACAAGCATATTATTAATTTCTAAAACACTATCATTCTTAGGAGTAAGAATAGCTCTATTAATGTAAGCATCTGGAGATATTGCAGGACAGCGAATTCCAGGAAAAATGTGATCAATAAAAGCATCTAACGGTTTATCACAAAAAGGTGGAATTTTAAATACTATACGATCCGGCAAATGTATATTACCATCACTTAACAAGGGCTCTACATCATTCCCAATTCTCACTAAAAGAGCTGTGTACTCTGGGTCATCACGAGCTCTAATATTCTCAGTAAGTTCTAACTTCGTTAATCGAGGCCAAATGTCTGACATAACTAAACTTGCATTAATACAGCCTTCGCGTGTAGAATAACGAACAATAGGCAAAGTTTGTCTAAAATCTCCGCCAAAAAGAAAAACGTTACCACCGAATAAATCATAGACGTTATCTGTAATATCTTGCATCATAGAATTTAAGGCCTCGATAGATTTTTTATTAGCCATAGACGCTTCATCCCATATAATAAGTTTAGCTTGTAAAATTAACTTAGCTAGACATGATTGTTTATTAATATGAGCACTATCAATGCTCATATATTGAAGTGGTAACTTAAATCTTGCATGAGCAGTACGTCCTCCAGGAAGCAAAGAAGCTGCTACACCTGAGGAAGCAACTGCTAATGCAATATCACCTTTAGAACGTACATAACCTAACAATGCACGATACAAATAAGTTTTACCTGTTCCACCTGGCCCATCAACAAAAAAAGCATCTGGTTTATTAGAGTCGGTTCGTCCTGTAAAAATTTGAAAAGCAATTCGCTGTTGTTCATTCAAATTATCTACAGCATGTAAGTCAGCATCAGATACTAAGATATTACGTTCATATGCTAATTCCTTTGAAAGTTGTTCTTCTTCTGACGCCTATTCAATCTCAGGAACCAAAGAAAAATCATGAATTGACTTTCCAAGAGATGTCAAATATTCACTGTGCCGCAGGTTGGCACCCCTTATTGGCACGCACGGGCTTCGCACACCGGGTACAGACCGTGTGTTGTACCCCGTGTGTACGCATTGGGTGATTTTCTGCCATTTTCCAGACCCTGCTTTCTGTCCATATTCACCCCGAAAACCCAAAATGTTTATTTGATCTCGTTTTTTATTTTCGTCTTCACCAATAGCTTTATATGGTCCTTTAAATCCTTAATTATCGAAGTGGGAATTTTTTCAACTTCTTTCGGGTATTGAATAATACCAATTTCGTTTAGGACTTTTTAGCTATTTTTCCATATATCGTTTGTATGATCCAAAACTTGCATGAATGCTTCATTATTATGTTACGAGCATGAATGTGAAATCTAAATTGTGTTCGAAGCATGTTTACATCTTTTAATCCTTATATCTCGTTTAATTGTTTTAAATGCAATTGTGAGTACTTCAATGGAAGTCGTGTCTATATGCTCTTACATGCTTTAATTACTTATCATACGCCGTGCGTCTTGTCAGAGTCTTACCTGGTTATGTCGTGTTTTAGATTTGCAGGCTCTACTCCCGTGGAGTATTTGTCCATTGCTTGCTTGCTTTTCTCGTTTGTCGAGCTACAGGTAAGGGTTTAAATGTTTTCAACTGGGGCAAGAATTTAGATAAGTAGGTTTCGAAATAACTTACCACCTCGTATTTCTTATTGATTGCTCATCTAGCTTTTAATATTCCCTTATGTGCCTATCAAACCTTTTGATATCAACTTATACTGTATTATCCAAATTGATTTGTTTTCAAAAGGGCAAGTAAATTCCTTCTTTTTAAACGTGACAATTTGACTTGGGTTGGGTCTATGAGGGAAGTCGTTAGGGGAGTCCGTCAGCACATCCCGACACGTATGAAACTTGTAGTTACCCCCTTTGTCGTCACTCACTTGCCCAATTGCCCGTTTGGCACCCCAAACCTTTCTTGAAAAGCGAGTAAATATTGGACATTTTTATGGGGCCTCGGGATGGTATCCGGAGGTTGCATCTGGGGACGAGCGTCCAAGGTCTAACCCGACGTGCTTCTCCCAAAACCAAGCGTCAATCGTGACCCCTCAGGAGTTGATAGCCACGGTTGGGAGCGATGGTGGGTGTTGCATTTGTTGCACGCTTTCCTTAAATTCACTATAGTCGAGTCTTGGGTTGCCCCTTGGCTTGACACCGGAGATGGAGTTTACTTGTATTGATTGAGGGGGTTATAAGGAGGAATAGGCCCGTTCTCGCCGGGATAATTACATGCTATTGTAACTGCATTTATTGTTATTACTGTTAATTATTTCGGCTTTCGTTATAAGTCGAAGCACCTTCCGGTTTTCTCCCTTTAGCATACGTAGTTCCCTATATATGTATAAAACCCGGAAGCGTGATTCGAACTTACCGACAATAAGCCTCCTTTGTTGGGAAATACTTTAGTTGAATTACGATTCGTTTATTTATCATTTCTAATTTATACATGCTATGTCTTTCGAAATTGTAACTGCTTTGTGACTCAAGTAATATCATTATACCATGATCGGCTTGACTTACGTGTAAATGTTTTCAAAGGATCCGGCTCGTCAACTTTGTGTTTTCGAATAAAGCCGAACTGAGTGTTGCTAGTATTACGTTTTACAACTTATATTATTAATTGTACTTCTTCTCAAACGGGCAACACTCACCTCTTTTGTTTTAAAAGATAAACGAAGAGCTACGATCAATAGTATATTGTACCCCCCCCCCCTACTGAGTATCCTTTATACTCACCCCTTCTGATTTGGTTCTTGCTTCAGGTAGACAGGTGGCGTTGTCACCTATCTTGTCGGTCGGCAGCAGCAGGTCTAGGTTTGCTCGCGTTTATTGTCTTGTCAGTGTCCCAACAACAGTCGAGTCATTGATTTAATTTATTGCATTTAATATTATGTTTTATTTTCCGTACTTACGTGCCCCTGATGTGGGATAGATTAGTCGAGCCATGGATGGCATTAACTGAATATTTATTTTGGAATCGTTGTATAGATTATGTTGCCGTGGATGGCTTATATGATTAATTGTTATTTCCTGAAATCGCTTCCGCATTCTGTTACTCTGTTATTTTGTTTATTGCTGATGTTGTTGGGGCGTCGTGATGCTGTTGCCGGAGTTTGATTGATTGATTGTCGTTCGCTGGGATGGATTTTTGAATGGGGTACATCTACCTCGTTTGTGAGTTCATCTCGGTGCGGATGTGGTGTCCTTTCTCCTTCTACGGAAAGGGGCGCTACAGTGTATATGCCTAGAGGAAGGTGTGACGAGCATTGAACCTTCCCTTAGTGTAAATAATTCAAAATCACACCAGAGTTGTAGGTGTCGGTGGATTGAACCTCAACTCTTTAATGATGTGACAAGAACTATCACACACATACACGCTTTCTCTTACAACAAGCACTCTCACTGCTTTGCTCTTATAAAGCCATACACCATATCCGTTTCATGAACCTCTAAGAGAGTAAACCACAACTCTCTACAAGAAGCGGCTCCACCTCTAGTTCACACAGGCAAAATGTTTCTCAAGCACTTTTGTTGCTTAAAGTGCAGCATTTGTTAAGAGCATAGCTCATCCTTTTACTGTGCAACACAACATAACACATTACTGTCCTTTTACTACATATGAGACCACTTGATAGTAGTAGAACCAACTCAGTGACTTGTTTTTCTCTTTGAACCTATAACCTAGAGGTAATCTAGATTACGGGTAGGGTTACCATCAACTTTGATTCAAAGTGGTTTTTAGTCCAATATCTCGTGTAGTTGAAGCTACTAAGTCTCTCGTCAGAGGCTTAGTAAGCGGATCAGTCAAGTTCTTACTTGACTTTACATAAACAATTGTTATGATACCATCATGTATCAGTTGTCTCACAAACTCATGTCTAAGACCAACATGTCTAGACTTTCCATTGTAGGTTCCACTGTACGCTTTCGTAAGCATAGCTTCATTATCACAGTATAGTGAAATCGGAGGCATTGGACTTGGCCAAAGACCTATGTCCAACAATATATTTCTAATCCAATCAGCCTCTTTTCCAGCTTGCGCTAGAGCTATGAACTCAGATTCCATGGTAGAATGGAAAATACAAGTCTGTTTCTTGCTTGCCCAAGAAACAGCCCCACCAACAAGAGTGAAAATCCACCCACTCGCAGATTTATTATCTCCCACGCTAGTTATCCAAGTCGCGTCTGAGTATCCTTCCAAAACACTAGGAAACTTTTGATAGAATAATCTAAAGCTAATAGTCCTCTTTAGGTATCCAAGTACCCTACTAATAGCTTTCCAATGATCAGCATTGGGACTGCTCGTATACCTTCTAAGTCTTAAAACTACAAAGGAAATATCTGGCTTAGTGCAATGCATTGCGTACATAAGGCTACCAATAGCACTTGCGTACTCAAGCTGTGCAACTGCTCTACCAGTATTTTTTTTGAGTTTAACTCCATTGTCAAAAGGAGTGTTCACCTCCTTAATCTCGAGATGATTAAACTTAGTCAGTATTTTCTCGATATAATGAGACTGGTTAAATGAATAACCCCCACTATGTTTCTTTACTTTGATTCCTAAGATAGTATCGACTTCACTTAAGTCTTCATCTTAAAGACAGATGATAGATACTTCTTAGTGTCGTTTACCCCAATCATGTTGGTGCCGATGATCAACATATCATCAACGTATAGACAAACTATCACCATATGATCTGGTGTACTTTTAGAGTAAATGCACCTATCAGTACTGTTATACTTAAAACCGAAGTTTAATATAGCAATGTCAAACTTCTCGTGCCATTGCTTTGGTGCTTGCTTTAGACCATAGAGAGACTTAACTAATTTGCACACTTTATTTTCAGTACCCGGTGCTATAAAACCTTCTGGTTGTTCCATATAGATTTCTTCCTTCAAATTGCCATTTAAAAATGCTGTCTTTATGTCCATTTGATGAACAAATAGATCGTAAAGCGAGGCTAATGCAAGAAGAATTCTAATGGAAGCAACTCGAGCAACCGAGGCATAAGTGTCAAAGTAGTCAATCCCCCTACTTGTCTAAACCCCTTGGCAACTAGTCTTGCTTTGAAAGCAGTTATAGCGTCATCGGTGTTGTATTTTTGTCTAAATACCCACTTGCACCCAATGGGTTTAGAACCATGAAGTAAGTCTGCTAATACGCAAGTATTATTACCCAAGATTGAATCCATTTCATCGTTTACTGCCTCTTTCCAGAAAGCAACATCCCGAGAAGCCATAGCTTCTTTAAACGTTTTAGGATCAACCTCAAGTGCAAATACAAACCATATTTCACTTACCACTTTATTATTTTGGTGCCCCTCCACCAAAAATAATAAAGACTGAGAAAAGATAAAATCTTTATCTAGGTCCTTCTCCTTTCTTGCTCTAGTATTCCTTCTAGGTTCTGCTGTCTCAATAGGAACACTAGGTTCCACAACAGACCTTATAGGACCACTAGGCCCATTTGTGTTGGTATAGCAACATTTCCAACATCTTTTGAAAATTTACTTTCAAAGAATTTTACATCCTCGACTCAGTTATAGTATTACACTCCAAATCAAGAAGCCTATAGGCTTTGCTATTTAATGATATCCATCAAATACACTTTTAATAGCCCTAGCCTCTAACTTAGTCCTTTTCGGATCAGGAACTCGAAAGTAGGTCAAACACCCCCACACTTTGAAATAACTTATGTTGGGCTTTCTGCCTTTCCACATTTCATAGGGACTAGTCTTCACAATAGAACTAGGTATCCTATTCAAAATATGACAGACAGCCAACAAAGCTTCACCCCACAAGTTATTAGGTAAGTTTGATTGATTTAACATGTAGTTTACCATATCAAGAAAGGCTCGATTCTTTCTTTCAGCTACACCATTTTGCTGAGGTGTGTAGCTGGAAGTTGTTTGATGAATTATGCCACTTTCTTTGCAAAGTGCATCAAATTCATTCGAACAATATTCCATGCCTCTATCGGAACGTAGAATCTTAATCTTCTTCTCAAGTTGAGTTTCTACTTCTGACTTGTATTTCAAAAAATGACTAAAAGCTTTATCTTTTGTTCTTAATAGATAAACATAGTAAAAACGACTTGCATCATCAATAAAAGTTATAAAATAATGTTTTCCACCTCGAGTTAAAACTCCATTTAATTCACAAATATCAGTATGTACTAAGTCTAAAAGTTGTGATTCTCTTTTAACACATTGAAATGGTTTTCTTACAATTTTAGACTTATCACAAATTTCACACTTTTCAAGTTCATTTTTGACAATGTCTATTAAGCCCATTGCATGCATGTTTTTCAAATTCTTAACAGTTACATGCCCTAATCGACTATGCCATAAAGAAATTGAACACAATATGTAACCAGAAGAAGTTTTTAAGCAGAAGAAGTTTTATTCATATTGTCAATCGACATCTTGTACATCCCATTACAAGAATAACCTTTTCCAATAAATTCACCATTCTTCATAATGAACCAGAATCTACTGAAATTTTAAAACCTTTCTGATCTAAGAAATAAATAGAAATTAAACTCTTTCTAACATCAGGTACAAACAAAACATTAATCAGAGTCAATTTCTTCCCAGAAATGAAAAAGAGTTCGATAGTTCCTTTGCCTCCCACAACAGCCTTTGAACTGTTTCCCATTTGCACTTCTTGTCCAACGACTTCTTCGAAAGTTCACTTGCCATGTTAATTTCAGAAATCGTAGCCACATTAAAGCTAAGTTCAGAAACCATAGCAACCAGGTTCTCCTCAACCATGTCTGCTGCACGGGGGTTGCCACTTTTACATTTTTGGGCATTCTCTTGCATAATGTTCTGGTTCTCCATAAACATGACATTTGCCATTTCTTTTGGTGGCATTAGCATTGTTAGCAACAACAGGTTTTTTAGGTCCGGATTTCTTAAATTGTCCTGTGTTCTTCTTAACACCTGGACCCTTTTTCTTAAAATTGTTGCCTGCCTCAACATAATTCACTCTTGACTGTCCTTGAATCAAATTCTTTCCATCGCGTTTTCGAGTCTCATCTTTTATACGCAGATGTTTTTGAATTTGTTCCAAAGACATGTCCTCGGATTTATGCATCAAATGCTTTGCATAATCTTTCCAAGATGGAGGCAACTTTGAAATTATTGCTCCAACTTGGAATGTTTCAGGCAGGATAATTTGCACTATCCGGAGTTTGTTGACAATAACCTGGAGCTTATGCACTTGCTCTAGAATTGGTTTATTGTCAACCATTTTAAAATCTAGGTAGGTATGAATTAAGAATTTATTTGTACCTTCTTCCTCAGCCTTGTATTTGAATTCAAGGGCCTCCCACAGCTCCTTTGGTGATTTAACATTTGTGTATAAGTCATACAAACGATCAGATAAAGTGTTGAGAATATGCCCTCTAGCCAGCTGCTCATCTTCAGCTCTTTTGGCTCTTTGTTGCTGCAGGGTCTGCACAATATCCTGGTGGATTGCTTGTGCATTGTTGTTCGTTGCAACTGCCGTTGCATCTGTTGTTGCTTGTTGTCCTGCTGCCTGTGCGATATGTTCGGTCGTGGGGGAGCATCTCCAATTTGTGCCGGTGGGGTGACAACGGGCTGCACTGGTGTGGGTGCTGGAGGATCTTCTGAAATTGGCTGGAGGGTTGTGTCCAGCACATAAGTGATGCGAATGACGATTAGGATGAACTTCATCTTCTCCTGCCAACGGCTGAAGTTGTTGCCATCAAATCGATCGAGCTTGATGAACTCTTGGTTCATGATTCTTAACGATTCTGACTCTATCTCTAATTAAGAAGAAACTTTACGATTGTTAGAATATTTGGGTATGGAAATCAGAAGCTTTGACACAGGTGATCCATGTCCTTAAAGTTTCTTTTGCCCCTACTTCGCCGGAAGTTTGCTAAGGTTTCAGGCAATACACTTCCAGGATAATATCAAGCTTTATACAGAAAATAAGAGAGAATTCGGATGCTAGCAATACACCTGAATTCAGGTGAATGTTGTTGTAAAGACTGATGAACACAACACATATATTTATAGGGATTCAGGTGTTAATATTAATTAAATCAGATTAATGCAGGGAATGAATGGTCTGGTTGTTTCAGAATTCATTCATACTTGAATGCATTCAAAGCCCACTACCTGACTGTTACAGACTCCAACAGTCACATCCCAATAGCTATAATCCAATTTAATTAGGTTGTCTGAATTGGGCCCCGAAGTGAGTTGGGCCTGGTCCAGAAAGAAGGCTCTAGGCTCAGAGGCGAGGCTCCTAGTGACGATGCGCACATGCAAAGTGCAAAGTGCGCCATCATGCGACACACGACTAAGCGACGCGGCCCGGTCCGGCCCAAGCCCATGCGCGATGGCGGGCGCGGGCGCGGGTGGTGCGGTGCACCGCACCGCATATCCATCCTTCTCACTTGAGTTCCATAATTAATACCATTAATTAGAATTAACTAATATAGTGCTCATTAATTAAGGGCTCGTTTATGTTTTTAGTATGAGTTATTGCATGTAGTGTTTTGGCAGGTAAAAAAAATCATGTTTTGGAGAAATATTTATGTCAATAACTTGGGTTTACATGTTATGTATTTGTGTTTTCCTTTCATTTGAAAAATGTGTCTTGTTTACTTGTAAAACATGTTATTGGCTGATATGGTGGTATTTGACCTATATACTCTCATAAGACATTAATTATATACGTTTCAAAATATCCAATTTTGAGGTATTATGTTATGCCAGCCTTATTTATCTTCTAATATATATAAAATACTAAAAAGCACGCAGAAAAGTAGGTGAAAAATAATTATTTATTTTATATTTTCAAGATATTAATTTTAGAAATATAATTTTAAAAATTAAGAATATATGAAAGAATAAATAAATAAATTTCTGTAACAATTATTTATCATTTTTAAATATAATTATTATATAATTTATTTTATATCTTGATTGAGATTCTAGCTAAATAAATAAATTTTATATTTTTTATACTCTTTAGTGCAGAAAATAAAAAAATATAATGCAAAATAGAAAACGCAGAAAATAAAAAATTCAGAAGGTGAATACAAAAATGAAATATTCAGAACCACCTTCATATCCAACATTATGTGAATGTGTGCAAAAAACAATTTTCAAAACCTTAGTTAGTTAAATGATCTACATGCAAAATTATTTCACGCTAAAAATTAAAGTAAATATCCCATATTTAGATAATATAGATTTTAATGGCAAATGGACGTAATTAAACACAACTCTTGGACAACCTTTTAATATATCTTTTCACATCCCAACTAATTCACACTAATTAACATGAAAATACACTTAAAGATATATTACTTCCAACAGTATCAAACACGACATGACATGTTAGAATTTATAGAAGTATTCATACATCATAGCTTATTAGGCAAAAGTCTCGGCTGATTGGGTTTATTAGGTCAGATTAGGCCTTTCAGTACCTTCTTTGATTCGGTCAGAACACGCGCAAAATAAAATTTTAAAAAATACAATACAATCTGAGCCCAAGTCACAGGGTGACATGTACCCTATCATTTTCTCGTGAGTTCAATAAATTTGATATTATAAATGACAAATCATTTTCAAATGTCATCATGTCGCTTTGGCCGAGTGGTTAAGGCGTGTGCCTGCTAAGTACATGGGGTTTCCCCGCGAGAGTTCGGATCTCTCAGGCGACGATTCAGTTTTTGTCATTTTTTAACAATGGTATGCTCATGAATTTACCCATGGGGATACTTGATACTTCTGTTAAAGGTAGCCATAGCTGGGGAAACCGTTCCATGGTAAAACAAAAATCACTTCTTTTTTTTTTTTTTTTTCACATTCCAACCACAATTCAAATTGCATAGATTTTACACTTTGGGTTATTGTCGTTATGTTAGCCGAGCAGATCATCTAACGCTCACATGATTGTGATCGCTCGAATGTTAGATTTGTCGCTCATATGAGTAGTTCATATTCAGCGTGAAAAATGGTTCAGGTATTCCATACGGGCTGCTGCACGGCGTGTCGCAAGCCTGTGTGAATGGCGCACGGCCTCCCCTCACGGGGTGTCTCAAGGCCGTGTGCATTGGGGTTTCATCCCACATCGAAAGATCACATTGAAAATGAAGGGTTTATAACCAAATTCACCAAACATAATCACCATATGGTTGCAACCTCTTTTGGCATGTGGTTTAAGCCAAACTTTAGGGTTGTGCTCGGTGGTGATGGAGGTTATACCCGCGTCCAACGGGTGCCCAAGCAGGGGGTTCTCCTCTCCGTGCCCGGAGGGTCGCGACAGAAAGTTACGTATGTGAATCTATATATTACGAAAGTTATAGAATATAATAAAGAAAAAGTAAATTGTATTATACCAAAATTGAGGTAGACCACATTTACGGTTTTACGTACTAACCAAAAATGATATTAAGCCAATGAATAATATTAGAAATTTAAAAATGGCCTGATTATGTATGTATCCCGTTCCTAGTAATAGCCATAAGCTTTGGTTGAAATTATGTGATCATTTCACAATTCTTAAATCTCAACGTGCCATAAAATTAAACTGTGATTTATTGATTTATATATCTTAATTGAAGCTCAAATGCTGAATTAGATAATTACCTTATATATATTTTTAAGGTTATTGTAGTAGGAGAAATTATTAAGCTTCTACTACATTATTAAGGACAATTGTAAAAACAAGAACAAACATATGTTCCAAATGATCCAGCAGATGTGCAGGATCCAAATCCATTGTAAGATTTCAAGCATTCCTCTCTGCAACTCGAAAGTTCACACCCATTTTTGTCCAATACAATTCTGCATCTTTTTTGGGCATCCACTTCAACAAAACCAATTGCTAATGCAACTGCAAAGTCAGATTAGAAAAAATATTGATTTTGCATTTCATTGATGTAAGAGTCAATGCAGTTAATGATCTTGGGATCGATCCGATCATCAAACCGTTTCAAACGTGTAATTATTCGTCCTCGTGTATGTGACTTTTTATTCAGAATTTCTTGGGCAATTTATATCCACTATCCATGAGATTTGGTGTAATTATAAATTAGTTTCTCTGGCCATACATAAATTACAAAAAGTCCATTGAGATTTCATTATTGATGCGAAAGTACTTCTGAAAATGTGACAAGTAGAGAGTTTGGCTGATGTCGACTAGACGTTAAACTGCATTTACTCTTAGACTAATGAAATGTAGGAGATAAGACGCTTCTGGTAGTATGAAAATAATCAAAATCTAATGAACGTGTTACAAGAATTGATAATGAAACCTATGGGTGTTTTTGTAATAATTTAAATAAAAGGAACTAATTTGTAATTATTCCAAACTAAAAGGTATAGTCTACTACTTACTTATTTAGGTGTTGTTTTGAAATTAACTGAAAAAGGTTGAGGAAATTGGGAAAAAAAAGTCATACATACCTGAGAGAACAAGAAAAAGAACCCAATAAAACTTGGCCATTTTGTGTAATACTTAGCGATTTATAATGATGCCCTTCTTTTATTCTCGTCCTTTCTTTGTGTTTCTATATGATGATGGTGATGTGTAAGAGGTACTTATATAGAGATGCCCACATTGATGAGATTTATCTATTTATAATAATCTGAGAAAATAATAATAAATAAATAGGGAAAATTATATCCTGAAGTTTGTCATATTTACATCTAAGTCCTTCTAGGTTCATTATATATATATATATGTGAGCTCCCATAATAGTCTAACATTAAGGTTTCTGTTAGACTTTCGTTAGAGTTTTTAATTTTTTTACAAAAGAGTCATTCAGTTACATATTTAATTCTCAACAAAACCATCACTAAGCTAATAAATATTATTAACATTGCAGTTTTTAAGGGCAAAATCATCAGCAAAAAGTAGATGTAAATAAACTAGAAAAACCTAAATTTAAATATGGCAAACCTCTAATTACTTATTTGTAATTTGCCCTAAATAAATATCTGTGAATGTAAAGAATGGGGAATCCCATTGATTGTTTCATGCTTTAAAGTTATTACTTATTATCATTTAGTTTATTTATGGAATATTTTATTATCATATACATGACTGTTTTACTCCATTGGCAAATTTGGGTAAAATATCAGTAGTTTGGTGCTACAAAAAATTAGGGGCGAATACTCCAATCGAAGCAAGATCGATGAAGTAAATGAGGATACATTAATAGACTTATTGACTTAATTTCCGGTAATAATTAAATTGTTTTTCACAGAAATAATTAAATCAGGGTGAATTACATTTGCCATATTTATATTTAAGTTCACTTAAATATGTTTATTACATATAAGTCCCTAATTGGTTAATATTTCTACATATAGATCCCTAAATTGGTCAACATTCGCTTCTAAGCTGGTGGTGGGGCCTAAATGTATACAATGTAAGTTAAACTAAATGATCTTGAGTGTCGCTTATATCTACAGACCCACATTTTATGTTAAATTTGACAAAATATAGACCAATTTAGAAACCTAAACATAATAAATACATCTAAATAAACCTAAATATAAATATTACAAACCTTGAAAACCCATATATGTGTAATTCGCTCTAGTAATTATTAATAGACGTGCAAGAAGAAGGCAAGCACGTATATATATATGTATGTATATGTTTGACCGTTTTTGAGTTAGTTTTAGCGGTTAAAAAGACTTGCATGCGACTTTCCCGCTAAACATAAAAGCCAGAAAAAAAAAAAAAAAAAAGCTTTTTTCGAATTTGCACTTTTTCATTTGCCTAATTCCCAAACAACAAATTAAGAAACGAAATAGACAGGTAATTACATATTTTTTTTATGATTTCATCATGATCCTACATTTTATTTATTTTTTTTGTAAAATAATTGCATGAAAATATACTCATTGATGATCAATCATGCAAATTGCAAGGGAAAATAGTACTTCTGCATTCTTTTTTTTTTTTCCATTAATTCATATTGTAGGGTACATGTTTTCAATTTTTCATAATTGTCATGATCACCGGCCTGTAATTAATTTTCTCCTTTTTTTTTTTTTCTTTGTAGGAATTGTCTCTGAAACAAGAATTTGCAAATTGTAAGCGTTGATTGAAAGCAATAAATTGCTGAAAAATATTGTGCAATATACATATAGTTTCAAGATAATTGTTAATTTGCTGTGCCTTCAAATTTGAACAATGATGTGTTGTGGAGGTGGAGAAGAAGAACCAAATAGTGGTCCTCCGGCAAGCCAATACAGTACCGCCCCGCCCAAGGCCGGCGGCAATGGATATTCCGGTGTCCCTGCTGGTAATCAAATAGTTAATTAATTCAACAACAACCTTAATTTTGTGGGTGATTATATTACTATATAACTTTCTTCTTCTGTTTTTTTTTGGAAATTTCATTTTAGGCAGTGAAAGAGGAGAGCCAAGGGGTGGTGGTGCAAGAAGTGGAGCCCCTCAAAAGGCTTTGCCAATTGAATTACCAGCATTATCATTAGATGGCTAAATAGAATGACTGGTAATTTTGGATCCAAAGCTTTGATTGGAGAGGGTTCCTACGGTCGTGTTTTTTATGCAAAGATGAGCAATGGTCAGCCAGCAGCCATTAAAAAATTAGATACGAGTTCATCGACCGAGCCCGATAATGATTTTGCAGCTCAGGTTTCATATGATGGTCATTTTGTTGATTCATGTTAGGAATATAATTAAGAATGTTGTCGTTCTAATAGTTCATGATCATTAATCTATGCAGCTAGCCACCGTTTCAAGGCTAAAGAGTGAGAATTTTGTGGGGTTGCTCGGATATTGCTTAGAACAAAATAATTGAATCTTGGCGTACGAATATGCCACGATGGGTTCTTTGCACGACATTTTACATGGTACGTAAGAAATCACAAGTTTGGTCCAAAATAAGAGAGTCCTTCATTATAGAGAGAATTACAACAGAATCCATTAGATTTTCCATAATTACAAAATACCCCCTCTTTATTCAAAAATTACAGAAAACCCCCTGATGTTTCAGACAATTAGAAATTATGGGAGGTTTTGGTATAAAGTACAGGGCGAATTTTTTTAGAATTTTTTAATTGTTTGAAAGCTAGGGGGTTTTCTGTAATATTTAAAACAGAGGGGGTATTTCGTAATTTTAGCTAATTTAGGGATACTTTATGTAATTCACTCTTCAATAGTTCAGTTGAAAAATAAGTAATTTGTTCAAATTATATGTATTTGTAGGTAGAAAAGGAGTACAAGGGGCAGAACCAGGTCCAGTTCTTACATGGAGTCAAAGAGTTAAGGTTGCCTATGGTGCAGCAAAGGGACTTGAGTTTCTGCACGAAAAATGTCAACCGTCGATTGTCCATCGTGATGTCAGATCAAGCAACGTTCTGCTTTTTGATGATTTTCTATCCAAGATTGCTGATTTCAGCTTGACAAACCAATCTTCGGATACAGCAGCTCGACTACATTCAACTAGAGTACTTGGAACGTTTGGCTACCATGCACCAGAGTAAGCTATTATCAAATTTCATCAGCATATATATACTATATTTTTTATTTAAAACCTAGTTAAGAAATGTTGTTCTATTTTGAATACTTACAGATTTTTTTCTTGTTTTAGGTATGCCATGACGGGTCAGATAACTCAAAAAAGCGATGTTTATAGTTTTGGCGTCGTTCTATTAGAACTTTTGACAGGACGAAAACCGGTAGACCACACCATGCCCAAAGGGCAGCAGAGTTTAGTCACTTGGGTAAGTTTTTATTTATTTTTTGGGTGATTTACATCTTCTATCCTGAAGTTAGGTGAAATTACAATACCTTCAGTTTTAGAAATTACCCTAATAGTCGCTGATGTTTCACTAAATTTGTATATCTTCCAAAACTATCCCCCCAACTGAAACCCAAAGTGGGGCTATTTTCTGATATCTACACTTGTTGATAATATCAGGTACTATAAGATAAATTTTCAAACTAGAGGGATCGATTTGTAATTTCACCTATGTTTAGGGGTCGTAGACGTAGTTCACCCTTTGCTTTACCCAACTAATACATGGGTATGTAGAAGTCAATTATCTGTTCCAGTTTTCCTAATCATATATTATACTGCAAATTTCAATTTTGTCCAGGCAACTCCAAGATTGAGTGAAGATAAAGTAAAGCAATGTGTAGATACCAAGCTAAATAACGATTATCCCCCTAAGGCCATTGCCAAGGTATAATAATCCGAAACATAATCTTGAGAAAAATGGGTATATATGGTCAATATTTTGTACTCAAAGGGTCATTACAAATCCTCTATTTTAAACAGTATTACATCTGCTAGATCACATTTACAAATAATTACCCCCCCTAAAGTTTAAGAAATTACGAACTTCACCCAAGGTTCACTATCTTCCGTTAATTTTTCGGTTAGCCTCTAAACTCAGCGGGGAAGTTGGTAATTTCTGAAATCTCAAGGGATTTTATGTATTTTGACCCAAACTAGGGGTAGTTGGTAACTATCCAGGGGTTGAAACTATAACTTAGCGTTGTGTAATACTATTTATGGGTCAATTACCTGGAACCCCCCAAATAACTTCCATATTTCGAAAAAACCCAACAAGAATGGGAAATTACAGCAGCCACCTCAACTTTTGCATTCCGTTTGATATCCCTATTCTGTTAGTTGAACTAACGGAAATTGATGACATTGTCAGTGAGAATATTTTTGAACTGCCAATTTTACCCTTATTCACTATTTCAGTTATATTTTCCTGACCATGTTGCCCTTATGGTGTATATGTAAAATTGAATTTGTTTTTGGGTAATTTTTGTACATAATAATTAATTTTTAAAAAAATATTATTTTTCTGTTTTTTTATTTTAAATCGTGGACTTAAAATGAAAAAGGACAAATTACATTTTGCATCTTTGAACTATACTTTCCGTCGCATTTATACCCTTGAACTATGAAATGTAACAAATACCCATAATAAAATATTTAGACTATGTACCCTTAGATTTATAGATATATATTTATATCATTTATATATTTAAGTATTTTAAACAAATAAAAATAGTTTCGTACCAATATATTCTTAAATAAATATATAGAAAACATAACCTAATACTTGAAATTAAATAGCATGTGATTATTATATATTTTTTCTTGTTATTTTGAGTTTAACTTAATATGGCCTTTTAATTTAAAATTCAAACCTAATATGTTTAACTCAATTTTTTGGATACGAGTAAATAAATATATATTTGACTTAGCTTGAAAAAAGAATACTCAAGTTAATTAACATATTCATCATTGTTTAGAAAGTTAAGAATAAAAAGTAACCAACTTAATCCGAAGCTAATTTAATAAATCTTTAATTTCATATTCATATTATTTTATTTTGAATATTACATATTAATTAATCCCCTCAGGAGTGTATGAGCAATACTATAAAAACATGGATGGCTAAATTGAAATATGTTAGTAACATGGATGGTGTATCTGTAATAAACTAAAACTCAGATTATCATCCAAATTATGTTGGTCTTATGCCAACTTTCTCTAACGAGTTTTAGATTACCCCGGAAAGCATTGTACTGTATGATTTTGCAACGAGGCAAGAAATCTAGTTGTTTGAATATCCCACAACATAGTTCCATTTAGTCTTCATTATCACATGACTTTGGCCTAGCTCACTCATTAGATAACCACTAAGAACATTGCAAAACTCGTCCAATTTATCACCAATTGAATCAATTACTGACTGAATTTTAGCCATCTCATCATAATATATGCTTAGGGAGACCTACCTGAGCAAAAATCCAAAGTTCTAACGGACATAAATGCCCTCAGAGGGAGTATCAGCAATACTATACAAACATGGATAGCTAAATTGAAGTATGTTAATAACATGGATGGTGTATTTGTAATAAACTAAAACTCAAATTATCATCCAAATTACGTTGGTCTTATGCCAACTTTCTCTAACGAGTTTTAGATAGCCCCGAAAAGCGTTGTATTGTATGATTTTGCAACGAGACAAGAAATCTAGTTGTTTGAATATCCCACTACACAGTTCCATTTAGTCTTCATTATCACATGACTTTTGCCTAGCTCACTCATTAGATAATCACTAAGAACATTGCAAAACTCGTCCAATTTATCAAGATTGAACCAATTATTGACTGAAGTTTAGTCATCCCATCGTAATATATGCTTAGGGAGACCTACCTGAGCAAAAATCCGAAGTTCTAACTGACAGAAATGCCCTCAGAGGGTGTATCAGCAATACTATACAAACATGAATGGCTAAATTGAAGTATGTTAATAACATGGATGGTGTATCTGTAATAAACTAAAACTTAAATTATCATCCAAATTATGTTGGTCTTATGTCAACTTTCTCTAACGAGTTTTAGATTGCACCCGAAAGCATTGTATTGTATGATTTTACAATGAGGCAAGAAATCTAGTTATTTGAATATCCCTAAACATAGTTCCATT
Source organism: Verbena officinalis (assembly GCA_958496215.1). NCBI lineage: Eukaryota > Viridiplantae > Streptophyta > Magnoliopsida > Lamiales > Verbenaceae > Verbena > Verbena officinalis. The sequence goes on along the minus strand of OY292390.1, from coordinate 24,577,066 downwards.
TAGTCTTCATTCTCACATGACTTTTGCCTGGCTCACTCATTAGATAGCCACTAAGAACATTGCAAAACTCGTCCAATTTATCACCGATTGAACCAATTACTGACTGAATTTTAGCCATCTCATCGTAATATATGCTTAGGGAGACCCACCTGAGTAAAAATCCGAAGTTCTAACGGACAGAAATGCCCTCAGCGGGTATATCAGCAGTACTATACAAACATGGATGGCTAAATTTAAGTATATTAATAACATGGATGGTGTATCTGTAATAAACTAAAACTCAGATTATCATCCAAATTATGTTGGTCTTATGCCAACTTTCTCTAACGAGTTTTAGATTGCACCCGAAAGCATTGTATGTATGATTTTGCAACGAGGCAACAAATCTAGTTGTTTAAATCTAAGGCCAATTTGGTCTATATAATTTATTCAGGGGTGTATTTGTTATATTTTATAGTTCGAGGGGATAAATGCGATGAGACGTATAGTTCAAGGGGTGCAAAGTGTAGTCTCAAAATAACGAATCTAAAACAAAATTTCAAAATAATCTACTAACATACATGAGAATGTACGCATATTGTACCAGTCACACAATAACATATTCATCCTAGTTAATAACCACATAATTACTAATTCACCCCTAAATACTTTCTGATCCTACCCAAATGATTTCAAAACGAATTAATCTATCAAGTTCTTCACCTGCCCAAAGTTGTACGGGCAACACATAACAAAACAAAATATTCAAAAGTTGTAAAACTTCCATCACAGGTTTCAATTGTATTTAAGTACTACCCTAAAATCATTTTGTTTTCAAACATCAGCATTCACCAAATTCACTCCACTTGTTGATGTCTTATCTATCTTTTTCATTCTCTTAACCTGTCTTACTATTGATGTTAAAGAATCATCCTCATCAAAACAGGGTTGTTGTACAGTGGCCTTGGCCTTCCTCTTCTGCTTACCCTTTCCATTGTCCTTATCCTTAGCCTGTCGCAGTATTAAAACAATAAATGTGACAAAAATTACAAAACACACCCTATTAGAACAATATGATTACAATTACATTAAAAAGCTACCTGTGAGCTTGAATCTGCATCATTTTTATTTTTGTTAGGGCAAGTCCTCTTATTGTGTCCAATTTCTTGGCATATGCTGCATTTGAGGTGTTGGGGTCTATTGCTTTCAGCAGTTTTGGGTTCTTCACCTGGTTCTCTGTTTCTACTAATCTTTGGTCTCCTAACCAATTTCTTTGCTATTGGAGGACGAACCTTTGCAGGCATAGGGGTAAGATCAGTTGGCCAAAAAGCGATGTTAGGAATTGGATGCACAACATGTCTGTAAGCTTTCAAATAATTATCCAGACTGTAGGATGAATATGTGTAGTCCTCAACCCTTTCCCTTTTGTGAGCAATGGCCGCGGCAGCATGTTTGCATGGGATTCCTGTCAGATCCCATTCTTGGCAGTCACATGTTTTCTCCTCCAAATTGATAATGTAGTGCATTGCCCTCTCATGCACCTGGTACTCAATGGAGCTACTCACAGTAAAATGTAGTCCAATGGCTTCCTCCTTCTTTTCATTGATAACTTGGATGCACTTTTCAGTCAGAGGCCCAATCTGCCTCATTCCTCTCACATACCTAGTCCTAACCCTTGTCATCACTTTAGCACTGAAAAAAAGGACCTAAGAGTTGATGAGCGTCTTCTCTTAGGTTTCTTCCTCCCGCGCCCGCCGCCCGGCCCGCGTTATAGGGGAAGATTAGCAAAGCGGGAAAAGACAGAGGGAGGGGGTGGGGGAGAAAAGGGCAACTACCACTTGAAAAGAGCTCCACTAAAAAAAAAAGAACCACCATCTAGAAGAGTTAAGATAGGCTTATCCCTAAGTGCCCCAATCTAGTGGTTAAAAGATTCTAAAATATTATTTGTAACATGATTATTTTTAAACCTTCTGTCAAAGGCATGTCTTGCCCACATTTGTCTGGGTATATCCTCCAAATACTTAAGTGCCTTCTCATTTTTCTCTCCAATCTTGTACATATAGTAGTTGAAGTCTGTCTTAGTGTATGCTTTGGCTGCTCCCCAAAGCCATTTCTTTAGCAGGGCTCCTGGAAATTTCTTTTGGAAGTTGGCATAAATATGCTTTACACATTTCCTATTTATGGCTCCTGTAACCACTTCTAGAATTGCCTCCACTAGTCCCTGTCAAATAAAAATACAATATATTACAAATTGCACCTCCATATTTGGTTGACACAACAATTAAACCATTACTAAAAGACCACATTTATATTTCAGACATTACAGGAAACACCCTTTTAAGTTAGAATTATTACCTTTTGTCTATCCGTCATGAATGTCCACAGCCTATCCACCCCAAATCCTCCTAGAACTTCAGCCAAATTTTGGAAAAAGAACTTCCAACTTTCTTTGCATTCACATTCTACCACAGCAAATGCCAGAGGGTAGATACCAAAATTCCCATCAAACCCAATAGCGGATAACAAAACGCCCCCAAAAGGACCTTTCAAGTGACACCCATCAAATCCTATGAATGAAACACAACCTTCCAGAAAACCATCTGCAAGCCCTTTCAAACCCAAGAAACCCCTTTGAAATACAGGTTCATATGGAATGCTTCTTGATCCTTCATTTCCCTCCAGATTCTTTTGTCTCTCATAGGTCATTGTGAACTTGCTTCCCGGGTTTGTCTTTGCAACCATTAAACCATATGCAGGCAACTGCGTAAAAGACTCTGCATAGTTTCCCTCAATCATCTCAAGAGCCTTCTTCTTAGCTCTATGTAACTGCATGTATTGGGGATTAACCCCAAACTTTGCCAACTCTGCCCTCAACACAGCTGGTCCTGCTTTGGGGTCTCTTCTAACAACTTCTTCTAATTTTTTGGCCATCCACGCAGCTGAGGCCTCATTTGTTCCATCAACCCTGACACATGAATGGTCAGGGACACATTTCTTTACCTTGAAGGTGGTATTATCAGCCATAGTTTTCGCATAAATTCTCCATGGGCAACCATCAGCAGCACAATATGCCCTCACTCTCCCTTTTTTATTTTTCTCTTTTATTATCTTGAATCCTTTCCTAATGACATACTCCCTCAATGCTTCCCTAAATGCATAGACATCAAGAAATTCTTGACCCTCATACAATGTAATCTGAGAAGTAGGGTCCTCAAGAATGACAAATCTGGATCTTGTCCTGCTCCAAGTGGGTCAGCAGAAATGTCTTCATTATGCTCATCCTCCCCATCATCTCCTTCCTCTTCTTCTTCACTGTAGTTCTCACTTGATCTATCCTCAGTGGACGAGTCCTCAAGTTCTGTATCCAACTTAAAATCAGAGTCATCACTGTCCTCAGAAGGACCTAAGCCATCATCATCCTCATCATCAGCTTCTGCCATATCCATGTAATCTTCATCAATTTGATCACTTTCATAATTTTCATCACCATCAAAATCAATTAGTGGTCCACTGTCTTCCCCTTCATCATCATTCCCAGGATCAGATCCTTAGGATCACCACCTTCAACATCATTCATCCCATTTTCAATTTGTGTCACAGTCTCAACTTGAGTGATTGACTCAACTGGAGACTCTGACACATTGCAATTACCCACCTCATTATCTATCTCATTTACTTTTCCCCCTTCATGATCACTAGACTGTACATTATTCACCACATCTTCAGATATCAACTTACAAAAACCACCCTCTACTTCTTTTTCACCAACACTGTCATTCCCCACATCAGACAACTCATTATCCCCACCAAAAATATCATAAATTACATCCCGGCCCCTAACTTCATTTTCAAGGTTACTCTTCCCCCCCCCATACACACACACACACACACACACACACACACACACATCATCATCCTTGCATATCTCATCCCATGCAATATCATCTTGGCCCAAGTCAGCTGCATCTTTTTTACCTTTAGGTTCATCTGTTGGAGGTGTAGAAATTGCATCAGTCATCTGGACAACTTGCAAGTGGATCACAGGACTGTCCTTGAACCACCTGAACATAGCCTTCAAGGTCCTATCATCATAGACACTTTGGCGGGTTTTTATGCCAAGATAATCCATCTCCCAATAGAAGTCTATGCTCTGATCTAAATTCACTGGGACTCCTTGAGACTGAAAGTAGTAGCATGAAGCATCCAAGAAATCCTCAAAGTTGTACGATTCAGAGGGCACTTCAGTCATAATATGTTCTTTCCTTTTGAAGTATAGGTGAATAGTAGGAGTCATCTCTGTGTTTAAGAACAAAGTGAGCATACATGTCAAGAAAAACCACAAGTGCTATAGAGTTTTTCAAATAAACACTTTCAATGTCCTTTAGATTACATAAAGTACCTTACTAAGTACGGAAAGAACCAAAAATTTAGCAAAAACCAAAATGGAAATAGTATGAAAGTATACAAATGAACTTACATTTAGCACCTTTCTAATGTACAATCCTTACAATTACAGCCTTTATAGTTTTTTCAAAATGACTTTAAACACCGGACGATCCAATAAATTACAAATCAAAAACTCTCTAAAAAGAGCCATACAAAATAACGATATCGAAGCAAAGCTATCAATGCTAGATGAAAGATTGGATTGTCAGATTCAAGAACGCAGAAAAATAAAAACCATAAGAGAAATCATAAAACAGTTTAAAAAATCCCAAAAAAGAAAACCCTAGACTGAGTATTACTCATTCGTTAATCAAAAAATGAACCTTCATATCCAATGCCAAAACAAGCCAAAATAATTTCATCACCACAAACATGAACAGTAAATCCATGACAATAAAATAATGATCATTCCAATGCATGTGTTTTTTTTACAAGGAAAATAGCATATAAAACATAAAATCAGTTAATAATGTGCAAAATACTACGATCGAACAACAAAACACACCCTAAATCCTAATTTTTTTTGAAAAAACACCCATAACTCATACCTTTTCTTGAAGTGGCACTTCAACATACAAAGAGAGCAGACGTGAAGCCTGGAGATGGATGACCTTCAACCTCTTGTCCTCTTCCTTTGTTCCTCCTGTCTGACGAAGCGGAGGAAGCAAGAAACCCACCCACTCTGCGACAATGATTTTCACAGAAAAGAGAGAAATGAACAGTCGTGAAATTGTTAGAGAGAGAGAGAGAGAGAGAGAAGAGGTATATGTTTTAGCGCCCAAAATGCTAAGGGGTATTTTGGTCATTTAAAATTTTGTACCTTTCAAGCTTTTTTTTTGAAATCCAGTCGTATTAGTAAAAATTCATTTTTGTCTAATTTAACATTGACAAAAAGTCCAGGGGGTCTAACTTTCATTGATTGAGGTGGTTGCTGTAATTTCCCATTTTCGTTGGGGTAATTTGATAACAACTCTGTTTTTGGGGTGTATATAGTAATTATTCCTACTATTTTAAAATAGAAGATCCAAAATACAGTAATAAATTATCAGCTTGAACTTCTCATGAGGAAATAAAATTCTCATGTTTTAATTGTTAGATGGCAGCCGTTGCAGCACTTTGCGTGCAATACGAAGCAGATTTTCGGCCCAACATGACCATCGTCGTTAAGGCTTTGCAGCCGCTTCTCAACTCCAAACCAGCTGGTCCTGATTCTAATGCATGAACTATTTAATTTGTAGTGAGGCAAAAATTAATATACCAATTGCTTGTATATATAACACCATGAATTTGTGATCATCATATCCATTTTTCTGATAGAAAAAACCCATTCTGTATTGTCTGATAACTGATCCTCAGATGAGTATTTTTAGTATGCTAATTTACAGCAACCAGATTTTTTCGTGCAACTTAAAGAATTTAATTTTCATGCGTCCGGTATGAAATGAACTTATAATCATAGAATCGACGGTGATAGTCACATAGATTATATATCCACCATGTTGCATAAAATCAAAATTGAAGGATTAATTTATCCAAAAAATTCAAGACCTATAACATTTAACAATGTCCACGTTTTTTTTACCATATCTATAGCTCTTCCTACCGCCAATTGCAGCTGCGTTCCTAAGGATTCGAACTCGATCGAGACTTCTGGATAAACTAGCGTAGTGCTGAACCGTTAAGCTATACCACCAGATTTTACATATGCCTTCAATTTTATGATCTATTCCATCTTTTGTTTTTAACATATTTATCAGGTAAATTAAATGTTAGATATTACAATTAGACTCCAAAAGAGTTTATGCTATTACAAATAATATCCAAATGAAATTTAGGAGCAACCCATGGTATAAAAAAATAAGGATATTTTCGTTATTTACTATTCATTTTTTATAACATCATCCAATACATAACGAAATCTTAATGCTTGCGTGTAGTTTGTAATTATTCAATTTCGTGTGGGGTATAACTATAATTATTTGACTAAGAGAGTCATTAATTATAATTTAGCAAACTCCTTTGGTGTCTAAGAGTAATTTTCTCTATAAATATTATAAAATCATATTCAACACAATCCTTAGGGTGCCATTGCTTTATGCTAAAAGCACGAGGATGATTTTAATAAAATTTAGAAACTGGAGGACCACTAAGTTGATTTAAGGAAATGTGAGGGACAAAAAATAAGTTTTTTCTAACTTCGGGTTAAAGTGCAATTATTCCCTGTTTTCTATTAAGCGGCAGCATCAGAACTCGCTTCAGAAGGATAACAAAAGTTGGAAACTGAGAAAGCAGCAGCAAAGATGGAGGTGGAGAAAGCTGCAAGAGAAGCTGAAATAATAGAGGTGTGGAATAAAGAAACAGTGCCGAGGGTAATGAAGATTGTGAGCACAAGGCTTTCTCAGAGAGACGTTATTTCTCTGTTGCTTGTTAGCCCTTGGATTCGTCGAAATCTGATATCTCACCCTTCCTTATGGCTGGTAATGTGTGTATACACATATATTCATGTTTGTAAAGATCGCTGTTATCTTAATTATTTCCTAATCATGGATTGAGAGTTCTGAATTGTGACTATATACTATTTGGAATTGTCGGCGGCCGAGGTTTTTTAGTTTTTTTTTTTCTCTTCCTGGGCTTCGATTTTTCATTCATTTTCCATTTCCCTCCCATCCTCCTCGTGCAGGTAATTTATATGTGGTAAGTGTTTGTGTGTTAACTAAAGTTAGGGAGTTGTGATTTAGATCCTCTTTTGGTGTTTGTGATAATGCGTGTGAGAGCGTTTTCCTGGTGTGAGAGCGTTTTCCTGGGTATTCTTTTATTGTTATTCAATACTCGTTCATGCCATCATTGTTTGTTTGTCTGTTGGCCTTAGAGATATAAGTCATATGAAGGCCACTTTTCTTGCTTAATATTGCCTTCAAAGTTGTGGAATTTGAGCTTGTGGCCTAATATTTTGTAATGGCTGTGAGTGCTTTATTTCTTATATTGGATTTTGCTCAGGTTCTTGATTTTCATGAGATGGGCAATGCTGGGGATCGTCTTGTGTCAGCTCTCTCACTGGTCAGTGTTATCTTTACCCTGCTCCTTTTCCTATTCGAATGGCAGTTCTTCTTTCTGCCTGTTGAGTATGGTTTCTGAGGAAAACAACTACAAAAAAGAATAGGAAATTATAATCTAGTTCAAAAGGTCATGTGGAGTCATGACTCATGAGTATGAATGAGAAATATGTTTCTAATCTTTCTTAGTATTTAGTGTTTCCTTTTTAAGTTTCATATTTAAGATGTGTCTGTTATCTTGAATTTCAATTGAAGAAAGAACCACACTCATTATAATGATGTCTAACAAATCTAGATGTGGAATGTTGATTTGCAGTCACGATACCAGAATGTGAAGCATATTATCCTTGAGTTTGCCCGTGATATTGAAGACAAGCATCTTGAAATTGTTAAAAGCAAGGTAACTTTTCCGCCAATTGCTTTTATATATCGTTGACTCTTTAATGCGCTGGGTCCATTCTTGTGTGTTTTGGAAGTATACACTTTAATTATATTAAAATTGAATTGGATGAGAACTAAAAATAGTTATTTAGTATCTAAGTTTTGAAATCAAATTGTTCAAAAGACTATGATTTCACCATCAATGCACTTGCAACTATATATAAAGTGTAGACATTATTCAAAGTGGTATGATTTATCTGCTGTAAATTAGGAAAAAATTATCCATATTCACCTGTTTTTGAAAATTAATTAACTTCTTTTTATGATCAAAATTGCTTGCAGTGTGGACATTCTATTAAAAATCTAGAGGTGCTCAATTTAAACAGCTGCCAAAAAGTTTCTGATGTGGGAATTGAATTTATAACATACAATTGCCCCAATTTAAAGTGTTTTTCCATCTACTGGAATGTAAGGTATGTCATGTTGAAACTTGAATGTAAACAATGTTTTTGTACTTTGAAGATTAAAATTGAGATAAAAGCCTAAATCCACAACTTATAGGCTTACAAATATAATTGGCGTTTCAGGGTTTCGGATCTTGGCATTAAGAACTTGGTCAGAAACTGCAAACACTTGATTGATTTGAACCTGAGTGGTTGCAAGGTATAAAGAAGTGCTTTTTGAGCTGCTCTATAATCTGTACTCCTTTTGTCTGAAATTATGTCTTACATAGGTTGGTTTATGCCACACTACAGAACATCACTGATGAAAGTTTGAAATTGATTGCCGAAAATTATCGAGGGTTGCAGCTGTTGAACCTAACAAGGTATCATAATTGACTGCGTTAAACAATTTTATCCCTGAAATTAAGAAAATAAAATTTGGTCTTGTTTCACCCATTGAATTTAAGACTTTAATCACAAACAATGCTCGTTTGCCTTCCAGACCACATGTGTGAAACATTTGGTACCTATAAATAGCACTCTCAAGACTTTTGAACTATGAGTTAACTTATTATGTCAAGTAATTGCATAATTATGTCTTGCCTAAATTTAATCTAGAAAAGAAGCAGTAATTGCAGCGTCGTTTCCTGTAACTATGTTCAATTACACAAACATCTCATTCTTGGTATCAAATCTACACTTACCTCTCTTACTGTTACACTCTTTTCATATTCATTACACGTTATTTAATGCCATTACTTAAATTATTATAAACTTCCCGAATTGCTCTCGCATGTATGGACGATGCTATACAATCTCTTTCTGAGAAGTTTTTTACAATTTGTATCACATCTTGATATATCTCGCCATTCCAAAGTGAACCAATTTTACAGTCTCCTAACACTGAATAGTTTAATGGGTGTGTTTTAGATGCGTCAAGCTGACTGATGAGGGTTTGAAAATGATACTAGTAAACTGCTCGTCCCTGCAGAGCTTGAATCTTTATGCCCTTTCCAGGTACTAAAAAAAGAGAAAAAGAATTAAAGCTTTCTTTCTCACTTGCTGTGGATTACGGTGATAATTTGATGAATTGTTCTGTATCTTACTTCTTTATACAGTTTCACTGATGTAGCTTACAAGCAGATATCACTTTTGATTCATCTTCAATTTTTGGATCTGTGTGGCGCTCAGGTATGATTGTAATATTGACATTTATCCATTGCTTTGTGGTCACTGAATGTACTTTTACTGCAATGAATCTGATTCTTTTGTATATGTCAGAATCTATCTGATGATGGACTATCTTGTATAGCCAAGTGCAAAAGCTTGACATCTCTCAATTTGACATGGTATGTAAATATAAGATCTCCTGGTGTACTCTCATTGTATCAAACATTAATAATCTTCTGAAAACCTGAGTGCTTTTGTGTCAAGAACAGGTGTGTGAGAGTCACTGATGAGGGAGTCGTAGCTATTGCAGAATGCTGCAGATCTCTTGAATTTCTGAGGCTAGTATCTATGCTAAATAATAATAAATAAATAAATAGTTGCTCTTTTCTTGTTTAATTAGTTTCTTAATAACATTATGTTTTTTACTTTTGATACTGCAGCCTGTTTGGAATAGTTGGGGTTACGGACAAGAGCTTGGAAGTCCTTTCAACCTTCTGTTCAAATACAATTACAACCCTTGATGTCAATGGTTGCATCGGCATAAAGGTGCTTAAGTGTTTCTGTTTTACATAAATTCTACATTATAAAATATTGAAAATACCATTAATTGTCTCTGGTTCAAATGAGAAGCAGGTAATTTAAATACTTGTGATAATGGTGATTTAAATTTCTCCTCCTGGCTGAAATTTCACCATGTATGTTTATGCTGCCCATAGTTTTGTCAATGTTCATAAAATATTATTACTTTTTCCTTGCAGAGACGAAGTCAAGATCAACTGCTTCAGTTGTTCCCAAGACTTAGGTGCTTTAAAGTCCATAGCTAAGCTGTATTTTCTGGAAGAGAACCAATTCTTGCTTCAAAGTGAGTACATCAGAGCTCGAAACTACACGATCTCAAAATCCCATTGGAAATCTCATCATATTTCAAATTGTAAGGTCAGATTCAGTTGACGTAATTCATTGTGTAACTCTTGTTGGCTGTCAGAAAAGGGCAGATATTCTATTTTTGATTTTCTTCAGAGGATTTTCATGGCTTGTTGAACACTATAAGATTGTCTCAATATATAGTTCGATAATTATACGTTTCAAATCTTTAAAGGCTACATTTGGATTGAATAGATTTGAAGTTGAGGATTTCAAATCCATCGAGCTTGCTTTGATAAACGCATATTACGGTGAAATCATTCAAATTTGAACTCATTTGAAATTCCTTTGGCAATCCAAAAGCAGCCTAGAGTATTCACCATGGCCAAGGCCAAGGATTTCCTGGAAATGGGGCTATAACAGTTAATAAACTAGACAGTGTTATTCCATATTTTTGTAAAATTTTTAGTAAATCAACCTACATTGGTGTAATTGGAGATATTCTCTTCTTTCAATCTGATACATTACAAGCAAAATTGTTTTACTTTGCATATACATATTTTCTTAGCTTGGCATTGTAAGAGGGTGTTTGGCTGAGCTTATAAGCTCTTTAAAACATCTTATAAGTTGTTTATGAGCTTATAAGATATTGCAAAGTGTTGATAAATATTTTTTGGAATGAGCTTATTAAGCTCTTAAAATAAGATGTTATGAGCTTATAAGCTCTTTGAAAATAAGTTAGGAATCTCCAAATTATTTTAAGATCTTAACATATTCCTTCATATTTTTATCATATTAATTACATAATTATCATTACTAATATCTTATAATATTTTATAAGCTTATGATTTTATTTTTATTCAAATACTTTTAAATCTTATTCTTAAAATAAGATTTAACATCTTAAGAGCTTATAAGCTCTTTAAAATAAGTTTACCCAAACACCCTCCAAGTTTGACAACCTGACAATCAAATATGACAAGAGCAGAAATGGAATTAGCTTCCATCAATGAACCTCAACATAGACAAAGTTCCTGCCCTTGAGCATTTCCCTCACAACACAAACCAGCTCAATAATCACGAAAAATGTGTTCGTAATCCATGCAAGAAACTGAAAAATAGCAGGAAGAACCACCGCCGAATTGAAGAAATAAGCTAATACAAAGATCAGTTGAACTTGATCGGTACAGACCCACAAATTTAAAGAAGAATCATACCTTTTAAAAAATTGAAAACTATGTGCACCTAACCCCAAAAAGTTTAAGGGTAGCTTCCCTAGTTTTTAAATCTTTAAGTGATTTTCTAAAATAGCTGTTACTAGTGAAAATAAGCTAGAAATGCAAGCGAAAAAAGCGATATGTGGACCTGCTGTCATTGCAGGTATAAAGCGAAAAAGACCAACTATGTGATCTCGTTTGCACTTCAGAACAGCACAGAACAGACTATGCTTCAATCCAGCACACCACAGCCATTCAAATGACCATATGCACTAGTATTAAGAATAGTTTCCAAATTCAAAACACGCAATAGAAGAGCATATGAACCAACGCTCAGCAATTTATTTCCAAGAAATCACAATTAAAATAATGACGCCATCACATTGCAGAATAAGATACCAATCTACCTATATTTTGGATGCAAAATGAGGAATTGAGCTCATTATCATAATTTTTCTATAGGGCAAAGGTGGCATGATACAAAGGAGATCATACGAGATCCCGCACCTCGAAAATAAATAGAGGAGGAGAATGTTTTCTATCATTACAATCGCTTTTCTTTCTTCTTTTATAGTACCAGCTAGCTATTTTACTTGAATTTCTTCTTTATGCCAGGCCCTGCAGGAAACAAAATGATGTGTAATGCAAGTGAGATAGCAAAGGCTGGGATTCAAATCGGACGAGACATGGAAAACAATAGCACAACCTTACTTCCCTAGGTTTTGTGAATTCAACTTCTTATGCTTTGAGATTAGCGAAGGATGATTAAATAATATCCCAACTATGCCTGTTTTGGTAAATATTTGGCCTACACAAACAAAAACTGAAAATTGTGCCCCACTACTAACACAATAGAAGTCCTACATTTCCTTAGCATGATAGTGCAATGTTACACATTTCATACACCATTTGGATGCTCTTATGTTATAGTGATATGTCAAGTTCAGTTCAAATTTGACATTCAAAGGATAACATCAACAGATAACAATAACTATGATTCTCATTATTAAAGCATCTTCGAAACTAATCCCCTAAATGCACATGCATCTCATATTAGGACCCACTAAAACTTACAATTCAGTGGACTAATTACCAAGAGTTCACTGTAAAAACACAACACAACAGGCAGAAATCCGATTCTGAAGTTATACCAAACAAAGTCATTAGAGAGTGAGAAACATAAATAGTTGAGAATCTACGGTATAATTTAGGACAATGAAACACAGAAAATGGAATGAGAAACTAAAATAGTTGAGAATCTAAAGTATATTTCAGAAAAACATACCTCTTGTCAGCGTCTAGGCATACAACGGAATTCAGCTAAGAGTGCTATGTGATCTGAAGACCATTCTGGAGAAGGAAGAGCCGTATCTCTTCGTAAGCTATCCTCATCCAACAGCTCCAACAGAGACTCCACAGTTAAGGAGTTAGCTAAAAAGAACATATGATCTCAGAGCCTCAACAATATCATACAGTCCTCATAACGTGACAAATATAGATATTAACAGTTGAGAAACACAAGTTATACCCGTATAGAATATATAATCATGGGTGCCAATAAAATCCTTGGTGCAGTTTGTAAATAGTGGTTCATTTGTAGCAAGATCCATTCTCCTTCTCTGCTGTAGACCAGGTCCGATCCCAGCTCTCACAAAGGATGAGTATGCGCTTACCTGGGAAATACAATGCAACAAATTGGTAAAATTGGGCATATGAATAAAACGCAAAGCTTAGCTCAGAAATGTCCATAATACACAAGATATTATACCAATGGTAGCTTATGCATTAGTTTGGCAGGAGGGCGATTAATTCCAAGTGGGTCTATGGCCAAGTCTGGATGAAGTGGATCAACTTTCCCCATAGCAAGGAGGCAATGAGGAGCACTGGACGTTAAAAACAAGAGAACAAAACAGAAGTTGGTATGTCTAAGGTACTCCAAATATGTAACAGATGAAACTACAAGCATCTCGACAATAACTATAACATAAGAGCACCTTCCAGGAACTGAATTGAAATCACCACACACCAACATTGGGATGTGTGCACTTATAGCAATTTTTTCCAGTCCTTTCAGTAATGTATGAACCTGATATGGATAAAAGACACAAGAGCAGCTTCAATAAGTGAACTTCAGAGAAAGCAAGAATGCTAAGAGATATAATGGTCTCCGGCGAGAACCTGCCAAAGCTTGACATCTTTCAACTCTTGATGTACATTAACATGTGTGTTGGCCTGTGTTAAGAAGAATTATGTAAAGATCATGAGATTCTCCCCAAGTAGCTAATTTAGTAAATGAACTACTGATATAAGACTTGATGTGTTCAATTCATTCAAATTATTTGCAACAAACAGAAAAGAACGATCATACTTCAAAGTACCTATATAAATTTTTTTAAAGAAAAAAAAGATCATTTACAAAGAGAACAGAAAAATATATGCTGCAGCAGCACTTGAGCCACAACAATCAGATCTGAAGAAAGAACTCATGTCCTCATTCTATTAATATTCTTTTTTTATTTGCTCTCAAATATCTAAAGCAGAAATTATTCAGATAGTCAGCAAAAAGCCTGAAACAGAAGAGTAGAGATCCAGAGTCGCATGGAGCAACCTCTGTCTCAAACTTCTAGTTCCACACTAACTAGTCTTTCACCTAAACATTAAAATAGTCATCCCAAGGAAATTAGCATAGAGCCTTTACGAGCATCCAGAACTCTCAAATCTCAAGTGATTTTTACATTTTAAGACTAAATGGCAGCTGCACACATTCGGCTACAACAAACCCTCAGTTTTCCACCTAAATGTTTGCAAGGCAAAATTAAATCTCTACCTCAGAAAAAAATACTTGACTATTTAGTGACCTCTGGAGAAAAATTCAAATTATAAAACAACACCCCAATCAACCAAAATGCATTCTTAAATCAACTGTCATCATATTCGGCAGATGCTAGTTAGCTGTGGTGAAATCTTACCACACAAACAAGCTGGCGCCCCTCGGGGTTATCAGTGCTCTGGTTACTGAACTTAGCTTCGAGGACGACAATCAGTGCGACATTATCCTGTATGGAGTAAAAGGATATCAAATGATATCTGTATCAAAAGTATCAGCTAAAGTGACAAACCCAATCAGGATGAAAAAAGTTTTTACTTTATTGATACACTACCTTGACCAACCGATTTAGGCAATTTTTCTTCTGAGCACTCTGAACTGCAGCATCAGTTAGAGACTGGGCAGCTTTATTGAACTCAACCTACAGAATGAAATGGCAACAATTATAACAATAATAAAGGAGCTCGGTGATGTTATGCACACTGAGGCCAATTTAGTCACCTCATATTTTTTGACATGAGAAAACCTATCACGCCGGAAGAAAGTAGCACAACCATCAATACTGTTGATGTTCCCACCAAAAACCTGAGAATGGTAATAGCAAAGTTAATGAATAACAGCATCACTTTTAAACATCCGGAATCAAGATATCCATACACCCACCTCTGTTGTTCTCCTTATAAACAGAGCTTGATAACCATGTTTATCCAGCTCAGGAGCAAAAAATTCCTCAAAGTGATCACTTTGAACCTGATAGGTGTGATTAAAACAGAAACAGGAAATTAGTGAAGGTGGCATGTTTGGGCATGAACATGCACATTAGAAACTCTAAATGGCTCAATAAGTGAAAGCTTCCACATATACAAGACAAATAATTTGATTGCGAAGCAACTCCTGTCACAGATGGGATAAAAGAGCGGCTCAAGAAAGGCTTGATAAAAAGGAATATATTTGTCATTACCGATAAATGAGGACATTATTAAGTTGAAAAGAGCTGCTAAGTGAGTCCCGCCCACACCAGAAAAATAAATAACAATTGAATTCAACAGATTAAATTAAATCATTTGCTAGAAAATAAAGCTGAAGCAAGCCCGCCCACACCAGAAAAAGACATAACAATTGAATTCAACAGATTAAATTAAATCATTTGCTAGAAAATAAAGCTGAAGACGTCCTCTAATCTTTAAAGCTTCTGGGCAAATGCTCAACCCAGTTTAAACAAGGTTTTAACCTAATCATCAGCCATTCTGCCGAAACATGTTAAACTTGTCAACTCTAAGGTGACAATTCCGTCGGATCTAAACCTTTTAATTTGTTTCACAAACCATCATAAAGAATACCTTAAAATTTCACCATTTTAACTTCTAATGCTTTGGAAAGGCAAAATGGAGTTCGACAAATTTTTGTATACCTCTTGAAGACAAATAATGTCCGAACGATAGCCGACTATTTCTCGTAATAGATTTTGCCTTCGGTAAGCCCAAGAAAGAGCCCAAGTGGGGCAATAGCTGTATAGTTCATTATTAGCATATGCATCAGACAGAATGTTGTATGAGAGCACTGTGAATGTCCCTGCCGAAGAAATCCGACCATCCAAATCTAAATGCCCAGGCATATCAATTCCACTCACACAAATCAAACGTCGTGGACTGGGTGATGGAGCTGGTATCACACGGGAAGTTAATAAGGTACTGGAAGGTCCTACAGCTATATTTGTTTCAGCATCAACTACAACACACTCAAATTTAAGGACATGGCCAATGTCATCAGCTGTTGGTGTATAAGTCTTATAACAGCCAACTTCAAACCATGTTTCACCGCCATTCCTTTGTGTAACTGCAGCAGGATACAAAGCAGTAGTGCCATTCGACAAGCTGGGATTTGATTGAGATATTGCCAAGCCAATATTACTACCAGTACTGTTGAAACGCCCGAAAATTTCTTCGTCTTCATTTCCATTTTCATTCACAGAACTAGCAGCACGATCATGAAGAACACGGTGGTGTTGCCAGGCATCGGAAAAGCACTTCGGCGAACAATGGTAACTCTTGGCAACAGGTATTTTCGCCTTTACACATCCAAGACATTGTAATGTAGCCTGCTCAGTTGGGTGAACACTACAAACTGCAACTTTTTTGTCACTTTGTATGCGATACCTACAAGGAAAACCAACAACTTCCACATGAAAATTTGTTCAAGACCAACACATTTCGATTTATTCAATTGCGGGGGTTCTGATTGCATTGATAACTTTATCAACATAGACAATCCATACACCTACCTAATACAGCTCCTAGAGAAACAATATGGTAAAAAACTCAAGATCATGTTCAGACATGTTTTTGCGTACAATGCCAATGCTTACCATCAAACTAGAGGTTTATCTGAAACTGCTTTCCCTGGACAGATTGATACTACAGTTGGAGATTATAGCCATATAATACAAGGACAACATTAATTGAGTCCTTTCAGGAGCATCAATACGTAAGAACAAAGTAACTAATAATAATAATAATAATAATAATAGCAACTTGTACTTAATAACAATAGCACATTAATCAATAATAATTGAGGTAATGTAGAACTTCAAATGATTCCTTCAAAAAAAGAAAAAGGTACCAATAAAGACCAAAAATGTATGCCAGTCAGCTGCAGAACACACGGCACAAGTTTCAGTTGACTTATGTAAATATGTTAATATATTCTCCAGGAATCATTGCATAGTTTTCTTCTACCGGACAGATAAAGTCAAAAGTAGACTGACCAAAGCTAAGGCCTGTGCAATTACAAACCGAAGACAACACCAACTACAGAGAAGAAGCAACAATGTGACAACAAGCAATTAGCAGCCTGGACGGCCAACAACTAGTTCCGACCAATAACATCAGAACGTTGAGAAAAGGCCTAAAGCACAAATATCAAAATCATAAGTTACGGAAATTTTCGATAAGAAGTCCCAAAACAGCAAGAATCTCAGACACATTCTTAAAACCATTAATAAAGGAACGATTTTTCAGTTTATCTCTTTAATACTATTCACTATCCAGTAATTGATTCTCTTTCACCTTCACACACAAAGCTCAACAGTCAACACTAAAGACAAATCAGAGACACAGACGAAACTAGTTCCAATCTAAACCCACGCACCGACGTTTTCATAAACAACTTGCAAACTGCATATTAAAGACCATCAGGACTTCAGAAGACCAGTTTAAACACAAATTACACACCCTCAGGAGTCATGGTTACACATGCATTCTCGCAATATAAATAATCACAAACAGCACAAAAGCAAAAGACTATCATCAATATAATGGTCAGAAAACTCACCATTTATATCTCAAGAAATGCCCGTCAATGGGGTTCAATTCAGTAACGTCATCCGCAATAACAGACTTATCAAAGCGCCTTAAAAGCACATAGGGACTCAACTCGCATCCTACAATTGGTATATCGGACGGCAGGTGCACCCGTAGCACACTCAGCATTTTATGCTAATCTCTCGCGAATCCAATGCCTCAATCTCTTCTCCAGGCGTCCCTTCGAACCCTAAAACAAATACAATCAACAACTCTCGGCGGACTTGTGGCGGATCCGCCATCACCTGTATAAAGCGCCAGTCGCCAGCGTTCTACTCTCAAAACCCTAATCAATAACAAAAAACGGAGATCAATTTATACCAAAGGTTGATGAAAATGGTAAGTCTTTACGATCTTCCGGAATCGAATTGGAAATTTAGGAAAAATAGATGATTCGAACGGAATAGATAGAGTGCGGGATGTAGATATCAGTTTGCATGTAATCGTATGAGAGAGAAACAGATGGGGATCGTAGAGGAGCCAAGTAAGTGTCGGAAAATCGATTGATTGGAAGAGTTAGGGTTTTACAGCATTGAAGAGAGAGAAGGTGAGAAATTAGGGAGAGGTGAAAAGGGTCTTCTCAACACATTAATAGGAGCGCAAAAGAAAAATGATAATTAAGAAAAAAAATAAAAAGAAAGAAATATAAATATTAAATTTATTTGATTGTTAAGAAAAAATGAAAAAAAAAAAAAAAAAAAAAAAAAAAAAAGAAAAAACGTCAAACAAAGAGTAGAGTGAAGTAGATTTTTCTTTCTTCTCGTTTGCTCTACATTTTTCCTAAATTATATTAGGGATAATGATTTTTTCCTAATTGAACTATGACAATTTTTATATTTTACCATTTAAATTTTATTTTTTTGCAGTTTAGTTCTTGAACTAACAAGAATTTTTGCAATTTGACATCTTCGACGAGAATATTACATCGAAAAATTACATCGTGTCATATGAGAAATATAGATCCATGTTGTAGTGTTCCCCTTAACGTCTCAAAAATAAACCCTCAATCACTTTCAGAAAATTTGGAGTTCTTATCATCCAATTGAATATTTAAAAATAATCTATCAAAGTCGTCGTTATTTCAATTGGGTGATAAACACCAAGGTTTTGAAACCCAGCCCGGACCGGCCGATTCGACCTCTAGAACCGTCGACTGGTCGGAAAACCGATCCGATCAAGTCTTCAAAACGGGACTCTCTCAAAAATCGCTCATTTTATGATAAAACTGTTTGAACTGTCGGTTGAACCGCCAACCCAATTGAACTGGTATTAGGTTAATGGAACCTCCCAGTTCTTTTTTCTAAAAACTTGAACTGCTGCTGTTTTATTTATCCTTCAATTTCTTTAGCTTTTTCCCCACTAAGAACCAAGATTTGTTTTTCTTTTATTTCTCTATGGGCCCATTTGGATTGGTAGAATTAGATTTAGAGGAGGATTTCAAATGAGTAGATTTGAAATACCTTTGATTTGGATAAAATGAATTTAGAGAATGGGCATTTACGAAAACCCCCTTGCAACTATGTGTTTTTTGGCTTCTCCTTCCTGCAACTTTGAAACCTAACACTTACCCCCATGTACTTTGATTAGTGGTGACATGACACTGTTCCCAGCTGTTAACTCACGAAAAATGCTGATGTCAGCCCTAATTTTCCAATTTTACCCTCAAGGGGTCAATTGTTATGTTTCTTTGGACAATAAATACTTGGATTTTTGTTTTATTTTTTAATTGGATTTAAATCCCTAATCCAAAAATAATACAAAAATATTAGTAAAAGTAAAAAGTAAAAATTGACTGTAACAAACTCAAGGTAAAAAATATCATGAAAAGATATAAATGCCCTCAGGAGGGAATTTGAAATAATTTTAATATTTTTAGAAATTCATCCCCAAAAATTGAAGAATGTAATTCAACGTGAATTTACAATATTGCCCTCAGGGGGAAATTTGTCATATTTTTCATAACTTCTACATTTTATGAAAAAAAACTCTAAGTATGAAAACAGGCAATGTTATTGACTATAATGCCATCAGGGGGCTTTTGTCATATTTTTCACACTATATGCATTGATTGAACCTGAAAAAAATTAAGTAAACGATAATCATCCATAAATAAAAAAAATAAACTAATATTAACTACTAATAATATTTATATAAATCAAAATAAGGCCAAAATAACCATAATATCCACAATAAAAGAAAGGCCTCTTAGGCCATAATCAGTCTAGGGGGTCATCAAAATAACAAAATAAGGCCATATTGGCCATGCAGTCTTGGGGGCCGGGGGGGCGGGGGGGAGTCAACAATTTTTTTTTTTCTTTTTCTTCTTCTTCTCCTTCCTCTCACCACCACCAGCCTTCTACCTACGGGGCCGGGCCCTCTGCCTCGCCAAAGCCCTATTCAGGAAGGGCTTCTTCCTTTGCAACATCCTCGTCCACCGGATTCTCCTCGACATCGCTAAAACCGTTATCTTCATTGTCGGAATCTCGGATGGGTACTTCATCAGCGACAAGATTAGCTGGCTCGAACTCGTAGAGAACGGTCCGGTATGTGATAAAGAGGTATTTGCAGAGGTTGTAGGTGGGCAGGCCATGCATGCAGAAATCCCTCACATATTGAGGCTGACAAAGAAGAAATTATAGACTGTTAGGGGGAAAAATATAAAAACATTGTTAATATAAAAAACATTGCAAAGGTTGTGGTTGCGGGCATACCTACATGCCAATGTGAGAAGAATCCTCTCTGCATCTCCCCTTAGGTCTGGAAGATCTCGCATTAAGATCATCTAGTAGAGCGGGTTTGCCATTATTATTTTTGAACCTGCAAAAAGTTTACAAAAAATACCCTAAAGTTAGAATATATCGACAAGAAAATAATGGAAAAAAGCCTCGATAAAATAGACAAAAATACTATACATGCAACCTTTTTGTGATTATCACTCTGTGAGAGAATGTGGGGGAGGAAGACAATGGAGTTTGGAGAGTATATGTGTGGAGATTTGTGAGACATAAGGGTATATATAGAGGAGGAAATTAGAGGGGCGCATTGATTTGTTCTTTAGAATTCAAGGGGTGCATTGATAGATTGATGGTTGTGTTAGAGTTGTGCCCTGGAAAGCTGAACTGTTTCAGGCATTTCCCATGAAACTCTAGAGTGGAATGATCAAGTGATCAATAATAGAATGACGTTAGTAGTCGTCTAATACTACTTTGGCCAAATTCATCATATTTCATTTATAAGTAACTGCATATTATTTATTCTTGTATATGGATGAAAACCCCAAGATCAAAGTAAGCTAAGGGACTTGGTTTCACCATTTGATGGGGGCCATGAAATAATTACCCAATGGTGTGATCTAAAATACTCCAAGTCGACGAGTTTAAAAGGCACAGTGGATGTCGATCAGACTCGCTCGAGACTAGCTCATATGACATAGCTTTATGAAAGTGTATCCCATTTCATGACATTAGTGTTTTGACACTACTATGCATATGAGGGTGCTTAATGGATATAAGTTCACTGAGGATCCCGCCGGGAATGCCTAAATGGGGTAAGACTCATATAGAGTCTTAGAGATTAAAAGGATTTTCCTAGTCATGATCGTGTCTAACTAATCCTTAGACTTGAGGCTCCATGATTGCCTTGTGTATGACTGGGACATACTTTGATGTACTTCTGAATCTCTAAGATTCACATAAGTTGTACATTGGGTATGTTCGAGTTATGCATGGAGGCTGTGAGGGTCAATATAGGATCTGTCACTTGTTATAAGAACAAGAAGAATTCCTATGAATTCTATTGTAGTATATTCTACCACTAAATCCTTGCGCAAGGTATGGTTGGTCTTCACTAGGAAAGACTTCCTAGAGTGTAAGATCAAATGGAATTACCATAGAAATGTTATTCATAGCATTGCAGACTACTGGGGTTCCATTTCCCATACCCTAGGTCTCAATCGGGAATGAGATGATAGAAAGATCGTATCTCATGGAGGTCATGAGGCTGAAAGGTTCATACCACTTCATCGATGGATGAAGGCCATGGACATGTTGCTAGACGTCATCCATGGTCTGTAAGAATGTATTTGTAAAGTCAATGAGTTGATTCACAAATAGTCTTTAATTAAATGAGTTTAATTAAAGTCACAATTATGACATTAAGAATGTATTCCTGCTACTGTCCTATTGGTGAACCTGAGGGATCACACAATGACTTCCAAAGGCGAACACATTTATATATATCAACAGAGTTTGGTAACTGTAACGACCCAAAATTCCGGAATATATTTTCGGAATAAT
The DNA here is from genome assembly GCA_958496215.1 of Verbena officinalis. Taxonomy (NCBI): domain Eukaryota; kingdom Viridiplantae; phylum Streptophyta; class Magnoliopsida; order Lamiales; family Verbenaceae; genus Verbena; species Verbena officinalis. The sequence goes on along the minus strand of OY292390.1, from coordinate 24,555,032 downwards.
TATTCGACACCTCGTTGAATTTTGAATGAAAAGATTAGCTTTGTTAGCTAATTACCTTTTTCACCCTCGGATTTCCTTTAATCTCATTCAAACCCCACCCTCTCTTGAACTCACCCGCACCCCCTTGACCTCACTTGCACCCCCTTGTGCACACCCTTGAACGCATTTGCACCCTCTTACATACACCCCAAAATCGACAGAGAGAGAGAGAGAGAGAGAGAGAGAGAGAGAGAGAGAGAGAGAGAGGAGAAGGAGAAAGGAAGAGGAAGAAGAAAGAAGGAAGAAGGAAGAAGGGGGAAAAGAGAAAAGCCCGCCCCGAACCCGTCGCTCGACCACTCAAAATTCCGAGACCACCTCGACGATCATCGTTCAATTCTCTACAGGTAACCTTCCACCATTTCATTTCGTCCATTAAATCTCAAGTTTTGCTAGCTTCTTCCTTGAATTGAATATCTGATATAATTGATGGGTTTGCATGTTATAGTTCATCATTTTTCGTGTTGTTTGGATCAAATGATAGCCCTTAGTGTGTATAATGCAGTGAAAGTTTCAAGTGTTGATTTTAGCTCTAGAATCCGCCATGGTTGATTTTTGGTTGAAACCCTCGTGAAATATTTCTGAATCGCGTTTTCTGCACCTAAAACTTGAGTTGCACGGCCTTGCGCATGGTCTTGGCAAGCCCGTGCACAAGCTAGTGCGCCCGCCCTAGCACCTGCACCGACACAACCTCAAGACCGTGCACAACCTCGTACGTGTGCCCGTGCGTATGCCTTAGCCATTTTTCAGACCACTTTCTTTATTTCGCTTCGGCAATTGGGTCAAATGGCCAAAAATAAAAGTTGATTTTTTGCATACGACCTCCTAAAATCGAACCGATTTCACCTATAGCTTCCACATGATTCAAAGATGAATATTTTGCAAAGTTTTCAAAATTCCAACCTCGTTCGGGCCTTGAATAGTACATTTTTCGTTTAGGACTTATTCCCCAATTTTTGAATGTTGTCCGAATGATCCGAGAATCGCATGAGTGCTTCTTTATGCGTGAATGTGAAGTTAGAATTGCAATTGAGCATGTTTAACATCTCTAATTATGTTATTTAGTTTAATGGATCCCATTTGCATTTTAATTTAAATTCTTGATAACTATGTGTTTTAATTGGTCCTTCATGAATCTAACGTCCTATGAGTCGTGCGTCGTGTGTTGTCTTGATTGGTTTTGTCGTCTGTCAGTTTCAGGTCGTTCTCTCGAGGATTGCTTGAGTTGTCTTGTCTTTCCTGTGCTTCCAGGTGAGGGTTTTAAAATATTGTTCACTGGAGTAAGAATCCCTTTTATTCATTGCGAAATAACTACCCATACGTGCTCATCATGATTTGTTTTCTCGTTCTCGTATATCCTATTAGATATTTGATTATATTTTCATGATTTTATTGAACAAACTCTTTGATATCAACTTATACCTATAAGTATCTCTAAACCGTTTTGTTTTCAAGAGGCAAGTAAAACTCTTTCATTTCAACGTGGCACTTTGACTTTGGCTGGGTCTATAAAGGAAGTCGTTAGGGGAGTCCGTCAGCACATTCCGACATGTATGGAACTTATGGTCACCCCCTTTGTCGTCACACACTTGCCCAAATGCCCGTTTGGCACTAAACTTATAATGTTTCTTGAAATGCGAGCAAAATTATGTACTTTCTTTCATGGGACCCGGGATGGTATTCGAGGGTCTCACCTGTGGACGAGCGTCCAGGGGGTTTCCCGAGGTTCTACTCCCAAAACTAAACGTCAATCGTGGTCCGTCAGGAGTTGATAACCACGGTTGGGAGCGATGGTGGGTGTTGCATTCGTTGCACACTTTCCTGAAATTCATGCGTCGCCTATAGTCGCGCTGCGGGGTCAGACACCGGAGATGGAGTATTTTTCATGACATGAAGGGGTTATACGGAGGAACAGGCCCATTCTCGCTGGGATATTAATTGCTTTTATTTATACTTTATTGTCATTATTATTATTGCTTACTGATTGTGGCTATTGCAAGTCGAAGCACGTTCCGATTTTCTTCATTTAGCATATGTATTTCCCTATATATATATATATGTACAAAACCCGGAAGCGTGGTTCGTACTTGTTCTAAATTATGCCTTCACTAAGTATCCTTTATACTCACCCCCCTTGTTTTGATTCTTACTTCAGGTCGACAGGTGGTGTTGTCACCTTTCATGTCGGTTGGCAACAGCGGGTCGTGAGTCTTGAGTTTCGAGTCCATTGGTATTGTCGGTAGTGTCCAGACAACAGTCTGTCATTTATTATTTGAATCAAATATGTCCATTAGCTGAATTCCTATGTAAAATGGTTATATTATCGAATTGTTGAGCATTGCTTATGATATTTAATTGTTAATCAGTGAATTATGAATGTTGATGCCCCGTGTGGCTTGAATTGTTGATTTGACATTGTTTAGCTTCCGCGCTCTGTTGTTTCTATTTGTTATTGTTGTTGGGCTAGGATCGTTGTTGCCAGTATAGATTGAGTGATTGGCGTTCGCCGGGATGAAATTTTAAATGGGGTACATTTACCTTGTTTGGGAGTTCGCCTCGATGCGGATGTGGTGTCCTTTCTTCTCCTACAGAAAGGGGCGCTACAGTCCGTGGTATCAGAGCCTAGGTTTCCGAAAGGATACCGAAAGCTCTAGTATCTCGTCTTGTCTTATCTTCAGTGTCTTTTGAGTTGTGTCAGTCTGTGTCGAGTTCGTGTTTTGACGAGTGTTTGTCTCATCTTGGTGCTTAAAATTGTAGACGATTACGGTTGGCTAAATTAACCAACTGGCAATCCTTTATGAATTTTTGTACTAAGGAAGATGTAACACGAGTCGATCGTTGAACTCTTTGTTGTGCCTTATTTGGTTTGGTCTGTCTTAGTTGTGTGTCGATAGGGTTTTATTAATTGTTGAGCATGCCTTATGTGTTTATGTGAACTATACGATGTCCAGGTTTATCTTGAATTTATTGGTATCATTTCTTACCAGACATGCACATATTTTGGCACTTAGTTGTGAACGCAGGTATGTCTCGCAAGAAATCCCGATCAGACCCTCCACTATCACCACTTCAGACTATGGTTGAACTTCGGATTAAATCCTAGGTATTTTAATAATTTTTCCGCATTTTATTTCGAATCAGGGGCGCCTGCACGCCCCTACGCACGGTCTTGATCAAGCCGGTGCGTCCAACTCAAGACCGTGCAGACCATTTCAGCGTCTGAACCGATGAACCACTTGAACCGGCCTGCACTGGCCTATGCACGCCCGTGCGTGTCCATTTTGCTGATTTTAAACTCATTTTCATGCGAACTTCCAATAGTTCAAACCTCATTTTTCCCTAGCCCAACAGCAGCCAAAAACCTTCAAATTTTGCCCAAAATTTTCTTCCCAACTTTGAAAGCTCATAACTTTCGATCCGGCCGTCGGATCTTTATGAAATTTGGAAAGTACGTAGCCCGCATTGCATATTTTCATTAGTTGGTATTTGGGGACAATCCGCCGAATCGATCTTGCACAAACCCCCGCCCAAAATACACGCCCGCCAAGTGTTCGACAAAATACCCGAGTGAAGAATTTCATCAATTTCACCCAAGTAAGCCTCCAACAAGCTTCCCATATGGCCGCCGAAAGTTCTCGAAGAAGAAGGAGGCGAGATGATCCTCCATCCCCGCTTTCTCTTGGGGTGGAAATTCCAAACCCCACTCAAGCTAGAGCAAGTCGGTCAACGGCATCATGTTCTTCCTTAGGTACGCGGAGTATGTGGCTACCCGCCCAAAAGAAGAAATCAGGATTGGGTCCTACATCACCGCGATCCTAGAGTGCGCCGGAGTGACCGGAATGGATCGAATAGCCCCAGTAGGGGGAGACGATGCTACTATCACCTACAAGCAATTTGCCCAAATGAAGCTTTGTAGGAAGACAAAGAACCGTCATATTAGGTATGTACCTATGTCGGTGGAGGAAGCAGCCGCCGAGAGCGACGAAGACGACGACGAGGAGGATATTAATGAAGAAGGTCATCCTGAGGAGAACCGTCAAGAGATTGAGGAGCAGATGCTCGAGCAGTTATACGAAGCTGGAGGCTTCGATCCTCAGCAGGCTCCATATGTACCCGATCCTCCCAAAGCCGATGAGACTCACTTCCAACAGGGCTTCGCTAACTACCAGACTCAGTATCAGGCTGGATCCTCTCAGTAGGACAGACTGAGAGAGGATCAATGGAACCAGTATCAACAATCGGATTCTGATATCCGAAGTTAGTGGGAGGCCGACAGGTGGACTATTTGGGGAGACCGCTTCGCATCTTTTAGCGAGCAGACCATCGAGCGACTTAACCAGCAGTCGGCTGACCTTCGGGAGCTCAGACAAGAGGTTCGATGTAACCACACCGAGCTCCGAGATCAGATTTCCGACCTCGAGAGGTCCATTTTCGAGCAGCTCGCTAGCTACCTGAGCCGCCTTGGCATGCCGTCTAGCTCTAGAGCTTCCGACTCTTAGACGTCGTCATTTATCTTTTCATTTCTAGTTATTTTTCGTTTTAATTGTAATTTGACTTTTATTATTAATTATTATGTAAGAACTATGTATTAATTACTTATTAGAAATTAAATGCTAGTTGTTCGTTTTAAATTAATTATTTATGTGATATTTGCTCGATTATGTATAACGAACGTTTAAATTCCGTAATATACTCCCTTTAACAAACCCCGTGGTCCGAAGAAGAATCTGAGGACATATTCTATTGAATGGGGGAGTATTGTAACGACCCAAAATTCCAGAATATATTTTCGGAATAATTATTCGACACCCGTTGAATTTTGAATGAAAAGATTAGTTTTGTTAGCTAATTTTATTTTTATTTTTATTCTCAAACCCTTATCCTCTCATAATTACCTTTTTCACCCTCGAATTTCCTTTAATCTCATTCGAACCCCACACTCTCTTCAACTCACCCACACCCCCTTGACCTCACTTGCACCCCCTTGTGCACACCCTTGAACCCCTTTGCACCCTCTTGCATACACCCCAAAATCGAGAGAGAGAGAGAGAGAGAGAGAGAGAGAGAGGAGGCGAAATGAGAAGAGGAAGAAGAAAGAAGGAAGAAGGAGGAAGAGAGAAAAGCCCGCCCCGAACCCGTCGCTCGACCACTCGAAATTCCGAGACCACCTCGACGATCCTCGTTCACTTCTCTATCGGTAACCTTCTTCCACCATTTCATTTCGTCCATTAAATCTCGAGTTTTGCTACCTTCTTCCTTGAATTGAATATTTGATATAATTGATGGGTTTGCATGTTATAGTTCATCATTTTTCGTGTTGTTTGGATCAAATAATAGCCCTTAGTGTATATAATGCATGAGTGAAAGTCTTAAGTGCTGATTTTAGCTCTAGAATTCGCCATGGTGGATTTTTGGTTGAAACCCTCGTGAAATATTTTGAAATCGCATTTTCTGCACCTGAAACTTGAGTTGTACGGCCTTGCGCACGGTTTTGGCAAGCCCGTGTGCTCGCCCTAGCACCTGCACCGGCCTGCGCACCCTGGTGCGCAACCTATTCAGCCTGCACTGTCTTGAAGATGCCTTCAAGACCGTGCACAAGCCCGTGCGTATGCCTTAGCCATTTTTCAGAACTCTTTCTTTATTTCGCTTCGGCAATTGGGTCAAATGGCCAAAAATAAAAGTTAATTTTTTGCATACGACCTCCTAAAATCGAGTCGATTTCACCTATAGCTTCCATATGATTCAAAGATGAATATTTTGCAAAGTTTTGAAAATTCCGACCTCATTCGGGCCTTGAATAGTACATTTTCCGTTCAGGACTTTTTCCCCAATTTTTGAATGTTGTCCGAATGATTCAAAAATCGCATGAGTGCTTCTTTACATTATACTACGCACATTAGAATTGCAATTGAGCATGTTTAACATCTCTAATTATGTTATTTAGTTTAATGGATCCCATTTGCATTTTAATTGAAATTCTTGATAACTATGTGTTTTAATTGGTCCTTCATGAGTCGAACGTCCTATGAGTCGTGCGTCGTGTCTTGTCTTGATTGGTTTTGTCATCTGTCAGTTTTAGGCCGTTCTCTCGAGGATTGCTTGAGTTGTCTTGTCTTTCCCGTGCTTCCAGGTGAGGGTTTTAAAATGTTTTTCACTGGAGTAAGAATCCCATTTATTCATTGCGAAATAACTACCAGTACGTGCTCATCCTGATTTGTTTTCTCGTTCTCATATATCCTATTAGATATTTGATTATATTTTCATGATTTTATTGAACAAACTCTGTGATATCAACTTATACCTATAAGTATCTCTAAACCGTTTTGTTTTCAAGAGGCAAGTAAAACTCTTTCATTTCAACGTGGCACTTTGACTTTGGCTGGGTCTATAAGGGAAGTCGTTAGGGGAGTCCGTCAGCACATCTCGACATGTATGGAACTTATGGTCACCCCCTTTGTCGTCACACACTTGCCTAAATGCCCGTTTGGCACTAAACTTATAATGTTTCTTGAAATGCGAGCAAAATCATGTACTTTTTTCATGGGGCCCGGGATGGTATTCGCAGGTCTCACCTAGGGGAGCGTCCAGGGGGTTTCCCGAGGTACTACACCCAAAACTAAGCGTCAATTGTGGTCCGTCAGGAGTTGATAACCACGGTTGGGAGCGATGGTGGGTGTTGCATTCGTTGCACACTTTCCTGAAATTCATGCGTCGCCCATAGTCGCGCTATGGGGTCAGACACCGGAGATGGAGTATTTTTCATGACATGAAGGGGTTATAAGGAGGAACAGACCCATTCTCGCTGGGATATTAATTGCTTTTATTCATGATTTATTGTCATTATTATTATGCTTACTAATTGTGGTTATTGCAAGTCAAAGCACATTCCTGTTTTCTTCATTTAGCATATGTATTTCCCTATATATATATATGTACAAAACCCGGAAGCATGGCTCGTACTTGTTCAAAATTATGCCTTCACTAAGTATCATTTATACTCACCACCCCTTGTTTTGATTCTTACTTCAGGTTGACAGGTGGTGTTGTCACATTTCATGTCGGTTGGCAACAGTGGGTCGTGAGTCTTGAGTTTCGAGTCCATTGGTATTGTCGGTAGTGTCCAACAACAGTCTGTCATTTATTATTTGAATCAAATTTGTCCATTAACTGAATTCCTATGTAAAATTATTATATTATCGAATTGTTGAGCATTGGTTATGATATTTAATTGTTAATCAGTGAATTATGAATGTTGATGCCCCGTGTGGCTTGAATTGTTGATTTGACATTGTTTAGCTTCCGCGCTCTGTTATTTCTATTTGTTGTTGTTGTTGGGCTAGGATCGTTGTTGCCAGTATAGATCGTTACTAGATTAAATTACTCGGGCTAAAAATATAAATTTACCAAATTAACCCTAGTTAATGACAAAACGATGCAAATCAATTTCTAAATAATACCTTAGGCTTTAAATACCAAATCGATGATTTATAACAACCTTTAAATACAAGAGTTGGAAAACGTCCAAGTGTGAAAGACGTCGGGACCGTAAACGGTCCGAATTCTGATAAACGCGCTAATCATGAACTTAGAGATTGCGGGTCGTCACAGGCGGGGTTCGTACCTATGCTCTTGGGGAATAGGCTATTACGGTCCTCCTCATATGTCTGTTTGATTATTTCAGGGTCGCTCTTCGGCTATCGTTTGGAAGGATAAGGCTAGTTTCTATTTTCTGATTGTTTTTGGGAGATATATGGTTGGAGAATTATCCGTACTCGCCGGGATATGATTGATTATATGTTTGATTGTTTTATATATTGAATTGGTTCACTAACCCTTATTTTGCAGATTATAAAAGTAAATTTGTGTTTGTTCATTTCTTTTTCTTTCTTTTCTTTAAAAATGTAAATTAAGTGAACCAATTATGCTTTAATTGTATATATAGGTAAACCCCTCATTGAGTTTCCTTTAAACTCACTCCCTCGTTCCTTCTGGTTTTAGCTTCAGGTAGGAGTGGCCAGGTGGCACGTTGGTCTAGGTCGTCTATTGGTGTCTAGACATGTCATTCCGGGATTGTATTTAGATTTATTTTCTTTTTGGGAATTAGGCAATAGTTTTGTGATTGGCCTTGTCGGCCCTATCATTATGTTTAGTATGTTGTTTGTACTATTGTGTTGGTTACTTTTATTATTATTACTTCCGCTTTGCTTTGTATATTTGTTTACTTCTTCGTCATTCGCTGTTGGGCCTTCGAGTGTAAACCGACGGCGAGCACTTAAGGTGTTCAGCATTGCGGGATGTGGCCTTTTGGGGCGCTACACCACCACCACCACCCGAGGTTGAACCTGGACAACATCGGATGAGAATATATAGACTCGCATACACTAAAATTAGACTAGCATTTGATGAGTTAGCATCCTCTGAGGTTTGAGTCTCTAAGAATATATAGTGAGGGGAGAGTGTTTGGGTGCGCTCGTTTTTCTCTCCACTCTAATGTTCCTCACAACTTTTAATCTCTCACCAATGTAAATGTTAGGTATTTTCTCCAACAGACTGAAAGTGTGAACCCAATTGTGAATTCTATGGTCATCAAGCTCCCTGCATAAAATAAAAGTTAGTAAACCCGCATCGAATGAGCTCGCATCCTCTAAGTTCTGTGGCTCTACAAATTTTTAAGTGAGGGTGAGTGTTTGGTTACTCTCTTTTTTTAAACTCATATCTCTTCCGGCTAGTAATATCACTATCTCAATCTCACTCTTTTTTCCACCATTGGAATCAATGTACTTGCAAAAAAGAACAACTAATATAAGACCCGCATTAGATAAGCGAATATCCCACAAAAAACTGTTTGGCTAATTAATTTGAAGAATAATTCTGAAATCAAAATTTACAAAATATGTTTGGATGAAGTTGTTTTGGAAAACGTTTGATACCTGGAATATATACACTAGAAGCTTGCCATTGATAAATATAAATATATAAATTAATTTTTATACAAAGAAAAAAAAAATGTAGTATCTGATAAGGATCCTATAATTTCAATAAAATTTCAAAAATCACAAATGAAATGGGTATTTGTTTAATATTTGGAAGGAAAATTTACAAAATCGGGACACTTGTTACCACCGAATTCACTTTTTTGTACACAAGAATTGAAATTCGCATAAATGTCCTGTAACTTTGTTTTTTGTAGCAATGTTTGGGACTCCGGCGGATTTAATTTCCATTTCACCATTTTTTGTAGCAATTTTGGGACTTCGGCGGATTCAATTTCAACTAGCTTTTTATCTCCTACATTGCATGGGAAAATTTAATTATAAAATATGCATTATTAAATAAATCGAACCATATTTTTTTTATATGATTATTAACAATAAATTCAAAATTATTAATTCAAAATTTGAAGCACATATACCAAAGTAATTTATTTTATAAATAATCAGGAATAATGTATATAAAAAACTCATTTTAGATGTATAAAAATAGTAATATGAATTTTTTATGACGAAGTACTGATTTTATATTTGTAATAGAGAGAATATATATTTATATATATATAGAAGGAATATCATGAATGTTATATAAATATTTAAATAACAATTATAATACAAAAAATATTTAATAATAGACCATATAAATATTGATTGGAATCTCTTTATCTTTTTGGTCGAAAAAAGAGCTAATTATTATACTTGGTATTATATTTTTTGTTAAATAATTTGTTATCATTTCATTATTAATTAATGGAAATATTCTTTTTATTATTGAAATTTCAGTATCTGTATTTCTTATGATATTCATCATAAGAGATTTGTGTTGAATAATATCATTTACCAAGATCATGATACCATGGCTCTGATACCATTATTTGCAGGACCTTTACTTACAATTAAAATTTTTAAGTGTTTTTGGTGAGTACCACGAACTAAAATCTTGAATACTGTACATGGATTGTTTTACAGAATTAAAAACTGTCAAGGGATTTAGTTCATAACCAGTCATGGAGGCAAGCCCTAAAAACGCCGAAAACATGGCAACAAAGTGGGCGAATCCAGACTTCGGTATTAAACCTAATCCCTGCCTGTTTTAATTCAAACCATCGCAGAAATCAAAATTTTTTCATTCCTGGTACTCTTTTTTTTTTTTTTTTTTATACCATACTACCAGATCTTAGTAACGTGACATTATTCAACACAAGGATTTAGCCGGCCATATAGGCGGCAGTACAGAAAATAAAATTGGAATTTAAACTAATAATTAAAAGAAGAATTAGAACTTACTTATGAGCAACACCAGAATGAAGAAGCTTGAAACTTTGATTATACTGGAAATTTACAGAGAGAGTATTATACAAAACTAAGAACTCTAATTTTCGACCTACCTAAACAAAAGAAAGAGGCCCCTTAAATAGAGGGGAAAAGAATCTTTACCAAAGATACAAGCAAATAAAAGAAGACAAAAATTGCACAATGCTTTTATAAAAAGCAAAAACTTTATTAAAGTAGTCAAAAAGATATATTCCCTAGACCATTATGAATATGGGTAGGGGTCCAGCGAAGACTTATTTGTCCATTTTTTCTTTTCCTTTTCCTGTTGCGGAGCTCGCTATTTGCTCTGTGATTGATTTCTCAACATTATTGATGATATCATCAATGGAAATATCTGCTTCTTCCCCATAGGGGTCTTGTGATTCACCAGGATTACAATATTCTTCATCATCATGTGAAGAAGTGGCCATAGAGATATCAGATTGGTATTCAATTCCAAAATTTTTTATTAAATCTTTTTTCACTTCCTCCATATAGGAAGCAATTAACTCTTTATTAGTCAGCTGTCCTTTCTGGAAATTTAATTTCCTGGATAAATGTTGAAACGGACTAGGGGCTTCCCTTTGTTGTTTCAACTGGATTTGTTCTTTGTATTGTTGGATATGATCCTTGATATAGTCAACAGTTTCTTGTCCTTCAATGACTCCTTGCTCGTTTTTTCTCAACATCTTTTTCCAAAATTTGGTATATGATACCCTCTTAATACAAGGTATATTTTGTTGGGTATAACCCATTTCTGGCTCCCATTTCCAGATCCATGGAATTCCAAACTCAATGAAAAAATGTAAAAAGGGCATTCCCTCAATCCACTTATTTGTGTGTTCTGCCTCTATAAGAGGTGGTGAAATTTTTACCCATTCATTATAAAGACCTTTATATGGATCTGGTAAAATTTTTACCGTAGGGCCAAAAGATAGCCACCATTGGTATAACCAATTTGGGATGTCCTTGTTATAAACATTTGGACAGATTTTAAAGAACCAAGTATGCTTCTTCAATGGATTTTCATATAAAAAAGCTTTATGAAATGCTTCAATATAATCCCAAAAATTAAATTTAACCTGAATTTTTTGATCAGGCTGGAAATATTCCTTTTCACCAAGGGTACTCAGTCCCCATTCTTCTGCAGATATTATCTGCTTAATAATAACTTTACTGAAGCTATAAGCTTGAGTATTTTTTCCTGGATAAAAATGTGAAAATTCACAAGATCCAGTTGATTTAAGAATATTTTCATAATGAATACGCTGTTTGTATGAACCAGCAGTAAATGAAGCATTATTAAGATATCTATTCATAAGGTGCCATATTTCACCTTTCCAACGAAGATCTTTGTCTTCTAAGAGGAATATTACCTCTTTGCAGTTATTCTGCTCATAGGGTAAATCATCTGTTTCTTATTCAATAACAATATTAGCATATGAAGGGTTGCCCTGGCTGGTATTACCAAGCCTTGCATTATATTCCATGAATTCTTTGAATAGGATTTCATTTCCCTCTTTCAAAGTATTACTTGCAGATGATGATGTGATATTAGTAATATTCTCAGCTATTAGCCTCTGATTCCCAATGTGGGCAATTGTTCTTCCTCTTCCTCTATAAGAGGAATTTCCTCTACCACGGTGGCTCATCCTGGAAATCATCAAGCAATTAGTGATCTATTAATAATTTTGTTAGTTACATGTATAACAGCATGAATTTGATTGATTCTATGATCAATCATTTTTATTAAAGGTCTATAATCAGGATGATTGACAATTTCATGTTTAAGAAGTTGGAGAATTTGTTTAATATCCTCCCAATATTTAGCATCTCTTCGATAATATGTAGAGATTTCCACCATATGTAAAATTCTATTATGACGAGGCCATATTGGCCTAGGCCTTCGTGGCTTCTGACATGAGATATGTGGAAGAATTTCTTCCTCTAAATAAGACACCCATCTGTCTGTACGTATGGCTTCTTCCATAGACTGAAAAGTAAACCAATTAGGCTATTAGCTCATTAATCCGGGATTTAACCCTTTTTAATTCTGCTCTATCTTCTTCAATTATTCTAACAAGATTAGGATATCTCTGATATCCATTATTAATGACAGAAAGCATTGATTCATTAATCTCAATATTCTGCCTGAGATAATTCTCCTGCTTTATAAGTCTAGGAATTCCAATAAGATCAGTAAAACTGGCCAAAGTAATTTTATTCTGGATGTTTAAAATCCTGAAGTCACTTGGTCCTCTTAGTGGAGGATCAAAAAGGTCTTTATACATTCTCCAATTATATGGGGTGATGTCTGGATTATTATCCATCTGTGAACCAAACCTTGCAAGAATATTATCCCTGTCCCTATAAACAGACATTCCATAAGGGATCATTCGAGTTAACCAGTATTGATCGTAATAATTCATTCTTGTAAATATTCTCTAGTTAAGAAATCAGGAAGACTATTATCAGTTCCTTTTTTATAAATTATTTCAAAATCAAAAGGGGCTAATTGAGCCTGCCATCTTGCAAACATCTGTTTAGATACATCATGTTTAAAATCCTTTTTAAACATATATTTAGCTGCTTGGCAGTCAGTTTTAATTATAAATTTCTGATTATATAAATCATCTTGAAATTTTAAAACACACTTAAGGATAGCTAAAATCTTTTAGCTATAGTAGCATAATTCTTTTGACTATTATTCCATTTACCTGAATGGAATCTCACAAGATATTCTTGTTTATCATTAGGAGAAATCTGTTTAAGGATACCTCCATATCCAATTTCTGAAGCATCTGTCTCAATAATTTTATCCCAATTTGGGTTAGCAAGACTCAGACAAGGTAGATTATTAACCCTATGCTTAATTTTTTGGACAGCCTGAGTATGACTCTCAGTCCAAGGTTTTGGATTCTTCTTAAGTCTATCATATAAGATAGCAGTATCTTGGGCTAGATTCTTAATATAAGGCGCAATATAATTTAAGCTACCTAAGAACCTTTGAAGTTGAGTCTTATCAATCAGCTGATCAGGGAATTTAGAAGCAAATTCAATACTCCTATTGATAGGGATAATTTTCCCTTTTTCAATATAATGACCAAGAAATCTAATATTAGTTTGAAAAAGTTGAAATTTCTTTTATAATATGAAAATATTAATATTTCGAATATAATAATTTAATAAATCTATTTAAATTGAAATAAAATATAACTTTGCCACCACAAAATGAACATGAGAAACTTAATAAAACTTATATAATAAAATTTTCTTTCTTATTTTAGTTAGATAAATTTCATTTGAATCCACTATGTATGCACCAAAAAAAAAAAATAATTGAATCCACTTTGTCAAAAATATTTGATAGGAATTAAAATATTAAATATAATTTTTTTAATGGATTTATAAAATAAATTATTTTATCTTTATTTCTATTAACGAATATTCAATGCAATATAGATAACTCTAAAGCTTATTAAAATTTATTTAAAATTATTTTTTAAAAAATAAATTTCATTATTTTATAAATTAGTTATATAGTTCTATAATTAAGTGGGAGTTACAAAATTTTAATATAAACAAAAATATGGAATATCAATAAATACATTGTAAGTTATAAAAATAATAATTAATGAAATTAATTATAGAAATAATCTACATGGCAAAATGGATCAATTCTAACTAATCCACTCCAATGCCACATAAACATATTTCCTAAAACATTCCACTCACTCATTTTCATATATATATATATATATATATATATGATTTCACACGCGGTATTTAGGGCGAAAATTGAAATTAAATCTGTCGGAATCTCAAAATTGCTACATAAAATAAAGTTATAGGACATTTACGCGAATTTTAATTTTTATATCCTAAAGAGCCAATTAAATAGTAAAAGATGTCCCGATTTTACAATTTTTCTATATCTGAAAGAAGCACATTTTAAATCCGAAATTGAAGTCATACAATTAAAACACAATAACTTAGGTATATACATCTTTCAAAAAAAAAAAGAACTTCGGTACATATAATTTCAATAAAATTTATGAAATCATAAATGGATATCTACAACAAAATTCTAAAAATTAAAAAGAACCCAATATCAACCACATAATAGAGTAGATTTAATTTGAAAAATTAAAAGAATCTAATTACAAGTTTACAACTATAGAATAGAATAGCTCGATAGGGATTAAATTTGGAAAAATAATATTTGTAGCTATAGAATCCAATATCATGTATTGTATCTTGTTGGAGTCCAACCTGCGTTGTCAGCCATCAAAAGTGCATAGTAAATCAAATCCCGTGTTTCCGTTTGAGGAGAAGATTTTCTCAAAACACCTAAAAGTTGTTTTCAAAAACAAGGGTATTTCAAGTATTGTTTTGAGAGAATGGTTGTTGTGAGAATAGTGGGCCAAATACGTTCTTGCTTTTTTGATTTGCAAAAACAAAAAATGACTTGGAAAACAATGGGCCAAACAGGCTCTAAGTTTCTCACATCACTCAAAATTCCCTCATCCAAACTCCAGCAGACCACTCTTAATGCCACAATTCCACTTAGCTCTCAATGTTAACTCTTAACATAGGGAAGATTCATATTGTCCACTTTAATGATGCCCCTGATTTTGTCAATCAGATCTTGCTCTTCCAGGACCTCATGAAGCCGAGAGTCACATGCAAAGTTAGCAATTTCGTCAACAGCTTTGTTCCCTTCGCAAAAGATATGAGACCACTTAATATTAGCTTTCGTTTCCAAGATTCTAATATGACTGAGAATGTGTTGATTCTCCCATCGAGTATTTCTATCCGATTCAATTAACTCCAAATATACTTTAGAATCAATTTCCATCCAAATGTTAAGAAAGCCCCGTTCAATGGCTATCTTAATACCCTTGTAAATAGCTCATAATTTCGTAAGAGTTGTTAGATATGTTTGAGTTCATTCGATAATAATAATAATAATAATAATAAACACTTATGAATGTGGTTCAACTAATTCATATACATTTACTATTAAGTGACATAGCTGAGCAATGCGGCGCTATATTAGTTTAATCAGAGATCCTGGTTCGAGTTCTAGTTCGAGTCTCTTGGATCACAACTGCAATTAATAGAGAGAGCTTCACACCTTAGTGTCTGACCCGATTCGATCTATATAAATGAGCTTCCGAAGCCAAAATACATTTACTTTGTTTTTGGTGAGAATTCATATATATTTACTAGTACTCTTCTTTCAGGGTAATTTTTTCTTAATATATTTGTCCGTATATATTCATTATCAAAGTGCCACATAAGTAATATATTTTATCAAATGTAAATTAAATAGTACTAATTAATAATTAAATAAGTATTAAATATTAAATATACGTGAATATACATAAATCTAAGCATATCAGCGAAAATCCTATCTTAAAAAATTATTACAATATTTTAAGTTGGAAGTGTGTGATCTTGAATATTATTACTGTTTCATAATATAAGTTACTTGCTCAACAGTCTCATGATCAATCTTACAAGGGAAATAGTACATAATTATAGGATTCATCTCTCGTTATCCTGTTTTTACATCTACGATTATAATATGCTAATTAAGCTCTAACACTTGTTCCTGCAAGCAAGGTATTTTCACCAATGATCAGCTATTTGCTTTTTTCAGTCAAAAACAAATTAAAGCAGCTCATTTCTTCAGAAAACAGATTTGTGTTTCTAAATTCTAACGGTATGGAGGACGAATTTTGAACTTTGATGAAACTACATACAAAATACAATTTACATTTCAGATATATATACATCAAGTACATATATAGAGTACCCCTAACGTTTGTAATAACATAATACCCCCGTCTACTTTCAAAAATTACCAAACCCCCGCCCCCCCCCCCAGGTTTCAAACAATTACAAAAATCTAACAAAGTACCCCTTCTACTTTATACAAAATCTTAGAAACCCCCTCATATAATTCATAATTGCTTGAAACCTCATGGGGGGTTTCTGTAATTTTAAAAAATAGAGGGGGTATTCGGTAATTAATGAAAACCTTAGGGGTACTGTATGTAATTTGCCCTATGGTTAATCTTGAGAACCAAAAACATGCAATTTCAAAATGGATAGAAATCCAAGATTAATTAAGCAATACTTGATGTCAAAAGAATGAATTTGGTTACATAAAAATGTTGAAAGATATGCCAAAAAGATTACTATTGCAGGCATTTGGATGCACATCTAGTGATGAAAAATCACTTAATAGTTGTTGTTGTTGTTGTTATACATAAACTCCACAATCAATGGAAAATCAAGAGCAAAAACATTTATTATTTTAATTATTTGGGAGGTCCATGGCAGTAATATGTGCATGTGCAGTAGCTCCCTCTGCATCTTCCTTGTCCTAGGGGTTTGCCGGAGCATTTCTGCATGCATTTGTATAAGTCGCATTTACCTGACTTAAATTTTTTGACGCACCTGTGCTCTGGAATCCATATCGAAACCGCAACGTTTAAATCCGTTGCTGCAGTAAATAAAGTGTTGATACAATTATTTATGGGTGATGAGTTCCATTTACTGCCCTGAGGTTTGCACCGATTACAATCTAGTCCATCTGTTTTGAAAAATTACAAAAAGCTCCCTGACCTTTCTCTGTAATACAAACAACTCCCTGGGACTATACAACATGAAGCTAATAATGTAATTAATCAGGCAATTTTAGGGAATTCTTTCGTAATAATGTGAAATATCATGGAGCTTTTTGTAATTTTTTAATACAGAAGGACTAAATTGTAATTAGTGCGAAAGATTTAATTTGATATCGAGAACTCCAGAGAAATGATGCAAATTTAACAAATGTATTTGACTATATATTTTTTCTTCCTGATAAATCCATGCGGAGACATTCACATATCAGGATGAACCATATATATACAGCTTTTAATATATTCAAATGGAATGTAAAATGTAAATAATTCTCAGCAATAAGAAAATTTTGTGTAATTTTGACGTAGAATTTTGGAGGAGACGGGGCAATCACCCCGTCTCGAATTTCTTTCATATATGTATATTTATAAAGATTAAACATTTTCCTCCCCTCTTAAAAACGACAAACAAATTTATGTTCGAAATTTTAGAGACCCAGAACTAAATTCTTGGCCCCGTCCCTAAATATATTGATAACTATTTAGTGACAGAAAATAAATATAAATATCCACAAATAAGAAATTACTCAATGAAAAACATAATCTGCATAGATTTATGAGTTGAACCTGAAGAGACGACAAGAACGATGAGGAGGAGACTGATTGCAGCAGAAAAAAATTTCATTCTGAATTACCGGAAAGCATTAGCAGTAGCACAAAGAAAAGCACATATACACTGTTTGTACAAATGGCTGTGGCCACTACTTATACAAAATTAAAATTTGTTACTTGTATACAAAGATATCTGCGAATTAAAGCCACATATTCTCTGGATTTATTTTTTACAGTCAACATAACTATGTGTAATTACAATTTGTTTTTTGACCAAAAGAAAAAGATCAGTACTTACATAATTATTACTTCTGATTTAGATAAGATACTCTGGCCTGTCACACTTAAATAAAGTTTATCAAAATTATGAAATGGTATAGTAAGTAGTGTCATATAAGTATCCTGGAGAAAATCACTTATGAAACACTTAAACAAGCTCTTTACTTCAGCACAAGTTCTTTTCTTTGTGCCCACTCCTAATGCAAGACAATGTGGTTTTTCTTGGACAGGTTTAGGATGCCCTAAACCACTATTTATTGGTTATAAATCATGTTATGTGCAGAAATGGACATTATATATAGAAGGTTTGCCAATTAATTATATATTGAAGGTTTGCAAGAACGAACATCTGCGAGTTGATCGAGACAAGAGTGGAGAGATAGACTTAAAATAGAACCCACTCTAATACCATGTGAAAAAAAGTGGTATTTGACCTAACTGAACCTCTAAAAGTTAGCTCAAAATGGTAAATTTGACAAGTCATTATATATTGAAGATCACATCTTTGATTTTTAATTTGTACGGGGGATGATTTAACAATTTTTGTATATGAAATATATATATATATATGTACATCAAGAAAATATATACATTATTGCTGAAGAAACCAATGAGGAATTCAAAGGATATGAGAAGAAAATGAAACATTCTATATCTTGTTGGGCCAATCTTATTCTCATTGGATTATAAATTATTAATCATAGTAATTGATTTATTTCATGAACATATTTAAGCAAATTCATTTGACACATAATTAATCTCGCTAAATTAAGCAATCCATTTATCTCCCCAAATATAGTACTTGATTTGTCAGTTCAGTTATGTTTTCACTTAACTTAATTAGATCAATCAAGACATAGAAGATGTTTGACTTAATTAACTTATTGTAAAGAGCTTATGAGCTTCTAAGCTTTCATGGCATCAAGACTCAGAAGGTGTTTGACTAAGCTTATTTTAACTAGTTTCTAAACTCTCGTATCTTATAAGATGTTTTTGAAACTTTTTCAATTTATTTTTTCAAAACAGATATATCTCAAAAGATTCTTTAGATAAAAGCTAATAATCTAAGATGCTACTATATATGCTAGTAGAAACAATGTGACTTGGGTTTAAGTCTAATTAGAGTTCTAATTAAGAAAGGCTTGGGCCATTGGGGAATTATATTGTCTTTTCTTCGATTTCTCCAAACATTATCTCCAACATCAGAAGCAATGGATTTGGCAAGATAACTAATTAGTAACATATAATGTGCAGATGGATGTGATTGGTATGGATGAACCTCTATAATTTTCCGGTGTAATTGTACAATCATAGTACTATTTGTTTTCTTATTATTTTTTATGCATTATTTTCTCTTTTCTGCCTATAATCTTGGCTCTTGCAAATTCACTATTCAGTTTTTGTATTAATTGTTTGATTTTGCCAGCAATTTTTGTAGGATTTTTTTTAATTATTTAATTTTTATTATAAGGAAATCTGTTAATTAATTTAATTTCATAATCTATGTTCTTTTACCAATTCTTTCATCTAAATTATTGAATATTTTTTCATTTTAAAATATATTTTATTCATCTATTTATATTTTATACTTTGTAGGATGGAGATATTCTTTAATTCATTTTATTTTTTCATTTTGCATAAATTCAAATAATAAGTCGTTAGTGTTTTCTATGTTATATAATTTTCCTTCTCATCTTTTTTTTAATGCAAAATGGCGAGCGTCGTGGAGTTTTTACCGAATTCTCCCTCACTTTATAAAGCAAACATGAACAAACCAAGCGAAATAGTTCGAGTACATATAATGTATAATTTGTCTTCATGATTCATGATTTTTTTTTATCTTCTTATGCTATTGGTGTAAGATTACGATGTAAATTCTTATTTGTTAGTATTATAAATATTTCTAATTTTTTTTAGTTATGTATGCTTTTTCTTTATTTCTTTTACTTTTATTTTGGCTCCTATATATCCTATATTTCACCCATGTTATATATTTTTATTCTATTTTTTGTTTTACAATGAGTTGATGTTCATATATTAGTACGAGAACTTTTGATTTTTTATTCCAACTTTGCCCCGATGACTTCTTATTATGTAGGTTTCACTTCAGTCATGTGATTGAAGAATTTCTTTCATTTTTTATCGGGGAAATTTTTTTGTTATACTTTGCCACTTAAAAGTTTTTTTTATTCCGAACTATCCCAAAACTTTATGGAATTTACAGTTCGCCTCCTCATGCCTCATTTTGGCAGAATATTCAAATTAGATTCTTTCGCATGCATGACACGTGTATATTTAAGGGTTTTTTTGGTTTTTTTTAAAGCCTATCCGCCCCACAAATAAAACTCGATCCTAACTCGACCCTAACCCGAACCTAATAAGGCCTGAGGAGGCAAACTTTAAATCTCACAAAGTTTTGGTGGCAGTTTGAAATATAAAAAATTTAGGAAGCAAAGTATAAAAAACACGGAATACAAAATATTTTTTCCCTTTTTCATTTGTATGTATAGTGTATTTTAGCATCATTTCATTTATGCAATCATGGTTTTATCTCTATACCTTTTAATTTATTCATTCTTCTTATTAATTACACTTTCCGAATCCTTTGCTCTTTTAAGTGTACATCACCTAATCTTCAAACAACTCCAAAGTTTTGGATTTGGATGTATAGGCGCCATCAAACCGGAATTGTACCAATTACCCACCCATATTCTTCTTTTATTTTTTTGTCTTATTTTGATTATTTCATAATCTAATTTTAAAGATTGAAAGATTTTGGTAGATATCATTATGTTTACTTAATTTGATTAATGTACTATGTATTAATGTTTATGAAATATACAAAAAAATTATCTTTATATATATAGAAAAAGTTAATTTAATTATAAAGAAAATATTTAATTCTTTCGTGCGTAGCACGGGTATATGCTAGTAAATTTATAGTTTATGACAAAGTTATAGATTATAATGAAAAATATGAAATAGAGAAAAGTTATTAACGTCTTTGTAATTAATTTTTATGTCTAAAAGTCCATAATTTGTTTTAATTAAATTAAAAAAATTATTGGTTCAAGCTGTACACATGAATACGTACAGACACTATTCTAATTTTTACACTAATTTATTTCTACAATATAAAAATATACATTGTATTTAATAATTAAAAATATTGTAATAAGACTATTTGATAATTGAAAGTTTCGTATTGCTCTTTAATGCACGGAAAGTTCGAAAAATTACTTCGTGCAGTGTCAAACATGTGTCGGACACGAACATGTTTCAGAC
This sequence comes from Verbena officinalis, assembly GCA_958496215.1. NCBI lineage: Eukaryota > Viridiplantae > Streptophyta > Magnoliopsida > Lamiales > Verbenaceae > Verbena > Verbena officinalis. Next base: position 24,533,881 of record OY292390.1, on the reverse strand, counting down.
ACAGCTCCGACATATGTTTGATATGCCAAAAACGTGTCTGAAATTTAAAAAAAAAAAGAAAAAAAGAAAAAAATTAAATAAGAACACGGTGTCGGACATGGCTGATGGAGTATCGGACATAGCGGAATATATTTTATAATTTTTGAAAGTTCTCGTTGGTATTTTTAAAGAATCTGGGATAAAATTGAAAAAAAGAAAAAATTAAAGAACCTGATGAGTCTCAATCCCAATTCTCTCACTCCCATTCTCTCTCATTCCTATGCTCACGCCCTCTCGCAACAACAGCAACCAAGGTAATTTCTCCCTCTCTTTTGTGTTAATGCGTGTTCATTCACCTTCAAATCAATAATTGATGGAGACAATTAAACTCAACATCAAGACTTTTCTTACTAAAAGAAATTTCCCCAAATTAAACCCTAATTTTTTTATAAAAGTTAACTGATCAAATTAAACCATTTAGATTTCGTTAATGTAACTATCTTGTCTAAGTGGCATACAGAGCTAAAGAACGAAAAAGTGGAACTTTTTTGTGGAAATTAGATGACATTTTTGAGGGGGAGTCAGTAATCGTGAAAACGAAACAGAGGAAAAGAGAGAGAATTGAGAGCTGGAAAATTGAATTAATTTTATTTCTTAATCAACAAATTGAATTTAACAGTATTTATAGCCTATCAGCTAAGGTCATGAGGAACACGCTAATCCCTTTTCCAATACGACGCCGATCAAACTAATCTAAACGACGTCGTCACACTTTCATAAGCATAAAACGATAAACAAAAAACGTGAAAGAATTATTACAATTTATTCCATGCCTAAGCTTCATGCATGTACGTAACAATACTTCCCCCTCAATAAGACTTGTCCTCAAGTCTGAAATTGAGGAAAAGCCTTGGTAAATTGCTCGTAATCCTCCCACGTGGTTTCTTCATCATAAGTGAGTCCATTTTATCAAAAGCTATGTGCTCGTTGTGTTGTTCCTCTTGATTATGCTTTGGATCAGAATTGCAATGGGATGGAAAGCAGTACTGAGCTGAAGGGTAACACCCACTAAACTGAAAAGCTCCTGCCAAAAGTTGTTGGTAAACACCTTATCTCTGTCTGAAGTAATGGTGAGTGGCATGCCATGCAACTTAAAAATTTGATCCAGGAAAATCTTATCTAAACTTGAAGCCGTATGGGGGTGAGTCAGCGCAATGAATGAGCAAATTTAGAGAACCTGTCTACAATCACCCATACACTATCCTTGCCCCACATGTTTGGTAATTGCTCCACAAAATCCATGGTGGTGTGCTCCCATGCCCTCTTAGGTACAGGCAAAGGTTGTAAAAGGCCTGGAATCTTACAATGTTAATGCTTACACCTCTGACACACATCACAAGATTGGATTATATTCTGTATATCACTCTTCAGCCTAGGCCAAAAAAATGTTGTTTGCACTCTCTGATAAGTGAATTGGATTCCTATGTTCCACCCACAGTTGATTCATGCATCATTTTGAGGACTGCAGTTCTTAATCTCCCTTGAGTCCCTGCATACACTTTCCTCTTAAATTCCAAACATCCACTATCATAACAAATTCTAGGGTGTCATAGTGCAGTTCATAATCTCTAGCTGAGAAACAGTGTCACTATCATAAAAAATCTGCAATTCCTCTACCCATGCAGGCCTGGCAGCAGAGATTGCAGAGAAAGAGCTTTCAGGGGAAACAACTCTAGATAGGGCATTAGCCGCACCACTCTCCGCTTCTTTTTTGTACTAAATCCTATAGTTGTAACCCAATAGCTTAGTCATGTATTTTTCGTGGAGTGGGGTTGAGATTTTCTGCTCCAAGAAGTGCTTAAGACTCTTTTGATCAGTTCTATGACAAATTCACCTTGAGTTAGAAAGTGTCTCCACTTATATATTTCAATCGGAATTGCTAAGAATTCTTTTTCATAAATGGATAATCCCAAGCTTCTGGGACCTACAGCTTTGCTTAGAAAAGCCAGGGATGTTGTTCCTACACCAATACATCACCTACTCCATAATAACATGCATCAGTTTCTACCACAAATGTTTTGGAATAATCTGGTAGTTGAAGGACTGGAGCTGAAATCACGGTTGCCTGAAAAGCCTGAAAAGCTTTTTCAGCTTGTTCTTGCCACCCAAACTGGCCCTTTTTCAACAAATTTGTCAAAGGCTTAGCAATGATCCCATAATGCCTAATAAACCTTCTATAATATCCAATTAAGCCCAAAAAACCACCCCTCAATGTCTTGATTGATGTTGGAGTAGAATTCTTATATTTTCAATTGTACTTAGATCAGCTAAGACAGTGCCCTCCCCAATCAAATGCCCTAAATACTCCATTTTTTGCACACAAAGAGATCATTTAGACATCTTGGCATAGAGGGCATTATCCAAGAGCAATTGCAAAACCACTTGCAAATGGGTGATGTGCTCAGTCAAACTCTTGCTATAAACTAGTATGTCATAAAGAAAAACCAATACAAACCTTCTCAACTGATATTTGAACACCTAATTCATCAAACTCTGAAAGGTTGCAGGTGTGTTAGTAAGCCCAAAAGGCATCACTTTAAATTCATAGTGTCCACTGACAGTTACAATTTACAAAGGTTGTTTTATGCACATCTGCAGGCTTAACTCTTATTTGGTGATACCCAGCCCTTAAATCCAGTTTTGAAAAGATCATTACAGCCTTGAGTTCATCCAATAACTCGTCAATCAATGGGATAAGAAAGCTATCTTTGCCAGTTAACTTGTTAAGCATTATGTAATCCACACAGAATCTCTATGTATTGTTTTTTTTCTAAACAAATAAGACTGGAGATGCAAAAGAACACACATTAGCCTGTATAATTCCACTTTCCAATATTTCCTTAACTAATCTTTCAATTTCCTGTCTCTGGAGAAAAGGATACCTGTATGGCTGTAACTTGAAGGTTTCAGCTCCTTCTTTCAAGATAATGCCATGATCATGTACTCTTTCTGGTGGCAAAGACTTGGGTTCCTCAAAAACCTTTGAGAACTGGTCCAGCAAGGGTTGAATGGCCTCATCACAATCTGGATCGGAGCTGATTTAGTCTTGTGACATTCAGATATCCAAAACAAATAGCCCTACACTTCTTGCTCACCTTGCATCTCTTTATCCATCTCATTTGCAGTTAGTAATTTAAGAGTGACTGCTTGTTTCATCCCATACAGAGTAACCTTCTGTCCTTCCACCACCAGAGTGACTCTTTGTTTGTCAAAATAAAAAAAAATCGCACCCCACTTCCTAAGAAGATCTACTCCAAACACCATACCACATCCTCCCAGGTGCAAAACTTTGACATCTGCTGTAAATTTATACCCTTGTATATCCCAAGCAAAATCAGTACAAGTATGTTTACACTCGAACTTGCCCCCATCAGCTATAGTGAGCAATAGTTTTGGAGACTCTACTAGTGTACATTTGAGTCTCATAGCAACGGAAGCATTAAGGAAACTATGAGTGCTGCCCATATCCACAAGGATAGTCATAGTCTTATCTCTACTTCTAGCCACTAATCTAATGATATTAGGTGGCATTTGTGTAGCTATAACATTAAAAGAGACTTGATAGGTTTCAGTTTCATCAAAAACCTTATCTTCCTCTTCAGATCCATATTCTTCTTCACATTCCTCCACCATAAGCACAGACAACTTTTTACATTTTTGCCCAAGGGTGTATGGGTCGTCACAATTAAAACACAACCCCTTCTTCTTCTGAGCTTCCATCTCTTGAACATAAAGTCTCTTGATAGGGGGATATTTCTCCAAAGTGTTCACAAGTTTAGATAATTTAGTGAGTGCAGCACTAGGGAGTTGATTTATGTAATTAGCCTTACCAGCCTTCTGAGTAGCCTCAAGTAATGCCTCATGTTTTTTTGCAATGTAGATAGCTTGGATCAAGGATCTAGGACCCAACATATAAACCATTTGCTTGATATCCTCCTTCAATCTACTGATAAAACTATCTACAAAATAGCTCCTCATTCAGTGAGGTACCGATTATTGCTAAGCATAAATGATTTAAGCTCCTCAAAACAAATCTGATATGTCAGCACAGTAGTCGTTTGCCTCAGCTTATTGAATTCTGCCACCAAACTTTCAGCATTAGCAGGAGAAAAGCTTTCCAACACCATTTCAGTGAACTGACACCACAACATGTTCTCTTTGCCTTCATATAGTCATGATACCAATACTCAGCTCTCCCCTCCATATAGACAGATGACATGCATATCTTCTCATAATCTGGCATACGATGCATCAGAAAAAATTTATTACACTTATGGAGCCACCCGAGGGGGTTCTCACCGTTAAATCGTGGGAAATCCAAGCGATACCCACGGTAAGTTGCAGAAGAAGGCATATCAGCAGGATTATCATTCTTTTCCCAAGGATTAACAGTCTCCAGATGTCACTGATTTAATGGAGAATGATTGGAATATTAGAGTTGTGCCCTGGAAAAGGCGAACTATTTAAGGCATTTCCCATGAAACTCTAGAGTGGAACGATCAAGTGATCCATAATAGAAAGACGTTAGTAGTCGTCTAATACTACTTTGGCCAAATTCATCATATTATATTTATAAGTGATTGCATATTCTTTATTCTTGTGTATGGATGAAACCCCAAGATCACAGTAAGCTAAGGGACTTGGTTTCACCATTTGATGGGGGCCATGAAATAAGTACCCAATGGTGTGATCTAAAACACTCCAAGTCAAAGAGTTTAAAAGGCACAGGGGATGTCGATCAGACTCACTCGAGACTTGCTCATATGACATAGCTTTATGAAAGTGTGTCCCATTTCATGACAATAGTGCTTTGACACTCCTATGCATATGAGGGTGCTTAATGGAGATTAAGTTCACTGAGGATCCCACCGGGAATGCCTAAATGTGGTAAGACTCATATAGAGTCTTAGAATTTAGGAGGGTTTCCCTAGCCATGATCGTGTCTAACTAATCCTTAGACTTGAGGCTCCATGGTTGCCTTGTGCATAACTTGGGCATGCTTTGATGTACTTCTGAATCCCTAGGTTTCATATAAGTTATACATACGTTCGAGTTATGCATAGAGGCTGTGAGGGTCAATACAGAATCTATCACTTGTTACAAGAACAAGAAGAATTCCTATGAATTCTACTGTAGTACATTCCACCATCAAATCCTTGCGCAAGGTACTGTTGGTCTTCACTAGGAAAGAGTTCCTAGAGTATGAGATCAAATGGAATTACTATAGGAATATTATTCATAGAATTGAAGATTACTGGGGTTCCATTTCCCATACCCTAGGTCTCAATCGGGAATTTGATGATAGAAGGATCGTATTTCACAATAGATCATGAGGCTGAAAGGTTCATACCACTTCATCGATAGATGGGTGGCTATGGACATGTTGCTAGACGTTATCCATGGTCTGTAGGAATGTATTTGTGAAGTCAATGAGTTGATTCACAAATAGTCTTTAATTAAAAGAGTTTAATTAAAGTCACGATTATGACATTAAGAATGTATTCCTACTGTTGTCTTATTGGTGAACCTGAGGAGTCACACAATGACTTCCAAAGACGAACTAATTTATCTATAAGAGTTTGATAACAGTCAATTAGATTGGCAAATGAATTAATTGGAATTAATTCATTAACAAAAGAAACAAATAAGTTAGTTATATGGAACTAACATATAATAGTTAATTAAAGGTAATTAACAAAGTATTTAATATGATTAAATATAAGAGACATGTTATTTGATAACATATTGCCTAAGTCAGACTTGAGAAATTAATTGGATTAGTTCAAGTCTAGAGTAATTGAGAATTAATAGTATTGAGGAGAAACATAATTCAATTAGAGGATAATTGAATGTTTTGACTTGAGAATTAATTGATGTTAATTCAAGTCAAAATTAATTAATTGAGTTACTTATGATTTATTTGGAATAAATCAAGTACAATTAATAGAGGGAAAATCTGTAGCAATTAAATATTAATTGGGCTCATTGGACTAGAGAATTAATTTGGAATTAATTTTAGCTCAAGTTGATTGATGATGGGCTTATAATTTTTTTGGAATAAATTAAAGCCCACTTTATGATATATTGGACTTACTTAATTAATTTTGATTAATTAAATTGGGCCTGAAATATTTAATTTGGAATTAAATAAATAAGGCCTTGAGAAGGCCCAATACTGCCCGACATAATAGCAGCAATGGTTTTTAATAACCCTGCACTCAAGTCTATTCTGAACAGATGAATTTTTACGTGAAAAACAGAAAAGAAAAAATTAGATTTTTCCTAACCCTAATCTCTCTCTCCTCTCTTGCACCTCTTTCTCTCTCTTCCTACCGTTTACGTGAACTGCAGAAATAGATTCTGCAGTTTCATGTGAACAAGTTTTGGCTTTTCTCCTCTTGATTCTTTTGTTTCAACATTAGATAGAAACTGGTTTTAGAACTCTAGCAAGTTCTAAGTGATTCAGAATTCGTCTACGAGAAGCCGTGGATCAACCTCACTGTAATGCCCCCGGACTAAAATTTTTGAAATCTATTACTTCCGCTGTGCCCGGGGTGCGTGAATCTGAACATGGAAGTACTCACACCTTTATTCACACATGTATTGTTATACAGAGGTGGAAATTTAGCTGGATTTTGCACAGGAATGTCTTTGCCTTTCAACTGCTTCATGATTTCCTTCAGCGAACTGCATAAATCATCTATTTTCTGTGCCACTTTGTGCAAGAGTGCAGTGATTTTCTGCAGCTCCATCACATTATCCATCCGCTTCTTCAACTGCACGTATTTTGGAATCGGATCTTTGATGCCACCTGTTACGGTTATAGCAGTAATCGTGAAAATGAAACAGAGAAAAAGAGAGAGAGTTGCAACAAACTGAATTTAACAGTATTTATACCCTATCAACTAAGGTGACGCGGAACATGCTAATCCCTTCTCCCATACAACGCTGCTCTAACTAATCCAAACGATGCTGTCACACTTTCATAAGCCTAAAACCATAAACAAAAAATGTGAAATAACTATTACAATTTATTCCATGTCTAAGCTTCAAGCATATACGTAACATCGCCATAGTCATGTACGAAGAAGATGATCATTAGTTGAGGTGGATTGGGAGTCTTGGTTACATATATTAAACTTATAATTTGCATATATTAACCCTTAAAAAAATACTCCTTAACTTATATTTTGCATATTTTAATTCCTATAAATATATTTATTAATTATATAATATTATCGTGTCGGAGCCGTGTCGTATCCTAAATTTTTTTAAAAATTTATGTCACCGTGTCAGTGTTGTGTCGTGTCTGTATTCATGCAACATACCTTCTCTTTAATTTAAACAAAGGGGAATACAATTGGGATTTATTGTTGTCTAATTAGTGATGACGCATAGACACTTCTAAAAAATTCTATCTTGCCATGTCATGTCATGTAGTGTCGAGTTCGATACCGTATTGGACATCGATCCATATCAGACACTTCTCTAGTATAAATTGTAAAATATCGAAAAAAAATTGTCTCTCCTTCACATCCATCTCGTGTCATGTTCGTGTTTTATGGGTGGCATATAAAGTAGGTCTCTAACAGTATAATCTAAACTGATGAATGGACTATGTATTTTTGGTATATATATTACGAAGTGGATTAGTTAGATATAGTCTAATTTATCATGTAGGTTGTTTCTAATAATTTTAGCTTCATTAATTATTAATCTTGTAACTTACATAGTTAATTGACACTACATTTTATGCTTAATTATAATATTGAATCTTTTGTAAATCCTCTTTAATTTAACTTACAAATTAAACACTATGTAACTCTTTATGTATATTATTGAAGATAAAAAAAAGAAAATTCTTCAACAAAATAATATTGAATAATATATTTATATGTAACGATTGATCATTTTGGACATATTTTGAGAATGAAATAATAATTTTCTTACTAACAATTTAATGTACATGCCATTGCATCACATTTTCACATATTTGTACACGGCAACCACACTCAATCAATTATAGTTGTCCCCGGCCCATTGTTAAATCAAGTTAATTACGTACACGATAGATCATAAGTACTGATACGTCTCTACGTATTATATGATGAATTCAATCCCACCATATTTAATTCTATTATTTTAATAATAATTTGCGATTAAAGTATTTGTTCTCTTGAATTGTGTTTATTAATTTCCAATTTAAACAAATTAATTTGGATTAATTGTCAGGAGTTATTAACACGCTTTTCTTCTACTGACTTTGATTATTCTAGTAATGGTAACATTATTAGAGATATTAGAGAGGTGTTTACTTTGATTAATTTCTATATATTCATTTTCTCTTGTGTGTCTGACGGATAATTATGTTATCCATATTCTAGCTTGGAAGTCATCTAGAATTATTTTTGTGGACTTTGATATCCTTGATTTTGTTATGTCGATATTGTTATCGAAGTCTTTGATTTAATAAAATATTCTTGTTTCCTTAAAAAAAACAAAACCCACCATCATAGGCGATGCCAAACAGTCCCTACTGCTCATTGTTGATAAATAACATAATCTCTTCATTTGCCTCTCTTCATGTTCATATTTCTTCTCTATCTCACGCCTATATCAATCCACCATGGCCGCCGCCATCCTGAAGCTCAAGTCCGCCATTTTCGCCATTATTTTCCTCTCATCAATCTTCATGCCTACAATTTCCCAACAATTTTCTAGAAAACTTTCCAAAAAAGAAATGGGCCTGAAGAGAGAGAAACTAAGCCACCTTCGCTTCTACTTCCACGACATAGTCAGCGGGCGCAGCCCCACCGCCGTGCGAGTCGCCTCCGCCGCAATGACCAACTCATCCGCCACCGGATTTGGGGCAGTGGTGATGATCGACGACCCATTGACTCTGGGCCCCAATATGAGCTCCGGGATTGTTGGAAGAGCTCAGGGGATCTACGCCTCGGCGGATTTGAAGAACGTCGGGCTTTTGATGGTGTTGAACTTTGCGTTTGTGGAAGGGAAGTTTAACGGAAGCAACCTTAGTGTGTTGGGGCGGAACGCGGTGTTCTCCGACGTGAGGGAGATGCCGATCGTCGGCGGCAGCGGCGTTTTCCGGTTTGCACGTGGGTATGCTCAGGCGAGGACTCATGAGTTCGACTTGAAGACTGGGGATGCTGTTGTGGAGTACAATGTCTATGTCTTCCATTATTGAGATGTCCAAGTCAAAATTAATTTTCTATTTTAATTTGTTGTTCGTCTTCTGATTAATTTGGTTTTGTAGTGATAATTTGAACATTTTTTTCATAAATGTTGCATGAAATTCCTTCCGAAATTTAAAAAACAAAAAAAGTGTTTTGATTAAATTTGGGGAAATGTTATAATAAGATTGCTACACTTGTAATGAATTATTCACCCCTCTATATTTAATTTAGGTAAAATTACCAATTTTTATACGTAATTACATCATTTTCAAATTTTAATCATTTCTAAGTTTTGTCTTTTTATTGCGTACAAATTTAGTTCAATTTTATGGAAAAAATTAAAAGCTCGTAGGAAAAAATAAATTTTTGACTAGATACTTCATTATAACCACCATCGAATTTCCTTTATTTTCTTGGTTAGATTCTTATTAATTAAAGAAGATAATTTGTCAAAATTATTCAATTTTAATCCATGAATAAATTATAATTATGTGAAAATAGTGAAAATAATTAGACAATTTTTGAATAGTTATATTTTTTAATTGATGTGAGAATATTGATCATGTTGGATAAAAGAAAAAAAAAATCATGGTTAAGCAAAAATATTTCATCGGTGAGTTTTGGATTTCTCTAGCAAGTTGTCGATGAGGTTTGAATTTTTTGGCTAAAATCGGACTAATTTGTTAAAAATGTGAAGTTACAAACTATATGTATTAAGAAAAACAAACTTACACATAATAAAATTAAGTCCAAAAATAGTGAAATTATATATAGAACGAAATTTGCAATTTTACCTTAATTTTTAACAAGTATAAAAACACTGACCATATAACTAATACTGATTTCATAGTTAGGATTGTATAAAAGTGAAATTGTATGTATTATTATTGTTCTCCAAAGCAAAGTTAAGAATTAGTAATATACTAATATCGTATTTGCTTCATCGAGAGGATTTTTTATAGAAATTAAAAAGTACAATATTATTATTTTAGAATATCTGAAAAATGAATATTTGAGTTTGAGAGAAAATAAGGGTAACTACATATGTTTTCCCGTAATTAATTAGAATGATTTTAAAAGTGTGGTAGGTGACCTAACTTTTGACGAGAACATGATGTACGTGTAATGAATCAGTGATGGGAGATTGTTACATGTACGAAATACTTTATTTCCTTTTTACTTCATATATATTTGATGTCTTTTTTTTTTTCTTTTTCTTTTTTTACTACAAATTTGAAAGAGAAAAAGAAATAAACTAAAATGGTCAGTTTATCTCATCATGACTTTTTTCACTAAGAAATCGGCGCATGTATTACCCTCTTTAAAAGTATATTTAAACTTGGCTTGCCACAACCTTTTCATGAAAAAACGGGCGCATCCTCAATAATTGTTTCGAGGGGATGATTTGTTGTGTCGGCTCCTTCAATAAAATTGATAATGGTATGCGAATCAACTTTGAATATAATCTTTTCAATCGGACACTACCAAGTGTGTTGTGGATGCTACGTACACTCAATACAATATTACTAAATATTATAATATTAACATGTAATCTGTTTAATTCTTTTAACTAAATATAATAAAACTATCGTATTAATATTTTGAAATACATATCATTATCAAATCAACTGATATAGTACACTTATCTCGCATGATAGTCTCTTAATTAGCTGTAACAAATTGTACTGCTTATTAAATCTTCTTATAGGACGTCAAATCATTGGAAATTGTTTGACGTGGCTTTGTAGTACATAAAAAGATCATAACCTAATTAATTACATTTATGATATAACTTTCTCAATTTTGTATTCTTTTATTTTATTAGGCATCAGACCACAATCATCATAAAATAACGACAACAACGTCACTGTCATCATTAATATTGTAATTACAATCATAAATGACTATATGTTGTACTCACTATCGCTCAGCATTATAAGTTAATTTTCAATCGGGAAAATTGCACAATTCATTCGTTAATTAGGATTGACTTGCATGTTAGGAATATAAGTTTGAAAAGTTGTAAATTTCATCCCATAATTTTAGAAATTTAACAAAAAAGAGACAAAGCTCTCCGAAAAATTATTAACTCACCGGAAAAATCCCAGTTGGCGTCCAAGTTGGATTAAAAAAGAAAAAAAAGATTCCACTTTACCCACACTTAAAATTCCACATCAACCCACTAAATATAACTAAATATAGTCTAATTAGTCAACACTTAGGATTTTTTACCACAATACAAAATTGAAAGAGAGAAAACGTTCTATACCCTCAACAACCCTAGTTTAGCATAAAAAAATTGGATAAAAAATCTTGAAAATTGCTGCGATTTAAAATTCATCTGCGGCTGAAAATTTGCCCATCATCATCTTGGCGTAAGAGTTCAAATCAAATTTCTCCTGATGATTATTAGTAATCACCATATCAATATGGTTTATGATAAAGCTCATATCAGATCCTCTTTCTATCCCATCTCAACAATCCACATTATCATAATGATAACCTGAACCTTCAGAGAAAGCCATCATTATTAAAAGATAAAAACTAACTATTACTCATACAAGTGCCAATATGTTTGCTTTTTCATCTTATAAAATTTTCAGTCGCGGATGAGTTTTGAATCGCAGCAATTTTCCAGATTTGTTGTCTAATTTATTTACGCTAAACTACGGTTCTTGAGGGTATAGAATGTACTCTCTCTTTCAATTTTGTGTTGCAGTGGAAAATCCTAAGTGTTGACTAATTACACTATATTTAGTGGGCTGATGTGGAATTTTAAGTGTGGGTGATGTGGAATGATATTTCTTTTTTTTTTTTTTTAATCCAAATTGGATGCCAACTGGAATTTTTCCGGCGAGTTAATAATTTTCTGGCGAGCTTTGTCTCTTTTTTGCTAAATTTCTAAAATTACTGGATGAAATTTACAACTTTTCAAACTTATGTCCCTAAAACGCAAGTCAATCAAAGTTGATGGATGAATTGTACAATTTTCTTTTTTCAATCCAGTACGTATTAATACCTAGTTACATCTTTTGTAACTACAATAAAAATATTGCATGATATATCTCGCTTGATTAAATTATTCTATATCGAAAAATAAAAAATATAGTATATATTCAATCTTGACAATCATTTCTCTTGAATTAATTTTTGGATTCGGAATTAAATAATTAAATCAAAATTTATTTTTTCACATAAAATCAGAATGAGTTCTATTTTAGACGAAGAGAGGCGTGATGAGATAGCGTCCTTGGGGTCAAATGACAAAAGTTTTTTCCAATACATGACTAACTTGAAATTGGGGGTTTACCCAGTCAGAGTTAATTATTTTCTGAAATTATTTATTGATTGATTCTACAGAAAATTTGGTTTCTTTAGTCAATCTCCCACACAGATTTCACTGTACATAGACTCCAGTCTAAAGACGGGTAGACCAATCAAAGGTTTTTTGCCGAAGCAATTTCTATGTTATTTTCTCTTACTTACGACGTGTTGGGTGCGAGCGAGGAAAATAGGACTGACTGGTTGGAAACAAGTACCAACACATTATCAAATAACATAAATAATTATAATATTGTGGGATGGAATCAGGACTTTGAGGTTTTTTAAATAAATTAGTTATTAGAAATATATTAAAAAACATATAAATTATTTGTATTTTTCAAAAATAAAAATAAAAATTAGTCGTAATATATAATATTGAAACTGATATTATTTAAGGTAACAATGAAATAATGAATGAAAACCTATGTTGTACGGACACGAACACGGGGACACGGATACGACACGACTGACTAATATAAATTTTAATAAAACTATAAGTATTCATATATATTATAGATGTACAAATATTAATTAAAAAATAAATTTATCATAACATACTAAAATTATTAACAAAATTTAAATGTACGAATTGATTATTATATTAAAAGAACATTATAATTTATAGATTATAATATTGTGAGAATCAATTGAAAATGATGAAAAAATAAATGTAAATTAATTTAATACACCGTTTCATTCATTTATAATTTTTTTATTTTTTTAAATAAATTTTGACCCTTCTAAATAAAAAAATAGAAAAAAATATAAAAAATTGAATTTGTGTCCTAGTTGTGTCGGAAGTTTTTTTTTTTTTTTTTAAATTTTTGGACACTTTTTGCCATATTCAACACCTGTCGGAACCGTGTCAAAGTCGTATCCATGTCCGACACTGTATGGACACAAATTTTGCCGTATCCCTGCATTAGTGATGGAAACAATGTTATGCAAAAATATAGTTGGATATGAAATCTAGGTCTGGAGACAGATGCCAGGATTTTGACAGAGAGAGGACAACCCTTTTTTTTTTTTTTTGGCCAAATTCTGTTTAAGCAATAAAGGGTTAATTAATATATTTGGTCCCAAAAAAGTTTGTTAAAATATAAGCAGTGGCTTTTTTATTAAAATATTGAATCTACACTAATTATTGCTAATTTATTAAAGAGTGTATTTGAAATGGAGTGGATTGGAAATATAATTTGGGCTCCAATTCCACTATCTTAGAAAAGTAGTTTGAAATCTGTTACGTCAAACGGCCCAATGTAGAATTGGACCATGGATTTAAATTTCATTGGGCCAAAATCCGTGGATCCAAATGGGAGCACAAAGGCGGAATTCTTTATAGTTCGGCCGACAATATTTAAATGTTTAAATTTCAATTATTAGTGCAATTGTAATTTGTGAAATTCTTCTACAATTATATTATTTCCCTTCCCTCCATCAGTTGGTTCCTGTGGTACATAGACACGGATCGAATACGATACGTCATAGACACAGTAACATATTTTTCCAATATTTTACACTAAAAAAATACTAGACATGAATATTGAATATGTGAATGACACGATACAGAAACTAGGATTTTTAGAAGTTTTCGCGCGTGATCATATGTTGGTTCCATGCCAACTACTACATTCATTCGGTTGACCTTGCAAAATAAAGGATTGCCAAGATATTATATCCCCTAAGAGAGATTAGACGATAGTACCATCAGCCCCTAAAATATTATTATGGTTGATGTCATATAGAAGTGCTATCCCAAGCATTGAACAAGGGCAACCTATTAGCGCAACAAAGTCATAGTCATGGAACCAAAACATTTCACTATAAATAGTGTCTCATTAATTTATTCAATTAGTGGGCAAGATTTATTATAAAGCATTCAGTACTGCGACGATCCATAATTCCCAAGCTCAGAATTAGCATGTTTATCGAGATTTAGACCGTTTACGGTCCCGACGTCTTTCATAATTACACGTTTTCCAACTCTTACATTTAAAGAATTTTTCATAAACCATTAATTTGGCTTTTAAAACTCACAGTATTAATAAGAATTATATTTGTATCGTTTTGTCACTAACTAGGATCAATTTGGTAAATTTATATTTTTAGCTCGTTTAATCAAATCTTGTAATTTAACAGTGCATGTTGGACCGGAATCCAATGTTTTAAAGATGTATTTCATCGAGGTTTCAAATATTATTCGTAAAATTATATTTCCAAAATATTGCATTTTTGGCCCAAAATTATTTACACTTTGATCCCACTCGTTATTGACTTTTTGTAAATGCCCGAATTTTCATGAAACGAACCTCGAACCTTGTTAAGCTTTTCATTACGGTCATTTTGACACTAAGTACGCCTAATTCCGAGACTTCGCGTTTTGTCTCATTTTTCGAAAAATATATATAGTAACCTTCCACATTTAGAAACCACACACACACCGACAATCATCGAACGACGAGCCATTCTCTCCCAAACATGATTTTTGCAACGTTGTCGGAATTCGACGAATCATATGTCCAGACGACCGTATCGACGAGACGAATCCAACCGTACTATTTTCCCGGCCATCAGAGCAGCGACGGCGGCGCATTTTTCCGATCTGACTTTTTCGGCGACGGCGAGGCTTGAGACCAGTCGGGTCTGAACCGTTTCGACGAGAGGAATCCATTGGCGGTGGTCTTGAGTCCATCCGACCACCGATGGTGGAGCTCCGGTGACGTTTCAGGCGGCGCCACCGTCGCTGACCACCAAGGTTTTGACCGGCGTGATGAGACAAGAAGATTGGTGGTGGTCTGGTGGCGTGACTCCGTTAATCGGTCGCACTCCGGCGATTTTCAGGCAGAGTGCGGTGGAGCCGCGGCGGGAATGGTGGTCCGACGTGCTCCGGCCACCATTTTCATCGATCTTTAGGTGCTTTCCAACTTTCTCGACGTGGGTAAGCTTTCTACGAACTCCGTTCCAGAATTCGATAGCCCGATTTTGAGTAATTTTGATTCTTGGATTTAGGGTTCATTGGAGCTTCAAATTGAAATTAAACTCCGGTGAGTGACCGGATCGAGAAACGGGCTTGGGGGAACTGACGGGCTCGACGAGAGGAACTTTTGAGTATAAGGGTCCGACTACGTTGGCGGCGGTCCGGTGGTGGCTGGTTTTGACACTGTTCCGGCAGGAATCCAGCGACGGTGTCTTCAGACAGATTCATCGTCTCGACGCAACAGTTGTAACAGCACTGGTATTACCTCAATCTAATTTACCGTTTGTCTTTTATGGCCGTTTTTGTATGATTATGTATATATGTGAACTTTCGCACTAGCTTTTAGCTTTTCGAATCAATTAAGCTGAATTTGCTTGTACCTTAACTTGTAGCATGATTGTAAATTGATGAATATTGTCGATGTATGATTGTATAGTTGAATTGATGAGATTTGGGTTCAATTAAACTTGGATTATGAGTGGATGTTAGATTGTAGCTTTTGAGCTTTTGGAAAAAGTTGTTAAGTTGATAAGTTGTAAGTCAATTGATTGACTTGAATGGGTTATGCATGTTTTTATTGTGGAATTTCAATCATACCATCTGAGTAGTTTATTCTTAAATGTTTATATTTAATCAAATGTTATTTGTTATTCGTTTATTCCACGTTTTACATGCTAAATGACCAATTTGCCCCTACTTGTCCTTTTATGCTTAAATATTGTATTTTCGTCTCTAAGCATGTTGCATTTTCATAGCCGAGCGTTAGTGTCTGTTTTCTCCTTCGTGTCAGTCATTCATCCTCTAGACCCCGTGTTTTCAGGTGGGATCTTTGAGGGAGAATCATATCTGTTGCTTGCTTTTCTCGTTTGTCGAGCTATATGCAAGGATTTAAAACGCTTTCAACTGGGGCAAGATCATAGATATACATAGGTTTGCGAAATAAATTATTATCCCGCCTTTCTTCTTGCTTGTTGTTCCTGCCTTTATTATTTCCTTATGTGCTTAGTCAACCCTTTTAATAACAAAACCTATATGTATAATATTTTACAAACATTTTCAACTAGAGGCAAGGAAAACCATTTGTTTTTAAATGCGAACTTTGGTCTCTCGACCTCGCAAATATAGCCTTGTCTCGAATGACCCCTTTGGCCTCCCACACCCTGATTCCCTACTTTCGAATGACCCTTTTGGCCACCTAAATTGATATTGATTTCAAAAGCGAGCCATGGACTGGATCATGACTTTGGGGCCCAGGAGTTATACAGGAGGTGAGCCTGGAGATGAGCGTCTAGGGCAAATCCCGATGTGTACTCTAGGTGTTAACTTAGGCTGGTCGGGAGGTTTGGCTAATCTAAGTTAATGCGACGGTAGCGCCTTGAGCGTTTCCTTAAATTGTGTACGGTAGCGTTGTGGGGTACCACTCGTTTCCTTAAATTGTGATTGGATCGTCACTTTTGGTGGTGGAGTACTTGACTACATGCTTGCATGTTTTTCATGATTGGGAGTTATAAGGAGAGGGTCCGTTCTCGCCGGGACACATTATTGCATAACTTATTGCATCACTTGTTTGTCTAAATGATTTACGGCTTTCGTTACAAGTCTAACACATTCAAGTTTTATTCATTTAGCATATGTATTTCCCTATATATATATAAAACCCGGAAGCGTGGCTCGAACTTGCCAACTTATACCTTCTTTATTGTTCAAACTATTTAGTTGAATTACGAGCCGTTTTTACTTATCATTTCCAACTTATTTATGCCATGACTTTCGAACTTGTAACAGCCTCGTGACTCAACTAATATCATTTCAAAATGATCGGCTTGACCTTATGTGCAAACGTTTTCAAAGGATCCTGTTCGTCAACCTTTTGTGTTTTCAAATAAAGTCGAACTCGAATGTTGCTTTGTGTTATAGTTTTACAACTTATATTATTGTTTGTATCTTTATCAAAACGAGCAAGATTCACCCCTTTTGATTTTAAAAGATAAACGATGAACTGTGATCAATACCTATATTGTATAAACCCCACTTACTGATTATCCTTTATACTCACCCCTTCTACTTTGGTTCTTGCTTCAGGTAGACAGGTGGCGGTGTCACCTATCTTGTCAGTCGGCAGTAGCAGGTCTAGGTTGGCTCACATATTATTGTCTTGTCAGTGTCCCAACAACAGTCGAGTCTTTACTTTCTGAATTGATTCGAATTACTGTATTTAACATTATGATTACTTTATGTACCAATGTGCCCCTGATGTGGGATAGTTGACGATATCTAGGATTGTTCAGGATATGTAGTTGAGCCATGCTGGCACTATGTGTTATGGTTATCTGTGAACTGTTGTTATGAATTACGTTGCCATGTATGACATCTATGTATTGAATTTTTGTTTATGAATTCGCTTCCGCATTTCTCTGGTTGTTGCTGTTGTTGTTGGTGCGTCGTGTTGTTGTTGCCGGAGTGTTGATCGAGTGCTTGCCGTTCGCCAGGATGAATTTTTGAATATGGTACATTTACCTTGTTTAGGAGTTCGTCTTGGTGCGGATGTGGTGTCCTTTCTCCTTCTACGGAAAGGGGCGCTACAAGTACTCTCTAATTAAGTTCAATAATACTTGGGTTTCTTAAGTTACTCAACTGACATGAGCATCGGAGAAAGGAGCTACCCTGATCAGTGATCTCTAACCTTTCGTAATTCTCTAATAGGTCAGCGACCCACTCTCATCGAACTATCTATATATGCCGTTCTCCAGCCTTGCTTGGATTATAGAGATGCCACTACTCATAAAATAGTGACAAATTAGTAAATATTAGGGCAAATTACATACAATACCCCTAAAATTTGCTATAATTATAAAATACCCCATTTATTTTAAAAAATTATAAAAAACTCCCCAAGGTTTTAAATAGTTACAAAATTCTAACAAAATACCAGTACTGTGCTTTAAACAAATATTACAAAAACAACTGGTGATTTGTAATTGTCTGAAACTTCAAGAGATTTCAGTAATTTTTGAAAGCAGAACGAGTACTTTGTAATTATAGCAAAGTTTAGGGATACGATATGTAGTTGCCCTACATATTACTTACCAACCATCTAGTATAATAAAAAATATTATTGTCAATAAATAAATGGAAATAGTGACAACATAGATATATATTGTCACCTTAACAAATATAACTTATGACAATTTTAATATTATCACTTAATGCATATAATTTTTGACAATTTTAATATTTTCACTTTATTATTTATCACTAACATATTGAGGAAGACTTTTTGGTAATTTAGCCAAATCTGAGTATGGTAATTAATGCGAACAGTATTTACGTACAACCTTAGACAAAATCTGAATTATTATTTAACTTAAATATACGTACGTAGGGGCCGGGTATTTTTCTACCCTCGGCTGGCCGCTTCTCTGGCTAATTACCCATGTTCGTGGCTGTGCATGGTTAGCCGTCTGAAAACTCAAAAATACAGTAGTGTTGAAACTGTGGATCGATCTCGATCGATCGTTTGCAAGCTAAGCTAGCTTTATCGGTTTTTGGACCGACGTTACTTAAATTCCACTGGTCTGTGTTGGAGGCAATTTGGTGGTCCTAAGTTTCATAATTCATATACTCTTCTTCATATGTCCCTTTTGTTTTGTCTACTTTTTCTGTACATGTGTTTCTGTAGGTTTCTTCTGTCCTTACCAGTCACCACACTCTATTAATTCGTGGGCCTTCAGATAGTTGGACTCAGATGTTACAACTCTCTCTCTCTCTCTCCCTCTCTGGGGTAAAAGTATCCATAAATGAACATATATCAATTCCAGTTTAAAGTATATTTGCAGATTTAGAGAGAGTCTGCTTTTTTTTAATGAAATGGCTTTTGCTTTATATAGGGCTTGGCAGAAAAGACTATGATTAGAAAATGCTGATCAGGATTGGTGCGCGCAAGTACTCTGATGATATATATATGACCATATTTGGAGAGTTTTATTTACGTAATTTATACCTAAAAATGAAATATATCATCAATGCATGCATTTATTCTATGTGAAGAATTACAGCGCTTTTTAGTGTATATATAGATCTTCAAGGGAGAATTACATAGGGATCCCCACACATTGTCATATTTACATATATATTCCTCTTATTTTATTTTTTACATCCTAGTCCCTTAACCGGTCAATCGTTAGTCAGTTCCATTAATTTTTTAGTACCGTTGTATTCGTCTTATCGAGAAGATGAATTTGGACTATAAATTTGTCTGATTCGGTAAAGAAACAAGAAAGTTACAAGCTTAAGAAATTTTCATTCAATTGTGTGTATAGTCCAAATTTCCCGTTTCTTCTTTGAATTAGACAAATTTATATTCCAAATTCAATGTCTCGATGAGACGAACACAATGGTATCAAGAAATTAACGGAATTGACTAACGATTGACTGATCAAAGAACTAAGATGTAAAAAACGAAATAAAAAAAGTCTATATATAAATATGATAATCTGTGAGTATCTCTGTGCAATTCTCTCTATCTTTAAATGCGACACTGGTACATGAAGAGCAGCAACCAATTAAATTTCATCCTTATAATTGCTCATTTGACCCCTCCTATACATCAGAAGGATACTGTTTGTTCTGCTCCATTTTAATTTTCCTAATATAGTACACATTGAATGAGGTTTTTAAGGGTTTTTTAAAGTGATTTTGAGGAATTCATAAACAATACAGAACGATATAAATTAAAATAACTTAACTGTTTGATAAATTATCATAGGCATGTATAGAAAAATATATTTAAGGATTAAAATGTTGTGGGGTTGTACTTGAACCCTTTTCAATTCCATGGTACGTACCATGATTTCGATGTTGCTTTGGAGGTGACATTTAAGGGCCCCAAAGACTCAATTTAACAGCAAGTAATTAAGTGGACTCAACACTGCCACTTTTCTTCCATTCAATCTACAGCTATCACCTATGTTTTAAAACCCGGACCGGACGTCGAACCGGAGGCCTTACTGGTCAGGGGTTCGACCGGTTCGACCACCGGTCGAACCGGTATGACGTCATAATTACGTAATAATTATATTTAAATATATATAATATTAGTAATATTAAAAAAATATAGAAAAATAAACAAAATAATATAAAAAAAATTAAAAAAATATACCAAAAAATATAAAATAAAATTTCAACCATCATTCCATCAACCATGTAAAAATAATTGCATCAACCAACTCAAAAATTAAAAAACTCACCAAAGTCTAACACATCAAAACATCCATCAAAATAAGACAAGTAGGGTTTCTTTCACAAAAATAAAAAATTGGGTTGACAAACTAAGAAATGAAAAGTTAAATCAGCAACTATTAAAAAAAATAAAAAAAATTGAACCAGTGGTCAACCGGTCCGACCAGGACCGGTTTAACCGGTCAATTGACCGGTTTTGGCCGGTTCCCACTGGTTCAATTAGGAACTGGTTCAAAGGGGTCACCCGGACCGGAAGGCCTTCCGGTCACCGGTCCGACCGGTCGGACCGGCCGGTCCGGTCCGGGTTTTAAAACACAGGCTATCACTATATAATATATCGATCTTCAACTAGATTTTCTTTTCCTCATTTAAAGTTTGATACCTATAAATCCATTCAAAAACAAACGATATATATATATACCCATAAAACATGGATACATGCAGCAACACGGACATAATACAGATATTGTGATGGACACAAATTTTTTCTAATATTTTATTTACACTAGAAAAGTATCCAATACGGTGTCGGACATAACACGACACGACTGAGTAGTGTTTTTAGAAGTATAATATTTGTGCATGCATTATATATATGCACTTATGCTCTATGCATGCTTACATGCAGTGTCGGAGCCAAAAATTTTGTTTAGAAAGCCAGATTGCAAACGATAAATTAAAAAGTTCAAATTTGAGGTGGTGAATTATTGAAATTTCAAAATTTTTATAAAAAACAAAGGGTTATGAAAATATTTTTAAAAAATTCCATTAGCTACAAAGCCCGGGCCCCCCTCCGATGCTCGGAGAAATCTAGCTTTTGAAGAATGTTGCATTTATAATCTGCAAATATATATATTAGTTCCAGTTAAATTCTTGCAGATTATATATATATATATATATATATATATATATATATATATATATATATATATATCATATTTTTGTATATTTTAATTTATATTTGCTGTTTTACTTTGATTCAATCATAATATACTATATAATAATAGTCTGTTCTCTGATTGGAGACTGACATTGCCCTCTTTATTCTCTTTTCTGCTAATTCCCAGCTAACCAAAAGTTTCAACCTTTTTGTCATATTCAATATGCTCTAAAGCACAAAGAAATCTTCTTCATCCCTTTGCATAGATAACTCTAGATTTATAGTCTTGAATGTTTATTCCACAAACAAGAAATAAACTATATATTAATTAATTCAAAAGATTGAATTAAGTCATACATAATTAAGCAGTTGAAAAATCAAGTTATATCAAGAAGAAACTGCACTAAATTAAATTCATTTTTTTTTTCCAATTACATACAAATTATAATTAGTCTTAATATCATGCATGCTTAATTTTCTTCAAACAAGTAACTTTAAAGAGAATCTGTTAAGTATATATCCTCATGAAATAATTTTTTCCTCATGAAATTAATGGCAATAACAACAAAAACCCTATCTGAACATCAGAAAATGTGTAAAAATAACAAGAATACTAGATCTATTTTTGTCCTCCGTCCACTAAAAATCAACAGATTAAAGATGTAAATCCAAACTCACATGATCATGCATCTCAGTCTTGGCTTCATATCCAAACCTAATCAACTCATGATGAGAAGCAATATTCCCAGCTCCACCAATCGACGTCAATTGCTGCTTCATTTCCACCGGCGCCATTTGCTGGTGCATTGCACCGAGCCGCTCCCGAACATACCCCGCCGAGCCATGAGCCGAGCCGCCTGTGGCAGCTGCTGGTATTCGCCACAAAGCCAAAGGGTTCCCAGTAATAGGCTTCGAGCCGCCATGGCTACCATAGAGCCGGCTTCCACCACCATACGGGCTGTGATAAGCCATAGGAAGAGCGGCCGAAGCTGAACCCGAGCCGAGCCGAGTCCCGTAACTAATCAAGCCGTAAACATCAGGAAAGCCGGCTGCTCCATGCATCATAGCCGATTGCAAGTGGGCCCGCTTTGCTTGCTGCCTTTCCCTCTTGTGCGCATTTTGATGGCCTCCCAGAGCTTGAGATGTTGGGAAATTTCTGCAACAGTAATGGCATTCGAATTTCCTGCTGCTAACCTCTGTTGTCATGTTACTATTATTGTTATTATTATCTCCATTAACTTCCTTATTAGCATTATTATTGGAATAATCTGATGAGTGATAGTACTCGTCTGTGTTGTTGCTGAATTCTTTCCCGAAAAGCCTAATGGCTCCTCCGCCTCCACCGATGGCGGCGGTCTTGGGGCGGATAAAGGGTAGCTGAGAGAAAGACTCAACGTTCATGATATCTTGCGTCTCTCGATCAGTACTTTTCTCCATGGAAATATATGTATTTTTTTCTTGAGAGATGTAGTACTTTTGGGAGAAGGAAAAGGAGAATTGTGAGAAAATTATAATGTGTGAGAGAATGAATGAGATTTGCTGTTTTTGAGATGATCCATGTTGTTTAAAAAGTACTGGTTCTGGAAATTCTTTTGATGAATAGCTAGGGCAGATAAGGTCCCCAGTTTAATTTTGTGATGTGTATAGATAAATATTATATGGATCTAGCTAGCTTCTTTTATTTTGTTTTATTTTTGGCCTGTTTTTCTCCACTTTGGTTTTGGCCTATTACATGTATATTTCTGTAGTTATTGGTCTGTGCATGTTATGGTTGGAAAAAGGAGAGAACAAATTGACTCTTAATTAGCTATAGTCAGCAGTCTCAGTTTGTATGTCATTGTCTTGAAATATGATATTAAATCATGAATCATTACTCACAATATTATATTAGTTTACTCGTTAGAGAAAACTACATATAATTACTTGAAATTTGCCATATGTGCATTTAGATTCTCTATTTTCATTTATTACATATAATCTTTAATTAGAATAGTCCACATTAGGGTTCCTTACACTTTCGTTAGGGTTTTCAAATTTCTTACAGAAAATTAAAGTCCAATGGAATTCCATTAATATTAACTATATATTATAGGAATTAATGCGTAATAAATGAAACTAGAGGGATAGCAGACCTCATCAGACCTCATCAGGTACTTATACGTAATTTGCCCATACATATGTATATAAAACCTATCCCTAAGTTTTTGGAAAAATATTCTTGGTAATCATCTAATTTTCTTAATTAATTATAAGTTTGAATTTAATTCCGATCCCTTTGACAATATTGCTAACTTGAAAAAAAGGGCTAGCTAACATCTATGATTAATATGGCACCGGCCATCTGCTGCTGTCGATCTCTTTTTTTTTTTTTTTTTCCCTTTTTATATATATATTATACAATATTTGTATATTTGTCTATATATAGAATTAATGTGAGAAAATATATATGCAGGTTTTAGGTTTAAGCAGTTAATGAGTTGAGAGAGATGTGAACTGCAGTACATTCAGAAGCTGATTAATTGATGGGGTGGAGTGAGAGAGTGAGAGTGAGAGTGAGGACCATCTACAAGTACTTGTGTTGCTACTTCTTAAATTGTGAATATTTCTTGGATCCATTCTCACAATTGTGGTCCATAAAATTTAGCAATAATATTACATGATTGGAATTTGAAAGAGATGCTAATTTAATAAACATATTATCCGTCTCCTCCTCCTCTCATCTGCCTCACTAAGTACTACAACTCTCAGTCTCTCTCTCTCTCACAACACACACACAAATGAGAGGCGGTGCCAAGATTTCTAACATTAATTTTGTGTGGAAAAGATTGAATTTTCTGAAACTCGATCTAGAAATTAAAGCCATTTTTGTCTTACTAACAAAATTAATATCAACTAATTTTGATACCGTGATTTTATCATTTTCAAACCATATCTTTTACTTTTTTTAAAAAAAATTTACCTTAAGTTTAATTTATTTATCTCAAATCTGGTGTAAACGTGCAAATTTAACAGTTAGATATTTAAATTTGCACCTACCTAGGTAGCACTTAGGTTTGATATATACAATAAATTTTAGATGTATTAAAAATAATACAAATTAAATTTATGTCACCAAATTTGGGAGAAATGAAATATGTGGTACCAAATTAACTGAATTTACGTTAAGTTAATTACCACTGCTTGAAAAATTCCCTAGCTAATTAGACATTTTTTTGTGATATTTTTCAAATATCTCTATAATTCAACTCTTGAGACTTTAAAAAGAAGTGTCTCTACAAATTTATTATTTTCTTTTCTAAATATATTTTGAAACATTATATACTTTTCAATTATTAATTTTGATTTTTTTTTCCCTCATATGTACCAAGATGCTTTTTTCTGGCAAAGGTTTCATATGTTGGCAAAGAGCAATTAATTGCAGGCTGAACATCAACCATGTTAATGGTCCTGCTTACAAACTTACATGAGAATTACGTCTACAAGACTTTGACAATAAGTACCTTCCTTTAGAAATTATTTATTATAAATATGTTCAAACCTAATATTATACTATAGGGAAAATTGCAATTGTCATCCATTTCAATACCAACTTTAATGAAAATAGTCCATATATGATATTTTTAGGAAAAGTGGGACAATTTTGACCGGAATTGACTTTGACTCCGCCTGAGTCTAACCGGTGCTGACATGGAGCTGACTCACCGCCATGTCAGCGCCACATCTGAAATAAAAAAAAATAAAACACATCAGAATTTAACAAAATATAGTCAAAAAAAAAAAAAAATACGGTCAAAATAGAGATGAATCCTATTCCTGTTTCTTACCCAAATTGAAAAGAAATTCTTTCTCAGTTCTTCATCAAACCCACAGAAAAGGTAAATTGAGCTTTGAAGATCTTTTCTCCTAATTAATCTTCATCCATTTCAATTCCATCTCAATTCAGAACACATATAACAAACTCCGACAAAAATAAAAATAAAGAATACAGTAGGAAAAAAAAAAGAAGAGAAATTGGTCCTTTTTTCAGGTTCATTTGGATTTTTTGTCCTTTTCTCCTTTCCAAATATAGACCTTTCTTTTAATTTCTTTTTCCAAATTTAGACCTTTACATAAGGCAGCAATTTTTGTCATCTAGGTAGCAATATTAAATTAAAGAAGAAAAAATATTAGGAATAAGCAATACATGAGCTTCCACCTATATATGGACAATAAGTTAAAAAAATGTATGCACTTAATTAGTTATTTTTAAATTTGTAATAAACTTATATAGAAATATATATTATAAATTTAAAATTCACAACATATATTTACTTTATTAGTATACATTTTCTAGTTGTCTATTTCCCCACAATTCATCCATATATGTGTATATCTAAATATTATAGATGCAAATATATTTAAAATATATATGTAATATACTGCATGTTTTTTAGATTTATATAAACCATTTTGCTTAAATTATATGAACAGTTATTACCTTTTTTTTTGAGGGATTACATTTTTTGTCATAATTAGTAATATATATATATATATATATATTATTAATTTTGATGTATTAATATTGTGATAAAGTATATAAATGAGATTGAATGAAAATTAAAGCCAACACATTTAGTTAAATGAAGAAAAATGAATTTGATATACATATATATACTTTTCATTATCATTGTTGTATTTAATAAAACAAAATATACAAAAGAATATAATTAAATTATGAGGAAAAATATTCAAATATTTTTGTGGCATCGGCTTCGGCGGCCAGATTCCTATAGATTTGAGTGACACATCAATAAACTCTTGGAACTTGGGGCATGCCCGCAAGACCGCAAATTTTGGTGTAGGAGGATCGAACCTTTCTTATAAATGATCAAAATTTAAAATAAATAAAAAGAAATATTGCAAATGTTAAAAAAGAACTAACATAAAGGAATCATATTCTTTTCATTCTTCCCGATCTCACTCATACATTCAACAATTTAGATTTCATCATATTTTTAGTTTACGTTAAAAAAAAAATTAATATCTGAAGATAAGTACATGTATATTCTGTAAGTACTGTATTCATATGCATATATAGGGGAGCAGTGTTGAGGCTACAGATTTATCAAAGAGTTGCTAAATGTGTCATCTTCACAATAGAAACACTTTTTGTCAACATTTACAGCTAGCTTTCTGAACTTTCACTACTGAAAAGTGAAAACCTTTTCCTAATTAGAAATACAGCCCAATTTAAAGGGTTAATTACATTAAATGTGCTATCTATAGGTGAAATCTCAATTTAGTAACACATATTCTGAAAAATTACAATGAACCCCCTATATATGTCTTCCCTGCGTCTAACATAACAAGTCCAACTGTTAGCCACTGTTGAGAGAGTTTCTACTCATAATTCTACCTTTTCCTTTGCAGTTCAAGATAAGTCACTATCCTCTTTTGATAATGTTAGTATTTTCTTATATATTTCTAGTTTTTTGTTAATGCAAGGAAGTAGCAAGCCCTTTGGCTTTGATGGAAATTGGGGCCTATGTATCTCCATCCAAACATGTCCTTAGAAAATCCACATGCATATATCTCATCTCTCATCAGTTATTTCCCACAACAACAACCCTTCATTCATGGAATACCCCTTTCTTTTGCCCTTAAAGCGACATTCACTACCGACGCTATATACATATGATAGGGGACCAATATATGTATAGCTTGATGAAGATTGAAGAGATCGATCTATCTCTATGTGTAGAAATTTATCAATTTTGGGAATTGAAATTAAATTGAATTTGTGGAAAATATCAAACTATTCGAGTTTTTGACTCGAATTCAATTTGTGTAAAACTCATTCTAATTCGATTAATATTTAATAATTTAATAACCAAATCAAGTTCGAACAACTTCAATTTCTATTAAAAAATCAAACCAAACTTAAATAATAACTTGTTTGGTTCGATCCCAATTCATTTGTTTTAAGGGCGAATTACATATATAGGGGTCCCGGCCACAAATTGTCATTTATATATAGATGCCTCTTGTTTCGTTTTTTACATTTTAGTCTCTTGACGAGTTAATGGTCAGTCAGTTCCGTTAGTTTCTTGGTACTGTTGTATTCGTCTTATCGAGACATTGAATTTGAAATATAAATTTTTCTGATTCGGTGAAAAAGCGGAAAATTTGGACTATACACACAATTGAAGAAATTTTTTTTAAGCTTGTAACTTTCTCGTTTCTTCACCGAATCAGCAAATTTATAGTCCAAATTCATCGCCTCGATGAAACGAACACAACGGTACCATAAAATTGACGGAACTGACTAATGGTTGACCAGTAAAGAGAGTAAGTAAAAAATGAAACAAGACGGACCTATATATAAATATGACAATCTGTGGGGACCCTATGTAATATATCCTAAAATATTGGTCTCGAATCTTAACATATCACCATATTTTGCATCTTATTATAAGTAGTTTCTTTCCGTAATTTTGGTTAATTCCAAAAATGGATTTTGTTAAAACTTTTAGCCACAAAAATATGTGGCTGTTAAGTTGAGAGTGAAATCGCAAATATCCGAAGTTGTAGGACCCAAATCACAAATATAATAAAATTGTTAGATCTGAACAATTGTGTCCATATACTAAGAAACTGCAGTTATGTCAGTCCTTCCTCCATTCGCCCAAATATGCACATGATGATATATATGTACACATCCATGAACCAACAAGTGCGCAGTTTTATAAATGATTAACCATGAGTTTTCGTGTTGGAGTTTTTTGAAACGCAACTATCATTAGTAAGAAGATTTTTACACTTAAGTGGTCCGACTCGACTCAACTCGACACATATAAATGAGTTTTAAAAAAAAACCATGTTCACATCATGAGGGCTGTGGTGCAAATTGGATTAATTTCTACCTACATAAGCAATTGGCTTCCAGGATGGAATTTCGCATACTTAGGCAATTTTGCCCTGAAAATCAATTTGGGGAATATATTGTCCATAAATTATAACTTTTACAAATTAGGGAGTAAAATTGAAAATAGAAAAAATAGGTGTCTTTAAATTGCAAACTAATATTAATTATAGTCTATTTTTGCAATTTGCCCAATAAGTAGTAAATGAATACTTATAGGAATAAATAAAATTGGTAAATACTATAATAACATGATCACAAAAAATGTAAGTTTGCCAAACTATTAACGTAGATTTGATTGTCCACTAGTGGAGTGTGTAGATGAAATGTATGGTTCCACAAACATATAACACCCTACCAGCATTAGCAGAACTGTCAGACATTCTTATTTTTTGAGAGGGTAACCCCTAATATAATTAGGATTTGGAGTACTGGAGTCCAAAATAACCGAACGAAAAACCAAAAATTAAAAGAAAAAACTTTCGCCATCCTAGGGAACCCTAATTCTCTCTTTTAAGACTGCCACCTTTCTTCCATTTAATCTACAACTTTCACTATATATCGATTTTCAACTAGATTTTCTTTTCCTCATTTAAAGTTTCATACCTACAAATCCATTCACAAACCAAAGATTTATATGCACTTTTGTTCTATTGGTAAATACCATAATAACATGATCACAAAAATGTAAGCTTGCCAAAATATTAACATAGTTTTGATTGTCCACTATGTGGAGTGTGGACATGAAATGTGTGGTTCCACAGACATATAATACTCTACCAGCATTAGCAAAACTGTTGCCATCCTTATTTTTTGGGAGGGTAACCCCTAATATAATTAGGATCTGGAGTACTGGAGTCCAAAATAACCGAACGAAAAACCAAAAAATAAAAGAAAAAACTTTCATCATCCTAGGGAACCCTAATTCTCTCTTTTAAGACTGCCAGCTTTCTTCCATTCAATCTACAACTTTCACTATATATCGATTTTCAACTAGATTTTCTTTTCCTCATTTAAAGTTTCATACCTATTGTTGGTGTTTGAGCATTTTAATATTAAAAAATGTATTATTATTTTTTGACTTTCCCTCTACTCATTTAATTGTGTGTTAGTGGGCAAATAGAGAGTTATCATATTTATTCTTAATAACTCATGGTTATGGTAACTTCTCCACTACTTGGCCAAATTTATTACCACTACTCCATAATCATGATTTATGTCAATTACACATATAAATAGAGGTTATCTCCATTGCCCAGGATGATGTGAAAGAACTGTTATTGTTACACTCCAAATTAATATACTAAAAAAAAGAGAGTTTGCAAGTTGAAGGAACGTGTTCTTTTTGGTGGAGCTTTGGACTCAACGACTTGTCCAGAGTCCGTTTGAGTTATACGACGTTCTCGGGCTGTTGTATGCTGGAGGGGACCGGCCAAGAGTATTACTGCTGGATCGACTTAAGTTTTGCTGCAGTGGGCTTGAATCTCCTTAAAGAGAGCGAGATATCCGGGCCTCAGCCCAATTTTTTTTTCATTTTTTCAACTGTAATTTTGTAATATCACCAACAATTTTAAGGAGATTCAATGGCAACAGTTGAAAAACTAGTGAATATCAGTGTGGGAGATCTCAACAAGCCTTTTCGGTTCAATGGTACGCACTTCAAAAGGTGGAAAAGTTAAAAGTGCTTTTTTAACTAAGTCTTCTCAAGGTTTCATACGTTCTCACCGGAAAGAATCCAAACAAGATCGATGATACAAATATGAACGACGAATAATATGCCGCACACTTGGAGAAAGCTGAGAAATACAATAACGATACATTTAAGTGTCGGTGTTATCTTCTTAATTGTCTATCTGATAATTTTTATGATTATTATAATAGAACTTACACTATGGCAAAGAAAATTTGGAAAGCCTTGCAGAGTAAATATGACACTGAGGAGGCAGGTGCAAAAAAATATGCTGTGAGCAGATTTTTTCAATTCCAAATGTGGACAACAAATCAGTTGCAAATCAAGCACAAGACTTTATAATGATTGTTGGAGAACTCAGGTCGGAGGATATCAAGATAGGAGATAACCTTATTGTTTGTGGTTTAATTGACAAACTTCCACCTTCGTGGGGAGAATTCCAAAAAACTATGCACCACAAACAAAAGGAAACATCTCTTGAGACATTGATAATGCGAATTCAAATGGAGGAAGAAGCGAGGGGATAAGATGCACTCTTACAACCTGTTGAGAGCAAAGCAGAACCCGTCACAACAAAGGTAAATTTAGTATCTTCAAGTAATGCACCCCACCCTCACAAAAATACCCACTTGAAGCCTAAAAAGAATTTTTTAAAGAAAAATTTTGGTGGACCTCCCAAGAAAAATAATATTCAAACCAACCAAGCACAAAATCAAAACCAACAATTTATGGAGTATGTTATATCTGTGGCAAAAGTGGGCATATTTCTCGATTTTATAAATTCAGAAAACGTGGACCTGCTCCGCAGGCAAATGTTGTTGAGCAGCCATTTGTGGCAATGATTACAGACATAAATATGGTTGAAAGTGTTGATGGATGGTGGGCAGATTCAGGTGCGAACCGCCATGTTTGTTATGAGAAAAATTGGTTCAAGGTGTATACTTCTTATGGGGAACCAAAAATAATTATGCTCGGCGATTCACATACCACCCAAGTGCTTGGAGTTGGAGAAGTTGAATTGAATTTTACCTCAGGGAAGGCACTGATTCTGAAAGATGTGCTTTATACACCTTCCATAAGAAAAAATTTGATGTCGAGTTATCTACTCAATAAGTTGGCTTCAAGCAAATTATGGTGTCTGATCAATATGTAATTACTAAAAAGGGTGTTTTGGTGGGTAAGGGATATGCTTGTGATGGGATGTTCAAATTGAGTGTTGAAATGAATAAAATGTCTACTACTTCTGTTTATATGCTCTCTTCTAATTTTTGGCATGCTCGTTTATGTCATATTAATAACCGTTATGTGGGAATCATGAGTAATTTAGGATTAATCCCAATGGTTAAAACGAATTTTGAAAAATGTGAGGCTTGTAGTAAAGTCAAAATTACTAAGAGGCATCATCCTAGTGTTGAAAGAAAAATCGAATTACTAGAATTGGTTCATTCTGATGTTTGTAGACTTGGTAGAATTTTAACTCGTGGAGGAAATCGTTATTTTGTCACTTTTATAGATGATTTTTCAAAATATACTTATGTTTATTTGATGAAAAATAAAAGTGATATTTTTGAGAAATTCAAAGATTACCTCCATGAAGTTGAAAATCAATTCGGTAAGAAAATAAAAAGAATAAGAAGTGATAGAGGCCAGGAATATGAGTTTAACGAGTTTAATTCTTTTGTTAAATCATTGGGAATAATTCATGTGATTACTCCTCCATATTCTCCATCTTCAAATGGAGTTGCTGAAAGAAAAAATAGAACTTTGGTTGAGTTAACAAATGACATGCTTATTGAATCTTGTGCACCTTTAAATCTTTGGGGGTGAAGCTGTTTTATTTGCTTGTTATGTGTTAAACAGGGTGCCACATAAAAAGGCAAAATTGATACATTTTGAGTTGTGGAAAGGCTATAAGCCAAAATTGGGATATCTTAGAGTTTAGGGTTGTTTAGCCCATGTGAGGCTAACCGACCCAAAAATTTCAAAATTGGGAGAAAAAGTTACAACTTGTGCCTTTTTTGGTTATGCCTCTAACAGTACAGCCTATAGATTTTTAAATATAAAAAATAATATGATTATAGAATCAAGTGATTCTATTTTTCATGAAGAAAATTTTCCTTTTAATTCTAAAAATAGTGGGGGTCAAAGAAATGGAGAAAATATTTTATCTTTACCTAGCTCCTCTACTTCTGTTTTAGAAAATGAAACAAATGTTGATGTTGAACCAAGAAGAAGTAAAAGAGCTAGAGTGGAAAATGATTTTGGTCCTGAATTTTATGTCTTTAATGTTGAAAATGACCCTCTTACTATACAAGAAGCTTTGTCATCACCTGATGCTATTTTTTGGAAAGAGGTTGTAAATGATGATGTGGAATCACTAATTTCTAATAAAACTTGGAAATTAGTTGATTTACCTCCGGGTTGTAAAACAATTGGTTGTAAATGGGTCCTAAGAAGAAAATTGAAACCGGATGGATCCATTGATAAATATAAGGCGAGGCTAGTTGCAAAAGGTTTCAAGCAAATAGAAGGCCTAGATTTTTTTGATACATTTTCTCCGGTTACGAGGATTACATCCATTAAGACTTTTGATTGCTATTGCTACAATTTTTGATTTGCATATTCATCAAATGGATGTAAAAATAGCATTTTTAAATGGGGACCTAGATGAGGAAATTTATATGGAACAACCCGAAGGTTTTGTAGAAGTTGGCCAAGAAAGCAAAGTATGTAAATTAACTAAATCCCTTTATGGCTTAAAGCAGGCACCTAAGCAGTGGCATGATAAATTTGGTTCCTGCATAATCGATAATGGTTTTAAAATAAATGAGTGTGATAAGTGCATCTACCATAAGTCTTGGAATACATCACATGTTATTGTTTGCCTATATGTTGATGATTTATTGATTTTTGGATCTAATTTGCATGTTATTAAAGGGACTAAAAACATACTCAATGGTCATTTTGACATGAAAGATCTTGGAGAGACAAATTTTATTTTGGGTATGAAAATTACAAAACATGTGATGGTATTTTCCTTGATCAGTCGCATTATATTGAGAAAATTTTGAGAAAATATAATTTTATTGATGCTAAGCATGTTGCAACACCTTTCGATTTGAGTATACATTTATTCCCTATGGAAAGTGATGATAATGTGAGAAATCAAAAGGAATATGCTAGCTTAATTGGGAGTTTGAGATATGCGACTGATTGTACTTGGCCTGATATTGCCTATGCAGTTGGAGTACTTAGTAGGTTTACAAGCAAGCTAGGTATTGAACATTGGCATGCCATAACCAGAGTTATGAAATATTTACTTGGTACTAAAACATATGGCTTGTTTTATAAAAAATATCCTGTTGCACTTGAGGGTTTTTCTGATGCATATTGGAACACTTTATATGGTGATTCCTGTTCTACCACTGGTTACATTTTTACTTTGGTTGGTGGTGCTATCTGTTGGAAATCAAAAAGATCAACTATAATTGCTAACTCTACCATGGAGGCTGAGCTAATTGCTTTAGCATCAGCTAGTGAGGAGGCAAATTGGTTAAAAGATTTATTATTTCAGATTCCTTGGTTGAGAGGGAAACCTGTATAGGCTCGTGTGTCCTTGTGTGTGTATCCAGAGATTTGTGTGATGGGTTCGGGAGCTAAGTTACGATGGAGGAAGGGGTTGAGACAACCTATCACCCCCATCGCCCCTTTCTGGTCTTCTCACCAATACCAAATGACCGTAGTAGTTCCCCAAATGTGAAGACAAGTAGTTGCAAGCAAGTATATATATAGATGTATGTGTACACGTGTGTGTATGTGGAATATAGGGATTAGATCTCTTTGGCTTCGTGCCGGAATGAGCCGGCTGTCTACGTATCCCAAGGGACTTGGTAATCAGTGCCAACGTAGTTCGTACCCCTGAACTTCTAAGAGTAGGATATGGAGTAGATATATGAGGTTCGCCACGTCTCGTTTTGAAAGGCTTTTGTATTGTTTTGAGAAAATGGTGTGATATAACAGAAAAGTTTTTTGTGAAAAGAGTAGCCTTTTGGGTGTGTCTAGAATAGAGGGGGTTGGATTTAACCACTGGAACCTCATGTCTAGAATTAACCCAAGGAAGGGGTTCTTTTGTTAAGAAAGGGCTTTGAGCTGCTATTGGGAAGTTTCCTTGGATAAAAGGAAGGTTTTGTAAAAGGATTCGTATTTTTTTACGAGACCTTGGGTTTAGTTCATAGCTGTGAAGCCGTCCGGCATTCGTTAAACCTATCGACGGATTATGAGCCCTGCGCAAGGTATCCGGCTAATCGGAAAAGGACTAGACCTAGGTATATCTACCCTATACCCTATGCGAGGAAAGCGCAGACATGCGAGATGAGGAGTTTCAAGCAGGAAAGCGGTAACTAAGGGGGCGTCGGGCACCGGTTGAAGTCTAGGTGGAGTCGAGGAAGGGGAGACCTTTCGCCCGTTGACCACCTAGACCCGATGGCCTTAGCTATGGGGGGTGTTCCGTCCCATAGGGGGACGGAACGAGGACTTATCACTACGAAAAGCAAAGGAAAGTAGAAAGTAAGTAAATGCTGAAAAGGCTAAAAGGAGACTCACCCTCGTAGTCTTATCTTCACTTCACTTCGTTCCTAGCTTCCCCCTTTGAACTCAGGAGCACGATCGCAGGGACAAGATAGAACTCCGACTCGGGACTGAAATCCGAACACTCTATTGAGCATAACGCCGAACCTCCTTTCGGTTTTAGGGGTTATGAATATGGAATTCCTAACTTAAAACCAAGAACGGGACCGAAAAGGGACTAGAGTGGACCAGGCTAAGGAAGCCTAGTCCTCTCTTTTAGAATTTCTAAGGCGAGTACTCGAACCTTAGAGGGAGAGGAGGAGAGTAGTGAATGAGAATGGAATTGAATGAGGGAGGACCTCATTATATAGGGGTGAAAATGGTGCAAAAAAGGCAAGTTAGGGCTGCAAAACCCGTATGGAAAGTTAGGGCAACGCCAAGGGAGGTTGACTGACCGGTCGGCTGGTGGGATTAGCTGGAGGGGAAGTTCGCAAGCCGGCCGGCCCGCGAGGTCGTGATGGCCGGCCGGTCGTGTTGGGCAGGGCCAGGGTTTGCGCACTTGTCCTGGTTTTTCGGTGTTTTCTCCTTCGTTTCACGTCAGATTTGGGTGATTCGAAGACCGAAATGCTCCTATTGTGACGTCCTATCGTAACATTGCATTGAATTTGGGATTCGACGAATATATGGAAAGGTAGAGAGGTGAATGGGGGCTACTGAGGGTATGTCACAGGATATGGACCCTAGGGCTTGACTCTCGAGGATCGTCTAGGCGTCCGGAGTCTGCCTGACGTCTGAGTTATCAATTCTGCAAAACATCATCGTGTGACGAGGTGCAAAATCGAGGTGTTCACACTCAGCCTGAAGTTTTCTTCATTTTTTCAACTGTAATTTTGTAATATCACCAACACCTATAAATCCATTCACAAACAAAAGATCTATATGCACTTTTGTTCTATTGGTGCGCCATCAGAAATTTTGGTTGCGGAGCGAGATTGGAAAAGGCAAAAAACAATTCAAATTTGAGGTGGTGAAATTATTGATCTTTTGAAATTTATATAAAAAAATAAAGGATTTTGAAAATATTTTTTAAAATTCCATTAGCCACAAAAAATTAGGGGGGCTAGGTCGGGCGCCCCTCTGACGATGCTTGGAGAAATCTTGTGATGACCCGAATTTTCCTATAGTAAATTGGTACGTTGATCGCATTAATTTTCTTTCTTTACCCTATTTCTCGTAAATTGTAAATTATGTGCTTATGTGATTTTTGTAAATGCCGTTAGTTGAATTTATAATTTTCGTATCCATGTTTGTTATTTTATTAGCTTCGCATCAACTATAATATCGATATGTTTGGAGATTAGAACTTGTAACGAGATTTCGACAAAATGACCAATCTTACCTCTTTCCCGAAATAGTCAATTCATCAAAGATTCATTCTTCTTTCTTTTCTTTCTCTTTTCTTCCTTCTTCTATCTTCTTTCTTACACTTACATAAGTGAACAAAAAAAAGAGTTAGAGCTTTGAGAAAATTCTTCGTTGATCGTTGATCTAACCCTGCAACTTTATTCTTTGCCCAAATTTCGCACCGTCAGTTCCACGTGTTCCTCGTATCGTGATCTTAGAGTAGGTACCAGAATTATCCTCTACTTTCCTAATTTTTGCATGTTGTGTTGAAGATGATGAACGGTGATTTTTATGTGGGTTATGATCTATTTGCTTGTTTCATAATTAATTGGTATATTACATGGTTAGATAGCTGTAGATTAAGTTATATGAACTAAGTAGATGTTGTTATCTGATGAATTTGCTCAATTATGTTGGGTCGAATGATTTCTCTGGAGTTCTGGTTGAATTCTCTATTTTCTGTGCGAACTGGATGAACTCACGATAAGTTGCACGGTATGCAACATACCGTGAGACTGCCAATTCACGGTAAGTTTCACAGTAAGCAACTTACTATGCGTTAGCCCTCTCACAGTATGCATACCGTGAGCCCTGCATTTTCCCATGAGAGTTCATTTTTCAGAGTTTGACTACCTACATGAACAGTATTTCGCATATATTAAAACTCCTGATTTTGCATACAACCTATTTTTCGACATCTGATTTCACTAGTAGTTCCTATAAATCATGATATTGAATAATTTGCAAAAATCTTATAATTTTTCGACTTCGTTGGGGTGATGAATACTGACATTTTCGGTTTGTAATTTTTGTGCTTTTCTTCTATTGATGTGAAACTTATGTGATAGCTTCATTATGCATATTTAATGTTAATTGCATGATTGCGGATTTATCTCATAAACCGCTCGTCTTTAATTGGTTGTTTGTGGTTCTAGAGTTATGTTTTTGATCCTTTAGGTTCTGTGTTGTTGCAGATCAGTCCCAGGACGAGGGTCAGTAGTCTAGTGGTCTGGTATTAGCTTGCAGAGATCCAGGTGAGGGTTTTAAATTATTTCCAAGCCATATAAGAACCTATATGTATAGATATGTATTTGTGAAATTAAATG
The DNA here is from genome assembly GCA_958496215.1 of Verbena officinalis. NCBI lineage: Eukaryota > Viridiplantae > Streptophyta > Magnoliopsida > Lamiales > Verbenaceae > Verbena > Verbena officinalis. The sequence continues at coordinate 24,496,562 of OY292390.1, read as the reverse complement.
TTACCCCTCCCCATTGTGTTTATTGTTTTGCAATTTACATTCACATATATGATATTAAATATTTCGAGTTATAATTTAATGGTTTCGATCAAAACGGATTTGATATCAACTTATATATATGTAATCTTTTGAAAATGAATTTCAACGAGACATAAAATGCTTTGATTTTGAATGTAGGTTTTGGGTCCTTGACTATTACATTAATGTCTCAGAAATGGCCAGTTTTGCCCCAAACGTAACGAACGATTGCAAATGCGAGAAAATGACAATGTTTAATGTTTCTAAAATGGGCCCGGAGGTTATACGGAGGGTGATACTCGGAGACGAGAGTCTAGAGTAATAAGATCCCAAAGTATTTCCATATTGTAATTTCCAATGGGAGGCCTGTCAGTGGTTGGCAAGTCTTTCGTTGGGGAGATGGTGGACATTGCATGTGTTGTGTGTTTTTCCTGAAATCAATGAATGAATGTGTTGCTCCTTGATTGACAACCGGGGTTGGGAGTATTTATTGAATGTGGATTTATAAGGTGGAGGCCCGTTCTCGCCGGGATAATTTATTGAGTAATGTTAACGATTATGTACCGAGACGAATCACAATCCGATGGTTATAAACGAATTACTTACTATTTTCATAAAATTGGATTCGTGACTCGATCTTGCTTTCCATACTATTATTATATATAGCACTTTCACTGAGTTTCTGTTGAACTCACCCCTCGTGTTTGGTTCTTGTCTCAGGTAGCTTTTGGTGGCCGACATGTGCAGTGTGTCAGAGTGGCAACAGCGTATTAGATAGGATATTTTTGGTTTGGTCTATAGAGTTGTTGTCATTTCCTTATTGCTGGATACTCTTTAAATATATATTCTGACTAGTTTGCTGTTGATACTTATGATGACTATGTTAGAATTGTTTAGGATAACTGTTGGGCCTTGAACGGCATCTTTTAGCTTGTGGTTTATATATGTGCATTATGCTTCCGCTATTATTATTATTATTATTATTATTATTATTATTATTATTATTGTTGTTGTTGTTGTTGTTGTTGTTGTTGTTATTGGTTGTGGGTGTCGTTCTATATTAGATTACGCTCTTGCTGATTGTTAGGGATAGACCCGGTTGGTCGGGGAGGGTTTCTAGGCTTGGGAGTTCGTTTTGGCTCGGGGGAAGGACTGTATTGGGGTGTTACAACCCTTCCTGAGGTTGTATCAGAGCGAAGGTTTTAGACCTAAGCTTTGATGTCGTGTCTAGTCGAGTCTAAGTCGTACGGTACTAGGATTTGTGTTATTTTTCTAATTGCGCACCTATTTGCTTATTTGCTATGTAATAACTCATTATAATCTTAACCCATACATGCATTTTCCAGTTTGTTGATACAGGAAACATGCCGCCTCGTCGTGCTGTACCGCCAGAAGGTCAGGATGTTCCGTTAGCACAGGAATTGGCAACTGCTATTCAACAATTGGTAACTAATGCTTAGTAGCAACAGCAGCAGGTTCCTCCACCAGATGGTGATCGTCGCCGGTTTGATCAGTTTATGAACTACCATCCGCCATATTTTGAGGGTGCTTCGGATGATCAGAAGGCTGAGACATGGTTAGTGTATATTGAGAGGATTTTTCGAATTCTTCATTGTGAAGATCCTGAGAGGGTTGAGTATGCTACATTTCTGATGAGAGGTGCAGCTAGTGACTGGTGGGTTTATCTGGAAATAAATGGACTACTGATCAAGTTCAGCCTACATGGGCTCGATTCCTGACTGATTTTCATGATAAGTACATTCCGGAAGTGGTTCGAGATCTGAGAGAGAGAGAATTCATGAATCTGTCATAGAGTACCGCTACAGTGGCACACTATGAGGCTGATTTCACGCGCCTTAGTGTCCATGCTCCCCACATTGCTGAGGATGACAGACGCAGGTCCCGCAAGTTTGTTGATGGCCTTCGACTGAGATAAGTAGGGGATTGTTGGGACATGAGGTTCGAAGCTATATAGACGTGGTTACCATGGCTTTGAATGTTAAGGCTGATATTTGAGAGATCAGCCGTACTGCTCCCTGGTTTGCTCCCAGGAGTGCTCCACAGAACAAGAAAAGATCATTTCAGTAGTTTGTACCTTCCCAGTTAGACAGGAAGCTGAAGGGTGGACCGTCAGCTCTGACTCAGGCAGTAACCCCGATCAAGTGTACTTACTTTGGCTATGATAATCACATGGTCAAGAATTGCAGGCGCCGGTTGGGATAAGGCTTCTTATGTGGTGATCCTAATCACTCAATAGAGACTTGCCCGAGACGAAGAATGAATAATCCTCAGAAAGCACCGCAGGCAGCTGGTCCTTCGAAGAACAGACCAAAGATTCAAGCTAGAGCGTACGCGTTGGGAAGTGAGGAGATTGACCCTGATCAGAATGCAGTGATAGAACGTATTTTGCATATGCATGACATCCCCATTTCAGTATTATTTGATCTAGATGCGACACACTCGTTTATTGCGCTTGATATAGATGCTAAATTGCGCATGCCTGTGACGAGTCTTCCTTATTTATATCGAGTCAGTTCCCCAACGGGAGCTTCTTTTTTGACCGATAGGATTTATAAGGAATGCTCGTCGAAGATTGAAGATCGAGTTTATTCTGCTGACTTGATTGAGCTACCATTGAAGCGGTATGGTATTGTTCTTGGAATGGATTGGCTTTCTCGACACTAGGTTTGTGTAGATTGTTTTACGAAGAAAGTTTTGATTGGTGTTGATCAGAAAGAGGTACAGGGAATTTAAGAGAAGTCAAATTTCCCCCCGAAGATTTCCTTTGTAGAAGCCTCTCATTTGATTATAGATGGAGCTCAGGCTTGTGTTATTTATCTTCTTAATCGACCAAAAGATCAAATAAGGCTTAAAACGACTGTAGTAGTTCAAGAATTCCAAGATGTGTCCCCAAAGAGTTTGAATTCTTTATCGCCCGAGCGTGACATTGAGTTTGTGATTTATTTAGTTCCAGGATTAGAACCGTATTCCAAGACTCCGTACCGGATGGCGATCGCAGAGTTGAATGAATTGAAGAAGCTATTGGAGGAATTGCTCGAGATGGGATACATTAGACTGAGCATTTCACTTTGGGGTGCACCAGTCATTTTCCTTAAGAAGAAAGATGGAACTTTGAGAATGTGCATCGATTATTGGGAGATGAACATAATGACAATCAAGAACAAATGCCCTCTACCCCACATAGAGGAGTTGTTTGATTTGCTTCAGGGATCGAAGGTCTATCCGAAGTTGGATCTTCATCAGGGTTATTACCTGTTGCGTATCCTAGAGCAGGATATTCCAATGACTGGGTTTAGCACTCAATATGGTCATTTCAAGTTCATTGTAACGCCTTTTGGATTGACGAATACACCAGCAACTTTTATGGATATGATGCACCGAGTATTCAGACCTTATCTCGATAAGTTCATGGTTATTTTCATTGACGATATTTTGGTTTTCTGAAAGAATGTCGATGACCATGCCTAACATCTCCGAATCGTGCTCCAGATGCTTCGCGAGCAAAAACTCTTTGCTAAGTTCAGCAAGTGTGAATTCTGGATTGACCGAGTTGCTTTCCTTGTTTATATCATTTCAGGAGACGGGATTTCTGCTGATCCGTCAAATCAAGATTGAAGCAGTGATGAATTGGAGTCAACCGAAGACTCCGACTGAAGTGAGAAATTTTCTTAGACTAGCTGGGTATTATCAGAGGTTTGTAAAGGACTTTTCGAAGTTAGCATCCCCGCTTACTCAGTTGACTCGTAAAGCAATGCCTTTTCAGTGGGACGACAAATGTGAGAAGAGTTTTCAGGAGTTAAAGAGGAGATTGACTATTGCACTAATTCTTACGCTTCCAGACTGTCGCGGCCCTCCGGGCACGGAGAGGAGAACCCCCCTGCTTGGGCGCCCGTTGCACGCATGCGCATAACCTCTGTCACTACCGTGCACAACCCTAAAGTTTGGCCTGGAAACCAACTGCCAAAAGGGGTTGCAACCTATTGTGATTGTACATGGTAATTTTGGTTATATATTAGCCATTTCACTTTCAATCTTCCGATGTGGGACAATTATACATTTCTCACGGTTTCTGCCGCTTCCCGTGGTAGCTTACCGTGAGCAGCCTTATGCACTCCAGATTAGGGGTGCTACACAGACGGTACAGAATGGTATATGGTGTATACCTATGCTTCAAGGAAGGTTTAGGGTGCGTGTTAATGCAGAATGGGAAAGTAGTTGCTTATGCTTCTAGGAAGTTGAAGGATCCCGAGAAGAACTATCCTATTCATGATTTGGAGCTAGCCGCCTTGATATTCACCTTAGGGAAGTGTCGACACTATCTATATGGTGTTTCATTTGATATATTCACCGATCACTAGAATTTGAAGTATCTGTTTACACAGAAAGATCTTAACCATAGACAGCGTCGGTGGATGGAATTCCTAGAAGATTACAATTGTCGTATCTAATATCACCTAGGAAAGGCGAATGTAGTGGCAGATGCTTAGAGCCGGAAAGCTCACGTGGCTCAATTGGAAGTGGTGTACTCAGATGTTCCTGATGAAGACAAAAGAATACGAGTGATTTTGCAACCTCGGATTGCGAACTTGTCAATTCGACCCGAGTTAGTCCAAGAGATTCATGAAGACCAATCCTTTGACGAGAAGATTCAGAAGCTTATTGTCAAGATGCAGAATGAACAGGATTTGAAGTTCAGGTTTGAGATACAGGAATGTTTCGTTTTAAGAACTGTGTTTGTATACCCAAGAAATTGAAACGTGCGATTCTTGATGAAGCACACAAGTATACTTATACTGTGCATCCGGGAGGTAATAAGATGTATAGGGATCTTAAAACTCAATATTGGTGAAATGGTATGAAGAAAGATGTTGTGGGCTATGTGAGACACTGTCTGACTATCAGATGGTTAAAGCAGAACACCAGAAGCTAGGAGGTACTCTTCAGCTGCTCCCTGTCCCTACTTAGAAGTGGCAGGAGGTTACTGTGGATTTTGTGACTACATTGCCCACAATTCATGGTGGTTACGATAGCATATGGGTCATCGTTGATAGATTGACCAAATCAGTTCACTTTCTACCGGTTTGTAAGTCAGCTAAAGTTAAGTTCTTGGTCGAACTTTACCAAAAAGAAATCATAGCTCGTCATGGCATTCCAGAGAGTATAATATCAAACAGAGATCCTAAGTTTACATCACAGTTGTGGTAAGCGATTCACAAGAGCTTGGGAACGACTCTGAAGGTCAACTCAGTAGCTTATCCACAAACCGATGGACAGTCAGAACGAACGATGAAATTTCTAGGTGATATGTTGAGATCTTGTGCCCTTGATTTTCATACCAGGTTGGACAAGCACTGCCGTTGATTGAGTTTGCTTATAAAAATAGTTACCAGTCCTCGATTGGAATGCCGCCCTATGAAGCTCTGCACGGGAGGAGATGCAGATCGCCATTGTATTGGGATCTTGAGGATTGGGAATCGACGTCAGAGAAAACTAAACGAGGTACTCCTACTCCCCATCAATTAGCTTTGGAAGCCTTGGAAAAAGTCTAAATCATTCGTCTGAGAATGAAGGCAGCTCAGGATCGTCAAAAGAGTTATGCCGATAAGAGACGACAAGACTTTGAATTTGAAGTTAGAGATAAAGTGTTTCTTAAAGCTTCACCGAGAAAAGGGTTCGCAAGGGTTGGTAAAGGTGGGAAACTTAGTCCGAGATTCTTAGGTCATTATTATCGTATGGACTTGCCAGCGAACTTGACCGGAATTCACAATGTATTTCACGTTTCACAACTTCGCATATACTTCCTAGATGAGACTCACATTATTCAAGACGAAGACGTTTAGTTAGAACCGGATTTGACCATTGAGATAAAACCGGTTCAAATTCAAGATCACAAGATTCAACAATTTCGCAACGAGCAAATACCATTAGTGAGAGTCTTGTGGCAAAACAAGACGATTGAGCAGTCGACTTGGGAAACGAATGAAAAAATGAGGAAAGCTTACCCCGAACTTTTCCCCAAGACAGAGTAGAATCTGGGGACCAGATTCCTTACAGGGGGGAGTATTGTGATGACCCGAATTTTCCTGTAGTAAATTGGTACGTTGATCGCGTTAATTTTCTTTCTTTACCCTATTTCTCGTAAATTGTAAATTATGTGCTTATGTGATTTTTGTAAATTCCGTTAGTTGAATTTATAATTTTCGTATCCATGTTCGTTATTTTATTAGCTTTGCATCGACTATAATATCTATATGTTTGGAGATTAGAACTTGTAACGAAATTTCGACAAAATGACCAATCTTACCTCTTTCCCGAAATAGTCAATTCATCAAAGATTCCTTTTTCTTTCTTTCCTTTCTCTTTTCTTCCTTATTCTATCTTCTTTCTTACACTTACATAAGTGAAGAAAACAAGAGTCAGAGATTTGAGAAAATTCTTCATTCATCGTTGATCTAACCCTGCAACTTCATTATTTGCCCAAATTTCGTACCGTCAGTTCCTATACGTTCCTCGTATCGTGATCTTCGAGTAGGTACCAGAATTGTCCTCTACTTTTCTTATTTTTGCATGTTGTGTTGAAGATGATGAACAATGATTTTTATGTGGGTTATGATCTATTTGCTCGTTTCATAATTAATTGGTATATTACATAGTTAGATAGCTGTAGATTAAGTTACATGAACAACGTTAGATGTTGTTGTCTGATGAATTTGCTGAATTATGTTGGATTGAATGATTTCTCTGGAGTTCTGGTTGAATTCTTTATTTTCTGCGCGAACTGGAGGAACTGAAGGTAAGTTGCACGGTATGCAACATACCGTGAGACTGCCAGTTCACAGTAAGTTTGCATGGTAAGCGACTTACTGTGCGCTAGCCCTCTCACGGTAAGTTGCATACCGTGAGATGTATACCGTGAGCCCTGCATTTTTCAGTGAGAGTTCATTTTTCAGAGTTTGGCTACATACATGAACAGTATTTCGCATATATTAAAACTCCCAATTTTGAACAAAAACTCGTTTTTGACATCTGATTTCACCAGTAGTTCCTATAAATCATGATATTGAATAATTTGTGAACCTTATAATTTTCCAACTTCGTTCGGGTGATGAATAGTGACATTTTTTGTTTGTAAATTTTGTGCTTTTCTCCGATTGCTGTGAAACTTATGGGATAGCTTCCTTATGCATATTTAATATTAATTGCATGATTGCGGATTCATCTCATAAGTCGTTTGTCTTTAATTGGTTGTTTGTAGTTCTCGAGTTATGTTTTGATCCTCTAGGTTCTGTGTTGTTGCAGATCTGTCCCATGACGAAGGTCAGTAGTCTATTGGTCTTGTATTAGCTTGTAGAGATCCATGTGAGGGTTTTAAATTATTTTCAAGCTGGACAAGAACCTATATGTATAGATATGTATTTTTGAAATTAAATGTTACCCCTCCCCATTGTGTTTATTGTTTTGCAATTTACATTCACTTATACGATATTAAATATTTCGAGTTATAATTTAATAGTTTCGATCAAAACTGATTTGATATCAACTTATATATATGTAATCTTTTGAAAATGGATTTTTCAACGAGACATAAAACGCTTTGATTTGGAAAGTGGGTTTTTGGTACTTGACCGCTACATTAATGTCTCGAAAATGACCCGTTTGGCCCCAAATGTAACGAACGATTGCAAATGAGAGAAAATTACAATGTTTAATGTTTCTAAAATGGGATCGGAGGTTATACGGAGGGTGAGATTTGGAGACTAGTGTCTAGAGTAATAAGATCCTAAAGCATAATTTCCAAATTGTAATTTCCAATGGGAGGCCTGTCGGTGGTTGGCAAGTCTTTCGTTGTGGAGATGATGGACATTGCATGTGTTGTGTGTTTTTCCTGAAATTAATGAATGAATGTGTCGGTTCTCGGGTTGCTCCTTGACTGACAACCGATGTTGGGAGTATTTATTGAATGTGGAGTTATAAGGTGGAGGCCCGTTCTCGCCAGAATAATTTATTGAGTAATGTTAACGATTATGTACCGAGACGAATCACAATCCGATTGTTATAAATGAATTACTTACTATTTTCACTAAAACTGGATTCGTGACTCGATCTTGCTTTCCATACTACTATATATATAGCACATTCACTGAGTTTCTTTTGGACTCACCCCTCGTATTTGGTTCTTGTCTCAGGTAGCTTTTGATGGCCGACATGTGTAGCATCTCGGAGTGGCAATAGCGTATTATATAGGACATTTTTGTTTTGGTCCGTAGAGTTGTTGTTAGTTCCTTACTGCTGGATACTCTTTAAATATATTCTGACTAGGTTGCTGTTGATACTTACGAATTTATACTCTGCTGCTTTATTGGCTCTTGTGAGGGCATAACTGACTATGCTAGAATTATTTAGGATAACTGTTGGGCCTTGAACGGCATCTTTTGGCTTGTGGTTTATATATGTTCATTATGCTTCCGCTATTATTATTATTATTATTGTTGTTGTTGTTGTTGTTGTTATTGGTTGTGAGTGTCATTCTATATTAGGTTACGATGTTGCTGATTGTCAAGGATAGACCCGGTTGGTCGGGGCAGGTTTCTAGGCGGTAATGTAAATCACGGCTTGGGAGTTCGTTCTGGCTCGGGGGAAGGACTATACTGGGGTGTTACAAATCTAGTGATAAGTCACTAGAAGTATATATTTTGTCGGTATTTTGGTGGTCAATTTCGGATGATTATGGTCTATTTTGGTATATAATTGTGCTTGATTGGTGTAAATTGCCATTTACAGGAATTATGGGTGCTAAGTGCAAAAAGAAGGAAAAAGGACATCATTTTGTATATATTGTGAAAATCTGGAGCTATGTTCTAACATAGGATCTGCAGTAAAACACAGCATTTCGAGGCAGGATCAAAAGGTTAGGAAAATTTGATGATCGGGGCTGTGTTGGAATACAACAGTCTGAGTTCAAACACAGCTAAAGCGCGTGATAGAATCCTATTCAGATTTGACTTTCCTTTCTTGCAAATCCTATACCTTGCTGGAATCTTTTACTTGGAGATATAAAAGGCCTGAGGCTAGACAAAATTCACAAACACTTTTTACGCCCTAATACAAACTTTTTGAGAGATGGAAGACTTGGAGAACACGCGAAGTTGGAGGAAATCATCAAGATAAGAAGATTGAAAACTTGTGTCTATAGAGTTTTTTCTTTCTTTCTTGGTTTTCATGTTTTCCTTTGAATTTATTATCATGTCTTTGATTGTTTTATTGTTAGTTATGAACTAATTTAGTTTTCTAGGATTATGGATGAACCCTTTGCATGATTTGAATTCCTTGTTCGAGACTTTTGAGATTATATGAATGTTTAGTTGTTTTTTTATATTGTGTGCTTATTCGACTTAGTTGTCTGGCCGACAATTTAGTTCGTATTTCTAACTCTTAATGAAGCTCGACGGAGATAAGTTAGGAGAGCTTGAACAATATAGAAGCTTATGATTGATTATTTAGTTGAATAATTGATTTGTGGTTAGGATAGACATATACCTAAACACCGTAGGCAGGCTTTTTCTGAACTGTTCTTAATTCGTTCTTATTTGTTTGCTAATCACATAGACATATAGTGATTAGGACAATAGGGATAGCGGAGCTTGACTTTGATAGAAGCTGGTAACGATATTAGATTCAAGCCTAGCAATAACATCATATCATTTCACTAGGATAGAACAAGGGGGTTAAATTGGCAAAGTAGGGATTCCATAGTTCTGGAGTTTTAGTCGCATGAGTTTAAGTCTTTTGTTAATTCGTGTCTTTAGTTTTATTTTTCGTTCTTAGTTAATTGGTGTTGTTATTTAATTCTTTTTTATTTTCTTAGTTTATTTAGTTGATATTTATATTAATTGATTGTCTAGATAAAATTGTGTTACATTAGTTTAGCACTCAGTGTGTAATTTATGTAGTTCCTCGCGGGATCGACACTCTCTTACTCTATATTACTTGTTAGTGATACTTACTTGTTGTTCGCAAAAATAGTAACACGCAAGTGTACGTGTGTCGTAGTTCTATTATTTTGGCAAGACAAGTGTCGATCCACGAAGACTATTAAATTATTGTACTAAATACTGAATAATCTCTACTAATTGAATTCTAACAACACAAATTTTTAGGTTAAAACTAAAGCTAATGAAACTGAAAATTTCTACGAATTAGCTAAAATGTAAATTAACAACTAATAATAAAAAAGTTGGATTATGACTTCTTTAGCATGTGTACTACTTCCAATTAATCATATTCAATCAATTATGTAACGACCCAAAATTTTGGATTTATTCCAGAATTATATTTTATTCATGCCGAAGGCTTTTCATGAGAATATTTAATATCACGAATAAGTTTTACCCGAGAACCCACCTGTTACTCGAAATTTCTATTTTTATCCCTTGCACCCTCTTGAGCACACCCCCCCCCCCCCCAAACCGTGTGAATAGAGAGAGAAAGAAGAAAGAGCCGAGAGAGAGAAGGAGAAGACGAAGAAAATGAGAAGAAAGGGAGAATCGACCTACCGAGCCCGTTTCTCACCCGATCGACGAGCCGTGAAAGCCCGAACGACCCTTGCTTCATTCTCTAGCGGTAATCCTTTTACTCCATTTCAATCCGTTCATTCCTTGTTGCGATTTTCGTGGGTTTTTAGATAGAATTTTAGTAGTTTTAGAATTTTCGTGTCTAGGAAGATTTACTTGATCATTTTGCATGATTTTTGAACCTATGTGTAGCTAATGTGATATATATGCATATATGTGAAAATTAGCATGTTTTATGGAGAAAATTAGGAGATCTTTGAGTTTGTATGTTGTTGTGCGCGTGAGAGCTTCGCGATCTGCCATTTCTGCTGCCCAGAAGATCTGCACGGGCTTGCGTACGGTCTTGCCAAGCCCGTGCGTAGCCTGGTGTGCACCCCTTTTGACCTGCACTGGCTTGAGCCCGTGCACGAGCCAGTGCGTAAGCCCGTTTTTACCTGCACGGTCTTGAGAATGAGCTTAAGACCATGCGTTAGCCCGTGTGAATGCTTTAGAGACTTTTCCAGCCTTTTTCTTTCTTTCACTTCGGGAATTTGGTCAACCCCTCTTAATTAAAATATTGACTCTTGCAAACGACCTCCTAAAATCAATCCGATTTCACCTATAGCTTCCTTATGATTCGAGATTTAATATTTCGCACATTTTGCAATTTTCCGGCCTTAATTGACTGTCAATTGACACCTTTCCCGTTTAGGGATTTTAACCACCTTTACCGTTTGTTATCCGTTCAATCCCGTTTTCGCGAGAGAGCCTCCTCATATTACTTTAAGCATGTCTACGTGCCCTAATTGCATTTAAGCATGTCTTTAATATTTAATTTTAATGTTTCTTCCCATTATTAGAATTGCATGCCCCCGGCGGATGCGATGCAGTCGAAGATCATCTTCTTCTAGTTGCGGGACGAAACTTCAACAGATTTACAGTCTGTCACTTTGGTCTCTTGCTTACGGTTCTTTTGACTCTTTGGAAGAGTGCTTCCAGAGCAGCCAACTCAGCTCTACCCCCTCCAGGGATTCCTAGGGCATGAGTCACAAACGTAGATTGCTCGCGGCTTAATATTTCCTTAATTGTCGTTTGTTTATATACCTCTATATGTTTAACTGTTTAGCTTCCCATATCTCGTTTATAGCATGATTGAGATTCTATTTGTAATGTCGTGCGTCGTTTGTTGTCTCTTGTCTTGCTTTTAGTGTTGTCGGTCTCGTTTTTATCCTCTAGGCCCTGTGTATTACAGGTGGGACAAACGAGGGAGAAACTTGACTACCGCTTGCTTTCATATTGTCGTGTCGAGCTAGGTAAGGGTTTAAAATATTTTCAACTGGGGCAAGGACATAGCTATGTAGGTTTGCGAAATAACTTATTATCCCGTCTTTCTTATTGCTTGTTGTTCTGCCTTTACTATTTCTTTGTGTGCTTAGTCAAACCCTTTGGTAGCAAAACTTATGCACCTACAAAATGATTTAAAATACTTTCAACTGGAGACAAGTAACTTATTTATTTTAAAAGTAATCATTTGATCTTAGAGGCACTTATAAGTAATGTCGTTAGGGACATCTGTCAGCATGCTCCCGAAGCGTACGACGCTTATGAGTATTTCTTAGATCGTTACATCAACTTTTCTCAAACGCCCCTTTGGCCATTCATATATAACTACTTGCATCTTTTCGAACTGCCCCTTTGGCCACCCAAATTATTATGAATTTCAAAAGCGAGCCCTGGACTTGTAGCGACCCGAAATTTCAGATTTATTCCGGAATAATAGTTTATTCGCGCCGAAGGCTGTTTCGTGAGAATATTTAGTATCACGAATAAGTTTTACCTGAGAACCCACTTTTTACCTGGAACTATCTATTTTACCCCGACCCACTTTAATACAAATTTACCATATCTACCCCTCTCGTATCCCTTAATTCCACTTGTGCCCTCTTGTTGCAAAAGAAGAATAAAAGAAAAGAAAGGAAGAAGAGGAGAAAGAGAAAGAGGAAGAAGGGCTGAGAGAGAGAGAGACGAGGAAGAGGAAGAAGAAGGAAGAAAAAGAGAGGAATCTTCCCGTCGTCCTATCGAACCCGTTTCTCGCCCGATTGACGAGCCGTGAAAACCCGAACGATTCTTGCTTCATTCTCTACCGCATTTCAATCCGTTCATTCCTTGTTGCGATTCTCATGGGTTTTTAGATAGAATTTTATAGATTTTGGGTTTTTGTGTTTAGCAAGATTTATTTGATCATTTTGCATGATTCTTGAACCTATGTGTAGCTAATGTGATATATATGCATATATGTGAAAATTAGCATGTTTAATCAAGTAAATTAGGAGATCTATGAGTTTGTATGTTGGTTTTTGCATGAAAACCCGTGATCTGTTGCCCAGAAGATCTGCACGGGCTTGCGTACGGGCCCAAGGCCGTGCACACCCTTAAAACCTTCAAATTGTCTTGCACACGGTCTTGAGCCCGTGCACAAGACCGTGCAACCCCTCTAGCCTTCACAAGGGCTTGCTTTCCCGTGCACAAGCCCATGCACCCTGTACGTGAGCACGCAGGGGCTATTGCACGGTCCCAAGACCGTGCACAGGCCGGTGTAACCTCCTTTATCATTTTTCTAGCTTGATTTCAATTGTTGCTCGCGTTAATTACCATTTTTACCCCTTATAGGTAATGCCATCTTCCCGCTTGACCCCGGATTTGAATTCCGACTTCACGTATAGCTTCGTAGTGTTTCAAAACCTATTTATTCCCGAAGTTATAATTTATCCAGCTTCATTTGACGGTCAATTGACACCTTTCTCGTTTAGGGAGTTTTACCCACTTTTCTCGTATGTTATCTGTTTGATCCCGTTTTCACGTGAGAGTGTTCTTATATTATTTTAAACATGTCTACGTGCCCTAATTGCATTTAAGCGTGTCTTAATATTTATTTTTAATATTTCTTTCATTATTAGAATTTGCATTAATATTTCTTTAATTGTTGTTCCACATTTTGTGTATCCTATATGTAACGACCCGAATATTTTAACTATATTATTAATTATTACGCGAATTCTTTCTTGCCTAATTTCTCGATCTATCCAATTGGATTAATTAATCTTGTGGAAAAGATTGATTTAACCTATCTTTTAAATGCCCTCAATTACTTAAATTACATAAATGCCCTTAAAAGCCTAAATGACCATTTTACCCCCCCGAGATATTTTCATAAATATCTATCTATCTCTCTCTCATTCTCTCATTTCACAAAAGGAAGAAAGAAAGAAAGAATAAAGAAAGGAGAAAGAAAAGAAGAAAAGAGAGAAATCTTCCCGACGCCCTACCGAGCCCGTTTCTCGCCCGATCGACGAGCCGTGAAAACCCGAACGATCCTCACTATATTCTCTATCGGTAATCCTTTTACCTCATTTCATTCCATTCGTTCTTTCTTGCGATTTTTTGTGATTTATATATAGAATTTTATTATATTAGGATTTTCGTATTTAGGAAGATTTACTTGACCATTTTACGTGATTCTCGTGTTTATGTGTAGCTTATATGATATATATGATTATATGTGAAAATTAGGATATTTTATGGAGTAAATTAGGAGATGTATGAATTTATATTTTGAATTCGCGTGAGAGGTTCGCGATCTGCTGAGTCTGCTGCTCAGTAGATCCACACGGGCGAACGTACGGTCTTGAGCAAGACCGTGCAGGAGCCCGTGTGCAGCCCTTTTCAACCTGCACGGGCTTGAGCCCGTGCACAGGCCCGTGCGCATGCCCGTTTGCACCTGCACGGTCTTGGCACCGTGCTCAAGACCGTGCGGGAGGCCGTGCACCCCTTTTTGTGCTTGCACCGGCTTGCCAAGCCCGTGCGTAAGCCCGTGCGTTGGCCGGTGCAACATACTTAGTGTATTTTCCAGCCTTTTCCTTTCTTACACTTCGGGAATTGGTCAACCCCACTCATTTAAATGTTGACTTTTCTCATACGACCTCCGAATATCAATCCGATTTCACCTATAGCTTCCTCGAGCCTTGGGATTTGATATTCTTCATAATTTACAATTTACCCGACCCTAATTGACCGTCAGTTGACACCTTTCTCGTTTAGGGATTTTTTCCATCTTTTCCGTTTCTTGTCCGTTTAACCCCGTTTTCGCGAGAGAGTTCCGTTATATTATTTTAAGCATGTCTACGTGCCCTAACTGCGTTTTAGCATGCTTTCCATAATTATTATTAATGTTCTTCCATTATTACAATTGTTTTAAATATTCCTTTAAATATTGTTCCATAATTTATATATCCTTACGTGTTTAATTATCTGGCTTTCCATATTGTATCTGTAGCATGAGTGAAGTTATATTTGAATTGCCGTGCGTCGTCTGTTGTTCGTGTCTTGCTTTTAGTATTGTCGGTCTCGTTTTCATCCTCTAGGCCCTGTGTATTACAGGTGGGTCCAACGAGGGAGAAACCTGACTACCGCTTGCTTTCATACTGTCTTGTCGAGCCAGGTAAGGGTTTAAACTTCTTTCAACTGGAGTAAGAACATAGTTTTATTTAGGTTTGCGAAATAAATGACTACCCAGCTTTTATTATTACTTGTTGTACTGCCTTTACTATTCCTTATGTGCTTAGTCAAACCTTTTAATAGCAAAACCAAAATGATTTGAAATGCTTTCAACTAGAGACAAGGAAAACCCTTTTGTTTTAAATGCGAATTTTGGTCTCTCGGCCTCGCAAATATAACCTTGTCTCGAATGACCCTTTGGCCTTCCACATCCCGATTCCCCAATTTTGAATGGCCCTTTTGGCCACCAACTATCATCGTTTTCAAATGCGAGCTCTGAACGGTGTATCGTGTTGGGCCCGAAGTATTCAGGAGGTGAGCCTGGGGACGTGCGTCCAGGGCAGATCCCGATGAATACTCCAATCCGTATCTGCTTAGGTCAGCCAGGAGGTTGACTAACCTGAGTTAGTGCGAGGGTGGCGTTGTAGGCTACGCGCTTCCTAGAAAATACTGTTAAGGGTGACGTTGTTAACACGCGTTTCCATAAATTCTGAGTGGTCAATGAACCTTGGTGATGGAGTACTTGCTTGCATGATTTTCAATTGGGAGTTATAAGGAGAGGGCCCGTTCTCGCCGGGACACACTATTGCATAATTTATTGCATTACTTGCTTGTCTAATTGTTTTACGGCTTTAGTTACGAGTCGAAGCACATTCCGGTTTTCTTCCTTTAGTATACGTATTTTCCTATAAATATATATACAAAACCCGGAAGCGTGGCTCGAACTTGCCAGCTGAAGTCTCCTTTATTATTCAATTAATTAGTTGAATTATGAGCCGTGTTTAATTATTGTTTCTAACTTACTCATAGCATGTCTTTCGAACCCTTAACGGCCTCGTAACTCAACTAACGCCCTTTTAATTTATCGGATTGATATTATGTGCAAATGTTTTAAAGGATCCGGTTCGTCAACCTTTTGTGTTTCCAAATAAGCCAAACCCGAGTGTTGCTTTGTGTCATTTTACAACTTATATTTCGTTATTCGTATTCTTTCTCAAAACGGGCAACACTCACCACTTTTAGTTTTAAAAAGATAAATGATGAACTGTGACCAAAAACCCCCTTACTGAGTATCCTTTATACTCACCCCTGCTATTTTGGTTCTTGCTTCAGGTAGACAGGTGGCGACGTCACCTATCTTGTCAGTCGGCATCAGCAGATCTAGATAGGCTCAGTCTTTCTGGTTTGTCTTGTCAGTGGTCCCAACAACCGTCGAGTCTTGTTTATTATATTTATTTACTTTACGTACTTATGGGCCCCTGATGTGGGATAGTTGACGATATCTAGGATTGTATAGGATAGACTAGTTGAGCCATGGATGGCACTACGTGTTGTTATTATGTTGTATTTCGATTTGCCCATGTTTAATTGATATATATGGAATTTATCTGTTTATTTAAATCGCTTCCGCATTTCTCTGCTATTCTCTGGTCGTTGTTGGGATAGTTGTCGCTGTTGCCGAAGGTTATTGCTTGAGTACCGTTCGCCGGAGTGGGTTTTTGAGTTGAGGCCCCTCGCTGAATCTCGGGAATCCATTTCGGTGCGGATGTGGCGGTCCTTCTTCAGGGAGCGCTACAGTCAGTGGTATCAGAGCCTAGGTTCCCAAAAGGAACCGAAGCTTTGTAATCGCGTCGTGTCTTGTCTCTTGTGTCTGCCCGTTTCGTGTCAATGAGACTTAGAGTTTCCAGTCACAGGTGCTTGAGAACTCCTTAGTATTGAAATTGTGATTGATCTCCTTTTGGAATGGCCAACCAACCGTTTGATATTTTACAATTGTAGTACTGAGTTGGGATCGAATGCAAGTGGATGTGGAACTCGAGGTAGCGTCTGTCTTGTCTTGTCGTCTTGTCGTGTCCTGCTTGGGTCTTGTCGTGTCTAGGTCGTACGGCTATACGATCGAGTTTTGCTTGTTCTGTGATTTGTTTCGTGCTTAAATTTATTACATGCTATTTGAATCATATATGTATGGTTTGTTTGAATTTTATATGCCTTATATGATCATTCCCTTAACCGAACATGCATCATTTTCCAGTTTGTTGTTCACAGGTGCATAATGCCTCGCCGAAGACCCCCTACTGCTCCAACACCCCCGAACCCAATGGCTGAAGAATGGGTATCAATTATTCGACAGATCGCCGTGCAAGTATGTCAAGGGATACAACAACAGCAACAACAGCAGGACGTACCTGCCAGACAGACTGTGGGCCAAACTTTGGATAGGTTTCTCTACTATCGCCCACCCTGCTTCGATGGCGAACCAGATGATTTTAAGGCCGAGGCCTGGATATCCGACGTGGAGCAGATCTTTCGAGTACTACAGTGTGGTGACCCCGAGAGGGTCGAGTATGCTACCTTCCTTATGAGAGGACCCACTCGAGATTGGTGGCAATTCACAGAACGGAGATGGATTGCCGAGAGAGTTCCCCACACTTGGTCACGATTCGTAACTGACTTCCGAATGAAGTATGTGCCGGAAGTGGTACGTGACAGCCGGGAGAGAGAATTCATGTATCTTAACCAAGGAGCATCTACCGTAGCCCAGTATGAAGCACTGTTCAACCGTCTCATCACCTATGCTCCTCATTTTGCCGCAGACGAACGAAAGAGAGCACGCAAGTTTATCGAGGGACTTCAGCCGGAGATCCGAAGAGCATTGATGGCACTTGACATCCGTCTTTACCCTGACGCAGTTACCCGAGCTATGAGAGTGGAGTCCGAACTCCAAATAATGAACCAGAGTGCCCCTGCTATGATAGGATCCTCTTCCAACGAGATAGCAAGGAGAGAGTCAGCCGGACCGAGTACTTTTCGGACAAAGAGACCACGCTACGAGGTGCCAAAATCTACAGAACCTGAAGTAAACGAGGACCCCATTCCCTGTGAGCACTGTGGAAAGACGAATCACAGGACGGCAAAGTGTAGGAAACAATTGGGACGTTGCTTTTCTTGTGGAAGCACCAAGCACCACATTCGGGACTGTCCCAACAGAGAGAACCCTGGGGGAAGAAGAAGTGGTTACCGATCTCGACATGCTCGTACAGGTACATTGCATTATCATAGCATTCATTCATAGTGTTCTGCTTTGAATGGTAATTGCTTTAAATATTTGTTAAGTGTTTTATATGACCTATGTATTTTAACTGCTTTCAAAATTCACACTTGCACTGATTGAATGATTAGTTGCTAAGAGTTATGTGACCTCTGTGTGGATAGCGTGGAATTCGATAACTTCGTTATATGCTATTAGAGAGTGCTAAGGACAAGGAGTTCTTGGCCGACTAGGATCGATTCTGTTGCGAGTACGTTATACGATTCAGGATAGCACCGACGTTAACAAATCGAGTCTGAAGGAGTATACTTCTGAAGGTATGTCTGAAGATGAATCAACTAGTGAAGAGGATAATGAATTATCTGACGATGAGGATTATATGGGAGACGAGCCGACATCAGCTTCTGATAAGGACGATCCTGATGTTTCGTATGAAGTCGAGCGAAGAAATGATGAAAATGATGGTTTAATGGAAGGCAGAGAGGAGAAATCATCCAATACCATTGAAGATGAAAACACTTTGTAGAAAGGATAAGAAAGAGTGTGATCTTGAAGAAACAGATTGTGAGAAGGACGAGGGGTACAATAGGAGAAATGATGATGACGTTACTTCCTGTAAAAGGAGCTCTAATCAAGAAATAGGAGGAGGATGTGACCATTGTCATTGAGGATACGAAGAGTACAAGAATCAGTCGGAAGGACGAAATAGATAATGACAGTGATAAGGACCTCACATTGGGAGTTTTCTTCGTCGTTAGCCTTGTTTAGGGTTTTTGTAATGCCGTCTTTCGCATGACTTTGAATTTTATTTGGAATGTTAATTGCATTTAAATATTTTTGTTATGTCTTATGTTTTATAATGTATTTTAATTGCTCCTAAACGTTTGTTTTTAATTCGCGTTATTGAACTCTTAGATTATGCTCCTCTTAACTAACCCCGAAGTCCGGAGGAGAATCTGAGGACAGATTCTTTTGAAGAGGGGAGTATTGTAACGACCCGAATATTTTAACTATATTATTAATTATTACGCGAATTCTTTCTTGCCTAATTTCTCGATCTATCCAATTGGATTAATTAATCTTGTGGAAAAGATTGATTTAACCTATCTTTTAAATGCCCTCAATTACTTAAATTACATAAATGCCCTTAAAAGCCTAAATGACCATTTTACCCCCCCGAGATATTTTCATAAATATCTATCTATCTCTCTCTCATTCTCTCATTTCACAAAAGGAAGAAAGAAAGAAGAAAGAAAGGAGAAAGAAAAGAAGAAAAGAGAGAAATCTTCCCGACGCCCTACCGAGCCCGTTTCTCGCCCGATCGACGAGCCGTGAAAACCCGAACGATCCTCACTATATTCTCTATCGGTAATCCTTTTACCTCATTTCATTCCGTTCGTTCTTTCGATTTTTCGTGATTTATATATAGAATTTTATTATATTAGGATTTTCGTGTTTAGGAAGATTTACTTGACCATTTTACGTGATTCTCGTGTCTATGTGTAGCTTATATGATATATATGATTATATGTGAAAATTATGATATTTTACGGAGTAAATTAGGAGATGTATGAATTTATATTTTGAATTCGCGTGAGAGGTTCGCGATCTGCTGAGTCTGCTGCTCAGTAGATCCACACGGGCGAACGCACGGTCTTGAGCAAGACCGTGCAGGAGCCCGTGTGCAGCCCTTTTCAACCTGCACGGGCTTGAGCCCGTGCACAGGCCCGTGCGCATGCCCGTTTGCACCTGCACGGTCTTGGCACCGTGCTCAAGACCGTGCGGGAGGCCGTGCACCCCTTTTTGTGCTTGCACCGGCTTGCCAAGCCCGTGCGTAAGCCCGTGCGTTGGCCGGTGCAACATACTTAGTGTATTTTCCAGCCTTTTCCTTTCTTACACTTCGGGAATTGGTCAACCCCACTCAATTAAATGTTGACTTTTCTCATACGACCTCCGAATATCAATCCGATTTCACCTATAGCTTCCTCGAGCCTTGGGATTTGATATTCTTCATAATTTACAATTTACCCGACCCTAATTGACCGTCAGTTGACACCTTTCTCGTTTAGGGATTTTTTCCATCTTTTCCGTTTCTTGTCCGTTTAACCCCGTTTTCGCGAGAGAGTTCCGTTATATTATTTTAAGCATGTCTACGTGCCCTAACTGCGTTTTAGCATGCTTTCCATAATTATTATTAATGTTCTTCCATTATTACAATTGTTTTAAATATTCCTTTAAATATTGTTCCATAATTTATATATCCTTACGTGTTTAATTATCTGGCTTTCCATATTGTATCTGTAGCATGAGTGAAGTTATATTTGAATTGCCGTGCGTCGTCTGTTGTTCGTGTCTTGCTTTTAGTATTGTCGGTCTCGTTTTCATCCTCTAGGCCCTGTGTATTACAGGTGGGTCCAACGAGGGAGAAACCTGACTACCGCTTGCTTTCATACTGTCTTGTCGAGCCAGGTAAGGGTTTAAACTTCTTTCAACTGGAGTAAGAACATAGTTTTATTTAGGTTTGCGAAATAAATGACTACCCAGCTTTTATTATTACTTGTTGTACTGCCTTTACTATTCCTTATGTGCTTAGTCAAACCTTTTAATAGCAAAACCAAAATGATTTGAAATGCTTTCAACTAGAGACAAGGAAAACCCTTTTGTTTTAAATGCGAATTTTGGTCTCTCGGCCTCGCAAATATAACCTTGTCTCGAATGACCCTTTGGCCTTCCACATCCCGATTCCCCAATTTTGAATGGCCCTTTTGGCCACCAACTATCATCGTTTTCAAATGCGAGCTCTGAACGGTGTATCGTGTTGGGCCCGGAGTATTCAGGAGGTGAGCCTGGGGACGTGCGTCCAGGGCAGATCCCGATGAATACTCCAATCCGTATCTGCTTAGGTCAGCCAGGAGGTTGACTAACCTGAGTTAGTGCGAGGGTGGCGTTGTAGGCTACGCGCTTCCTAGAAAATACTGTTAAGGGTGACGTTGTTAACACGCGTTTCCATAAATTCTGAGTGGTCCATGAACCTTGGTGATGGAGTACTTGCTTGCATGATTTTCAATTGGGAGTTATAAGGAGAGGGCCCGTTCTCGCCGGGACACACTATTGCATAATTTATTGCATTACTTGCTTGTCTAATTGTTTTACGGCTTTAGTCACGAGTCGAAGCACATTTCGGTTTTCTTCCTTTAGTATACGTATTTCCCTATAAATATATATACAAAACCCAGAAGCGTGGCTCGAACTTGCCAACTGAAGTCTCCTTTATTATTCAATTAATTAGTTGAATTATGAGCCGTGTTTAATTATTGTTTCTAACTTACTCATAGCATGTCTTTCGAACCCTTAACGGCCTCGTAACTCAACTAACGCCCTTTTAATTTATCGGCTTGATATTATGTGCAAATGTTTTAAAGGATCCGGTTCGTCAACCTTTTGTGTTTCAAAATAAGCCGAACCCGAGTGTTGCTTTGTGTCATTTTACAACTTATATTTCCTTATTCGTATTCTTTCTCAAAACGGGCAACACTCACCACTTTTAGTTTTTAAAAGATAAATGACGAACTGTGACCAAAAACCCCCTTACTGAGTATCCTTTATACTCACCCCTGCGATTTTGGTTCTTGCTTCAGGTAGACAGGTGGCGACGTCACCTATCTTGTCAGTCGGCATCAGCAGGTCTAGATAGGCTCAGTCTTTCTGGTTTGTCTTGTCAGTGGTCCCAACAACCGTCGAGTCTTGTTTATTGTATTTATTTACTTTACGTACTTATGTGCCCTGATGTGGGATAGTTGACGATATCTAGGATTGTATAGGATAGACTAGTTGAGCCATGGATGGCACTACGTGTTGTTATTATGTTGTATTTCGATTTGCCCATGTTTAATTGATATTTATGGAATTTATCTGTTTATTTAAATCGCTTCCGCATTTCTCTGCTCTTCTCTGGTCGTTGATGGGATGGTTGTCGCTGTTGCCGAAGGTTATTGCTTGAATGCCGTTCGCCGGAGTGGGTTTTTGAGTTGAGGCCCCTCGCTGAAGCTCGGGAATCCATTTCGGTGCGGATGTGGCGGTCCTTCTTCAGGGAGCGCTACACTATATGTTTAATTATTTAGCCTTCCATATTGCACCTGTAGCATGATTGAGATTCTATTTGAATTGTCGTGCATCGTTTTTTGTCTCGTGTCTTGCTTTTAGTTTTGTCGGTCTCGTTTTCATCCTTTAGGCTCTGTGTATTATAGGTTGGACCAACGAGGGAGAAACTTGACTACCGCTTGCTTTCATTCTGTCGTGTCGAGCCAGGTAAGGGTTTAAAATGCTTTCAACTGGGGCAAGGACATAGTTATGTAGGTTTTCGAAATAACTTATTATCCCTCCTTTCTTATTGCTTGTTGTTCTGCCTTTACTATTTCCTTATGTGCTTAGTCAAACCTTTTGATAGCAAAACCTATGCATCTACAAAATGATTTAAAATGCTTTCAACTAGAGATAAGTAACTTATTTGTTTTAAAAGTAACTATTTGATCTCAGAGGCACTTATAAGTAATGTCATTAGGGACATCCGCTAGCATGCTCCGGAAGCGTATGGCAGTTATGAGTATTTCTTAGATTGTTACGTCAACTTGTCTCAAAAGCCCCTTTGGCCATTCATACATAACTGCTTGCATCATGTTTTCGAATGGCCCTTTTGGCCACCCAAACTGACATTGATTTCAAAGCGAGGGATGGACTGGATCATGACTTGGGCCGGGAGTATACAGGAGGTGAGCCTGGAGATGAACATCTATGGCAAATCCCGATGTATACTTCTATGCGCGTTCGCTTAGGCTGGTTAGGAGGTTGACTAGTCTAAGTTGATGCGAATGGTGGTGCTAACCGTGTCTCCTTAATTCACTGTATGGTGGTGCTAACGGCGTCTCCTTAAAATTCCTGTATGGTGGTGCTAATCGCGTCTCCTTAAATTCCTGAACTGCTTGGCTTTCGGTGGTGGAGTACTTGACTACATGCTTTCATGATTTTCAAGGTTGGAAGTTATAAGGAGAGGGCCCGTTCTCGCCAGGACATATTATTGCATGACTTATTGCATTACTTGCTTGTTTAGTTGATTTACTGCTTTCGTTACAAGTCGAAGCACCTTCCAGTTTTCTTCATTTAGCATATGTATTTCCCTATATATATATAAAACCCGGAAGCGTGGCTCGAACTTCCCAACTTAAGCCTTATTTATTGTTCAAAGTACTTAGTTGAATTAGGAGCCGTGTTTACGTCTCATTTCCAACTCGTTTGTATCATGCCTTTCGAACTCATAACGGCCCCGTGACCCAACTAATATCCTTTCAAATGATCGGCTTGACATTACGTGCAAATGTTTTCAAAGGATCCTGTTCGTCAACCTTTTTGTGTTTCCGAAGTAAGCCGAACCCGGATGTTGCCTTATGTTATTATTTTGCAACTTATATCATTATTTGTATTTTTTCTCAAAACGGGCAACATTCACTACTTTTGGTTTTAAAAGATAAACGACGAACTGTGATCAAAACCTCCCTTACTGAGTATCCTTTATACTCACCCCTTCTATTTTGGTTCTTGCTTCAGGTAGACAGGTGGCGGCGTCACCTATCTTGTCAGTCGGCATCAGCAGGTCTAGATAGGCTCAGTCTTGTAGTATGGTTTGTCTTGTTAGTGGTCCCAACAACTGTCGAGTCCCGTTTTGTTGTATTTATCTATCTTTCGTATTGTTTACTACTTTATTTACTTTCCGCACCTTATGTGCCCCTGATGTGGGATAGTTGAAGATATCTAGGATTGCACAGGGTAGGCTAGTTGAGCCATGGATGGCACTATGTGTTTATGATTAAATTGTTTTTCGAACTGCAAATGTTTAAATGATATTATGTTAGCCTCATAGGCTTTTATGGAATTTATTTGTTTATTACTTAATAGCTTCCGCATTATGTTATATTGTTGTGGTTGTTATTGGGAAGTTGTTGCTGTTGCCGGTGGTTATTGCTTGCGTGCCGTTTGTCGGAGTGGATTTTTTAGTTGAGGCCCCTCGCCAAAGCTCGGGACATCCGCTAGCATGCTCCCGAAGCGTATGACACTTATGAGTATTTCTTAGATCGTTACGTTAACTTGTCTCAAAAGCCCCTTTGGCCATTCATACATAACTGCTTGCGTCATCTTTTCGAATGACCCTTTTGGCCACCCAAACTGACATTGATTTCAAAGCGCGCCATGGACTGGATCATGACTTGGCCAGGAGTATACAGGAGGTGAGCCTGGAGATGAGCGTCTAGGGCAAATCCCGATGTATACTTATATGCGCATTGACTTAAGCTTGTTAGGAGGTTGACTAGTCATAGTTGATGCGAACGGTGGTGCTAACTGCGTCTCCTTAATTCACTATATGGTGGTGCTAACCGCGTCTCCTTAAAATTCCTGTATGGTGGTGCTAATCGCGTCTCCTTAAATTCCTGAACTGCTTGGCTTTCGGTGGTGGAGTTCTTGACTACATGCTTTCATGATTTTCACGGTTAGGAGTTATAAGGAGAGGGCCCGTTCTCGCTGGGATGCGTTATTGCATTACTTGCTTATCTAATTGATTTACTGCTTTCGTTACAAGCCGAAACACCTTCCGGTTTTCTACATTTAGCATATGTATTTCCCTATACATATATAAAACCCGGAAGCTTGGCTCCAACTTGCCCAACTTAAGCCTTCTTTATTGTTCAAACTACTTAGTTGAATTACGAGCTTTGTTTACTTATCATTTCCAACTCGTTTGTATTATGCCTTTCGAGCCGTGTTATTGTTTTGCAACTTATACCATTATTTGTATTATTTCTCAAAATGGGCAACATTCACTACTTTTGGTTTTAAACGATAAACGACGAACTATGATCAAAACCCCCCTTACTGAGTATCCTTTATACTCACCACTTCTATTTTGGTTCTTGCTTTAGGTAGACAGGTGGCGGCATCACCTATCTTGTCAGTCGGCATCAGCAGGTGTAGATAGGCTCTGTCTTGTAGTCTGGTTTGTCTTGTCAGTGGTCCCAACAACTGTCGAGTCATGTTTTATTGTATTTATCTATCTTTCTTATTGTTTACAGCTTTATTTACTTTCCGTACCTTATGTGCATCTGATGTGGGATAGTTGAAGATATCTAGGATTGCACAGGGTAGGCTAGTTGAGCCATGGACGGCACTATGTGTTTATGATTAAATTGTATTTCGAACTGCAAATGTTTAAATGATATTATGTTAGCCTCGTAGGCTTGTATGGAATTTATTTGTTTATTGCTCAATCACTTCCACATTATGTTATATTGTTGTGGTTGTTGTTGGGAAGTCGTTGCTGTTGTCGGTGGTTATTGCTTGCGTGTCGTTCGCCGGAGTGGGTTTTTGAGTTGAGGCCCCTCGCCAAAGCTAGATAGTTCGCTTCGGTGCGGATGTGGCGTTCCTTCTTCAGGGGCGCTACAGGACTGGATCATGACTTTGGGCCAGGAGTATACAGGTGAGTCTGAAGACGAGCGTCTAGGGCAAATCCCGATGTATGCTTCTATGCGTGTTGACTTAGGCTGGTTAGGAGGTTGACTAGTCTAAGTTAATGCGAACGATGGTGCTAATCGCGTCTCCTTAATTTACTGTACGGTGGGGCTAATCGCGTCTCCTTAAATTACTGACTGCATGACTTTCGGTGGTGGAGTACTTGACTACATGCTTTCATGATTTTCATGGTTGGGAGTTATAAGGAGAGGGCCCGTTCTTGCCGGGACACATTATTGCATGACTTATTGCATGACTTACTTGTCTAATTTATTTACTGCTTTCATTACAATTCGAAGCACCTTCCGGTTTTCTTCATTTAGAATATGTATTTCCCTATATATATATAAAACCCGGAAGCATGGCTCGAACTTGCCTAACTGAAGCCTTCTTTATTATTCAAACTACTTAGTTGAATTACGAGCCGTGTTTACTTATCATTTCCAACTTGTTTATATCATGCCTTCCGAACTTGTAACGGCCTTGTAACTCAACTAATATCCTTTCAATTGATCGGCTTGACATTATGTGCAAATGATTTTAAAGGATCTGGTTCGTCACCCTTTTGTGTTTTAAAAGTAAGCCAAACCCGAGTGTTGCCTTGTGTTACTGTTTTGCAACTTATATTGTTCTTTGTATTCGTTCTCAAAATGGGCAACCTTCACTACTTTTGGTTTTAAAAGATAAACGACGAACTGTGACCAAACCCCCTTACTGAGTATCCTTTATACTCACCCCTTCTATTTTGGTTCTTGCTTCAGGTAGACAGGTGGCGATGTCACCTATCTTGTCAGTCGGCATCAACAGGTCTAGATAGGCTCGGTCTTGTAGTCTGGTTTGTCTTGTCAGTAGTCCCAACAACTGTCGAGTCTTGTTTTATTGTATTCATCTATCTTTCGTACCATTTATTGCTTTATTTACTTTCTGTACCTTATGTGCCCCTGATGTGGGATAGTTGAGGATATCCAGGATTGCACAGGATAAGCTAGCTGAGCCATGGATGGCTATACGTGTTTATGATTCTTTGTATTTCGAACTGTAACTATTTAATGATATTATGTTAGCCTCGTAGGCTTTTATGGAATTGAACTGTTTGCCTTTTAATCACTTCCGCATTACTCTATATTGTTGTGGTTGTTGTTGGGAAGCCGTTGCTGTTGCCCGTAGTTATTTCTTGCGTGCCGTTCGCCGGAGTGGATTTTCGAGTTGAGGCCCCTCGCCAAAGCTCGGGAGTTCACTTCGGTATGGATGTGGCATTCCTTCTTCAGGGGGCACTACAAATTCATCCTCGATTTGAAGGACTAGAGAACATATTTATTTATAATCTTCTGTCGAAGTCATACGAACCTATAATTAATCAATGATTCCTATATGTCTATGGTAATCAACTAATTAATTATGCATTTGCCGCTACTCTTACACCCTTACATGGCTAATAGGTATATGTCTATCCTATTAACTCATTAATTGACTTAATGTTCAATTAAACATGTATTGTTTAATTCCTATCCGATATCGATTCTCCTCTGTCGAGGCTTAACCAATAATCTCTCTAAATATTCGATGGCCAGTTAAATATAGCAACGAAACAAAAAATAAACAATCAAACCCACATGAACATCATAAATACTAAAACGAAAGTAGATTCACATATTAAGTAAAGTCATAATCCATAAATCATTTACCTAAATATAATTAAAACTAAGATCAACTTCATAGAATTCATCTTTACAAACATAAAATAAAAAGGAGAGAAAGAAGAACGCCTTTGATGTTGAGTTGTGGATCAATCTTCTTGCCCCTTCATTCCTTGCTTGCTTGAATGATTCTCCAAAGTTGAAAAACTAAAACTAGAGAGTAAAACTCAAATTCTAAAGCCTAAGTTATGATAGAATACTGGAAAACTACAGTATATGTGTCTAAAAACCGTGTTCAACTCCCCCCTTTTCCTTAACTTCTCCAAATATAACTTCTTTTAAAGTGAAAACCGCCAGCTGAGTAGGTACTCAAAATATTTTGCGCAAGTACTTAGAATTACAAAACATTGGCTTGTCTGTGACTCGAGTTTGAGTAAGTACTCGAAATTCTTCATGCTAATACTCCTTGAATTGCATCTTTTTTGAGTCTTCTTGTATTTTCCTTAATTCTTCATACCAATTACATCAAAATATACATTAAGCACCAAAGAAGGAAAATTATAAGATAAATCCAATTAATATGATACAAATTATAGCCTAGATATGGACTTATCAACTCCCCCAAACTTGACCGTTGCTCGCCCTTGAGTAACTATTAGATACAACAATACAACATTTCAAGAGAGTAACGAATACCCAACATGTATGCCGTGAAATAAAACATATTTAAGCTCAATCCACTTCAAATTCTCAGACATTAATTCATTACATCATCAATTGGTTCCTTGTTCACACAATCATATCTCATCATCTTGCACAATTCCAAACATACATTGTCATCATCATATTCTCGTGTCGTGTGTGAATAGTCATGAACAACAATTACCAACAACTCAAATCAACTAGAAAATATGCAGTAGATACCTACAAGAACGCAATAAGTCGGCTTCCTCCCTTATCTCCACTAATATAGATTATGCTAAACTCGAAGTCGGTAGGACTTTCTATGCTTGTAGTGTAAGGCTTGGGTGAAGGTAGGAAATTTTTGGATAAGTAGCTCAAACACCCTAGCTACAGTGGAACCTACAATGGAAAGTCTAGACATATTGATCTTAGATATGAGTTTGTGAGACAGTTAATACATGATGGTATTATAACGATTGTCTATGTAAAGTCAAACAAAAACTTGGCAGATCTGTTTACTAAGCCTCTGACGAGAGACTTAGTAGCTTCCACTAAGCGAGATATGGGGCTGAAAACCACTTTGAACCAGAGTTGATGGTAACCATACCCGTAATCTAGATTACCTCTGGGTTATAGGTTCAAAGAGAAAAATAAGTCACTGAGCTGGTTCTCTTACTGTCACGTGGTCCAGTATGTAGTAAAAGACAGTAGTGTGTAATGTGTTTTGCACAGTTAAAGGGTTAGCTATGCTCTTAAGAAAATGTTGTACTTTAAGCAACAAAAGTGCATGAGAAACATTTTGCTTATATGAACTAGAAGTGGAGCCGCTTCTTATAGAGAGTTATGGTTTACTCTCTTAGAGGTTCATGAAACAGGATATGACAAATGGCTTTATAAGCACAAAGAAGTGAGAATTGAGAATGCTTGATGTGTGAGAAAGTTTATATGTGTGACATAGTGCCTGTTACATCACTAAATAGTTGAGGTTCAATCGACGGACATCATTAATTGCGATGTGACATTGAATTACTTACTCTACGGGAAGGTTCAATGTTGGTCACACCTTTCTTTAGGCGTATACTCTTTGAAGTATTGAAAAAAAGAACATTGTTTGGTCAAGCAAAGTTTTCCAAACAAGTGGGGGATTGTTGGATATAATATGTCATTAGTTTTAATCCCACATTGATTAGTGTGAATCAATTGGGATGTGAAAAGACATATTAATTATTGTTAGAAAAAGTAAGAGTCTCACATTGATTAAACTCTTAATTACATTCAACTATATTAGTAAATATTGATTAGGAGTGTTAATTATGGAACTCAAGTGACAGAGATGATTAGGTCACATGTGGTGCTGTGTACCGCACTGCCCATGCCTGTGTTCGCGCTCGTGTCCACGCGCATGTGCATGTGCATGTGCATGGGCTTGGTCTTGGACCGGACCGGGCCGTGTCGCTTAGTCATGTATCACATGATGGCGCACTTTGCACTTCGCACGTGCGCATCATCGCTAGGAGCTGAGGAGCCTGGCCTCCAATCCTAGAGCCTTTCTTTTTGGATCAGTTCCGACTCATTTCGAAGCCCAATTTTATACAACAATTAAATCAATTAATTTAGTCAGATGTGACTATGGAAATATGACTGTTGGGCTCCTGAAACTGCTCTGATTTATTGTATTAATACTGTATTCAATTACATAACAGCCAGGAGCCAGCCTACTATTCAAGTCACCTAATGCTGATATTAATTTGATTCCAACAGCTGAGCCTATAAATAGAAGCTGTTCTGATGTTCATTGTTACACCACATCAAACATTCACCTGATTTCTTAGTGAATTGCAATCACTCAAATTCTCTCATATTGTCTAAGTTAGCTTGACATATATCCTGGAAGTGTGTCGCCTGCAACCTGCAGCAAACTTCCGACCGAAGTAGAGGCGACAGAAACTTTAAGGACAGGTACCACCCGTGTCAATCTGATCCCATATCCAAACTCCTATATAAAACAGACATTCATATTACAAAAAAGTCTCTCCGTTTAGAATAAACTAATATATAGGTCCGTATCGTTTGATAATTTTACATTATTGTCCACAAGGGTAATGCAGTCCATTAAAATATGACCCGCGCCAATTTTAAATAAAAGTATATTTTTTAATTTTTTTATTTTTAACAGAACTGTTAAGTCTTTAGTCAATTATGTCTTTGATATATTTATAATAAAATGATGTAACTAGACCTTGATATAATTAGGAAACACTACGAGGACCCATGTATAATTTTCCCTTTCGTTTTTTGGAGGGTCTGGTAGAATGTTTAATGTAATTGATTGCACCTGTCTTAGGTTTTATATATGCAATAACTTAATTTTAGATGTATTAAAATTTATGTCACCAAATTTGAAACAGATGAAATATGTTATATGTGCTACCAAAAATGAATTTACATTAAGGTACCACAACTTAAAGAATCGTCTGTTCACTGCTTGGAGAATATTGGAGACTGATATTACCCTCTTTATTCTCTTTTATGCTAATTCCCAGAGGTTTCAAACTTTTTGACATATATATTCAATATGCTATAAATTAGCCCTACAAACATATCTAAGGCACACAGAAATCTTCTTCACCCTTTGCATAGATAACCCTAGATTTATAGGATCTTGAATATTTATTCCACAAACAAGAATTAAACTATTAATTCAAAAGAATAAAAGATTGAATTAAGTGATCATACATATCAGTTGAAAAATCTAGTTTTTTTTTTTTTTTTTTTTTTTGGTAAGGAGAAAAATCTAGTTATATCAACAAGAAACCTCACTAAATTAAATTCTTTTTTTTTTTTCAATCACATACAAAATAGTCTTAATATCATGCTTAATTTTCTTCAAACAAGTAATTAACTTCAAAGAGAGTCTGTTAAGTACATATCCTCAAATAAATTTTCCTCACGAAATTCATGACAATAACACCAAAAAAGGATAATTATATTTACATCCCTCGACTTAAGGGAAAATACAACAAGACCCCCTCTACTATTGGAAATTACAGAGAAGCCACCTCGACTATGGCTCTATCATCTAACACTAATTAGGTCCTTCTGTTAGTCATTTTCTTATTCCCAAGTAGATGCTAATGTTTTAATTTATTAACTAGACAACAACTTAATCACTTCGTTCCAGTGGCGGGGTCAGGGAGGTCACTTTTTTTTTTTAGGAAAATCATGGTTACGAGGTTGACAAGGTCCTTTTAGCAAGTAATATCGTCGTATCTTATCTCGATCATTAGGGTTATACGTTGATATCTTAGGACGTGTTCCAGGATCTGTTGGAAGTTCTTCTAAGTTAATTTCGACTCGTGGTTGCTTGAGATTCGAACAATTTGATGAATTTGTATGAACGTTGGTTTCATTTGATTTTAGAAAAGCTTGTGTTTCGGGAATTGAGTTTCTTTTAGTAAAAAATTTATTCATATTGTATAAAAATTCGAAACCCTAAATTAATTAAAGCATAAATAAAATTAAAACATAAGAAGCAACATAAATTAATAATGTAGATAATACAAAAACTAAACCTAAAATATTTACCTCCTCCGCCCCTTTCGCCGGTCGGTCGTCATCCTCCAAAAGTTTTTTAAACTTTTTCTCTTCTGAAGTTGTGAATGAAATGTTTGAAATGGTAGAAAGTTATGTTTGCATATTTGTTTGGTAATTACAATTACCCATTCTTTTTACAAGTAAAGTGGGGTACAGCTCATCCATATCTTAGGCATGATCTTAAAAAATTATTATTATATTACAAAAAGCCATGATCTATTTCTTTGTATAATTAATTCTTTTATAAAGAAAATATGTCTAGTAATATATAATATCATTTATTAATAATAATACTTAATATTTTATTATTTAATTTTATTTTAAATTCTTATGAAGTAAAAAGTAAAAATATATAATATTAAGGGTGCATCAGATTGCGGTGAGGGGGGTCACCCAAAATTAAATATATAGTATATATATATAGGGGTAATTTCAAAGTTAGGGGGTCACGTGCACCCCCTATCTTGTATGTAGCTCCGCCACTACTTCGCTCAATATTTCATGTATAACAAA
This sequence comes from Verbena officinalis, assembly GCA_958496215.1. Lineage (NCBI taxonomy): Eukaryota > Viridiplantae > Streptophyta > Magnoliopsida > Lamiales > Verbenaceae > Verbena > Verbena officinalis. Next base: position 24,464,388 of record OY292390.1, on the reverse strand, counting down.
CATTATAACAAAAATATTATGAGTAATTTATTCATTTTACAACTTTTCGTTAAGTTTTTTAGGTTTTATCCAGGGACATAGAAGACCTATATATCTATAATTTCCAATAATTGAGGGGGTTTTGCTTTATTTACTTTTGAATCGAAGGGGTGCAAGTATAATTATCCCTAACAAAAACCCTATCTGAACATCGGAATATGTGTAAAAATAATAAAAATACCCTATTTTTGTCCTCACTAAATATCAACAAATTATAGATGTAAATCCAAACTCACATGATCATGCATCTCAGTCATGGCTTCATATCCAAACCTAATCAACTCGTGATGAGAAGCAATATTCCCTCCACCAATCGATGTTAATTGCTGCTTCATCTCTATCGGCGCAATTTGCTGGTGCATTGCACCGAGCCGCTCCCGAATATACCCCGCCGAGCCGCCTGTACCAGATGCTGGTATACGCCACAAAGCTAAAGGGTTCCCATTAATAGGCTGCGAGCCGCTATGGTCACCATAGAGCCGGCTTGCACCACCATACGGGCTGTGATGATAAGCCACAGGAAGAGCCGCCGGAGCTGAAGCCGAGCCGAACCGAGTGCCGCCGTAATAACTCATCAAGCCGTAAACATCTGGAAAGCAGGCGGCTCGATGCATTATAACCGACTGCCAGTGGGTCCGCTTTGCATGCTGCCTTTCCCTCTTGTGCGCGTTTTGATGGCCTCCCAGAGCTTGAGATGTCGGGAAATTTCTGCAACAGTAATGGCATTCGAATCTCCTGCTGCTGATCACCTCTGTTGTCATGTTACTATTATTAATGTTAGTATTATCTCCATTAACTTCTTTATTAGCATTATTATTCGAATCTGATGAGTGATAATCGTCTGAGTTGTTGCTGAATTCTTTCCCGAAAAGCCTAATAATGGCTCCTCCGCCTGATCCACCAACAGCGGCGGTCTTGGGGCGGATAAAGGGTAGCTGAGAAAAAGACTCAACATTCATGATATCTTGCGTCTCTTGATCAGTACTTTTCTCGGAAATATTTGTATGTATATATGAATGTATAATATTGTTTTTCTTGAGAGATGAAGTTTTGGGAGAAATGTGAGAGAATGAATATAATGAGATGTGCTGTTGTTGAGGTGATCCATGGTGTTTAATTATAAGTACGTACTGGTTCTGGAAATTAATTCTTTTGATGAATAGGGCAGATCACAAGGTCCCTAGTTCTCGAAATTTGTTGTTGCATCGGAAAAATTAATTTAAAATTAGAAATTTAACATATTAATATTAATTATAATTTACATATTAACAACTTCAATATATATTATAAATTTAACTGATTTTTTTTTTACAAGAAGTAGTATAAAAAATTTATTCAATTTAATTCGATTGTTTAAATAAAAAAACAAAATAAATTCTAATCATATTTCATAAAGGTGTAGTAGCTAGGCAACATCATCCACGGTAATACATGAAAATAAACCATAAAACTTATCGTATACAAACATAATTCTACTCGTTTGAAACATTATATTTTCTATCAAAAGGAAATATATTTTCAAATCTTAACAACTGTCATTCTTTAAGCGTAACACGTTTCACGACAACGTTAGCTTGATTTTTGCACTATAACTTTAAGGAACCACGAAGCATAACAAGTTCAATCACGTCCTGGTGCTAAGCCCAAAGTCTATCGATCGGAGCTAAAGTAGTAGGGAAAACGAGACCTGGTGCTAAGCCTAAAATTAACGAGTTTGAAGCAACTGTTAATCTCAAACGCTTATGGGATCCGAAAGCAGCTGTTAAGACCAAAATCGACAGAATCCGAAGCAGCACAGGTGTTTGCCCTACTACTAAGCTCAAGATCTATGGAATCCAAAGCAACAGAGGAGCAAATTTGGATTATCATATCAAATAATATAGAGTGCAAAAATCAAAGTTAATCATCAAAAATGTATACGGGAATCAAGAAAAGTAATATCGATCAAAATGAGATAAGAAAAACTATGGTTAAAATTGAAAAAACATTTCTTTGTATTTTCGTATAATTAATCCAATATTTCGACTTTGAGTAAATCATCGCATAGTCCATTAATCCAAAATTCTCTTTTTTTGTTTTGTTATTTCGAACGGGTCTGCATCAATAAATCAATGAGACCATTCTCTTCTCACAAATCAAAGTCCCACCCATGTTTGCAAAATCCCGTAGCCAATGCTTTTCTATTTCCGTGAAGGATAATGCTTTTCTGTCTCTTATCTCATTATTAATTAAACGTGTCGTGAGTCATATACATATAAATACAAGAGTGGTATAGTTATACAAGGAATTATTAATAACTAGACTTTTGTATATATACTAGCTTTTTATCCCCTGCGTTATACGGGAAAATTTATTTACAAAATATATATTATTAAATAAATTGAATAATATTTTTTTATGTAGTTATTAACAATACATCAAAAATTATTAATTTAGAATTTGAAACACGCATACAAAAGTAATTTATTTTATAAAATAATCATAAATTGTGTATATAAAAAAATTTATTTTAAATGTATAAAAATAGTAATTTGATATTTTTGGAACAAAATACTAATTTATATTTGTAATAAAGAATATATATTTATACATATATATAAATAGAATGAATATCATGATTCTTATAGAAATATTAAAATGATAATAAAAATATAAAAAAATATTTAATAATAGACCATATAAATAATGATTGGAATCTCTTTATCTTTTTGGACAAAAAAAGAGCTATTTATTATACTTGGGATTTTTTTTGTTAAATAATTTATTATTATTTCTTTATTAATTAATAATAATATTCATTTCATTATTGAAATTTCCTTTATATTTTGAAAATATTAATATTCAAATATAATAATTTAATAAATTTATTTACGTTGAAATGAAATACAACGTTTCTACTCCAAAATGAACATGAGACATGTGTATTTGAAAAAGTTTTTTTCAGAAAAAATTAATTGTTTAGTTATTTTATATTATTAAAATAATAATAAAATTTAATTAAACTTATATGTTAAAATTTTCTTCCTTACTTTAGTCAGATAAATTTTCACTTGAATCAATTGAGTCAAATATATTTGCTATAGCTAGAAGCGAGGACAATTTATTTTGCAATTAATTTTGCTTCTTTTTTCTCATATGTAGAGTAAATAATATTTTTTTCCCCTTAAATTAATGATTCTAAGTTTAAATCCTGATAGTATGTGGGAGGTACGTTGTATGAAAAGAACATGAGGAAAATGGATCGGACCATGATGTTGGTAGTGTATTGTGGTCCAGCTTACAACTTGCATGGGAATTACTTCTAGAAATAAGTAGCTTCAAATTAGGGTTGGACAATTAAATTAGGGTTTTCTTCAAATTTTATCCAATTTTGGCAACATTGATATCTAGGTAGCAATATTAAAAGAAGAAAAACGGAATAAGTACTACGTTAGCTTCCACCTATATATCTGACAATAAGTTGGCATTATAAATTACAAATATACTATCTAGGGTATCTTTTTAATAGTAATATGTTTATCTTTGTAATATGCTTTTATCACCCTCTTGACTTTACTGTTTTAAGGCCGGTTAGAATTTGAATTTTTTATATTTATAATGAAAAATTAGAATTAACCAAACAATAAATAAACTTATATATAAACATAGGTTTTAACTAAGAAAGACTCTCAAATAAATTTTATAAAATTATTATATTTCTATCAAATTACTCAACTTATCATATTTTATATTTTCATCATTGGAGTAGTATAAATAAAGAAGAACCAATTCTGAGTAAAACTGCACGTTACAATTTCCAAACATCCATTTTCTTAAGGGTAAATTACATACAGGTCTCTAAGGTTTGGCCTATTCACAAATCAGTCCCCCTTATTTCGTCTTTTACATATAAACCCCTTGACCATTGACCGTTAACTAAATCCGTTAGGGTTTCGTTAAGTAAATAAAAAAATCAAAAATAAAAAATAAAAAAATTTTCTGGAATGACGGGAGATGATACGAAATGACACCAGTACCCCTGGGGACTGTAATGTTAAATCATAAAACCTTAAGGGTCCAATTTTTATAAATTAAAACCTCAAGGACTTATATATAAGATTTTCAAATATTTGTAACAAACCGTTTATAATCGTTGGTGAAGTTGCTCCTATATATAACCCTGTTTCTTTAAGCCCATTTTCAAGCAGCAAATAATGTCTGACTCAGGCGCTTCTTCCGGTCAGTGTAATGAGTATTTGAGATACAAGAAGAGGCAATGAAAAGATGAAAATGTGATAGATGGACAATCATAAGAGTTGTGAAGAAAAATACAAAAACCAAAGGGAAGATTTTTCATTGCTGTGATGTCCATGGATTTTCAGAGTAGTGCAATCCTATGGAAGAAGAGGTGGAAGAAGAATTGCATGAAGAAGAGGTGGAAGCTACAAGCAATATGACAGGAATACTTCACCAGCTAACAACAACAAAAGCTAAAGATGAAGATGGATTATTGTACAAACTAGTAGTGATTAACTTGACATTGCTGTCTTTAATCCCTGTTGTGAACCTGGTTCAGAAACTGTTGTAATCTCAATGTACTCAGATTATAGATAAATAAAAAGCACAATTTCAGCTCATTCATTTCCAGCACTAGAATTCAGCTAATAATTCAAAGAAGTTCAGTTTGTGAAACAACCACAGTACTTCCAATACATCCCAGCAAATTACATACAAAAATAACTTAGATAATCACCATTAATTAGGAATCAGATGAAAGTAATAATGTATCAGATACAAAGAGCCAATGTTTAAACTGTTTGTAAATCAAAATAACCTGATTTTTAAGCCAAAATAAACCCCAGCACCAACATTTACTTGCCACCAGCTTTCTTCAAGTCTTCAGGTGTGAACTTCAGTTTCTTTTTGATATCACTCCCATCCTTCTTAACATTATCCACAACACCTGGTGTCTTATCCCGTAAGCTCTTTGGTGGTGCTCTTGGCTAGCTGCATTTCGGAATCTCTCTAACTTCTTTAACTTCTCTCAGCTTTATCTTTGCCATATCATCCATGCACATTTGATCACCAAACTTCATCAGTATTTGCTGAAAAACAGGTACAGGTTGTAAAACTGATATGGCCTTCTTTTTTTTCTTTTTTGATTTTGGCTCTTCCACCTTCCCAGCCAGTGGATTGTCAGTCTTACCACCCTTATCGATAACAATGCCCTTCCTCTAAACTTGAGCAACCTGCTTCATTATTGGCTCTCTCTGATTGATGTCTTTTGTCGTTCCCTTGTCTGTTTTAAGTTTCACTCTATCCACAACCATTTCAACAAATTCTTCACTTAGTTTGTCATTGATCACCCCCTCCTTGTTAGATATATTAGCAACCTTTTTGAGACATTTTTGCGATGGTTTCTTGAATTTTGTATTATCTCCATTAGTTTTGGCAGGCCTGCCAGGCTTTTTCTTCTTCTCAACTAATGATATTCAAATTCAAACATAACATTTTAAGTTACTAAACATAATGTTGAAAACTAAACAGTTAACTATAACAATGTATAAGGAACATAAAGTACCTTCTTTTGGGATTTCTGGAACTGCAACATCCAATAGGTCAGTCATTTTCCTCTTCTTGTTGGTTTTCATGTCAGATATGGAATTGTTGAACTCTTGTTCCTTATTTGAAGCTTGAGAAGCCACAATTTGTTCTGTAATATCATCAAGTTTTGCATAAAACTCATTGAGTTCAGGAGCATCCCAATCATCAATATTATCATGCTCTCCAACTTGTGTTGGTTCATCTTCAAGTGTTACTGGATCATTCTGGATTGACTTTTGACTTCCTACTCTTTTTATTTTGCTTTGGCTTAATTGTCCCTAAATAGTAAATAAGTGTTAATACACTACTAGAAAATTTGTCCTTCGTGACGCCTAAAAGCGTTACTAAAAAAGGATGTTCTGAAGCTTTTTCTTTTGTGACGCTGAACAAAAGCGTCACATAGGTAGGCGTGACAATATCATGTTATGACGTTGCGAGGCATCACAAGTTTAAGGTTATAATGACGCAAAAAATCATCACCAAACAGTTGGTTTTGTGACGCTTTATAATGTCACATATTAAGTTTCCAGCTACCACAAACCATCATTTTAGATGACGTTTACAAGCGTCACATTAGAATTATTATGACAGACTCCAAGCGTCACAATAATTCTAGCATATTATTAATTTCTTCATATTTTACTTTAAAATAGTGAAATAAATAAATAAAAAATAGTGACATTATCTACAATTACAAGCTAAAATCAACAGTAACAACTTAGAATCATTTCAACTTCCAAAATACTTAACAATCAATATCTATTCATCCCCAACAAGTGACAATAATTCCATTTTCACAAGTAGCTAACTGATGTATCTTGAACAAAAATCTCATAACTTAGCAGCTTGAAATGTACTAACTATTTCTGTAACGACCCGAATATTTTAATTATATTATTAATAATTATGCGAATTCTTTCTTGCCTAACTTCTCGATCTATCCAATTGGATTAATTAATCTTATGGAAAAGATTGATTTAACCTATCTTTTAAATGCCCTCAATTACTTAAATTACATAAATGCCCTTAAAAGCTTAAATGACCATTTTACCCCCGAGATATTTTCCTAAATATCTACCTATCTCTCTCATTCTATCATTACATACAAAGAAGGAAAAAGAAGAAAGGAAGGAGAAGAGAATGAGAAGGAAGGAAACTTCCCGACGCCCTACCGAGCCCGTTTCTCGCCCGATCGACGAGCCGTGAAAACTCAAACGATCCTCACTACATTCTCTACCGGTAATCCTTTTACCCCATTTCATTTCGTTCCTTCCTCGTTGCGATTTTAGTGAGTTTTATATAGAATTTTATAGTTTTAGGATTTTCGTGTTTAGGGAGATTTACTTGACCATTTTACGTGTTTCTTGTGCCTATGTGTAGCTTATATGATATATATGAAAATATGTGAGAATTAGGATATTTTATGGAGTAAATTAGGAGATGTATGGATTTAAATGTTGGTTTCGCGTGTGAGGTTTCGCGATCTACTGAGTCTGCTGCTCAGTAGATCCACACGGGCGAACGCACGGTCTTGATCAAGACCGTGCAGGAGCCCGTGCGCAGCCCTTTTCAACCTGCACAAGCTTGAGCCCGTGCACAGGCCCGTTTGCACTTGCACGGTCTTGGCACTGTGCACAAGACCGTGCGTGAGGCCGTGCACCTCTATTTGTGCTTGCACCGGCTTGCCAAGCCCGTGCGTTGGCCGGTGCAACATACTTAGCGCATTTTCCAGCCTTTTCCTTTCTTGCACTTCGGGAATTTGGTCAACCCCACTCATTTAAATGTTGACTTTTCACATATGACCTCCGAATATCAATCCGATTTCACCTATAGCTTCCTCGAGCCTCAGGATTTGATATTCTTCATAATTTACAATTTATCCGATCCTATTTGACCGTCAATTGACACCTTTTTCGTTTAGGGGTTTTATTCCACCTTTCCCGTTTCTTATCCGATTAACCCCGTATTCGCGAGAGAACGTCTTTATATTATTTTAAGCATGCCTACGTGCCCTAACTGCATTTTAGCATACTTTCCATATTTATTATTAATGTTCTTCCATCATTATAATTGTTTTAAATATTCCTTTAAATATTGTTCCATAATTTATATATCCTTACATGTTTAATTATCTGACTTTCCATATCGCACCTGTAGCATGAGTGGAGTTTATATGAATTGCCGTGCGTCGTCTGTTGTTCGTGTCTTGCTTTTAGTATTGTCGGTCTTGTTTTCATCCTCTAGGCCCTGTGTATTACAGGTGGGACCAACGAGGGAGAAACCTGACTACCGCCTGCTTTCATACTGTCGTGTCGAGCCAGGTAAGGGTTTTAAATTGTTTTCAATAGGAGTAAGAACATAGTTACTTAGGTTTGCGAAATAAACCACTATCCCGCTTTCTTATTACTTGTTGTATTGCCTTTACTATTTCTCTATCTGCTAAGTCAAACATTTTGATAGCAAAACCAAATGATTTTAAATACTTTCAACTAGAGGCAAGGAAAACCCATTTGTTTTAAATGCGAACTTTGGTCTCTCGACCTCGCAATTATAACCTTGTCTCGAATGGCCCCTTTGGCCTCCCACACCCCGATTTCCTACTTTTGAATGGCCCTTTTGGCCACCCAAACTATCATTGATTTCAAAAGCGAGCCATAGATTGTTTAATAACTTGGGCCCGTAGTATACAGGAGGTGAGCCTGGGGACGTGCGTCTAGGGCAAATCCCGATGTATACTTCTAGCGTGTTAACTTAGGCCGGCTAGGAGATTGGCTAGCCTAAGTTGATGCGAACGGTGGTGCTAGTCGCGTCTCCTTAAATTCTGATACGGTGGTGCTAATCGCGTCTCCTTAAATTCTGATGGTGGTGCTAACAGCGTCTCCTTAAATCCTGTATAGTATTGTTGGTGGTGGAGTACTTGACTATATGCTTACATGATTTTCAATTGGGAGTTATAAGGAGAGGGCCCGTTCTCGCCGGGACACATTATTTGCATGATTTATTGCATTTGTTGCTTGTCTAATTATTTTACGGCTTTCGTTACAAGTCGAAGCACATTCCGGTTCTCTTCATTTATCATATGTATTTCCCTATATATATATAAAACCCGGAAGCGTGACTCGTACTTGCTACCCTAAGCCTCCTTTAATTCAATTAATTAGTCGAATTATGAGCCGTGTTTATTTATCGATTCCAACTTATTTATTTCGTGCTTTTCGAACTTGTAACGGCCTCGTGACTCAACTAATATCCTTTCAATTCATCGGCTTGATATTACGTGCAAATGTTTTAAAGGATCCGGTTCGTCAACCTTTTGTGTTTTCAAATAAGCCGAACCCGAGTGTTGCTTTGTGTCATTTTACAACTTATATTTCGTTATTCGTATCCTTTCTCAAAACGGGTAACACTCACCACTTTTAGTTTTAAAAAGATAAATGACGAACTGTGATCAAAACCCCCTTGCTGAGTATCCTTTATACTCACCCCTGCTATTTTGGTTCTTGCTTCAGGTAGACAGGTGGCGACGTCACCTATCTTGTCAGTCGGCATCAGCAGGTCTAGATAGGCTCAGTCTTTCCGGTTTGTCTTGTCAGTGGTCCCAACAACCATCGAGTCTTATTTATTGTATTTATTTACTTTACGTACTTATGTGCCCCTGATGTGGGATAGTTGACGATATCTAGGATTGTACAGGATAGACTAGTTGAGCCATGGATGGCACTACGTGTTGTTATTCTATTGTATTTCGAATTTCACATGTTTAATTGATATTATGTTAGCCTCGTAGGCGTTTATGAATTTATCTGTTTACTTTATAATCGCTTCCGCATTTCTCTGTTTTATTGTGGTTGTTGTTGGGATGGTTGTCGCTGTTGCCGAGGGTTATTGTTTGAGTGCCGTTAGCCGGAGTGGATTTTTGAGTTGAGGCTCCTCACTGAAGCTCGGGAGTCCATTTCGGTGCGGATGTGCGGATGTGGAGTATATCACCTGTTATGACGCTCTATATAAAAGCGTCTCTTTATACTTACTCAAATAAATAAATAGTTAAATAATAATAATTAATTATAACTATTGTGTCGAATTTATATAAGGTGTCACAATTGGATTATTATTGAGACGCTTTTTAAAAAGCGTCATTATAGAGCGTTACGAAAGACAGATTTTCTAGTAGTGATAGTTGTATTCAAAGTTGTCCAAAATGACAAATAAACCATATTTTGATAACCTTTCTCACTTTTGACATGGATTTGTTCTGACTAGTCATTCCTTTGCCTTTTGATCTGCTTGACTGTCCCTGAAATGTTAAAAGGTGTTAAAATATGAGCTGAACTAAGTTAACAAGAAGGTTGAACAAATTTAAGTTTCCTTTCTCACATTGACACTGACATGTTTTTGCTCTGTTTGTGGGCTGGACTGATCTGATAGAAGATTCCCTCTATCACTGCTGGACTGGCCCTGCAAAAGGAATATAAAATCCATTACACAATAGCATAGTTTAGAAATTGAAACCATATTTTAATAAGAGATAACTCGTCCATACATGTTCCCTGTGAGGACATTCCTGACATTGTATCCAAATTGCTGACACGTGGAGCAAGTTACAAGCTTTGACCTTGGTTGACTAGATCCCTCCCATGGCTCCTTCTTTTTGTTCTTCTTTGGTCTGCCAAGTAAGTTCCTTTTAGCAGGAGCATTCAGCTTCTCAGGATGCACATCTGGCATTTCAGGCCACAGGGATTCATCTGGTATTGGTGGGATCATATAGTTATATGCTCTCATATATGTGGCCTTTGTCAACATAGGAGATACAAAGTTTTCAAGTCTATCTCTCTTGATAGCAATTGCTTTGTGTGCATGAGCACAGGGGACTCCTACCAGTTCCCAAACTCCACATTGACAAGTTCTGCTCTCTAAGTCCACAACATAATGAGTTGTACCTTGTAGAGTAAGATAAATCCAAATTAGTAATATGTATTAATCAAGATACTTAAAAACATAAATCAAATGTTATGTATTTTACCTTGTTGTACTTCAAAAGTACTATATCCAGCAATCAAAAGCTTGCAATGTGCTTGTAGCGCCCCTTTGCGTAGGCAGAGAAAGGACACCACATCCGCACCGGCAAGCACTCAATCTATACCGGCAACAACGTACCTAGTCCAACAACAAAAACCAACAGAGATAACAAAGTGCGGAACCTATAAATTATATATATCCATTAAACATGCAAAGCCACACGGGGCATCAATTAACATAAATCAATATTCCAACAAATACATAATTAACAGGTCAATGCTCAACAAATATCCATCACATCATCGAATATCAATCATCATTAATATATCCATTTCTACTGACAAAACAATTTAATAATAAAAGACAGACTGTTGTTGGACACTATTGACAATTACCAAATGACACGAATACCAAGACCTACGACCCGCTGTTGCCAACCGACATGAGAGGTGACAACGCCACCTGTCAGCCTGAAGTAAGAATCAAAATAGTGGGGGTGAGTATAAAAGATACTTAGTGATGGTAAAGAGGGAACAAGTACGAGCCACGTTTTCGGGTTTGGATTATATATATATAAGAAATTACATTTGCATAATTGAAGAAAATCCGGATTGTGCTTCGACTTGCATACACGACAATAATTAACAGTACACTAAAGAATTTAAAGCGATAAATACAAACAATTAATATCTCAGCGAGTATGGGTCTGTTCCTCCTTATGTCCCCTTCAATTACAATAAACTCCATCACCGGTGTCCGACCCCAGAGGCGCTACCCTGGGCGACTGTTGAATTTTAGGAAAACGTGCAACGAATGCAACGCCCACCATCACTCCCAACCGTGGCTATCAACTCCTGACGGGCCACGATTGACGCTTAGTTTTGGGAAAAGTACCTCAGATTACACCTTGGACACTCGTCCCCAGATGCAACCTCCGGATACCATCCCGGGCCCATTTAAATAACAATACATTATCTTTTGCTCGCGTTTGAAGAACATTATAAGTTAAGGCCAAAAGGGCATTTAGGCAAGTGTGTATGATGACAAAGGGGGTGACTACAAGTTTCATACGTGTCAACGACTTCCCTCATAGACCCAACCGAGGTCAAAACGTCATGCTTAAAAGAAAGAGTTTTACTTGCCTCTTGAAAACCAAAACGATTTAAAGATACTTATAGGTACAAGTTAGTATCAAATCATTTATAATAAAATCATGAAAATATAGGTTAAATATTTAGTATATATACGAGAAGGGAAAACAAAGCAAGATGAGCACATAAGGGTAGTTCGCAATAATTTAAAAGAAATTCTTACTCCGTTTGAAAGCATTTTAATACCCTCACCTGGAAGCACGAAACGACAAGACAACCCAAGCTACGCCTTGAAAAGACGGCCTGAAACTAATAGACGACAAGAACCAATTAAGACAAGACACGACAACGACTCACGAAGACTACAACACATGAATAACCAATAAACGCCATGTAGCAATTAAATTTATAATTAAAATGCAATTAAATCATTTAAACAGAAAATATGAAATTAACGATGCCAAACATGATCAATTGAAATTCTAATTACGCATTCATGCTTATAATATTAAAAAGAAGCACTCATGCGATTTTCGGATTTTTCGGACGACATTAAAAAATTGGGAAAAAAGCCCTAAACGAAAAAGGCTCGATTCAAGGTCCGAACGAGGTCGGAATTTTGAAAACTTTACAAAATATTGATCCTTGAATCATATGGAAGCTATAGGTGAAAACGGCTCGATTTTAGGGGGTCGTATGCAAAAAGTCAACTTTTATTTTTGGCCAATTGACCCCATTACCGTGAGCAACTAAGGAAAAAGGCTGAAAATTTGGTTAAGGCATTCGCACGGGCTAACGCACGACCTTGTGCACGGTCTTGAGCACGCACTCAAGACCGTGCAAGCTGAAACAAGCGTGCACTGGCTTGAGTTCATTGATTTTGCTCATTGCAAAGGCAAAACCCCTTCTATTATATGACCTAGCTGCTTCCCAGAAATGCTTCTTCAAGGCATGACCTGCAAATTTCAGTCTGAAATTTGATTATATATGCCTTGCACACCTCCTGTGTTTTGCACGTGGGACCATTTCATCTATCACTGCCTCCAAACCCTGGAATTTAAGGGAAACAAATGAAAATTTCATAAAAATTAGATATTTAGTAAATTACAAATAAATGGAGGATTAAAATACAGAAAGCAAAAAAAAATTTACCTTCTGTCTGTCACTCATGAAAGTCCATGGTATTGCTGGATCAAACCCCCCCAACATATCACCCATCTCTTCAAATAAAAAATCCTATGAATCATTCCCTTCACTCTCAATAATAGCAAACACCAATGGATAAAGACCATTATTCCTATCTAATGCAATAGCAGCTAACAGAACACCACTACATAGTCCCTTTAAATGGCACCCATCAAATCCAATAAATGGGGAACATCCATCAAAGAACCCTCTAGCTAGAGGTGCCAAGCCAACAAAGAATCTTTGAAAGTTAGGGATTAATGAGGCTCTAGGGCCCTGGTCCATATATGTCTGTAGTCTCACCACACTACCCTGAATCAACTGTTGCACCATTCTAGCATAGTAGGGAGTTTACTATAGCTCTCACTATGACTCCTATCTATCTCTTCTTTTGCTTTTATCCTAGCCCTCTATATTTGTATGTAATTTGGCTTTATGTTATACTCTTCCAATTTGGTTTGGATATCTTTAGGTTTCATGTCTAGGTGTTTCCTAAGTTCAGGTTTAACGTAGAGGCTATCCAATCAATTGAAGCTTCCTTAGTGCAGTCGCTTCTAAGGCAAGTGTGTACACCTCTATAAGTTTTGATCTTGAAAGTAACATTGTCACTCATAACACTAGCATGTAACCTCCAGGTACAACCACTATTAGTACACTCAACAGTCACTCTTTTAGAATCATTTTTCCTCCTATGTATAGTAAAGCCCTCTTGTGTAACATAATCTTTTAGCCTTCTTCTCAAGTGTAACATATCCCTAAAACACATACCCTTCCTAAAAATCACCTCACTAGCATTATCATCATATTGACACCCTTCTACATCATAAACACCCTTTAATGGATCATCATCTAACTCAGAAACATAATGGTTTTGTCTTTCAAAATGATCATCAGAAGCATATTTAGACATTACATCATCATCATCCACAATAGGCACAGAATACTCAGAGAAATCATGTTCATTTTCAGTCACATTGTTATCAAGTTGTATGTCAGGAATAACAAGTCTGTAGAATTAGCATCAGAATCCTCATAAAACACACCATCAACTATAACATTGTTTACTTTTTTTTTTTTTTTGTGCAAATAACATTGTTTACTGAAATAGCATCAACATTCACAGATGTATTTGAACTTTCGTTTGCAACAAAGACATCAAAGTAATCAACATTGTCATTTGTTTCAAATATTTGAAGCACATCAGAATCACATGAAACACTCATTTTGGACTTAGGATTTGTAGTAGTAGCATGGATACTGATTGGATCATCAAACAACATAAATAACTCTTTAATATCAGCCCTAAAGTCTATAATGCTATACTTATCTGGATCAATATCGTAGAGACTCGCTATCTGGTCGCCATAGTGAATCACCATTGTGAACATCTTGTCAGCCATTTCACTATAAAATGCAAAAACGACACGCATTACATTATCAGATAAAAATAATAATAATAATACAACAAAATTTCACGAGTACTAAACACTGAATGTTAATATTCCCGAAGGACTGCAAAATCACAAAACCTTAGTTATTAAAATTGGGGGTTTTAATTGTACAAGTACAAAACTCGGGGATTTGATGATTTTACAAAAAAAAAAGAAGAAGTTCTAAGGGTTTTTAAAACTGAAAATCACAGAAACTATGGAAATAGCTTGAACCCTAACTGTATACTGAACTAAAACCACCAGGAAATAACACAATATTCTTGATATTCAGAAAAAAAAAACTCTTATCTAACGTCAAAAATCATATGATCAAAGCCTCATAAAAAACTATGAACAAAACGAACTTTTTTTTGCATGGGGAGATTTCACTTACCTACGACCTTCAGATTTGCGAGCGTGGTCTACAATATGACCCTCTGATGAACTCAGTAAACAACGAAACTCTCAAAGATTTTTACTCCTCACCAAGGTTTTTCTTTGTCTGCAACTGTGTTAGAACAAAAAATGGAGATGAAGTGTTGATGAAGGGTTTAACATTGCTGACCTCAAATATTATCCAATCTACTTAATAATCTGTCTACTTATCCCGCCAAATGTGTAATCTTAGGGGCAAAGCATACTTTTTCCTTAATTTTTTTTTTAAATAAGAAATTGAAAAGGTCATTTCGAATATTTGAAAACCTTACATATAAGTCCCTGAGGTTTTGATATATAACAAATAGGTTGTCCAACTTTCATGATTTAACATTACAGTCCCCAGGGGTACTAGTGTCATTTCGTATCATCTCCCGCCATTCCAGAATTTTTTTTTATTTTTGATTTCTTTGTTATTTACTTAACAAAACCCTAACGGAGTTAACGGTCAATGGGTCAAGGGGTTTATATGTAAAAAAATAAAACAAAGGGGACCGATTTGTGAATATGCCAAACCTCAAGGACCTGTATGTAATTTTCCTTTTTCTTAAGTTGTACTTATTAATAAATTTAGACAAAAAAATGTCTTACTGGTTCTTTGCTTGAATTTGATCTGATTGTAATGGGATGCAATGATAAACAAATTAATAAGAAGATTAATAATGGGGCATAACTATAATTTGATTAGAATTTATATTTGGTTTTACGTCCCTCAAATTGTGGTAGAGTTTAATTAGAAATTTTTATTTAATATTATGTTCATTATTTATTTATTCTTATTTTTATTTTTTCAGTTAAAGCTCATTTATATGGCTCAAGTCAGATCGGACTACTAAGGTATAAAACTCTCCCTAGCTAGGAATGCCAGTTGCGTTTTCAGGGACTCGAAACTGAGATCTCTAGTTAAAATAACATAGTAATCAGCATAGGGCGAACCGCTAAACTACAACATGACTTGGTGGTTATTTATTTTTTATTGAATATAGTGTTTTTAAAAACTTGTGAAAATCACTTAATTATATATATATATATATATATATATATCTTCAAATAAAGCTTATAAATTAACAACGGCAATACTTCTTCCAAATACTTGAAAAATGAAAACAAAGAAATCATTCTACATCAGAAACCGTTATTATCAGGCCAAAGTTTTGAATTCCAGTATAGGTTCCGATTTCTTTTAGTATAGTTGATTTTTTTTTAAAAAATTTTTCTATCGGCTAGATTTTTCATTTATTTATGGTTTAGAAATAATTATTAGATAAATAAACTTATAGATAATAAACATAAGGTTTAAGCAAGTAGGACTCTCAAATATAGAATCTTAGTATTATTAAATCTGTTTGTTATTTGTATGATTACAGTTTTACATACTTGTACAATTATTTAATATGAATACATGTTATTAAAAGGGTATTTTAGTCATCACAAGAAAAGTGACAAACTTAAATCACCAGATCAAAATACTCGTGCTTTTATAATTGGCTCCATAGCAGATTTCTATATAATATGGAACTTGATCATTTGTTAATCGGATATATATATATATATATATATATATATATATATATATATATAATCATACTAATAAGATAGATAAGATCATACTTTTTAGATCTTAAAAATAAAAATTATATTATATGCAATTAACTATTTATTTGAATTAGTTTTAATCAAAAAAGTAACATAAGATTAATTCAAACTAATAAGTTATTGAGTAGTTTCATAAAACAAAATATATATATATATATATATATATATATATGTATATATATATATATATATATATATATATATTGAGGAAATTGAACAATATAAATTTTATGACTATAAAATTCCAATATAAAACATATTATAGTTAAACCCTTAAACAAATTTATCTGCGGGAAAAGTTTCAAAAAAAATTATACCAACTAGCTCATCCATGGTACCGTTTTTGGAATTTTTAATTTTTTGGCAAGGCGAAATAATCCACTAAATTAAAAAAAATAATAACTTCAGAATTTTCACCGCGCGCAGAAGAAAGAAAAACGGTGATCCTTGAAATTGGCGATTTTCAGCGCATTTTTCCTTTCTTCAGCCTTGAAAATCCTCAAATTACTACTTTTCTTTTTACTTAATAGTTTTTATTTCGTCATGCCAAAAATTAAAATTCCAAAAGTTAAAAATATTACCATGAGTGAGTTAGTATTTCTTTTTGAAATTTCTCCACTATTTTTATTATCTTTCCCCTTTTTATTCTTGCGTAGTCATAATTATATTCTACCCTTTTCTTTGCAATTAATTGTTCATTTCTCTTTTGATAATGTTAGTATTTCCTTATATATTTCTAGTTTTGTGTTAATGGAAGTAGCCCTTATTTGCCTTTCATGGAAAGCACCATCTCATTGAAATTGGGGCCTATCTCCACATATCGCATCTCTGATCTCCCATAATAACAACCCTTCATTCATTCAAAACAGCAAAACCCCTTTCTTTTGCCATTAAAACGACACTCACTGCAGACGTTATATTCATAGGGGACCACTGTGTCATGATATACAGCAAGAGATACATCTGTCTATATGTGTATACTGGTGTGTACCCTGTGTTATGCATGAATTAATTAAATATAATTAATAATTTAATTTATATTTAAAATAAAATACGTCCAATAACAAAAATAATACTAAAGTTATATTGAGTAACATAAGAACTAACTACATCTTAACTAAAAAAATAATTTATAAAGAAGAATTAAATAATTTCAAGTTTAAAATGTCTAAAAAAACCATATATTTTGTAATATTGAGTTGCTAAACTACGTGCTACGCATGATATGTTTTGATATCTATAAATATTTTAATTATGTCTTTCCCATCCATAAATTAAAAGAACTAACTTTGTGTGTGAATTGTTTCAAAAAATAATGACTATAATATATTTATTAAAATTTAAAAAACCTAAAATGAGAGACTATATATATATATATATATATATATATATATATATATATATTCATATAAAAGTTAAAAATATTTCATATAAAAAGTGTCAAGTTTAAAGTAATTAAAGTTGGAAATATATGTGCAACATCACATAACGTACTGTGTGGTGAACCTTTACATGATAACTCATAACAAATAAAATATTATTTATGAATTTTATAAAATACGTAATAGTATACAAATGAATTACAATAATAAGTATTTATAATATAAACATATGAATATTAATATTAGAAAGTTATGAGAATTAAGTTAATTAGATAAAAAAAACTTTTTAAAAAAGTTAAATAGATATTAGATATACTAATTATATAATAATTCTTAGAAAATAAATATGAATATAAATAAATTATTATTAGTCAGCACTAAATGAAGCTATGAACTTCATAAAAAGTAAATCGTAAAATATATAAATTATCAAGACAAATCAGTATTGCTCACAAAACTATGTATAGAATAGTGAGAATTTAAATAAATTTAGGAACAAAATAAATAGAAACAATCTGCTGACTAATTTGTAAGGAAATGAAATAGAGATAAAAGGGAAAATCAATTCAAATAATAGTGTAGAATAATTTGAAAAAGTACAACAATAGTAAATTGGAAAATTAATAAATGCATAAAACTTTGAAAACTTCAATAAATATTTATTTTCATTATTTTCTTCATTTATAATTTCTTTACGGTCTTGATATTCTTTTAAATGGGAGCCTTCTTTATTGCAAAGGCCTTCCTCCCAGTCTCCAGCGGCATATATGGTGTATATTTTTTATATTTCTCAAGAAGGGAGAGATAATTAGATGAAAATTTTGAACTATGACTACTAAATAAAGATATAAGATTATTCAAATTATTCATATGAAGATTATGATAACTGAAAATTAAGAAAAAATAATTGTAATAGTCACTGGGCAGACAAACTATAGGTATAATTCTTTTCATTATGTAAAAAAAATCAATATATTAAGAGATATAGTAAATTAGATGATATAAATATATATGATTCCTAAAATTAAAAAGGAAGAAAATATAAAATTAAACAAAATAATGATAATCTGTAAATTTAACTGAAAGATTAAAAAAAAAGTGTGGCTGGTGATTAAAAAATTAGGCATAACACGAATTAAGAATATATACATAATTATATAAAAGACAAACAAAAAACATTACTATATCATGCTTTTCATATCTTCTTTTTTTAATTATTATCTTAATTTACTCAAAAAGAAATGGAACAAAAAATATTGAAACAGAATGAATGTGCATGGAAAAAAAGAAAAAACAAAATGAATGTGCATGATGCCCTGGTTATCTTCTATTGGGGAGAAAGAAAATACAGATAAAAATATGAGACTGATTTCTTCCTATAAATTCTTACATCTATTAAATTTGTCTATTTATAAGCTTAAATATTGATATTCCAAATTTTAAATTGAATAAAACTATTCTTTATACGGAAAATTTTTTTTCATATGTGGGACATTAAATTTAATTGATTCTATTAACTAAATATTTTCAATCCATAACATAATATTAGATAAATTATTAGGTAAACAGTAGGACTAATTATAGATAATTCTTTTCTTAATTATTTAATCAATCTCATTTATGTTCATAATTAAATAATTATAATTAATTCTCTAATTAATGATGACATAATGTAATATTATTATGTGCGATAGTGTAGGTAAAGATGTGTGAATGTGTGCAAATGTGGTAATATAGGTAAATTAATATCTTAGGGGCATTTTTGGTATTTTACAATGAGTTAAACCCGTTAGGAACCTATCTAACCGCATCCAAACCCATCTAAAACTCATTAATAATCTAACCCATTTAAAATTCATATGTTTAGATCCATCCTAGACCCAACCCCTTTCAACCCCACCCGTCTTAACCCAACCCAAACTCAACCCAACTCACCCATTTGTCACCCCTAAATATTATAAAATGAAATAAATAATATTTATATCTAACTTTAAATAATTGAGTACAATTATTTGTATTAGAAATATATTTATAATTACTATCAACCAATAAGGTTTTTTGTTTGGATTAAAAAACTTCAAAAAAAGGAAAAAAAAATATTGAAGTTAAAATGCACATCTAAAAAGTCAAACATCGCTGTCCTATATTATATAGTATAGAGATTTAAGGATCTACGGAAATTTAAATTGAATTTCTGTAAAATATCAAACTACTCGAGCTACGACTCCAATTCAATTCGTTTAAAACTCATTCGAGTTCGACTTGAAATCGGTTTATTTAAAACTCATTCGAGCTCGATTAATAGTTTAAATCATGAAATCAAATTTAAAAAAAAATCAGTTTTTATAATTAAAAAAAAAAAAAAGACCAAACTTGAATAACAAATTGTTTAATCAATGGCCACCAGATATTACTCCAGTGTGGAGGTCTGGGTTCGATTCCTTGCAATGATAAGGGTCGAATTGTGTGCATGTTTTTAAAAAAAAAAAATCTTTTTAAAAAAAAAATAATAAATTGTTTGGTTCTCCCCAATTAATTTGTTTTAAAGAAATTACACCTGGGTCCCCATCTTTTGGGGTATTTACATTTAGGTCCAGAAGAATTGATTTTTTATAAATTAGTCTTAAATTTCGTTGATCGTTAGTCAAACTTAACATTTCCATTAAAAATTTAAAAAAAAGAAAAAAATATGAAAGGACTAAATTAACCTTTGGAATGCATTGTAAATTTGTCAAACTATAAGGACCTAAATGTAAAATATCTCTCTGCCGACACCGTTGCCGGAGCCACCACCCAGGTGGTCGACACCTTATACCACGACGATCCTCTCGTCAAGCCTGTCATAACCCCCAAGTCCGTTTTCCCATTCGACAACCACACCGGATCTAATTTCAGTTCAAATGTTCGAAAATCCACCTAAATTTCTAAATTCTTAGATCTGAAATTAACGAAGATCCGGCCGTTGGATTTTCAATCCAACTTCACCACCAGCTTACCCATGATGCATAGATTGGAAATATTGTACGGCTCAACCGTGTCCGTCAACGGAGAGTGGCGCACCATCCCTTTTACATTTAGGTCCTTATAGTTTGATAATTTTACAATGCAGTCCAAAAGGGTAATCCAGTCCTTTCATAATTTTTTTTCTTTTTTTTTTAATTTTTAACAAAAATGTTAAGTTTGACTAACGGTCAACAAAATTTTGGACTAATTTGTAAAAAATTGATTCTTCTGGACCTAAATATAAATACCCCAAAAGATGGGGACCCAGGTGTAATTTTTCCTTTGTTTCAATATTGGTCTCGAATCTTAACATATCACCACATTATAAGTAGTTTCTTTTCGTAATTTTTGTTCCAAAAGAGGATTTTGTTAAACTTTTAGCCACAAAATATGTGGCCTAATGTTGAGACCGAAATCGCAAATATCCAAAGTTGTAGGATCCAAATCACAAATATTCTAAAATTGTTAGATCTGAACAATTGTATCCATGTACTAAGAAACTGCAGTTATGTCAGTCCTTCCTCCATTCACCCAAATATTCACATCATGATATGTACACATCATGAACCAACGCAAGTGGGCAATTTATAAACCATTTATCGCTATGTTAGCTTAATCAGAGTTTTCATATTCGAATTTTTGGAAACACAATTACTATTAGTAGGAAGAGTTATGCACTTAAATGGCCCGACTCGACTCCACTCATATAAATATATAGGCTTCAGAAACAAAAAAACATGTACACATGATGAGGGTTGTGGTTCAAATTGGATTAATTTAGCATATTGGTAATTGAGGTGGCATCAACTTGTACCCCATATAAGCAATTGGCTTCCAAGATGGAATTTCGCGCACCTAGGCAATTTTGCCTGAAAATCAATTTGGGGATTAATTTGTTCATAAATTATAACTTTTTAATTACAAATTAGGAGGTAAAATTGAAAATAGAAAAAATAGGTGTCTTTAAATTGCAAACTAATATTAATTATAGTCCCATTTTTCAATTTGCCCAAAAGTATTAAATGAATACTTATAGGAGTAAAATTGGTAAATACCATAATAACATACGATCACAAAAAATGTAAGTTTGCCAAAAAAATTAACATCATTTTGATTGCCCACTATGTGGACATGAAATGTGTGGTTTCATAGATATATTACGAGAAAAAAGCCAATTTGGTCCCATAAAGTGGCGCATTTGTCAATTTAGTCCCAACATGTTCATAATTGGCCGATTTCGTCCCATAAAGTGTATTTTTTAGCCAATTTCGTCCTAAATAGCATTTTCCACTAGTTTTGGACAAAAAAGAGAAAAATGCCAATTTGGTCATATAAAGTGTCGTATTTGTCAATTTAGTCCCAACATGTTCACAATTAGCCGATTTCGTCTCATAAAGTGTATTTTTTAGCCAATTTCATCCCAAATTGCATTTTTCGTTAGTTTTGGACGGGAAAAATCAAATTTTGCTATTTCTCTAAAATGGAGGAAAGATTTACTTATAAATAAATTAAGATTTTGTGATAAAAAATTAAAAAAAGATATATTAAACAACTAATTCCGTCACTTGTGGTAATATGATGTGGGTTCATTATTTCGAGAAGCATCTGGTAGTGACACGGGGTTGCGCAACCCCGTGTGAAGCCCCTGGCGCATTTCTTGAGTCGGGGCGTTACAAATGCCCCTACTTCAGAGCGCAATGTCATCATTGCACCGCGACATCAGGATCGTTCACTCCCCGTCAGTGAAGAAACCCCACGCACGCTGAGCACCTTGTTGGAGACTCCAACGCGCATGGACCCGCACTGACGGTTGGCTTTGATACCATTTGTCACGACCTCCGGGTGCGAAGAGGAGAACCCGCCCTGCTTGGGCGCCCGTTGGACGCGCGGGAATAAGCTTTGCCACCACTGTGCACCACCGTCCAAAACTAATGGAAAATGCTATTTGGGATGAAATTGGCTAAAAAATACACTTTATGGGACGAAATCGGCTAATTGTGAACATGTTGGGACTAAATTGACAAATGCCCCACTTTATGGGACCAAATTGGCTTTTTCCTCGACGAAGAATATTAACTTTCATTATTTCTCCAAAATTTAAGAAAAATTTACATGTGAAGCTCGGTTAATACCATCAAAATTCATTTCTAAACATTAAACCTTTTTTATTTCTCCCAAAATCGACTCAAAATTCTCTCTTTTTTCTCATTGTTGAACCAAAAAATGTGTTGAAAATCATCAAGATTCACTAAATAAACAAGAAAGAAGTTTCAATAAAGCAATGTCGCTACCAGATGCTTCTCGAAATAATGAACCCACATCATATTACCGCAAGTGATGGAATTAGTTGTTTAATATATCTTTTTTTAATTTTTTATCACAAAATCTTAATTTATTTATATTTAAATCTTTCCTCCAATTTAGAGAAATAAAGAAAATTGATTTTTTCCGTCCAAAACTAATGAAAAATACAATTTGGGATAAAATTGGCTAAAAAATACACTTTATGGGATGAAATCGGCTAATTGTGAACATGTTGGAACTAAATTGACAAATATGACATTTTATGGGACCAAATTGGCATTTTTCTCGATATATTACAGTCTACCAGCATTAGTAAAACTGTCAGCCATGTATCCTTATTTTTTTGGAAGAGTAACCTCTAATATAATTAGGAATCTGGAGTAATTGAGTCCAAAAAAATTGAATGAAAAATCAAGAAATAAAAGAAAAGACTTTCGTCAGAACCCTAATTCTCTCTTTAAAGTAGTTAAAGAGATGAGATCAGCTTAAGTTTGGCATAATTTCTTGGCTTGCTCCAGACGCTCCACACACGTGTGTATGTTATTTCTTTTGGTACGTATGTCCATGTTATAATGTATACAGCGTACGTAATGTATCATCCAACATCGAAAAATCAAAGATATAGTATTCAATATATATAATGACTTGATAAAAATTCCTCTTTCTGAATTAAGTCAAAATCCATTTTTTTAGCCATATGTATCATGTATATGCACGCGCGTATAATATTATATGTATAATTTGTTGAAGAGCTAATTAAGTAGTGAATTTATATTTTATATGACAATGTAGTTGTTCCCTCCTAGCTAAGTCCTATCTCTTTCAAACAAGTTGGATTGAATGTGATGTTGCGTAAAATGAACTGATCTTGCAGTCTTTGAGAGACCTCATTCATCTTCCATCTAATTGGGTCATATATCTCCACCGCACCACCATGCATGCATGTGTTTTTTTCTATGTATGTTCTGGACCAGTACCTCAGCTGTCATTATTAATGATTTGGAACAGATATTTTAGAGGAAAATTAATAAGAAGAACAAGAAGAAAAGAATATTAATTGTGGATGCATGGTGCAAGTGGATCGGAGATAACAACATGGAAAAAGGATAAATCAAGAATACATTTGTGAAAACACACATGTCAATAAACATTAATATGTGAATGTCTGTATTTCAACTGTCCATATATATAACAACAACAACTCATCGAACTCTCTTTAAAAGCTTGATCCATCAGTATTGTTGTCTCAAAACATATACAAAAGTTTTTGGACCACCAAATTAAAGGCATCTTTTCAGATATTGCATTAACCACACACAGACACACACACACATATATATATATATACATGTTCTAATACACAGATATTTCTAAAAAATTCATTGTGCCATGCCGTGTCCGATATTTCTATAGTGGTAAATATAAAAAAGAAAAAATCTCCGTGTTATCGTGTCCATGCATCACAGTATATATGACTAAAACCCTTTGATTAATTTCCCTCCTTCCAACATCAATCTCTTTCTTGTGTTCTATATACATAAAAACCAAAAAAAAAAAAAAAAAAAAAAAAAAACGAAAGCATGACAAATAAATCATTAAGTTAAGCAAAAGCAAGATCTTGCAATGCATTTTGCTATAAGTTGGACAACCACGATTGCTCTATCTAAATGTACCGTGCTCGCGTTTGACGAGTACAACATATACTATACTAATTATGTGTAAGATTATACCCAAGTACCCAACTAATTCATGATTAATTAATTAGGGGTGTTTGCAAACTCTACCTTTTTTTTTGGAAAAGTTAAAATAATAAAAAAAAAAATACAGTAGTAAAAGTAGGGAGTGTTTAAAAAAAAAAAAAAGCTAAAAGCAAATAGAGGAAATAGTTGAGTGTTTAGAAAAAAGCTAGAATCTCTTCTAATTTTAATAAAGTTACTAATTATTGTTGTATTTAATTATAAAAATACCTCGAATTCAGATACAGAATCCAAAAATATGCTAAAAAAATCACTTGTGATTTTTATTTTTTTTGAGTTTACAAAACACTCTCTTAATATTATACCGAAGTAATTCATGATTACTAATTAATACTGATTGTACCAACTTTCAAATTAAACATGCCCTATATGTATACTATTAGTATATGTATATATAGATATGGGAGTTTAACATGAGTTTCTATATATATAATTCTTGCATATTAGTTAATATATGAAATAGTAGTTAGATCCATTGCTATCAATGAACATGCATGTCAAGTACATTTTCAGTTTGTGGAACCTACTAATTCATTGAATTTGAGCTAAAATGCTGGTGAAATATCATTTTCTTGCGATCTTCGAAAGGATCTTGATATTGAACCTCCCAAAAATTGTCTCCTTTCGTCTCACATATGACAATTTATATATACATAATATAGACTTCTTACATAGTTTGATTGCATTCATATGATGTACAATTCAAATGTGGTTGCAGACAATTAATTAAGATTCACATTACAGAGATCTAGGACTCCAATGTAACACCCACCCGGCCTGAAGGGAAATTAAATCAACGTTCAGATGTTGACTTTACGATACAACTACTTAAAATCTTCTTTTGACCAAATAGTTATATCTTCATTTTCTACTTCCAAGAATACAAGCATATATCTCATATTCCATGGCATATAGTTGTTAGAAATCTAAGAAACACACCCGACACCCGACATGACAAGAATACGGTGACGCAAATTTTCTTTGATATTTTATACTGAAAAATGATTTGATCAAGGGTGTCTAATATGGTATCGGACACGACATAACATGGCATGATAAGAATTTTAGAAGTGTCCGTGCATCATAGTTAAAAATACATATTTTTCTCGACCAAAAATTATAACTTGAGCTTTGAACAACTCACAAAAAAGTAACTAAAGCTAAAAACTGAATTTGGAAATAAAGTTGAAACTACTAAACTGTGATGTACAGATACGGATACGGGGTTACAAACACGATAAGGCGATATAATTTTTTTCAATATTTACTACAAAAAAGGTATCCGACACAACACTGCACAATAAATATTTTAGGTAAAAAAATATCCGACACGATACTGCACGATAAACATTTTAGGAGTATATGTACATCTTACCTACTAAATTATTATACTTTTTTTTTTTTATATTCTAAATTATTATACTTGTATTTTTGTTTTGATTGATCTCCCACGCATAGTTGTTTGTTGAACATCTACTACATAGTATTTGCGATCATTTCTGCCCCCACTAACCTATGTTTGCAGATTGCAATTAAAGGAGTTAAGTGCGCCAAAAACCACCCTGTATTTTACAAAAATAGCACGTTAAATCCTGTGATTTAAAAAATCACTCAAAAGACGTTGTGTTATTAATTTTTTGCTCACCGCCCCTTAGAGTCTATTTATCTTATTTTGGACGTGACATCTCAAATTTACCCCTACATTTCATTCTTTTCTTTCTCTCTTTTTTATTTCCCTTAATATTTAACGATTTTTTTATTTTTTCAAATTTCATCTTCTCCAACCTACCTTACCCTACCACCACCTCACCCACCACAAAATTTGCAGAAAATCCACCTCCCCACCCTCCCCAGACCTGTCTTTTAACAATTGTTGATGACGACAAAGAAGAACCCATCACCCAAAAAATTGGGTTGTTTTTGGTGAAACTCATTTGGGATGCTATTTGTAGAAGCGGGGGCAGCGGTTGTTGGGACCAACGGCGACGACGATTTCAAGGTGTGGCGGTGTGTTTGATTGTCGCAGTAAAGAAAAACTAAAAATTCAGTCATTGGGTTTAGTATTGAGTTAATTGCATCCAATCCCGTGTTAATTCAAATGAACAAAAAAAATTCCGTGATTTAAAAACTCTCATAAAAAACCTTGTGAAATATAATATGCACACTGCCCCTTGTCCTCTAAAAACCTTTAAATTGACTCTTTTACCCTTGTATTATTATATAAATAATATATATTATATATTGAGAGAAATACGATAATATATATATACATATATATATATATATATGTATGGGAAAAATTTTGCCGGAAAAAGATTAGAGCTCCGGAAACTGATAATTTACAGGAAATAGCAAAACCATATCTTCCTAAGTATATACATAGACACTTGCCACTACTACAAATAAATTGAAAGAGTTAGAAACTGAAAGAAAACTATATCGGATCTCTAGCTAATCAATTTTAGTTTAGGCAACTAAAATTTGTCCAAAACAACTAACTAATGCCTGTGCCGCCGAATTGGGGAACCCTGACATCGTCTTGACAGTCCGTCCATGCACATCAAGGTTCTCAACTAATTTGATTATATCCTTATTGCCTCAAGATTAATTGAATAAAATTTTCTCAAACATTCAAACTTCCACCACAGAAATTCAGCAACTAACTACGTTCATCTCCTGAAATTGATTCAATCAACCATTTTTACTCAAAACAAAATTAAAAACCCATGAAAACACACCCCGTATTCAATCCGGAAAGTTGATGATGAACGCCCAAAACCACCACCATACATCGCGACTGTCGTTGGACATACATCAACTGTCAAAATTAAAATTCGAAATGTGTACTCACCAATTCATTGCCTTGTCAAATTAAACACAATGGTAGGTCAGATTTCTAGTTAGACGATGATTTTGGTGTATGAATTAAAAATCAGGAAGAAACGACGAATGAAAATGTATAATCTGGGAGATAAGAAGAAAAAAGAGAAAAAGAATATGATATGACGATAGAAAAGGAATTTTGTTGCCAAAATTACATGTAATTTCGCACTAAAGGCGCGTGAGCATCACGAGGATTATCTATGCAAATTTTGATTTTCACAAGGTTTTTTATAAAAGTTTTTAAATCACAGGGTTTTTTTTTTGCTCATTTGAATTAACACAGAGGGTTGAGTGCACTTAGCTCATTTAGTATTTTTATGGCGATTTAAATTAGAGGAATGGTGAAGCCGGCGGCGGAGCGAAAATGTGCTTGTGGTGGGGCGGGGAGGAAGGTTAGTGGGGAAGCTGGGTTTGGCATGATTTATTAAATAAATTAAGATTTGAAAATGTGTAGTCAAATCAAACCATAATACCATATCAGTTTTTACTTTACTCAGCGTCATTTTGGTCCTTTCACGGAAAAAATTGGCCAAAATACAATATCAAACCAAACATATATTAGGCGCGTGTTTCTCAAAAATGTATCAGAGGGTTTTTTGTGTTAATTTTATTAGAATCGAAGGTCTTCTTTATGATATATTTTTTCACAGGTTATCTTTGCTACTTGTGCATAACATACGGGTTTCGTGCAATTACCTCATTACTAAAGTTAGTTGAGAGAGAGAGAGGTGTCCAAGTTTACATTGCACTTAATGGGGCTTTGGTACTTTACCTATTTATTAATAGACCCTCTTAAAAGTGGTCCCATAATAAAATTACCCCACAACTATTGATTGTCCTTCCTAGTTTAAAATCAATCTATCTTCTTTTCCTCTCTACTTCCTCAACAAAACATTATACCTTAAACTTCTTCATACCAATCCGCATAAATAGGGGCCTATAAATACATATGCACACTGCATAATGGGAAAAAGGCCAAGGCAACCACATAATCTCTAAGGGATCATTCGCCTTCTCGAGCAGGATCCTAGCTCGACGGTCGAACTTCTCTTCGAGCTCCTTCGCTGCCTCAGCACGACCGTAAATCTTGCCTTGGTGATATTGCTTCACCTGCTCTGATCGAGCTTCGCTCAACTCCTTCTCTAGGACGGACACTCATTGTGTCTGAGTGGAGAGATCATCAGACAACTTCTTGTTGTCACTCGCGAGCTCCCTATTTTTGATCTCCTGGTTGTTGGCGGAGAATCTGTACGCCTCAAGCTGCGCCTTTATCTCCTCTAAGCCGCCGAGCTCTCGCAGTTCGCGGATTTCTTGTTTGAGGGCCAAATACTTGTTCTTGTAGTAGGTCCGCCGATCATATAGCGCACGAGCCCGTTGGGCGAGGGCTATCATATTGGGGCATCCCCTCTGCGGTGAAAAAGAAAGAAACGATCAGAGATGAAAACGAAGAAAACGATCAGAGATGAAAACAAAGAAAACCACGAGCTGCGTACAGTAAGAAATGACCGAGCGCAAGCCATTTCGAGCTTGTCGATCGTTCGCGAAGCAAGTTGTCGCTGGTCGGGCTCGATCATCATGCCACGCCAAAAGGCTTTGATAAGCTCAGCGTTGGGAGGTCCTAGCAGTAAGGTGTTGGCTTTGCCCAACGCATCGAGCTCGGGAACCCCGCCTGGAAAACGCGGACCCGTCCCAACTGGAAAACGGACCGACCATCGAACGATGAATTCTTGGCTCGTTTCCGAAGTGCTACCCTCATCCGCGCCGACCTTGTCCTTTCCCTTTGTCGATCTCTTAGACGTCAGCTCGGGCTCGTTCCTTTTGCGGCTTAATGCGCCCCCGACCGTTTCTCCTTCCCCCGTCAGATCGAGGATGGGGGTCTCTACCTCCTCACGAGGGCGGGCGTACAACCCTTTTCCTGCACCCGGTAGGAATCCGACCGGGGTATCACCAACGACCGGGTTCATCTCGATCGGTGTCACATACCCCTCTGGGATTACTGCAGCCTCTGGCACATCGACCGGCTTGGTTCACTGCCTCAGTCAATCGAGCAAAATCCCGATTGTCTTCTTCTTGATGCTCGGGGGTAAGGGCCCGAGCGTTCTTGAGCAAGTAGCTAGTTCTGCTTCTACCCATGAGCTCGGTATCTCCAAGAAGAAGATCATTAGAAACGATCGAATGAGTAATAAACAGAGCACATATACTTGAAAGAAAATTACAAAAAACATAATTGGGGTCGGGCGTTCCATACGCTAACCCAACATTTATAAGGTTGCGCGTCGAGCACAACACTTCCCAGTCCATGTAGAAGTCCCCGAGCCATTCGTACACTAGCTCGAGTATCTCCGCCAAGCGCTCGTCTTTTTTATGCTTATACTTTCGCGGTCGAGCGTCTTTCCACCTGTTCGGACCTAGCACCCCGCCGGGATGACCTACTATGAAGAACCTCGTCTTCCAGCTCGGGCCGCGAGAAGTGGTCGGATCGTGAAGATCTTACGCTTCTGTTGAAAGCTGTAAAAACCTTCTTCCGACTGAGTGGAGGTGTTCAGGGTGAACATTTGGAAGAAGCGATCAACGGTCAGCTTGAACCGCAAGATCCTCATCAACACGAAAAAACTCCCTATCAGCGCGAACCAGTTGGCATTAAGTTGACTCGGGCAAACTCCCAGCTCGTGATATATGGCATACATGTCTAGGTTCCCCACGACCCTGAAGCCGGCCGTGACTGCGTTATAATTCACCGCGAGCTCGGTAGGGTCTTGTTTGCCCAATCTATCTACATCGGTCGCCATACGAATCCAAAAGGGTCTCGGAAGATTCAAAATATAAACCGCCTCCGCGAACTTATCATCATCCAAGTCGGCCAAGATCTCGTCCCAACTGGTTTTCTCAATAGGCTCTCGATCGTATGTTTCCGCCTCCGAGCCCGACCTCTGCCTATGACCCGGGCCTTTCGCTGCCTGTTTCAGCTCGGAGCCCCGCCTTCAGTACCCGACCGCGACTCGCCTCGAGCGAGACCACCACCGACCTCGTGAGTGCCCGCTCGAGCGAGTGGAACAGTGATCGGGATCTTCCTCCTAAAGAGGGGAATCTCTACCGACTCGCTTTCGGACCCAACCGATTCCCCATCGTCGGCTAGTCGTAATCTCAAACCTGACCCTCAGAATCCCCCGACTCCGACATATTTAAATATGAAATGGAAAAGGGCAAGGGATCGGAGATTACCTAGTTTAATGGAGCCTAGCTTTTTGTTCTCTCGCCTGACTCAGCGCTGCTTGTTTTTTCTTTCAGAGAAAATGCTTCGGCTCGGTGTGCAAAAATCTTCAAAGTAAGAAGAATGAAATGGCATGGCAACTACTTATAGACTCCCGTCTCGAAACACGAAAATGTGCCATCATTGCCCTGCAACGGCTGACGCAGGGGTGCACCTTTTGAGAAAAAAGGCCACTCGAAGCACTTCCCAAGAGGGCGCATTTATGGCGTCCAACAAGGCCTTTAATGGGCACATCTTTTAAAGCATTGAGATCGTTATCATTTCAATCATAAAAACTGCAACAAATCTCGACCAAATAAATTCGACCAAAATCTGGGGGACTCATGATAGTGGGTAAAAACGAGTCTTCACGTGTCACGATCCTAGTGGTCTCAGATCCACGTGGAGGCGATCAAAGTCAACCCAGTTGACCGGTCAAAGTCAACCCTGTTGAAAGGTTGGTCACGCTCGAGCTCGACATCCCGACCGTGAGGTCGCCTCTCCTCTGGAAATGGTCCGGTCGAGACAACCCTCTCCGGCCAAGTAACCCCTTGTTCGTGTTTTCAGGTTAAAGTCGTTCCCTTCTCTACAAATCTAACTGACAAGCTTGGGCACGTGGATGATCACGATCCCTTACCAAAAATCGACCTTATCACCCTGGCATTAGGGCTAATTACAACAAGAACCTTTTTTGTTTCGGAAATTATATATATATATATATATATATATATACCCCTTTAGGTTTACTAGTAGTGCATCTGGGTGCTTGCTTGTCATTTTTTATTTTCTTTAGAAAAATGTCAAGTTTATTAATTTAGGTGTGAACTGAAAAATATGATTGAATAAGTTGGGTAGAAATATTAAAATGTTAGATTCAGAAACAATATGTAAGTGTAATGGTGTAACCTGTGGGTCCTATTATTGGATTGACAAAATTGATTTAAATAGTGGGCCGTCAAAGGGTTCTTCGAGAGGCCCATGTTTGCACAGGCCAGTGCTGTCAATGGGGTCGAGGATATGAAGCGGGGCGTGAAGCTCGCTTTGGCTCAACTTCAAGCATACGACCTCATAATGCCGGGGGCCGATCTCAGCGTGGTCGGGGCTACTAAGCATGACCCTCGCAAAGAGTCAGTGAAGAAGCCCGTGTTCGATGTCGATGAAGAGGAGGAAGATGAGGACGATGGGAGCTTTATGGACGTCGACACAGAGAGCCACCTATTCGGATTCGTGGTTCGCAAGATGCAAGCCAAAGCCAGCAAGGTCGAGTTTGATGGGAAGGGCTGGCCGCAGGAGCCCTCGATTGACCAACTCATCGCTAGCGTAGCTGAACCCGAGCCGGATTGGGACATGATTGATGTGGGCTTCATCGACCCTACAGGCGAGACATCGGCCCGATCGACCACCGCTCTCCCAGCTCCGCCACCGACTAATCAATGAAGGCGGGAGAATGTTTCCGTTCTTTCCTTCTGTATTTATTTTTGAACTTGTCGAGCTCGGTGATGGTATATCATATTTTGGGCCCGGCCCAATGGGCCATAATGGATTTGTGTTGCGTGGGTTTAGAATGTTGTATTACGTTTTTTGGGCTCGACCCAGATGGTTTTAACGGGCTGGTAGCTTGCATATATTTATTGTTGAGGATAGCTCGGAAGTAGAAGATAATGAGTCCTTTTCTCATAGACTCCTAGTAGGAATCTAATTTGAGTCCTAGTTGAAGAAGGTTTTCTAGGTGATGAAGGAGTTCTAATCTTAGAGGGATTAGAGCTATCATTCTCCATAAAAAGGGCTTGAACCCTCATAGATAGAAAACACATCGAAAAACATTGCATCAACTCGAGAGAAGTAGAGTGAGATTTATTGAGGCATAATTTTGCACGCATCACTCGGCACTTGTGCTGGGCTTTTAACAATTTCATTTAGACAATGGGTTGTAAATTAATTACATTTTGTGCTCGTTCTATTTTGCGCTCGATAATTGTTCTTTTCCTCTTAAATCTTGTTTCAGAAGATGCAACTAAATAAGCTCGAGCTTTTACGCTCGAGCTCTCAGTTTCGGGCACGAGCTTTACGCTCGAGCACTCATTCCAGGGCTTGAGCTTTACGCTCGAGTCCCCAGTCTTAGTCGAAGTCGAGCTCCGGACTTAGGGTGGATCATACTGATTGAGCTCGATCTTTACGCTCGAGCTCTCAGTGTTGGACTCGAGCTTTAAGCTCGAGTTCCCAGTCTGAGTCGAAGTCGAGCTTCGAACTCAAGTTGGATTATACTGTTTGAGCTCGATCTTTACGCTCGAGCTCTCAGTGTTGGACTCGAGCTTTACGCTCGAGTCCCCAGTCTGAGTCGAAGTAGAGCTTAGAACTCAAGTTTGATTACACTGTTTGAGCTCGATCTTTACGCTCGAGCTCTTAGTGTTGGGCTCGATCTTTATGCTCGATCTCTCCGTGTGAGTCGAAGTCGAGCTCCGGACTCAGGTTGGGTTACACTGTTTGAGCTCGAGCTTTACGCTTGAGTCCCCAGTGTTGGGCTCGAGCTTTACGCTCGAGCTCTCATTCCGAGTCGAAGTCGAGCTTCGAACTTAAGTTGGATTAAACTGTTTGAGCTTGATCTTTACGCTCAAGGTCTCAGTGTTGGGCTCGAGCTTTATGCGCGAGCTCTCAGGGTTAGGCTCGAGCTCTCAGTCTGAGTCAAAGTCGAGCTTCGAACTCAAGTTGGATTACACTATTTGAGCTCGATCTTTACGCTCGAGCTCTCAGTGTTAGACTTGAGCTTTACGCTCGAGTCCCCAGTCTGAGTCGAAGTCGAGCTTCGGACTCCAACGGAATTATACTGATTGAGCTCGATGCTTACGCTCGAGCTCTTCAGTGGTGGGCTCGAGCTTTACGCTCAAGTCCCCACTGCGTGACTGCACATTTTTTTTCGTTTTAGTAATTTATCATGTTTTCCATGTATTTGGGGTCCTCTCCCCCTTCAATTTCGAGCATGATGGTACATTGAATGCCAGGGTCGATCACGAAAGCAAAGAGAGAGACAAAATACTGAACTATTTAAATGCTTCATTGAATTAGTCAACTTACAAAATGGGCCATTTAGGGGAATTACATGGTCGGACCCTTGAGGGGTCGATTTAGGGGTAGTACAATTTTAAATTGAAAGCATTCCATGTTCGAGGGAGCTTTTGAAATTCCGAGCCGAGAGTTTCCAGTCTGTAAGCATTGTTCTTGGTGATCCGCGCGATACGGTATGGTCCGTCCCATTTCTCTTCGAGCTTCTCGACCTTCCGTGAGACCTCAACCTTCTTTAAAACCAGATCTCTAACCTGAAAGCTCAAAGGTCGGACGTTTTTGTTGTAGCTTCGTAGCCTTTAAAACCGCGGCCTTACTTTGTAGCATTCGTCCTAAGGCTCTGTGACGCTTCCCCTCAATGAGATCTAGTTCGAGCGCTCTGCCTTCGTTGTTTTATTCCAGCTGAAAGTGTGACACTCAGGCTGTCTCATGGACGAGTTCTGCTGGGATCAAGGCTTCCGATCCGTAAACTAGGGCGAACGGGGCCCGTTGCAACTCGGGGGGTCGTTCTGCAGGCCTAGAGGACCTCGTCGAGCTCGTCAACCCAGGCTCGCTTCTTCGCGAATAGCCAAGCGCTGAGACTTCAGAGGATGGTGCGATTCGTTACTGTCGCTTGCCCGTTCGCCTGTAGGTATCCGACTGAAGCGAATCGTTGATCAATCCCATGATCTATGCACCACTCTTGCATGTCGTCTGATCGGAATTGGGGCCCATTATCCCAGATCAAAATTCATGGAATTCCGAACTGGCATACGATGTTTTTCCAGATGAAATTCTTGATGACCTTCGTGGTCATTTGCCGAATGGCTATCGCTTCAACCCATTTTGAGAAGTACTCGCAGGCTACAATATAGTATTCCGCTTGTCTCACCGTTGAGGTTGGGAGTGGTGTTATAATGTCAATCCCCCACTAGTCGAATGGCTGTGACACGTCGACCGCTATCATTTCGGCCGCGCGCATGTGTGAATAATTTCCCATCTTTTAACATTTGACGCAGCGCCTGGAATGCCTTTTCAAGTCATGCTCGAAGGTTGGCCAAAAATATCCCGCTCTTAAGACTTTCCGTGCTAACGACCATCCAGCTGCGTGGTTTCCACAACTTCCGGCGTGGATTTCATAAACGACCTCTTCAACTTGCGAGGGTCGGAGACACCTCATCAGAGGTCGACGGTTCCCGTGTTTGTAAAGTCTTCCTTCGGGGTCGAGGAAGTACCTCGTTGCGCGATGATGTAGCCGTCGAGCAGCGTTTCGATCTTGTGGGAGTGTTCTGTCTCGTAGGTATAGGACGATCTCATCGAGCCAATAGGGTTCTCCCGGGTCGATCATCAAGATCATTTCTGTAGGGCCGTCGATCGCCCATCGGTTGGACACTTTGAAAGTGATTTCCCGCTCTTTTGTGCCCTTATGGCCGTTAGCGAGCTTCGACAGTACGTCAGCTCAAACGTTCTCTTCCCTAGGGACCTGATCGATCGAAAAGTTGGAGAACTTCGCTATCAACTTGTGTACTTCCTCGAGAAATTTTACCATGGTATCTTCACGGGCCTCATAGAGCCCTTGGACTTGGTGTGCGACCAGCTGTGAGTCGGTAGTGATGGCGATCGTCTTTGCAGCGCTCTCGAGCGCGATTTTAAGTCCGGCGATGAGCGCTTCGTACTTAGCCTCGTTGTTTGTGACCTAGAAGTCAAGGTAAATTGCGAAGTCAAGATCAAGACCGTCGGGATTAGTTAACGAGATTCCCACTCCTCCACCTTGAGCGGTCGAGGACCCATTGACCTTCAAGAGCCAATGAGCGCTCTTGTTCTTGGTTTCTTTTGGGGTGGTGGTCTTCTCGACTAGAAAGTAGGCTATGACTTGAGCTTGCATCGCAACACTTGGTTGGAAGGTTATGTCGAACTGTCCCAGCTCGATAGCCCATTTTATCAAACGACCGAAAGTGTCAGGTTTCGCCATGACTTGCTTCAACGGCTGGTCGGTGAGCACCACGATCTCATGTGCTTGGAAATAGGGGCGGAGTTTTCGGGACAAGACCACGAGTGCGAGCGCAAATTTTTCGATCTCCAGGTAACGTGTCTCCGCCCCGTGCAGGATCTTGTTAACGTAGTACATGGGAAGGTATTTTCGATCGCGCACGGTCACGAGGACCAAGCTGATCGTTTCTTCTAGTACGGCAAGATAGAGATAGAGCTTCTCTCCTTTTTCAGGTTTGGCGATCAGCGGAGCCGAGGCCAAATACTTCTTCATTCCCTCAAACGCTCGATTGCACTCCTCAGTCCACTCGAACCTGTTCATGTCTCTTAAGATCTTGAAGAAGGGTAGGTTGCGCTCCGCGGACCGGGAGATGAACCTGTTGAGGGCGACAATCCGCCCGACCAGCTGCTGGACCCCTCGTATGGTGTCGGGTCGAGGCATGTTGATGATCATAGAGATCTTTTCTAGGTTAGCTTCGATCCCTCGTTGACTTACCATATAGCCGAGGAATTTCCCGCCCCCGAATATAAATTTGGAGGGGTTGAGCTTCAGTCGGTACCTTCTTATCAGAGCGAACATGTTAGCGAGATCAGCTGGATGGTCGGAGGCCTTGATGCTTTTTACGATCATATCGTCTACATAGACCTCGACAGTCTTCCCCAGGAGGGGCGCAAATATGAGATTAACGAGCCTCTAATAGGTTTCCCCCGCATTCTTGAGCCCGAACGACATCACTTTGAAACAATAGATGCATTTCACGATGATGAATGCCGTGTGCTTTTTATCTTGAGGAGCCATCCGGATCTATTAGTATCCTTGGAAGGCGTCCATCATGCTCATCAGCTCGCAGCCCGCGGTCGGGTCGACTAACTGGTCGATCTTGGGGAGCGGGTACGGATCCTTAAGACAGGCTCGATTAAGATCGGTGAAGTCATTGCACATTCGCCATTTCCCTCCGGTCTTAGCGACTAAGACCATGTTGCAAAGCCAATCTACGTATCTTTCAGGCGTGATGTATCCGGCGTCGAGCATCTTGTTGACCTCCTCCTCAATGATCGAGTTCCTCATCACACTTTGCGTTCGGAGCTTTTGCTTGATCGATTTGAATGCTGGGTCAATGTTCAGATAGTGTGAGATCACACTTGGGTCGACACCCTCCAGGTCGGTGGCCTTCCAGGCGAAGACGTCTGCGTTGTCTTGGAGGAAGATGGTGAGGCATTCCAGCTGGGCTCCTCTGAGATTCGCTCCGATTCGTGTTGTCTTCTCGCAGTCGTTCTTATCGAGCTGCAAGAGTTGGGTCTCTTCTGCGGCCGACAATCTAGTGTCATTCATCTTCCTCTTCTTTCGGGCCTCCTGCGTGCTTGTTTTCGAGCGCGAGGCTCCGTCGCCCTTGGGATCGGGAATCTTTTCATCATCCGCGTCGTCGAGAATGAGATCTCTTGGTTGGAGTTCGTTGTCTTTGGGCGGAGGCGGAGCCTCATTCATGATCTCATAACAGGTCCATGAGTCCGCGAGATCGCAGCTAACCTCACCGATCCCGTAGGGAGTTGGGAGTTTGATTTTTTGGTGGTATGTCGATATCACAGCCTTGAAGGCGATGAGGCCGGGCCGACCAAAGATCATGTGGTAAGGAAAATTAGGGATATCGACCACGACCCAATTGATTTCCATAGTAGTTCGAAGGGGATGAGTCCCCATGGACGTTAGCATCTTAATCTGGCCAATGGGCGCTATGATCGACCCGCCAAAACACTTTAAGGTCGATTTGAGCTTGCTTAAGTTCATGCGTTGAAGAGTCGAGTAAAGAACAACATTCGAACTATTTCCAGTATCGACTAAGCACTTGCTTACAGCGTAATTCGCGATATCTAAAGTCACCACCATCGGACAGCTCGGCGTTACGCCATCCTGATGGGGATCTAGATGAAAATCCCTATCACTAAACGCCACTTCCTTCTGTCTCCACTCTTCTCCGCGCTCAACGTGGAATATCTCGTGGGGGCCATGTAGGCTTGTCTGAGCTCGGCGGATTCCTCGCTTTCAAGCAGTCTTGCTGTCACCCCCGTCCGGTCCGCCGACGATCATGTCAATTCGACCGTGGCTGGGGGGGTTTACGGTCTTGCTCATACCAGCGACATGTTTCCCTTCGCGCTGGTTTCGCTTTGGTGGGGGCGATCGTGACCTCGATCGTGAGCGCCGACCTCCATCATTTTCATTGCAGCGACGTTCATGGGCTCGGTCTTGGTTGCGTTTCAATTTCTTGACAAACTCCCCGAGGTGTCTGCCTTGGATGAGCCTTTTGATCTCATCCTTCAATTGGTTACATTCATCCGTGTCATGACCTGGTTGATCGTGGAACTCACAATACTTGTTGTTGTCGACCTTCCTCAGATTGAGCCTAAGCTTTTTTGGGTATTTGAGGAGCTTCTCGAGGATCTTGGGAAAAATGTCCCCGATCGCGCAGATCAAGGGCTCATATTGCTCTCTATTTGGCTGTCTCGAGGATGAGCAGCTCTCTTGTCGACCGCTTCCCTCCTCCTGACCTCTACCCTCCTGTAGACCTCTGTTTTTGTTTCGACCTGCCTGAGGCGGGCTTCGAGCTCTGGGGCTTCGGGGTCGATTATAGTAGTTATCACGAGTAGGACTTCCCGCTCAGTTCCATTGTTGGCTTCGCAGTATGGCCTGGCCATTGCCCTTCCAATAACTTCCCTCGATCTCCTCATAATCCATCCATTTGGTGGCGCAGTCTTGGATGTCCCTTAAGCTCTCTATAGGGACTCGACTGAGGATATCCTTAGTGAAGTCTCGGCAGTGGTAGGTCTTTCCGAGGGCAATGAGGACAACCGTTAGGTCAGGCGGCACGACCCAGACCAACTCCGCATTGAAGCGAGTGAAGTAGTCCCTGAGCGTCTCGTTGACCCCCTGGACGATCGAGTCTAAGTGCGACACCCCGAGTCGGTCCTGGATCAAGGGCGAGAAATGACCCTCGAGCGATATTGAGAGCTCGTCATATGATCTTATCGACGTGGGAGGTTGTCGGAGGAACCAATCGAGCGCGGCCCCCTTAGAGGTCGTGGCAAGAACCTTTACCCAAGTATGAGGCGTAGTTGGTTCTATGGTCCCCCGGATCGGTTCTCCCATCGTAGATGGGAAGGTCGCGAGGGATGGTGGTGCTTCCTAGATCCTCGCTGAGGATTTCCTCCGTGAATGGTGACACCCTTTGTCGGCGACTGCGAGCGTTACGAGCTAAGTTAGAGATGGGAGAATTTGTTCAATAATCTCTCTCTGACTGGAGGTCGTGGGGTGGGCTCGACGAGCGTCCTGTATGAGCCTGCCCCCTGGTCGGACTTGCTGAGAGTTCGCCGGTCGAGTGGGCTGAGAATATGTCCTTCGATCGTTGGGTGGTGGGGGGACGTAGTCCCTTTCTTCAGCTCGATCGTCCTATTCTTCGCGATCGTACTCATCGTCATAGAAATCCTCTTCCTCTTCACACACGCCATCGCGCTCGACGGCATGGGCCTTCCCAAGTCGTTGGATTGTATGACCATTATTTTCCCCCCCTCCCTCGGGAGAATGATCGATTGGGTATAGCGGGGGTCTGTTGGCTTCGCGCCTATGACCATCATTTCTTCCCCTTGCCTGGGTTTGAGCTCAGGTAGACAATTAGGGGTAGGGTCGTGATAGTCGATATTGCACGGCCGTGGGTTCGGTGAGGTTGACCGTAAGTGGTATCCTTCTTATCGGCCTCTCTATTTCGAGGGTGAGTCTAGCCTCTTCGTAAACCTGATCGCCGGAGGCGGCCAGATCCTCCATAGACGGTCGAGCGGGAATTACGACCGCGAGTAGTTCGGCATGAGAGATCGAGTCTTCCTCTACGTCGTTAGGTGGAGGGAGGTTCTCCCCATCATGTGGAGGATCTTCCCCGTTGAGTCGAGCAGCGAAGGCTGCCTGCTCTGCAGCCGCGATCTGAGATCGAGTCTTGATGACGCTTTGAGTACTTTTGTTCTTGCTGTTCTTGTTCACCATGGTTCGATGTTTGTTGGCTCTAAGGTCGAAAGTGGTTTCCCACAGACGGCGCCAAACTTATGAGGTCAATTTTTCGTAAGAGATCGGGATCGTCCACGTGCCCAAGCTCGTCAGTTAGATTTGTAGAGAAGGGAACGACTTTGACCTGAAAATACGAAGAAGGGGTTACTTGGCCGGAGAGGGTTGTCTCCGACGTAGCACCTCCAACGCTCAAGTCAATACGAATGAACAAAAGGGGGCTCGAATGCGAAAGTGTGAGCTCGGAGCAGTAAAGAACACTTACAACCACAATAAATGCTCCAGGTATTTATAGGGTGGACTAACACGCACTAAGTACACCTCCGAGTGTGTGCATTTAATGCCTCGATTAGAGCGTATTAAATGCCTGATCAGAATGTCTACGGACATTCCTTAATTAGGGTATATCTGTCAAATCAGTCCAGTCAAAGGTACGATTTGCAAATCCTTAGCATTTAATGCCGCCGCAGTGAGGACTGCGCTCGTTGGAGGGGACGTTAAGCCCTTTGAATCGACTCGAGGTCGGACGCGAGAGTTGGACTAGCCCATTGGAGCGGACAGGAGTTGGTTGGGACAGCTCGACATCTGATGTCGAGCTCAAGATGGCTTGAGGTCGAGGTTGCCGACCTCAACCGGACCATTTCCAGAGGAGAGGCGACCTCACGGTCAGGATCTCGAGCTCGAGCGTGACCAACCCTTCAACAGGGTTGACTTTGACTGCCTCCACATGGATTTGAGACCGCTAGGATCGTGACACGTGGAGGCTCATTTTTATCCACGTGGATCTGAGACCGCAAGGGGTATATATATATATATATAAAATTTCCAAAACAAAAAAGAGTCTTGTTGTAATTAGCCCTAATGCCAGGGGA
The DNA here is from genome assembly GCA_958496215.1 of Verbena officinalis. Lineage (NCBI taxonomy): Eukaryota > Viridiplantae > Streptophyta > Magnoliopsida > Lamiales > Verbenaceae > Verbena > Verbena officinalis. The sequence continues at coordinate 24,423,489 of OY292390.1, read as the reverse complement.
TCCAGCTATAAATATTATTTTACTTTAAGTGAGGGCATAACAATCAATCCACCTTTTTTTCATTAGAGTTTTTGAGTATTCGTTAGTAAGAGGGGTCTTGTTGTAATTTTCAAAGTAAGAGGGGGTCTTATTGTATATCCCTAAACTCAAGGAATCCTAGATGTAATTATCTCTTATATAATTGACAAAAGTGCCAAATTTAGATGCTAGTATTTACTAATTGTGGTAACCTAGGTATATTTGATAGTTTCCTCCTATAATAAGCATTTCCATGTTTCAGTTTGTTACTTTTACCTTTGATATGCAGGCTTGTCAATTCTACTACAGTGTTTATGCTTGAGTCACCTACAAAAAGGAATGACTTTGATGTAGATATGTATGTGAATTGATTGGTTCTTCTTACTTTTCTTTTCTTTTAGAATATGAAATCATAATACTACTGATCTATGAAACACGAACACAGACATAGGGTATTACTTTGGTGGTCTGGACCTGGGCCTAAATATCATCGTTTTTAACTATAGAACCTATGTATGGGTATTCTACTAATTTTATTGGCCACTGATTATGACTTTCAGCTTATTCTTATCTACCCTTTGACAGGCCTAAATATTTTATCCATGCTTGCTCGAAGTAGGTCCATACGTGATACGTGGGCCAAACACATGGTTCATTTAAGAATTTGTCCGGATAAATTAATTCTGGAGGCAAGAAACTCATCAGATTAAAAGGCAAATTATAAACAAGGGATAAGTTCATTTAAGAATGTCATGTTTAGATCGAAGAATGTAGTGACGACAACTATAGAAAAACTAAAGCACAAAATTACATCATTTAAAGCGTGAAACAAAGTTTTCATCACAAAAATCGTAGACCCATACATAAGTTAAGAGTTGAAAATGGGCAAAGAGAGCAGTTATTCTCCATTATCAGCAACATTATAAGTTCTGAAATCACCTGAATGAAAAATAGGGTTTAAAAAACCCTAAATAGTGTGGTTTTACCATTTTTCTGGGTGCATAAGCATTGAAGCAAGCAGTGGAGCCTCAATAGATTGCTTCTTGTAAGTTGTACCCAATTGGACCCATCAGAAACAGCCTCTCCTCATCACAAAACGAGCAAGTATATTTCCCGCGATTTCTACGCTCCTGTTAGCTTCAATACTTCATTACTGCCCACAAAAAAGCTTTCATCATGATGATATTCAAGACCTCAGCCTTTTCGTTATTTTCCATGTCAACAATTTTGGTGAAACAGAAGAATTGGATGACAAAATTACAACTTAAAAAAGCTCATCTAAAATGCACTGCTTAGTTCCTAAGATCAGTTCCACGAATATAAGAATGCAAGCTTCATGAAGTAGCACATCAGTAACTCCATAGAAAATAATAATTACGAAAACCCCCGAGTTTATGTCTAAATTCGGAAAACACCCTGAAATCTTGCACCCTTACAAGTACCCCTGAATTTTTATGCCATTTACATTCATATCTTGAAACCTTGAAACATTATGAAACTTACCATAAGGTTTGTAATACATTACGAATACCCCCTGAAACTAACTGAAAATCGCTGACTTTCGTCGACTCTCGAGCTATTGGTAATGTTTCAAGGTTTGAAGGTGTACATGTTATGTTTTGCAAACCTCGGGGGGAAGGGGGGGTGGGGGGTAGGGGGGTTATATTCCGTAGGGGTGCAAGGTTTCAGGGACTTTTCGGTAAAATCCAAAAGGCGCAAACCTCGAGGGGTATTCATAATTGACACTAGAAAATAAATATCTGAGTAGAATGCAGATATCAGTGGCAAGCCATTCTGGCCTTCTCTTAAGTAACATACAAAATGTCACTCTTGAACAGATCTTGATTGAAATCTCAGAGTTATTTCACATGGCTCAAAGAAAATCAGAATGGGACGGCTCTATGGAAGATGGGACTGGATCAGCATACTAGAGTTACTCCATAAATTAATGGAAAAGTGTCTCAAGAATTTCTTATCAAAAATATCAAGGATTTAATCGCTTCATTATGACAATTGTGAGATTTATAACTTGAAAGTAAAAATCAATTCAACCCAACAAAACCAGGCCAGCAAAGTGAATAAAAACTACCCTACTGGTCGACACAAGCTCCCATCACACAAAATTGTCATCATCCCAAAACACAAATGTTTATGATCAATAACATTCCCGTGCAGCTGCAGCAGGATTTGAAAAAGGAATTGCTCAAGCTAAAACTAGAGTTTCAGGTAACAACAAACAAACAAAAATGGATCAAACGATTATTCAATAATTTAAATAATGCTCGTTAGGGGGCACGCGTTTTGGTGATGCAAATTTCTCAGAGCACAGCTACAGTCAAAAGAGCTACCTTATTAAAATTTCAACAATTAAAAGAGCTGAATCACTATGATTCTTCGGATTGAACTTTCTAATGTTCTACCGATAATCCTAACCTAAATGATTAGACAAAATAAAAAAGCGAAAGCAAAAATTCTATGAATACAGCTATTCCAATCAAATCAACTCACGCTTCAATTGGACTTAGGATCCGGCATAGGGAAAAGTCCAGCGCCAGCAGCTCCACGTGGAGGCGAAAACCCCAAAAATTTCTGCAAATTAGTCCTTATACTAATCGAACACAGTAAGTACAGAAACGCCATCGAGCAATCCGTCATATCGTCCCCCGACAATCCCCTGTGGCTCATCTTCTGCACTAACCTTATCGGAACAAACGGAATTTTAGCGACTGCCTTTCCTTCAAACAAACTGTTCAACAATCCGAAAACCATGAACAAAACTATGGCGACAACTCCGCCAGATTTGAATTTGAACATCGACAGATCGCGGCTGGACTCTTTCAGGGAGGTTTCGACGCGGTCAATTTTTTTGGTTTTGGACGATTTTTTGAGGATGTTTGAGGTGGCCGGATTTGCGTCGGTTGTTTTCATTGTTTCGAGCTTTTTGGAAGCCTTGTCGATTGAGGATTTGAGAGATTTGTAGGAAGTGGTGCGGTAGATGAGCAGCCATGATATGGCTTCGCAGACGACGGCGGTGCAGATTGAGATTCCTACTACGGTGAGGCCGTCGGAGTATTTGAGGCCGGTGAGGAGGGTTGACGCCATCAGGAAGACAGGGTTCGTGTGTGCGTTGTGAGAGAGAGAGACCGCGATGATGAATAATGCTGGGGGTTGGCGTTGCGTTGCTCAAGTTAAAAATGACTTCTATACCCCTATCTGCCTTCTTTTTTTTTATTTTTTTATTTTTACTTTTTTTTGGGGTAGCATAACCAACTTCAATGAGATTTCATATATATATTGGATACATGAATTTCAAAATTATGATTTTAAAAAGTATATAAATATTTAGTAGTTGAAGAAATTTGATTTGAACAGAAAACCTCTCATTTAATAGTTAGGCCAATAGTAGTTAGTTCAAGTGGATAAGGGTTCTTTTTTCAGGTAATGATTTTAAGTTCGAATTCTTCTGACACAGTTCTGTGTTGTTAGGTCATCTATATATTCCAAAAAATCAACACTAAATTCCGAAGGATAGGTGGTATGCCCTGACCTTGGAAATGGGATAGTCATCCTTGCTTTTAAATTTTTTTCACCAAAAATAAAAAATAAAAAAATCTAGAGATAAGGACCTGTTTCAGAGGTTTCCTTAGAAAAAATGACCAACTTTAAAAAGTGTTAGACAAAAGTCCCTGAAATTGAAACTTCTTAGAAATAAGGACATGTTCTGAATAAAATAATATTATTCATGCCTAGTCATCAGAAAAATATTTTTTTATATTTTCTTTTCATCCAATTTCCAAGTAATTACGAAAATACCCTCAAAGGAGTTAAAAATTACTGAGAAAACCAAAGAATATTTTCCTTCAAATTTTCAGAAGCTAAACCGTTGGGGAGAGGAATCGCCGTGATTGAACAGTTCCCAAATATAATGTATGTATGTGAAACAGTTACTACTATACAAACAGACATCAGACAGAGAAGACGACCGCTTGAAAAAACCTTCGTGAATCCCGGCCCGAGAAGAAGCGAAGCTACGCGACGTCTGCAGAATCCACCCCAGGTACTCCTTTTTCTCGTCGATTCTATATAATAGCCTTCATTCTCAGACCTAAACACTACATATATCGATCACCAGAAACGCCAGAAAACACCCACCACCGCGGAAGTACAAAGCCGGAACTAACCCACCACCGCGGAAGCACAAAGCCGGAACTAACCCACCACCGTCAGAAATACCTTGAAGGTACTTTCAAATGCTTTGATTATTTAGATATGTACCCATATTTTGTGAAATTTTATACTTCCAGTGTTGTTTTGTTACTCAGATTTCGAGAAATTTCTTTAATGCTCTGGTTTTCTGATTTCCTAAATTGAGTTTTAATGCCTTTGAAATAGTCTTTTATACCCTAGTTTCGTCGTTTTTATACCTTCATATTGGTGTTTTAATACTTCGAAATGCGTTGATTATTTAGATTTGTACCCATGTTTTGTGAACTTTTATACTTCCAGTGTTGTTTTATTACTCAGACTTCATGAAATTTCTTTAATGCTCTGGTTTTCTGATTTCCTAAATTGAGTTTTAATGCCTTTGAAAATAGTCCTTTATACCCTAATTTCGTCATTTTTATTCCTTCATATTGGTGTTTTAATATTTCGAAATGCGTTGATTATTTTGATTTGTACCCATATTGTGTGGAATTTTATACTTCTGGTATTGTCATTTCACGGTAAGATGTATCTCTCACGGGAAGCAACTTACCGTGCATGTGTATCTCACGGTTTGCTGCTTCCCGTGCAGCTTACCATGAGCGTGCACTGTGCGTAAATTTGGGCCGCTACAATTCGCCCCTCCTTCAGAGCACAATGTCCTCATTGTGCCATGCCAGTAGGATCGCTCGCTTTCCGCCAGTGGAGAAGCTCCTCGCGCGTTGTGCACTTTGAAAGAGACTCCAGCATGGGTGGACCCGCACTTACGGTAGGCTTTGATACCACTCTGTCGCGATCCCCGGGCGCGGAGAAGAGAACCCTCACGACGGCGCCCGTTGGACGCACGCGCATAACCTTCATCGCCACCGTGTACAAAACTAAAGTTTGCCTTGGGAAGCACGTGCCAAAGAGGGATTAATCCACTGTTTGGTTATACATGGCGATTAGATTATATAGCATTCATTTCATGTCTGTTATTCCGATGTGGGATCAATTTCATGTTATTTCACAATAAGATGTATCTCTCACGGTAAGCTGCTCACGAGAAGCAACTTACCATGCGTGTGCATCTCATGCTTTGCTACTTCCCGTGCAGCTTACCGTAATTTGGGGCGCTACAGAGGAGGAGGAGACATCTTCTTCTGATGATGACGGTATAGGGTCCATCTGGAGGACATATAGAAATTGAAAGTTGTTTTTTTTTCTGCAAGTTCTACGAAAATAATCTATTTATGTTATTTTTATGTTTAATGTTTTTTTAGGTTTTTATTAAAAATAATCGTGGCATTTTAATGTCACGCTTTTGGAATATTTTATGTTAAATATTATGTTTATATTTTATGTTTATATTTGATGGTTTACCGATTTATATATTTTTCCGAATTATATGCATTCTGCTTATTGTTTTTTTTTTAAAAGAGTTCTACTTCGTAATAGGACTTTAGTACATTCGTATACACTTGAAAATGCGCGAAAATATAGAGAAATCGAGTACAGATTCATACATATAAGGTATTAGGATGATAAATCAAGGTAGTATCAAGACTGGAACAAAGTATAAATTCCAATAAAATAACTTTTCATAATATATGGCAGAAATAGAAAATCGAGTATTAAAAAATGGGTATTTAGTATAGAGGTGCGAAATCAGAGTACTATTTTCAGGAATCAAAGTATAAAATACAATATCACATGTATTACGATATATTGTTTATTATTACAAAAGATCCCACGAGGATGTCAAGTAGAGTTTCTTGGAACTTTGGAATTTCCAATATCACATTTATTTTTCATATATTTTTCTTACAGATCATGCGTGCAAGTATAGAGAAACGAGTACAGAGTTATCATATTTAAAGTATTGATTAGAGTAATCAAGGTACACTATAGACTGGAACAAAGTATAAATTCTAATAAAATAAGTTTTCATAATATGTGGCAGCAATAGAGAATCGAGTACTGAAAAATGAGTAGCAAGTACATACGTGTAGCGCCCCGAAAATCTGAATTTTATTCCGGTATGCCCGAATCGTTCATTTATGCATTTTATTATTTTATTTGATAATTATTATGTGATTTTATAACAATTTCTTCTATGAATGAATTTCAATATTTAAATCACGAATTGATGATGTGCATTTAATTATATGAATTTTGACTGTAATTATGTATTATTTGGACAACATGAGTTTTCGAACTTATTTTGTAAATTACGAAAATGCCCTTTCGATTCTCAACCCAAGTCAAATTTTGACTTAAGTCTCATTTCTCTCTCCCTCACCCCATTCACGCACAAAGAAGAGAAGGAAAAGAAAGAAAAAGAAAGAAAAAGAGAAAGAGAAGGAAGGAGGTTCAAACGATCGTCCCGACTTCGTTTCTCGACGGATTTTTGAACCGTTTACGCCTACGAACTCCTCTCGATCTTATCTACGAGTAAGCTTCTCACGTCTTTCTCGATTAAAGCCTCCATTCCTTCGATTTTTGGATTTTTGTATATAGTTGAATATATTAGGTTTTATATGATTTTGAGAGAAATTATGGATGGATTTTTATGATTTTGGACTCTATGTGTAGCTTAGATGTTGTAGAACATTATATGTGAAAATTAGGGAAGGATTTGCATGTTTAATCAGTTAAATGTTGATTTTTAAATTGGATTTGTGAAGGTTTCGCGTTGCTGTGAATTTTCTGCTGTTTCATGGCGTGCACGGGCTTTGCACACGGGCTGTGGCAAGACCGTGTGGGTGTACACGGTCTCCCGCACGGCCGTGCAGGAGACCGTGCATGTTGTGGTGGTGCATGGCCTTGTCCACAAGAGGCCGTGCGTGTCCCTCTTTGATGTGCACGGCCTTGGTGCACACGGCCGTGCACGAGGCCGTGTGGGCAATATGAACAGGACCCTGTGCTTCTGTAAGTCAGGGTCCATTTTGGCCTGTGGGTCCCTCCGAGGCTCGTATTTTCTGAATTCTTTCTTCGCTCATGTATTGTATATATATGAAATAGATATGAATTGCATGAATTATGAATTTATAGCATGTTCGGGCCTATGAATAGTTCGTTCGAAGTTTCGTCAAAGTTTCTAACTTTTGCATATGAAGTCCGATTTTTCCGAAACTTGAATGCATACTCCCTTATGGTATTTAAAGCATGTCCGTAAAGTTTCGTTGCATTTGGATTTGATTTGCATTTTTGAATTTACGAATTACTCCGTTTATGCTTGATAATTTGAACTTAAGTGCTTTATTTGATTGTTCAACGTGCTTCTATGTGTTTTAATGCCTTCGTAAGCCGTGCGTCATTGTTAGTCTTATTTGGTTGTGTCTTTGTATTTTGCAGATGATACTCCCATAGAGTAGCGCATCCGGTCTTGCATTTAGCTATTCTTTTTGTAAAGCCATCAAGTGAGGCTTTCCGTTTCTGATTCCAGTACTATTATGTATACATATAAATAAGCCTCTCCCGATATATAAGCCTTGTTTACGTTTTGTTTTCACCCCATTTCTATATATATACTTAGTAGATATTTATGCCTATTATGTTTATTCAATTTATCGAAAATGTTTTCATATGAAAAAGTACTACGTATAGTCTTCGAAAGGTTTGCGGAAGAGACATGTAAAACCCCTTTGTTTTCTAAGGCGAACTTTGGCCTTCGGCCTCGCATATGACATGTCTCGAACGGTCTTTTGGCCAACCCGAAATAATTTAAAAACCGAGTTATGAACTGTATGTATGTATGTTGGGCTCGGAGTAAGGATGATAGGACGAAGTTGGTAGACGTCGGGTCTACGACGGAAATCCTATGGTTCCCTCCACCTTTAGGAGCTCGGGGTGAGGCCGGAGTGGCTTGAGTACTTGAGTTATTACCGTATGTTATGCGTAGTTCGGATTTAGCGGTCCGTCTACATTGGAGGAATAAGGGTGGTTTCCCGTTTTATATTTGGAAATTGGAGTTAAGAGTTCGACTCGCCGAGTCATATGATATGCTTATGTTTTATGCTAAATCACCACCCGTTTACGAAAACCTTTCTTTTATGTTGATTTCTTTTAAGTTTAAAATTGGTGATTTATTTCCGTTTTATAATATACACTATTATTCCCTCCTCACTTAGTCGTTTGACTAACCCCCTCTGTTTCACCCCTGTATTGGTTTCAGGATACTAGGCGGGATTTGATCGTCGTCGTAGTCGTCGTCGTTGGAGTTGCATTTATTTTGCTCATGTATAACTCTATTCCCGTTTGGCTAATATTTATGTTTATGATATTAGGATTTTATTTATGTAGTATTCAGGATTATTTGTTGAACCCGTTATTATTTATTATCGGGATATTGTATCGAACCCGTTTATTATTTAAGTAATTGAATTTCGTTGGCCTTTATGGGCTTTAATACTTGTGCAATTATTATGATTTATTATTTTGTTTATTTTCACTTCCGCACCTCTGTCGTTTTCTTTCATTTTTGAAACCCCCGCCTAGTGATTGAGTAAATGTGTGCCGTTCGCCGGGTTTCGATTCGGGTCGGATTCCATTTCGGTTCCGGGTCGGGGCTCGGTGCGGGGCATGCGTTACCCGTTTGGGGCGCCCGCTACAGTTGGTATCAGAGCTTCTTTAGGTCCAATGGCCTAGGCTCTGAAGCGTCGTGTTTTGTCGTGTCCGTTTAGGTCGTACGGCTTAGGATTATGTGATTGGACAATGTGATTATGTGAATAAACTTCTCTACGTGTTATAGCTTTTCATAATCACTTATCATCATGCATGTTTGGTATTGAATTTGCAGAATGCCTCCTCGCCGTGAACCGCCAGGTCCGCCTCCAGGTATTCCGACCCCAGCTCAGTTTATGGAAGCCTTAGGGTAGTTCATGGTTCATACTAACCGAGCAACACCGCCTCTTGCCCGAGAATGATATGGGAAGGTTTCTTAAGCTCAACCCTCCACAGTTCGAGGGTGCACCGAATGATGTGATCGCCGAGGCTTGGATATCGGCAATGGAAAAGAGATTCTGAGTTATGGAGTGTCCGGACCCTAAGAGGGTCGAGTTGGCAGTTTATCAGATGATAGGAGCTGCACAGGACTGGTGGGCCCGTATAGAGCAGCGATGGCAGCGAGAGCATGTAGTTCCGACTTGGGATCAGTTCTTAGTTGAGTTTCGGGCCAAGTATATTCCATTGGTGGTCCGACAGCGACGTGAGCGAGAGTTCCTGGCTCTCAAGCAGGGTACTTCATCAGTTGACCAGTATGAGGCTCATTTCTCCAGACTTATTATTCATTGCTCGTATATGGTTAACGACGAGCAGAGGAAGACTCGACAGTTTATCGAGGGGTTGTCGAATGAGATCCGTATGCATATGCTCGGGAACAGACTCCAGTACTACACCGACGCAGTTGAGACGACACTATCTATAGAGTCCAATCTCTGACAGATGAGACCAACTTCTGCACCTGCCCCCGCAGCCGCTAGGAGTTTTCCGTCTGGTTCGAAGAGGCCATTTGTTCCGTCTGGGTCATCTTCTGGGAAGAAGTCGTTCAAGGCCCCCGTTCAACCTGCTCCTCCCCGACCTCAGGGACATCCACGACCTGTATGTGGATTTTGTCAAGGCCCGCACTTAGAGGCCAAATGTTGGAGGAAGAATGGTCTTTGCTACGGATGTGGTAGCGCCGATCACCGGGTAGATGTATGCCCGAAGAGGAGACCGGTACAGCAGGGAGCCGCTCAGCCTCAGGCCTATGCTCGTGTTTACGCCTTGGAAGGCGATGTTGAGGATGATGTTGCAGATCCGACCGATGTGGTGGAAGGTACTATATATATAAATGGCATCCCCATACATGCATTGTACGACTCGGGTGCTTCACACTCATTTATTGCGCCTGCTATTTCCTTATCTGTGCATGCGCCTATTTCCTTGCTTGATTATGTGTTGGTGGTTGGTTCGCCGTTGGGTTCGAAGGTTATTGCGAACCGAGCACTTAAGCGTTGTCCGATTATCATCGAGGGTATCGAATACCCGACAGATTTGATCAAGTTGCCGATGAAGAAATATGGGGTTATTCTCGGAATGGATTGGTTGTACGAGCATCGGGCGAAGGTTGATTGTTTTGAGAAGAAGGTTATTCTGGGTTTCAATGAAGTTAAGGGTTTCTGATCAGGAGAAGGTCCGTATATCTCAATGATGGAAGCCAAGAAGCTTGTTCAAAACGAAGAAGCCACGTGCTTTATAGCTTACCTTCTCAACCGCCCGAAAGACCAGACGGAGATCGAAGAAACGCCCGTGGTCAATGAATTCACTGACGTGTTCCCCGAGAATCTGGAATTCTTGCCACCGGATCGGGATATAGAGTTCGTGATTGACCTAGTTCCGGGAGCCGAGTCCTATTCAAAGTCGCCGTACCGAATGGCTCCTGCCGAGTTGAAAGAATTGAAGAACCAACTCGATGAACTTCTTTCTATTGGATATATCCGACTGAGTGCCTCGCCTTGGGGTGCTCCCGTCTTGTTCGTGAAGAAGAAGGATGGTACACTTCGCATGTGTATCGATTATCGAGAATTGAACAGGATGACAGTGAAGAACAAGTATGTTTTACCACATATCGTGTAGCGCCCCCTGAAGAAGGACCGCCACATCCGCACGGAAATGGACTTCCGAGCTTCAGCGAGGGGCTTCAACTCAAAAACCCACTCCGGCGAATGGCACTCAAGCAAACACTACCGGCAACAGCAACGACATCCCAACAACAACCACAATTAAACAGAGATATGTGGAAGCGATTTAAGTAAACAGATAAATTCATAATTGCCTACGAGGCTAATCATAATATCAATTAAACATGTGAAATTCGAAATACAATAAAATAACAACACGTAGTGCCATCCATGGCTCAACTAGTCTATCCTCAACAATCCTAGATATCGTCAACTATCCCACATCAGGGGCACGTAAGTACGTAAGGTAAATAAATACAATAAACAAGACTCGACGGTTGTTGGGACCACTGACAAGACAAACCAGAAAGACTGAGCCTATCTAGACCTGCTGATGCCGACTGACAAGATAGGTGACGTCGCCACCTGTCTACCTGAAGCAAGAACCAAAACAGCAGGGGGTGAGTATAAAGGATACTCAGTAAGGGGTTTTTGATCACCGTTCGTCATTTATCTTTTTGAAACTAAAAGTAGTGAGTATTGCCCGTTTTGAGAAAGAATAAGAATATGAAATATAAGTTGTAAAATGACACAAAGCAACGCTCGGGTTCGGCTTATTTGAAAACCCAAAAGGTTGACGAACCGGATCCTTTAAAACATTTGCACGTAATATCAAGCCGATAAATTGAAAGGATATTAGTTGAGTAATAAAGGAGGCTTAGGGTAGCAAGTACAAGTCACACTTGCGGGTTTTATATATATATAGGGAAGTACATATGATAACTGAAGAAAACCGGAATGTGCTTCGACTTGTCACGAAAGCCATAAAACAATTAGACAGGCAATAAATGCAGTAAGTCATGCAATAATTAACGGGCCCTCTCCTTATAACTCCCAATTGAAAATCATGCAAGCATATAGTCAATTACTCCACCACCAACAACACTATACAGAGTTTTAAAGAGACGCGATTAGCACCACCATACAGAGTTTTAAGGAGACGCTGTTAGCACCACCATACAGAGTTTTAAGGAGACGCTGTTAGCACCACCGTTCGCATCAACTCAGGCTAGCCAACCTCCTAGCCGGCATAAGTTAACACGCTAGAAGTACACATCGGGATTTCCCTAGACGCTCGTCCCCAGGCTCACCTCCTGTATACTCTGGGCCCAAGTCATTAAATAGTTTATGACTCGCTTTTGAAATCAATGATAGTTTGGGGTGGCCAAAAGGGCCATTCGAAAACAGGAAATCGGGGTTTGGGAGGCCAAAGGGGCCATTCGAGACAAGGTTATAATTGCGAGGTCGAGAGACCAAAGTTCGCATTTAAAACAAAAGGGTTTTCCTTGTCTCTAGTTGAAAGCATTTCAAATCATTTTCGTTTTACTATAAAAAGGTTTGATTAAGCACAGAAGGAATAGTAAAGGCAGTACAACAATTAATAAGAAAAGCGGGGTAATCATTTATTTTGCAAACCTATAATAGTCTATGTCCTTGCCCCAGTTAAAATAAGTTTAAACCCTTACCTGGCTCGACACGACAGTATGAAAGCAGGCGGTAGTCAGGTTTCTCCCTCGTTGGTCCCACCTGTAATACACAGGGCCTAGAGGATGAAAACAAGACCGACAATACTAAAAGCAAGACACGAACAACAGACGACGCACGGCAATTCAAATATAACTCCACTCATGTTACAGATACAATATGGAAAGCCAGGCAATTAAGCATATAAGGATATATGACATATGAAATAACATTTAAAGGAATATTTAAAGCAATTATAATAATGAAAGAACATTAACAATAAATATGGAAAGCATGCTAAAACACAGTTAGGGCACGTAGACATGCTTAAAATAATATAACGGAACTCTCTCGCGAAAACGGGGTCAAACGGACAAGAACCGGAAAAGATGGGAAAAATCCCTAAACGAGAAAGGTGTCAATTGACAGTCAAATAAGGTCGGATAAATTGTAAATTATAAAGAATATCAAATCCCGAGGCTCGAGGAAGCTATAGGTGAAATCGGATTGATATTCGGAGGTCGTATGAGAAAAGTCAACATTTAAATGAGTGGGGTTGACCAAATTCCCGAAGTGCAAGAAAGGAAAAGGCTGGAAAATGCACTAAGTATGTTGCACCGGCCAATGCACGGGCTTACGCACGGGCTTGGCAAGTCGGTGCAAGCACAAAAAGGGGTGCACGGCCTCCCGCACAGTCTTGAGCACGGTGCCAAGACCGTGCAAGTGCAAACGGGCCTGCGCACGGGCTCAAGCCCGTGCAGGTTGAAAAGTGCTATGCACGGGCTCCTGCACGGTCTTGATCAAGACCGTGCGTTCGCCCGTGTGGATCTTCTGAACAACAGACTCAACAGATCTCCTAATTTACTCCATAAAATATTCTAATTCTCACATATAATCATATATATCATATAAGCTACACATAGGCACAAGAATCACGTAAAATGGTCGACTAAATCTTCCTAAACACGAAAATCCTAAAACTATAAAATTCTATATAAAACTCACGAAAATCGCAACGAAGAGGGATCGAAATGAAATGTGGAAAAAGGATTACCGGTAGAGAATGTAGTGAGGATCGTTCGGGTTTTCACGGCTCGTCGATCGGGCGAGAAACGGGCTCGGTAGGGCGTCGGGAAGATTTTCTCCTTTCTTCCTTTCTTTCTTCTTTTCTTTCTCCTTCCTTTCTTCTTTTCTCCTTCTTGTTTAATGAGAGAATGAGAGAGATAGATAGATATTTAGGAAAATATCTCGGGGGGGTAAAATGGTCATTTAGGCTTTTAAGGGCATTTATGTAATTTAAGTAATTGAGGGCATTTAGAAGATAGGTTAAATCAATCTTTTCCACAAGATTGATTAATCCAATTGGATAGATCGAGAAATTAGGTAAGAAAGAATTCGTGTAATGATTAATAATATAATTAAAATATTCGGGTCGTTACAATACTCCCCTCTTCAAGAGAATCTGTCCTCAGATTCTCCTCCGGACTTCGGGGTTAGTTAAGAGGAGTATAATCTAAGAGTTCTAATAACGCGAATTAAAAACGAACATTTAGGAGCAATTAAATTACATTATAAAATATCAGACATAACAAAAATATTTAAATGCAATTAACATTCCAAATAAAATTCAAAGTCATGCGAAAGACGACATTACAAAACCTTAAACAAGGCTAACGACGAAGAATCAGAAAATCCCAATGTAAGGTCCATCATCACTGTCATTATCTATGTCGTTCTTCCGACTGATTCTTGTACTCTTCGTATCCTCAATGACAATTGTCACATCCTCCTCCTGTTTCTTGATTAGAGCTCCTTTTACAGGAAGTAACGTCATCATCATTTCTCCCATTGTACCCCTCGTCCTTCTCACAATCTATTTCTTCAAGATCACACTCTTTCTTATTCTTTCTACAAAGTGTTCTCTCATCTTCAATGGTATTGGATGATTTCTCCTCTCCGCCTTCCATTAAACCATCATTTTCATCATTTCTTCGCTCGACTTCATACGAAACATCAGGATCGTCATTATCAGAAGCCGATGTCAGCTCGTCTCCCATATAATCATCATCGTCAGATAATTCATTATCCTCTTCACTAGTTGATTCATCTTCAGGCATACCTTCACAAGTATACTCCTTTAGACTCGATTTGTCAACGTCGGTGCCATCCAAAACCGCATAACGCGCAACAGAATCGATCCTAGTCGGCCAAGAACTCCTTGTCCTTCGCACTCTCTAATAGCGTATAACGAATTTATCAAATTCCACGCTATCCACACAGAGGTCACATAAATCTTAGCATCTAATGATTCAATCAGTGCAAGTGTGAATTTTGAAAGCAGTTAAAGCACATAGATCATATAAAACACTAAACAGATATTTGAAGCAATTATCATTCGAAACAAAATATTATGAATGAATGCAATGACAATGCAATGTACCTCTGCGAGTCGGTATCATGGTCGGGATCCCCTTTTCCTTCCCTGAGGATTCCCTGAGTCGGGGCAATCCTGAACCTGATGTTTGCTGCTCCCACATCTGAAGCAACGTCTCGATTTCTTCCTACACCATGCAGTCTTGTGATTTGTCTTTCCATAGTGCTCACAGGGAATGAGGTCCTCAATCACTTCTGGTTTGGTAGGTTCCGGCATCTCGTAGTGTGGTCTCCATGTCGGAAAAGTGCTCGGTCCGGCTGGTTCTCTTCTTGCCTTCTCGTTGAAAGAGGATCCTTTCATGTGAGGAATACCTCGTCTCATCTCTTGAAGATCGGACTCCACTCTCATAGCTCGGTTAACTGCCTCGTGATAAACTCGAATGTCCAATCCTACTAATCTTTCCAAGATCTCCGGCTGAAGTCCCTCGATGAACTTTCGCGCTCTTCTTCGATCGTCAGATGCAATGTGAGGAGCATAGACAATGAGGCGGCTGAAAAGTGCCTCGTATTGTGCAACAGGGAGAGCTCCTTGGGTGAGGGACATGAACTCTCTTTCTCGGCTGTCACGTACCGCTTGCGGCACGTACTTCTCTCGGAAGTCGGATAGGAACCGTGACCAAGTGTACGGAATTCCCTCA
The DNA here is from genome assembly GCA_958496215.1 of Verbena officinalis. Classification (NCBI taxonomy): domain Eukaryota; kingdom Viridiplantae; phylum Streptophyta; class Magnoliopsida; order Lamiales; family Verbenaceae; genus Verbena; species Verbena officinalis. The sequence continues at coordinate 24,408,032 of OY292390.1, read as the reverse complement.
GCAATCCATCTCTGTTCTATGTAACACCACCAATCCTCAGCTGGTCCTCTCATGAGAAAGATGGCATACTCGACCCTCTCGGGGTCACCGCAGTGTATTACTCGAAAGATTTGCTCCAGATCGGCTATCCAAGCCTCGGCCTTAAGGTCATCTGGTTCACCCACGAAGCAAGGTGGGTTGTAGTGCAGAAATCTGTCCAGGGATTGGCCCTCGGCTTGTCTCGCAGGCACATGCTGCTGTTGTTGTTGTCTCTCTTGATGCACTTGCTCAGCAATCTGTCTCATAGCTGTCACTAACTCTCTTGCAATCGAATTCGGAGATAAGGGAGCGGTAGGGGGTCTTCGATGAGACATTATGTAGCTGCGCTCAATAAACTAGGAAAAGATGCATGCTCGGTTAATGGAATGATCACATAAGGCATATAAAATTCAAACAGAGCATACATTTATGATTCGAATAGCGTGTAATCAATTAAAGCATGAAACAAATCACATAACAAGCAAAACTCGATCCTACAGCCGTACGACCTAGACACGACAAGACCCAAGCAGAACACGACAAGACAAGACAGACGTTACCTCGAGTTCCACATCCACTTGCATTCAATCCCAACTCAGTACTACAATTGTAAGAGATCAAATGGTTGGTTGGCCATTCCAAAAGAAGATCAATCACAATTTCAATACTAAGGAGTTCTCAAGCCCCTGTGACTGGAAACTCTAAGTCTCATTGACACGAAACGGGCAGACACAAGAGACAAGACACGACGCGATTACAAAGCTTCGGTTCCTTTTGGGAACCTAGGCTCTGATACCACTGACTGTAGCGCCCCCTGAAGAAGGACCGCCACATCCGCACCGAAATGGACTCCCGAGCTTCAGCGAGGGGCTTCAACTCAAAAACCCACTCCGGCGAATGGCACTCAGGCAAACACTACCGGCAACAGCAACGACATCCCAACAACAACCACAATTAAACAGAGATATGCGGAAGCGATTTAAGTAAACAGATAAATTCATAATTGCCTACGAGGCTAATCATAATATCAATTAAACATGTGAAATTCGAGATACAATAAAATAACAACACGTAGTGCCATCCATGGCTCAACTAGTCTATCCTCAACAATCCTAGATATCGTCAACTATCCCACATCAGGGGCACGTAAGTACGTAAGGTAAATAAATACAATAAACAAGACTCGACGGTTGTTGGGACCACTGACAAGACAAACCAGAAAGACTGAGCCTATCTAGACCTGTTGATGCCGACTGACAAGATAGGTGACGTCGCCACCTGTCTACCTGAAGCAAGAACCAAAACAGCAGGGGGTGAGTATAAAGGATACTCAGTAAGGGGTTTTTGATCACCGTTCGTCATTTATCTTTTTGAAACTAAAAGTAGTGAGTATTGCCCGTTTTGAGAAAGAATAAGAATACGAAATATAAGTTGTAAAATGACACAAAGCAACGCTCGGGTTCGGCTTATTTGAAAACCCAAAAGGTTGACGAACCGGATCCTTTAAAACATTTGCACGTAATATCAAGCCGATAAATTGAAAGGATATTAGTTGAGTAATAAAGGAGGCTTAGGGTAGCAAGTACGAGTCACACTTCCGGGTTTTATATATATATAGGGAAGTACATATGATAACTGAAGAAAACCGGAATGTGCTTCGACTTGTCACGAAAGCCAAAAAATAATTAGACAGGCAATAAATGCAGTAAGTCATGCAATAATGTGTCCCGGCGAGAACGGGTCCTCTCCTTATAACTCCCAATTGAAAATCATGCAAGCATATAGTCAATTACTCCACCACCAACAACACTATACAGAGTTTTAAGGAGACGCGATTAGCACCACCATACAGAGTTTTAAGGAGACGCTGTTAGCACCACCGTTCGCATCAACTCAGGCTAGCCAACCTCCTAGCCGGCCCAAGTTAACACGCTAGAAGTACACATCGGGATTTGCCCTAGACGCTCGTCCCCAGGCTCACCTCCTGTATACTCCGGGCCCAAGTCATTAAATAGTTTATGACTCACTTTTGAAATCAATGATAGTTTGGGGTGGCCAAAAGGGCCATTCGAAAACAAGAAATCGGGGTTTGGGAGGCCAAAGGGGCCATTCGAGACAAGGTTATAATTGCGAGGTCGAGAGACCAAAGTTCGCATTTAAAACAAAAGGGTTTTCCTTGTCTCTAGTTGAAAGCATTTCAAATCATTTTCGTTTTACTATAAAAAGGTTTGACTAAACACATAAGGAATAGTAAAGGCAGTACAACAATTAATAAGAAAAGCGGGGTAATCATTTATTTTGCAAACCTATAATAGTCTATGTCCTTGCCCCAGTTAAAATAAGTTTAAACCCTTACCTGGCTCGACACGACAGTATGAAAGCAGGCGGTAGTCAGGTTTCTCCCTCGTTGGTCCCACCTGTAATACACAGGGCCTAGAGGATGAAAACATGACCGACAATACTAAAAGCAAGACACGAACAACAGACGACGCACGGCAATTCAAATATAACTCCACTCATGTTACAGATACAATATGGAAAGCCAGGCAATTAAGCATATAAGGATATATGACATATGAAATAACATTTAAAGGAATATTTAAAGCAATTATAATAATGAAAGAACATTAACAATAAATATGGAAAGCATGCTAAAACACAGTTAGGGCACGTAGACATGCTTAAAATAATATAACGGAACTCTCTCGCGAAAACGGGGTCAAACGGACAAGAACCGGAAAAGATGGGAAAAATCCCTAAACGAGAAAGGTGTCAATTGACAGTCAAATAAGGTCGGATAAATTGTAAATTATGAAGAATATCAAATCCCGAGGCTCGAGGAAGCTATAGGTGAAATCGGATTGATATTCGGAGGTCGTATGAGAAAAGTCAACATTTAAATGAGTGGGGTTGACCAAATTCCCGAAGTGCAAGAAAGGAAAAGGCTGGAAAATGCACTAAGTATGCTGCACCGGCCAATGCACGGGCTTACGCACGGGCTTGGCAAGCCGGTGCAAGCACAAAAAGGGGTGCACGGCCTCCCGCACGGTCTTGAGCACGGTGCCAAGACCGTGCAAGTGCAAACGGGCCTGCGCACGGGCCCGTGCAGGTTGAAAAGTGCTACGCACGGGCTCCTACACGGTCTTGATCAAGACCGTGCGTTCGCCCGTGTGGATCTTCTGAGCAACAGACTCAGCAGATCGCGAAACCTCTCACGCGAGAATCAACATATAAATTCATATATCTCCTAATTTACTCCATAAAATATTCTAATTCTCACATATAATCATATATATCATATAAGCTACACATAGGCACAAGAATCACGTAAAATGGTCGAGTAAATCTTCCTAAACACGAAAATCCTAAAACTATAAAATTCTATATAAAACTCACGAAAATCGCAACGAAGAGGGGTCGAAATGAAATGGGGAAAAAGGATTACCGGTAGAGAATGTAGTGAGGATCGTTCGGGTTTTCACGGCTCGTCGATCGGGCGAGAAACGGGCTCGGTAGGGCGTCGGGAAGATTTTCTCCTTTCTTCCTTTCTTTCTTCTTTTCTTTCTCCTTCCTTTCTTCTTTTCTCCTTCTTGTTTAATGAGAGAATGAGAGAGATAGATAGATATTTAGGAAAATATCTCGGGGGGTAAAATGGTCATTTAGGCTTTTAAGGGCATTTATGTAATTTAAGTAATTGAGGGCATTTAGAAGATAGGTTAAATCAATCTTTTCCACAAGATTGATTAATCCAATTGGATAGATAGAGAAATTAGGTAAGAAAGAATTCGTGTAATGATTAATAATATAATTAAAATATTCGGGTCGTTACATATCGAGGAATTGTTCGATTTGCTACAAGGATCGAGTGTTTATTCAAAGCTCGATCTCAGACAAGGATATTACCAGCTCCGTATCCGATCATAGGATATCCCGAAGACAGCTTTCAACACCTGATATGGACATTTCGAGTTTGTGGTCATGCCGTTTGGACTCACGAATGCCCCAGCAGCCTTTATGGACATGATGCACAGGATTTTCCGTCCGTACCTCGACAAGTTCGTCGTTATTTTCATTGACGACATCTTAGTGTTCTCGAAGTCCAAAGAAGAACACGCTGAACACCTCCAGATTGTGCTCCAAGCTTTGAGAGAGCACCAATTGTTCGCTAAGTTCAGCAAATGCGAATTCTGGATTGACCGAGTGACCTTCCTAGGCCATGTCATATCCGGAATGGGAATCGAGGTAGATCCTTCAAAGATTGAGACAGTGCTGGACTGGGAGAGACCTAAGACTCCTACAGAGATCCGTAGTTTCTTGGGTTTAGCAGGATACTACAGACATTTCGTCAAGGATTTCTCTAAACTTGCAGGCCCGTTCACAGCGTTGATGAAGAAAGAAGCTAAGTTTGAGTGGTCAGCCAAATGTGAAACCAGCTTTCAAGAGCTCAAGAAGAGAATGACCACAGCCCCAATATTAACCCTGGCCGAGGGTTCTGAAGGATTTTTCGTGTATGCAGATGCGTCACACGAAGGATTAGGTCGTGTGTTAATGCAGAATGGGAAAGTTATAGCTTATGCATCGAGGAAGCTAAAGCCAGCTGAAGAGAACTATCCCACCCACGACCTTGAACTAGCCGACGTTATATTTTCTTTATTGAAATAGCGTCATTACCTCTAGGGCATCACGTTCGACATCTTCACAGATCATAAGAGCCTTCAGTACTTGTTTACTCAGAAGGAATTGAACAAACGACAGCGTCGTTGGATGGAGTTATTTGAGGATTACGATTGCAAGATTCAATACCATCCCGGAAAGGCGAATGTTGTAGCTGATGCACTGAGCCGGAAGGCGAGCATAGCCCAGCTAGAAGCTAAGTTAGAGGGAGTTCACATCAGTTCCCAGACCCATGTTCACAGCATATCGATCCAGTCAGAGTTGGGTCGAAAGATTCGAGATGTTCGGGCTACTGATGAGTGGACTCAGAGATAAATAGTTCACATCGCAGCTGATCCAGAGACTCAGTTTGGTGTGGACGACACAGGAATTCTCCGCTACAAGTCTCGAGTTTGTGTTCCGGAGAGTCTGAGGAAAGAGATTCTCGATGGGGCTCACAACACACCTTACACAGTTCATCCAGGTGGAAGTAAGATGTACCGGGATCTAAAAGAATTATTCTGGTGGAGAGGTATGAAGAGAGACGTAGCTGATTACGTCAAGAGATGCTCGACTTGTCAGCAAGTTAAAGTTGAACATCAAAGACCGGGAGGTTTGCTTGAGCCACTACCGATTCCTACATGGAATTGGGAGGGTATTGCCATGGACTTCGTGTCTGGTTTGCCTAAAGTTAGAGGTGGCTACGATAGCATTTGGGTGATTATCGACCGACTATCCAAGAGTGCTCATTTTCTACCGATCAACATGTCATACAAAGTGGATAGGTTGACAGAGATTTATCACCGAGAGATTGTCAAGCTTCATAGGATTCCGACTACGATAGTGTCTGACATAGACGCTCGATTTACTTCTCGCTTATGGCAGCAACTTCAAGAGCAAATGGGAACGAAGCTGACTTTCAGTACAGCTGCACATCCGCAGACAGATGGTCAGTCAGAGAGAATGATCAGGTACCTCTGTGATATGCTTCGAGCTTGTGCTTGGATTTTCGCAACAATTGGCACGACCAGTTGCCATTGATCGAGTTTGCCTACAACAACAGTTATCAGTCCACGATCAAGATGGCACCTTACGAAGCATTGTATGGCAGAAAGTGTAGATCCCCGTTGTTTTGGGATCTCGAGGATTGGCGTTGGACGAAAGATGACAAGGAACGAGGAACTCTTCCAAAGTTTCTCCAAAATGCCATTGGTCGTATTCAGATCATTCGGCAAAGAATGAGGGCAGCTCAGGATCGACAGAAGAGCTATGCCGACACCCGTCGCCGACCGTTGGAATTTGAGGTTGGTGACAAAGTATTCCTCAAAGCTTCTCCTCGAAAAGGATTCACCCGAATTGGAAAAGGAGGAAAGCTGAGTCTGAGATTTTTGGGTCCCTATGAAATCTTGGAGAGGATTGGGAACGCAGCTTACAGGTTAGACTTGCTGCCATGTCTAACTGGGATTCACAACGTCTTCCATGTTTCCCAACTCCGAAAGTACTTCCCGAATGAGTCCGAGATCCTTCCTGTTGAGGAAATTGAACTAGAACCGGATTTGACCTTTGTTTCGAAGCCGGTGAAGATATTAGATAAGAAGCCTCAAGCTCTGCGCAACCGGGAGATTTCTCTTGTCAAAGTCCTTTGGAGAAATCAGACAACCGAAGAAGCTAAATGGGAGACCGAGGACTAAATGCGCAAGTTCCACCCGGAATTATTTCAGTCAGACGAGTAGAATCTGGGGGCCAGATTCTCATAAGGAGGGGTGATTGTAGCGCCCCGAAAATCCGAATTTTATTCCGGTATGCCCGAATTGTTCATTTATGCATTTTATTATTTTATTTGATAATTATTATGTGATTTTATAACAATTTCTTATATGAATGAATTTCAATATTTAAATCACGAATTGATAATGTGCATTTAATTATATGAATTTTGACTGTAATTATGTATTATTTGGACAACATGAGTTTTCGAACTTATTTTATAAATTACGAAAATGCCCTTTCGATTCTCAACCCAAGTCAAATTTTGACTTAAGTCTCATTTCTCTCTCCCTCACCCCATTCACGCACAAAGAAGAGAAGGAAAAGAAAGAAAAAGAAAGAAAAAGAGAAAGAGAAGGAAGGAGGTTCAAACGATCGTCCCGACTTCGTTTCTCGACGGATTTTTGAACTGTTTACGCCTACGAACTCCTCTCGATCTTATCTATGAGTAAGCTTCTCATGTCTTTCTCGATTAAAGGCTCCATTCCTTCGATTTTCAAATTTTTGTATATAGTTGAATATATTAGGTTTTATATGATTTTGAGAGAAATTATGGATGGATTTTTATGATTTTGGACTCTATGTGTAGCTTAGATGTTGTAGAATATTATATGTGAAAATTAGGGAAGGATTTGCATGTTTAATCAGTTAAATGTTGATTTTTAAATTGGATTTGCGAAGGTTTCGCGTTGCTGTGAATTTTCTGCTGTTTCATGGCGTGCACGGGCTTTGCACACGGGTTGTGGCAAGACCGTGTGGGTGTACACGGTCTCCCGCATGGCTGTGCAGGAGACCGTGCGTGTTGTGGTGGTGCACGGCCTTGTCCACACGGCCTTGAGGCCGTGTGCAAGAGGCCGTGCGTGTCCCTCTTTGATGTGCACGGCCTTGGTGCACACAGCCGTGCATGAGGCCGTGTGGGCAATATGAACAGGACCCTGTGCTTTTGTAAGTCAGGGTCCATTTTGGCCTGTGGGTCCCTCCGAGGCTCATCTTTTCCGAATTCTTTCTTCGCTCATGTATTGTATATATATTGAATAGATATGAATTTCATGATTTATGAATTTATAGCATGTTCGGGCCTATGAATAGTGCGTTCGAAGTTTCGTCAAATTTTCTAACTTTTGCATATGAAGTCCGATTTTTCCGAAACTTGAATGCATACTCCCTTATGTATTTAAAGCATGTCCGTAAAGTTTCGTTGCATTTGGATTTGATTTGCATTTTTGAATTTACGAATTACTCCGTTTATGCTTGATAATTTGAACTTAAGTGCTTTATTTGATTGTTCAACGTGCTTCTATGTGTTTTAATGCCTTCGTAAGCCGTGCATCGTCGTTAGTCTTATTTGGTTGTGTCTTTGTATTTTGCAGACGATACTCTCGTGGAGTAGCGCATCCGGTCTTGCATTTAGCTATTCTTTTTGTAAAGCCATCAAGTGAGGCTTTCCGTTTCTGATTCCAGTACTATTATGTATACATATAAATAAGCCTCTCCCGATATAAGCCTTGTTTACGTTTTGTTTTCACCCCGTTTCTATATATATACTTAGTAGATATTTATGCCTATTATGTTTATTCGATTTATCGAAAATGTTTTGATATGAAAAAGTACTACGTATAGTCTTCGAAAGGTTTGCGGAAGAGACATGTAAAACCCCTTTGTTTTCTAAGGCGAACTTTGGCCTTCGGCCTCGCATATGACATGTCTCGAATAGTCTTTTGGCCAACCCGAAATAATTTGAAAAGCGAGTTATGAACTGTATGTATGTATGTTTGGGCTCGGAGTATGGATGATAGGACAAAGATGGTAGACGTCGGGTCTACGGCGGAAATCCTATGGTTCCCTCCACCCTTGGGAGCTCGGGGTGAGGCCGGAGTGGCAGCCCTTTGAGTACCTGAGTTATTACCGTATGTTATGCGTAGTTCGGATTTAGCGGTTCGTCTACATTGGAGGAATAAGGGTGGTTTCCCGTTTTATGTTTGGAAATTGGAGTTAAGGGCTCGACTCGCCGAGTCATATGATATGTTTATGTTTTATGCTAAATCACCACCCGTTTACGAAAACCTTTCTTTTATATTGATTTCTTTTAAGTTTAAAATTGGTGATTTATTTCCGTTTTATAATATGCACTATTATTCCCTCATCACTTAGTCGTTTGACTAACCCCCTCTGTTTCACCCCTGTATTGGTTTCAGGATACTAGGCGGGATTTGATCGTCGTCGTAGTCGTCGTCGTTAGAGTTGCATTTATTTTGCTCATGTATAACTCTATTCCCGTTTGGCTAATATTTATGTTTATGATATTAGGATTTTATTTATGTAGTATTCGGGATTATATGTTGAACCCGTTATTATTTATTATCGGGATATTGTATCGAACCCGTTTATTATTTAAGTAATTGAATTTCGTTGGCCTTTGTGGGCTTTAATACTTGTGCAATTATTATGATTTATTGTTTTGTTTATTTTCGCTTCCGCACCTCTGTCGTTTTCTTTCATTTTTGAAACCCCCGCCTAGTGATTGAGTAAATGTGTGCCGTTCGCCGGGTTTCGATTCAGGTCGGATTTGTAGCGCCCCCTGAAGAAGGACCGCCACATCCGCACCGAAATGGATTCCCGAGCTTCAGCGAGGGGCCTCAACTCAAAAACCCACTCCGGCGAACGGCACTCAAACAAGCACTACCGGCAACAGCAACGACATCCCAACAACAACCACACTAAAACAGAGAAATGCGGAAGCGATTATAAGTAAACAGATAAATTCATAAACGCCTACGGGCTAACATATTATCAATTAGACATGTGCAATTCAAAATACAACAAAATAACAACACGTAGTGCCATCCATGGCTCAACTAGTCTATCCTGTACAATCCTAGGTATCATCAACTATCCCACATCAGGGGCACATAAGTACGTAAAGTAAATAAATACAATAAACAAGACTCGACGGTTGTTGGGACCACTGACAAGACAAACCAGAAAGACTGAGCCTATCTAGACCTGCTGATGCCGACTGACAAGATAGGTGACGTCGCCACCTGTCTACCTGAAGCAAGAACCAAAATAGCAGGGGTGAGTATAAAGGATACTCAGTAAGGGGTTTGATCACAGTTCGTCGTTTATCTATTAAAACCAAAAGTAGTGAATGTTGCCCGTTTGAGAAAGAATACGAAATATGAGTTGTAAAATGACACAAAGCAACACTCGGATTCGGCTTATTTGAAAACACAAAAGGTTGACGAACCGGATCCTTTAAAACATTTGCACGTAATATCAAGCCGATAAATTGAAAGGATATTAGTTGAGTCACGAGGCCATTACAAGTTCGAAAAGCACGATATAAATAAGTTGGAATCGATAAATAAACACGGCTCGTAATTCAACTAATTAATTGAATAATAAAGGAGGCTTACGGTGGCAAGCACGAGTCACACTTCCGGGTTATATATATATATATATATATATATATATATATAGGGAAATACATATGAAAAATGAAGAGAACCGGAATGTGCTTCGACTTGTAACGAAAGCCGTAAAACAATTAGACAAGCAACGAATGCAATAAATCATGCAAATAATGTGTCCCGGCGAGAACGGGCCCTCTCCTTATAACTCCTAATTGAAAAATCATGTAAGCAAGTACTCCACCACCAACAGTCGTGACCCACTCAGAATTTTATGGAAACGCGTGTTAACAACGTCACCCTTATCAGAATTTTCTAGGAAGCGCGTAGCCTACAACGCCACCCTCGCACTAACTCAGGTTAGCCAACCTCCTGGCTGACCTAAGTAGATACGGATTGGAGTATCCATCGGGATTTGCCCTGGACGCACGTCCCCAGGCTCACCTCCTGAATACTCCGGGCCCAAGTCATTAAACAATCTATGGCTCGCTTTTGAAAACGATGATAGTTAAAGTGGCCAACAGAGCCATTCGAAAACAAGGAATCGGGATGTGGAAGGCCAAAGGGGCCATTCGAGACAAGGTTATATTTGCGAGGTCGAGAGACCAAAATTCGCATTTAAAACAAAAGGGTTTTCCTTGTCTCTAGTTGAAAGCATTTCAAATCATTTTGGTTTTGCTATTAAAAGGTTTGACTAAGCACATAAGGAATGGTAAAGGCAGTACAACAAGTAATAATAAAAGCGGGGTAGTCATTTATTTCGCAAACCTATATAAGACTATGTCCTTGCCCCAGTTAAAAGAAGTTTAAACCCTTACATGTAGCTCGACAAACGAGAAAAGCAAGCAAGCAACATGTATGATTCTCCCTCAGAGATCCCACCTGAAAACACGGGGTCTAGAGGATGAATGACAGACACGAACAATAAAACAGACACTGACGCTCGGCTATCAAAATACAAACATGCTTAAGGACACTCACTCAACATTTAAACATAAGAAAGCGAGTAGGGGCAATATAGTCAATTTATCCAAAAGTGTGCAATAATTAAATAAACGAATAACAATTAACATTTAATTAATAATAACATTTAAGCATAATCTACTCAGGGGTTAGGCTTGCAATTAAATATCAAACATGTATATTTCATTTAAATCAACAACAATTAAAGTACAACTTATAGCTTTTCCGAAAAGCTCAAAAGCTAACAAGTTCATATTAATCCTATCTCTAGCCTAATCAAACCGAAACCCATCCGTTCGACTACACAAGCATATATCATCAACAATCAACAATTTACACAAGCTATAGTACAAAAGATCCATGCCAAAACAATCCGAAAAGCTAAAAGCTAGAAGCTACAATCAAAAGCTACCAATTAACACAATAATACGAAAAATACGATAAAAGACAAACGACAAGTCGGATTCAAGTAATACCAGAGCCGTTAGAACCGTTGCATCGAGGAGAACAATCTTCGTGAAGACTCCATCGTCGGAATCTGACTGGAACTGTAGCTCCGCCGCGTGCCGCCGCCGCGCCGCCACCGCACTTCCATCGAAACACCTCCGATAGTCGAACCCTTATACAGAAATGATCCTCTCGACGAGCCCATCACAACCATGGTGGTTTGCCGTCGTGACTCCACCTGGAACCACCGGGAACCACCACTCCCGCCGCCACTCAACGCCGCCGCCCCTTCAAGTCGCCATAACTCCGCCGTCCGTGGTCCGATTAAAGTGAAACCACCGCCAAAATGCTCCTCTCTTCATGGGCTTTAATTTTCGACCAATCCCAGGCATTGACGTCGCCGGAGAAATGAGATCGGAAAGCATCACCGCCGCCTGAAAATCGTCGATTCCGCCGCCGTCGGTGGTCGGATAGCCACGAGACCACCACCGTTGGCTTCCTTGCGAAAAATCGGTCCAGAAGCACCCTTGCCCGCCGCCTGAAAGTCTCCGGAAAAGCCAGATCCATCACCCTTGCCGTCACCACCTTCGCGCCGCCGTAGCGTCGCCGTCGCTGCTCCAATCCCCGGGAAACTTGCATGGTTGAGGTTCGTCTCGTCGATACGGTCGTCTGGACATATGATTCGTCGAATTCCGACAACGTTGCAAAAATCATGTTTGGGAGAGAATGGCTCGTCGTTCGATGATTGTCGGTGTGTGTGTGGTTTCTAAATATGGAAGGTTACTATATATATTTTTCAGAAAACAAGACAAAAAACGCAAAGTCTCGGAATTAGGCGTACTTAGTGTCAAAATGACCGTAATGAAAAGCTTAACAAGGTTTGAGGTTCGTTTCATAAAAATTCGGGCATTTACAAAAAGTCAATGTCGAGTGGGGTCAAAGTGTAAATAGTTTTGGGTCAAAAATGCAATTTCTTGAAAATATGATTTAATGAATAATATTTAGAATCTTATGAAAATATTTGGAACCTCGATAAAATATGCATTATTACATTGAACCCCAGTCCAATGTACACCATTAAATTACTACATTAAATTAAACGAGCTATAATTATAAATTTACCAAATTGGCCCTAATTAGTGACAAAACGATGCAAATTAAATTCTAATTAATGCCTTGGGTTTTAAATACCAAATCGATGATTTATAAAATATTTAAATGCAAGAGTTGGAAAACATGCAATTATGAAAGACGTCGGGACCATAAATGGTCCAAATTCCGATAAATGCGCTAATCTTGAACTTGGAGATTGCGGGTCGTTACAGGATTCCATTTCGGTTCCGGGTCGGGGCTCGGTGCGGGGCGTGCATTACCCGTTTGGGGCGCCCGCTACAATACGTGAAAACTCAGAGTACTTTATTTAGGAATTTAAGTATAAAATATAGTATAACAGGTATTACTATATATTGTTTATTATTACAAAAGATCCCATGAGGATGTCAAGAAGAGTTTTCTGGACTCTGGAACTCCCAATATCACATTTATTTTTCATATATTTTGTAACGACCCAAAATTTCGGATTTATTCTGGAATTATATTTTATTCGTGCCGAAGGCTTTTCGTGAGAATATTTAATATCACGAATAAGCCCACTTTTTACCCGGAACTATCTATTTTATCCTGACCCTCTTATATTCCTTATTTTACCAAGAGTTACTATTTCACCCCCCTCCCCCCGAACTTGCTTGAACCTATTCGAACCTTCCATACCATCCCTTGCACCCTCTTGACCACCTTGTACTCTCTTGATCACACCAGACACACTCTCTTGAACACACTCCCACCAAAACCGTGTGAATAGAGAGAGAAAGAAGAAAGAGCCGAGAGAGAGAGAGAAGGAGAAGAAGAAAAAAAAGGAGAATAAAGGGAGAATCATCCTACCGAGCCCGTTTCTCGCCTCTATCGATGAGCCGTAAGAACCCGAAAGATTCTTACTTCATTCTCTACCGGTAATCATTTTACCCCATTTCATTTCGTTCACTCCTCATTGCGATTTTTGTGGGTTTTTGATAGGATTTTATAGAGTTAGGAATTTTCGTGTTTAGGGAGATTTACTTGATCATTTTGCATGATTCTTGAACCTATGTGTAGCTAATGTGATATATATTGCTCACTTTACTTACGATTTTTACCCCTTATGAATAATGCCATTTTCCCGTTTGACTTCGGATTCGAATTCCGACTTCACCTATAGCTTTGTAGTATTTCAAAACTTATTTATTTCTGAAGTCATAATTTATCCGGCTTCATTTGACCATCAATTGACACCTTTCTCATTTAGGGATTTTTACCCACTTTTACCGTTTGTTATTCGTTTGATCCCGTATTCGCGTGAGAGCGTTCTTATATTATTTTAAGATGTCTACGTGCCCTAATTGCGTTTAAGAATGTCTTCAATATTTAATTTTGATGTTTCTTTCGTTACTTAGAATTGCATTAATATTTCCTTAATTGTTGTTCCGTATTTTATATATCTGTATATGATTAAGATTCTATTCGAATTACCGTGCGTCGTTTGTTGTCTCGTGTCTTACTTTTGGTTTTGTCGGTCTCGTTTTCATCCCCTAGGTTCTGTGTATTACAGGTGGGACCAACAGGGAGAAACTTGACTACCGCTTGCTTTCATTCTGTCTTGTCGAGCCACAGGTAAGGGTTTTAAAATGCTTTCAACTGGGGTAAGGACATAGTTATATAGGTTTGCGAAATAACTTATTATCCTACCTTTCTTATTGCTTGTTATTCCCGCCTTTACTATTCTCTTATGTGCTTAGTCAAACCTTTTAATAGCAAAACCTATGCATCTACCAAAATGATTTGAAATGCTTTCAACTAGAGACAAGTAACTTATTTCTTTTAAAAGTAACTATTTGATCTCATAGGTACTTTTAAGTAATGTCGTTAGGGACGTCCGTCAGCATGCTCCCGAAGCGTGCGGCATTTATGAGTATTTCTTATATCGTTACTCCAATTTGTCTCAATAGTCCCTTTGGCCATTCATACATAACTCTTGCATTATCTTTTCGAATGGCCTTTTTGGCCACCCAAATTGATATTGATTTCAAAAGCGAGTCATGGACTGGATCATGACTTTGGGCCCGGAGTGTACAGGAGGTGAGCCTGGAGACGAGCGTCTAGGGCAAATCCCGATGTATGCTTCTATGCGTGTTGACTTCGCCTGGTTAGGAGGTTGACTAGTCTAAGCTGATGCGAATGGTGGTGCTAACCGCGTCTCCTTAATTCATTGTACGGTGGTGCTAATCGTGTCTCCTTAAATTACTGACTGCTTGGCTTTTGGTGGTGGAGTAATTGATTTCATGATTTGGAGTTATAAGGAGAGGGTCCGTTCTCGCTGGGACACATTATTACATGTTTTACTGCATTATTTACTTGTCTAATTGATTTACTGCTTTTGTTACTTAGTCGAAACACAATCCCGTCTTTTACTTCTTGCTCATGTATTATTGATAACTGTTCTTTTCTACCACTCGAAGGATTGTGAATCGACTAAGCCCTCATTAAACTATCGGCTTGATATTATGTGCAAATGATTTTAAAGGATCCGGTTCGTCACCCTCTTGTGTTTTCAAAGTAAGCCGAACCCGAGTGTTGCCTCGTGTTACTATTTTGCAACTTATATTGTTATTTGTATTCTTTCTCAAAACGGGCAACATTCACTACTTTTGGTTTTAAAAGATCAACGACAAACTGTGATCAAACCCCTTACTGAGTATCCTGTATACTCACCCTTTCCATTTTGGTTCTTGCTTCAGGTAGACAGGTGGCGGCGTCACCTATCTTGTCAGTCGGCATCGGCAGGTCTAGATAGACTCGGTCTTGTAGTCTGGTTTGCCTTGTTAGTGGTCCCAACAACTGTCGAGTCTTATTTTATTGTATTCATCTATCTTTCGTACCATTTATTGCTTTATTTACTTTTCGTACCTTATTTGCCCCTGATATTGGATAGTTGAAGATATCTAGGATTGCACATTATAGGCTAGTTGAGCCATGGATGGCACTGCATGTTTATGATTCTTTTGTATTTTGAACTGTAACTATTTAATGATATTATGTTAGTCTCGTAGGCTTTTATGGAATTGAATTATTTGCCTTTTAATCGCTTCTGCATTATTCTATATTGTTGTGGTTGTTGTTGGGAAGTCGTTGTTGTTGCCGGTGGTTATTGCTTGTGTGCCGGTCGCTGGAGTGGGTTTTTGAGTCGAGGCCCCTCGCTGAAGCTCGGGAATCCACTTTGGTGCGAATGTGGCGATCCTTCTTCAGGGGGCACTACATATTTTTATTATAGACCATGCATGGAAATGTAGAGAATCGAGTACAAATTTCATATGTTTAAAGTATTGATCTAAGTAATCAAGCTACACTATTATAGACTGGAACAAAGTATAAATTTCAATAAAACAAGTTTTTATAATATGTGGCAGAAATAGAGAATCGAGTACTGGAAAATGGGTATCAAGTACATACGTGAAAAATCAGAGTACTTTATTTAGGAATTTAAGTATAAAATACAGTGTAACAGGTATTACTATATATTGTTTATTACTACAAAAGATCCCATGAGGGTGTCAAGAAGAGTTTCCTGGAACTCTGGAATTCCCAATATCCCATTTATTTTTTCATATATTTCTATTACATACTATGTGTGGAAATGTTGAGAAACGAGTACAGAGTTATCATGTTTAAAGTATTGATCGGAGTAATCAAGGTACATTATAGACTGGAACAAAGTATAAATTCCAATAAAATAAGTTTTTAAAATATGTGGCAGAAATAGAGAATCGAGTACTGGAAAATGGGTATCAAGTACTTACGTGAAAAATCAGAGTACTCTATTTCAGAATCAAAGTATAAATTCCTATATAACAGGTATTACTATATATTGTTTATTATTACAAAAGATCCCACAAGGTTGTCAATAAGAGTTTCCTGGAACTCTAGAATTCCCAATATCACATTTATTTTTCATATATTTTTATTAAAGACCATGCGTAAAAATATAGAGAAACGAGTACAGAGTTATCATATTTGAAGTATTGATCGGAGTAATCAAGGTACACTATAGACTGAAACAAAGTATAAATTCCAATAAAATAAGTTTTCATAATATGTGGCAGCAATAGAGAATCAAGTACTGGAAAATAGGTATCAAGTACTTACGTGAAAAATCATAGTACTCTATTTTGGAATCAAAGAATAAATTCCTATATTACAAGTTTTCATATTATGTGCTAGAAATAGAGAATTGAGTACAGGGTACCAAATCCGTCATTTTTATTTTTCTTATATATAATCTTATTACAAACGAATCTTGAAATTTATGATTTACAGTACAAATAAATGGTTATAAAGTACCCCATTACCTAATCAAGATACTACAATAACGCTTCAGAGTACAAAATAAAATATTTAGAGTTTTTTCGGTAGCAGAGCAATCTGGAAATATTTAAATTCAACTACAAACTAACAGTTGCTAGGTACCGTAGTGGGTAATCAAGGTACTTGGTCCAAGATTCAGAGTACAAAATCCAATATTTACAGTTTTTATAAAAAAATTTGATAAAAATTAGTCAAGAGTATCCAAACCAAACGAATTAACAAACAAAAAAAATTATACTGAAATCATCCAATCTTCATAGCAAGAAAAAAATGCAGCCTCTCAATCTCATTCTTCTATTTGCAATCACCTCAATTGCCTGGTTGACAAGACGCATGGGAGAGATATCAACAGGATTACACTAGTGTAAATGACACCCTCATGGTGATAAGGCCCAATTTAAGCGTCTTGTGCAGCTGGATCATGAGTTCGACATCCTCATCATTCAACAGTCTGATAGAGTGCCCCATGATATGAGGGGCAAGATATTTCAAACTAATGCCACTTTGGTTAGATTGTGGCCATTTTCGATTGACAAATTGGAAAATATTCATTATTTTTGTATCCTGTCTAATTGAGCAGATGTGCATACGGGAATCGTACTCAATACTAGCAAGGAGACGAACAGGCACGAAATTCATACCTCCCTCGTTCGGAAAAGCCATTATTCAACCTATGTTGGGGAATTGATAATAATTTTGATAAAATAAAATGCGTTGGAGAATATAGATCAAAGTTTAAGAGTTGCAGAGATGCTACTCCTGTAGAAAACTTTTCTTAGAATTATGTTGTTCATAAGCAAAGAACTTACAAATACATAGATACTCTCAAGATTGAAAATAAATGCAGCAATTAATTTGAAGGACTTGCCCAGCCTAAAAACATTAAAAGACTTCTTCAGTAAATGCATCAATTTGACCGCATGTTCCCGAGAATGAATCTTGAAATATCTTATCGAAAAATTGCAAATTACTCATTTCAACAATACACTTATTTGATAATATGAAAAATATACATAAACTTGAAAATAATTGGAATCCAAATTGTTTAAACAACTAAAATCAGAAGAAATTACGCCATACAGAAAAATAAAAAAGGTGAACCCTAAATGTTCAAAAGATTGAATCGTGCCGGGCAGAAATAGAAGTTGAAGAATTAAACCCAAGCAAAAGCTAAAGACGCAACAAGAAGAAATATCTGGTTTACTTTTCCAGTTCAGAGGCGTCGAGAAGAAGGAGAAGAAGAAAATAAAATGTATCAAAAAAAAAAGATATAAAAATTTCTGAAAAGTTAGAAAAATAAATGTAAAAGAAAAATTAATTTTTTGATGAGTTGGAAATTAATATCTATTTTATTTTTTCAAAATGGGTCCTTTATAATAAGAGGTTGTTATTTCAGGTCCTTTTGACTATAACTTTTAAAAATAGGGCATTTTCATTAAGAAAAAGGATGACTAGGGCCCTTTGCCTAGTTTTCTAGGCAAAGGGCCCTAGTTGTGTTTTTTTTTAGAAAGAAGGACTTGTTTCAAAAAGTTATAGGCAAAAGACCCTGAAATACAGATCCTTTAGAATTAAGGACCTATTTTGGTGCAAAAAGACTAAAATACCCTCAAAGAACTAAAAAATTATAGAGAATACCAAAGGTTTCCCTTCACTTACCTCGGGAGTTGCAGGGACGGTTGAAGAGAGAAAGCCAGTTGATGACTCCAAGGTCTCTTCAATGTCGTAAATTGATGAGACTGTGGTTGATGGAGAGGTGAGATAAATGAGAGAGCAAGAGAGGAAGAGAGGAAGAGAGAAATGGAGAAAGGGAGGAAGAGGGAAAAAGATTTGGAGACTTGGTTGAGGTTGCTGCCGACACCACCTTCCCGAACCTCCAGACGCCCAATCGAAGCCAGCAGGACCACCACCACGCCCAACCTTTCACCGTTCACCATGGCATCAAGACGATGCCACCAGCAGGCCCAAACAACACGCCCAACCTCCGATCGTCGCGTCGAGACGCCACCACCACCAAGCGCAACCACCCACCGTCGCGTCAGACCACCCAACACCACCATTGCGAAAAAATACCAAACACCATTGCAGAATGGAATGGAAAAGGTATATTTGTATTCCAGCGACTTATTCAGTGACATTCTTGATTGTTATGATTTATACCATGAATCTTGATTTGTATACCCTATTTTTTCGATGTTAGGTTGTTTCTTGCGTTTTACACATACACTAAAAATCCTTATTTATACCCTGATTTTATGAAATATAACCCTCGAAATAGTGGTTAATACTCCCTTCTGCCATATCTATACCCTGATCTGTGCTTTTTTATACACAAATTATGTTATTGTTGGCTCATACCCTGGAAATCGTTATTTATACCCTGATTGTGTTATATGTAACCATCGAAATCTTATTTTATACTCCCTTCTGCCGATATCTATACCCTGATATGTGTTTTTTTATACACAGATTGTGTTATTGTTGGCTCATTATCTTTTCGTTATGATATTGCAAATCTGTGGAAGTTTATCATTAATTTATCTTGAAGCACGTTTCCTTGTACACGAGCCCGTTAGGTGCAAGCTGTAGGACAGTTGGAGCACGTTTCCTTGCACATGACCCATCTGCTTCAGTCTATTGCATTTTAACAAAGGAGAATGAGGTAGTGGCAACTTGTTGTAAGCTGATATTGAAGTTACAGTTGCTCCACACCCTAATGATCCTTTGATGAAATAACAGCATGCAGGGCTTTAAATTAGTTTACCTTCATCAGCAGGAATGCACGCATTCCTCACCAGAATTCTCCTTTGGGTGGTGAAGGCATCCTGGATCTCCCATCCCTCTCACTCAGAGACCTCAGCCTGAACAATTGGAGGAGGGTTTTTCTATTGGGAAGAAATTATTCAGGATCTTACAGTGAAGCATGATCCGTTGCGGTCAGCTTCTTTATAATTTCTATACCTTCTGGATGTTACTTCAAGACACTGGAGATTACCTGAAGAAGAAGAAGAAAGTGATGTCTTGATGATGATGATGAAGAAGAAGAAGAAGATTACATGTAAAGAAGTAAAGAGAAGAAGAAGACTATGTAAAGTGAATCAAATTCCATATAGCTCGATATATATGTAATGAAAATCTGTCGAAATTCATAATGAAATTCATAATTCAGCATATAGTTTATGTTATGTGAAATTCATAATTCAGCATATAATGTTATGTGAGCCACAAAGTATAAATTTCAATAAAATAAGTTTTTCTACACATGGCAAATATAGAGATTCGAGTACAGAAAAATAGGTAGGAAGTACTGCAGTGCAAAATCAAAGTACAGGTTCATGTTGAGAGTTGTATAAAGAAGAATATACAGAAAAACTCTTTATTTAGGATTTTATACTTTGATTTTGGCACAGATTACCTTGATTTCTCAGGATAATACTTTAGACGCATCAACCTATACTCGATTCTCTATTTTCCAATCATGGTTTGTAATAAAAATATATTAAAAATAAATGTGATATTGGAGTTAATATTAGGAATTCACGAGTTGGAGGGAAGCTTTCTCGACATGCATGCAGTATATTTTATAATAATAAAGAATATATAGAAAAACTCGATATGTTGGATTTTATACTTCGTTTTTGTTTGAGAGTACCTTGATTTGGCACACTAGGACTTCATACCAGTATTCATGTAGCGCCCCAATGCTACATCCCGCACCAAGGTATACCTCAAATATAGGCTTAAAAACCTATACTCAAGATTTCCTCCCTCAGCGAACAGACAAAATCCTGACTAGGCGGAAGCTACCAACTAAACAACATCAACAGTAATCAAAACCCTGAACAATATGATAGGACTATCAAGATCATCACTATCAAAACGGTAATCATACGTAGTAACCTGTACAATCTAGCAAAACATAGTTCTCAAGACCACATAAGTACAGTGACCTACAAATATTTAAAATGATGCAATCCCAAATATAAAACGTGACGGGTTATAAGGGTTAATATACAACCCGAGCCCCAACTAGACGACTCCTGCCACCTATACACGACACGCCGCCTAGTAACACCTGTCTGTAGCCAAAATCGAAAGGGAAGAGGCGTAAGTCAAAATGACTTAGTGAGGGGAAATATATATATATATATATATATATATATATATTATAAAACAGAATAAAGGTTCACTATTTAATTCTAAACGAGCAAATAAAAGAAATAAACAGAAACAAAAAGTATCCAGGTTTTATTTGCAAGAAATTTTTAGTTAATCAATATAACATAATTCAATCATAAATAAATACCCGGCGAGAACTCCAACCTCAACACCCAAAAATAATCAGAAAATAGAAACCCGCCTTATTCCTCCAAATGATAGCCTAGGAGCTACCTCGAACTACCCAAACAGACAGATAGGGGTTACACTGCAAATGGAATCACCCAACTCATGTGCTCGCGTTATCGACAACTCCAACGATACGCACGAACAACACTTCACAAAAGGGGAACGTGTGGGGATCAGCCTTTGGCGCACACCTCCAGGCCTCACCTTCCAGTTACCCCGGGCCCATATCCCCCAAGGGCGTCCCCAAGGGTCAAATAACAGATTCTCGCATTTTAGAAAACAGATTTTCCCTTACAAGCCAATGTGCCTTATCTTTCGAAAATAAACAGATTTTTCGTAATTATAAGTACAAAAGAATTTTTCGTATATTAAAATATTTTTCTTTAAATTGAACAAGATAATAATTCAACTATCTACAAATTATAGCAATAGGGGACAGGAAGACAAGAAAATTCATAAAGTAAAGGCTTCGGGTTATGGGGAGTATGTATTTACATATATATGATAATGACTGCAGCGAAGAAATAAAACCTCACCTGGATATTTCAAAAGGATAATAAAAGGCTCGTCAGACACAATATCAGGGTTCCTTTGGAGGGTCACCTGTTAATAAAAGACTATTGAGTAAGACTCGACTCGACAAACTAATTAAAACACGACTGACTTATACGGCCATGTGTAAATCATATATTCATGTTGCAAATAAACAATAAAACAAGTTAATTAAGCATACGGTAAATAAAAGAAATTAAGAAATAAATAACTTCTCGGAATCAAAATTTCTGATTATTGGTTTCTGGAGAAACAAATTAACATATTTAATGTTTAAGAATGAATGTTTTTAGTGGATTTAATTTATAAAATCATTCTTAAAGTTAAATGAATTAAAGTTATCAGATCATAGTTATTCCATTTTGACAATTATTGAATGACGTAACTACAATACATATATAAGCTTAATTAATATGTGGTGTAATTGCTAAAGCTACTGAATCCTTAAATGAACCAATCAATTAAAGCTATTAATTACTGTTAGAACTTGTAAGATTTCCGTATTTTGATTTCAATAGTGAAGAAAATAAGATAACGCCTCTTATTTATTTATTAAAGAAGACTTTTAACTTTTATTTTAGTAACAGTGTTAATCTCCGCCATAGCCATTACACCCTACAAGCCTAACACCTATAAAGAATATCTTATATCACTTAAAACAAGGTCTGTACATCATGCTTAACTCAGATTAAGTACAAGGATTTAAATATAAGTTTAGTTGAAAACTCTAAGAGCAAACAAAAAAATTGATAATTCAACTACAAGTTCAGTTCTCTACCTCTACGTAGCTATCCAGACTATGATGGAGATGATATTTATCATACTCACTCAAAATTGAATCCATTAATTAGAATATGAATTACATGTGAGGTTTCAGAAGAAAATTATCCCTTACCTGTTTACCCTTTTGTGCGTGCTCGGTGAAGGAGATAATGTACGAAATGGAAGTCTGAAGGAACTTTACTTATTTTCATATATTTAATATGACTTATGAAGGGGCCTAGAACGTGATAGAAACTAGGGTCAGTCAAGGTTACGTGACTTAGGTGAATATCATTTGATCTCTCCAATTTACTTAATTTTTTTATTGTTTTAGTAATTGCGGCTCACACATATTATATTATATACATATATAGAGTCTAAATAATTACAACATTCATGCTTATTAATCGGTTGAACTTATTTAATCTGTAATGGCAGATTTAGATGATTTACGTAAATAATATATTTTATTTCAATCAATTAGATATTTTAAATAAGAAAATCACGTTCTTATCGGTATTTAGGGATAAATATATAAGTATCACAATTTTATAAAAACACAGACACTTATACACGTATTCATAAATTTCGCCACGTACCAATTAACTCGAAATTCACGTAACTCAAAGTGTTCGAAAAATTTTTAAAAATGTCAATGAGGCACATATTAGGAAATTTAATCCTAATTAACACACATATCCCTTTAAATTAAATACATTAGGCAAATAATATCACATAAGCACATATTACCCAATCGAATTTTCTAAACTTTGTCCCGATATTTTAGTTAATTCTTACCGTTTCTTTCATACGAAAATATGGGGCGTTACAATTCATGTACTCGATTCTCTATTTAACCCACATGTTAGAAAATTTTATTTTATTGGAATTTATACTTTGTTCCAGTCTACAGCATACGTTGATTTGTCAGTGTAATACTTTAGACGCATGAACCTGTACTCGATTCTCTATTTTTCAATCATGGTCTGTAATAAAAATATATTAAAAATAAATGTGATATTGGAGTTTATATTTGCAATTCACGAGTGGCAGGGAACTTTTCTTGACATGCATGTGGTATATTTTGTAATAATAAACAATATATAGAAAAACTCGATATGTTCGATTTTATACTTTGATTCCATTTGAGAGTACCTTGATTTTGCATACTAGTACTTGATTCCTATATTCATGTACTCGATTCTCTATTTAACCCTCATATTAGAAAAGCTTATTTTATTGGAATTTATACTTTGTACCAGTCGACGGCATACCTTGATTTTTCAGAGTAATACTTTACATGCATGAATCTGTACTCGATTTTCTATTTTTCAGGCATGGTCTGTAATAAAAATATGGAAAAATTAAATTATACATCCACCAACGTTAAAAAGTTTGGATTTTAGGGACACAAGTTATAAAACTGGGATATTTCATCCTGATCTATTAAAAAAGTTACAATTTCCATCCACCTGTAGCCAGAAAATTGAATTTCTGACTTAATTTGTGCACGTCATCAGCACGTGAAATATTTTTCGGCCAAATTATGTACAATTGGCTACCATGTACAATTGGTTTTTTAATCTACATGGCAGCCAACACCATAATTTGGCCGAAAAATATTTCACGTGCGGGTCACGTGCATAAATTAAGTCAGAAATTCAATTTTCCGGCCAGAGGTGGATGGAAATTGCAACTTTTTTAATAAATCTGGATGTAATATCCATGTTTTATAACTTGTGTCCCTAAAATCCAAACTTTTTAAAGTTGGTGGATATAATTCAATTTTCCCTAAAAATATATTAAAAATAAATGTGATAGTGGAGTTTATATTTGGATTTCACGAGTGGCAGGGAACTTTTCTTGACATGCACGTGGTATATTTTGTAATAATAAACAATATATAGAAAAAAATCGATATGTTCGATTTTATACTTTGATTCTGTTTGAGAGTACCTTGATTGCGCACACTAGTACTTGATTCCTGTATTCATGTACTCGATTCTCTATTTAACCCACATATTAGAAAAGCTTGTTTTATTGGGATTTATACTTTGTGGCAGTCTACGGCATACCTTGATTTCGCATTAAAGTACTTTACACCTGTATTCATGTACTCCTTTCTCTATTTTTGCCACATGTAAGAAAAACTTGTTATATTTGAATTTATACTTTGATTCCAGTGTAGAGAATACCTTGATTTCTCAGGATAATACTTTATATGCATGAACCTGTACTCGAACCTCTATATTTCCACGCATGGTCCGTAATATTCGATACGAATAACTCGGTATTGTTGAACGACACATCTACTACAAAGTTGATTAATTTATGAATTTAAGTGAAATATACATCTTACTTAGGAAGTAAATTTAATGTGCTATTGATCAAACTTATCTCAATACAATAATATTGCACTTAAATCCATACTTAAGTCAAGATGGACATAGAAAATCTTTTCAATATTCTATTTTAATCTTCCGAAATGTTATAGTATTGCCATGCTTTTGAATAATGTCTCATTCATGTACATGTGTTTTCAAATATGTATGGAATTCCTAAAAAGAATACCAATATTTCACTTAAAATCCTAGTTCAATAGCTTTGTCATATGAAATATTATGGTATTGACATAAGTATGATCAATAGCTCTTTAAACGTATTTCCCTATTAAGATGTATATTTCACATAAGTTAAAAGTTCAATCAACTTTATATTAGATAATGATCAACATACCAAGTTATTCGTGTCAAATATTTGATCAATTATTCAATCACACATGTGGAGTACGTATAAGAAGATATAGAGTATTATTATGTGAAATCAAGGTACGCCGTATACTGGCACAAAGTATAAATTCCAGTTAAATAAGTTTTTCTAATATGTGGGTTAAATAAAGAATTGAGTATAAAAATACAGGCATCCAGTACTATTTTGCAAAATCAAAGTACTCTCAAACGGAATCAAAGTATAAAATCGAACATATAGAGTTTTTTTATATATTCTTTATTATTATAAAATAAACCACGTGCATGTCAAGAAAAGTTCCCTGACACTCGTGAATTCCAAATATAAATTCCAATATCACATTTATTTTTAATATATTTTTATTACAGACCATGCCTAAAAAATAGAGAATCGAGTACAGGTTCATGCGTCTAAAGTATTACTCTGAAAAATCAAGGTACGCCGTCGACTGGTACAAAGTATAAATTCTAATAAAACAAGCTTTTCTAATATGTGGGTTAAATAGAGAATCGAGTACATGATTACAGGAATCAAGTACTAGTGTGCGAAATCAAGGTACTCTCAAACAAAATCAAAGTATAAAATCGAACATATCGAGTTTTTCTATATATTGTTTATTATTACAAAATATACTAGGTGCATGTCAAGAAAAGTTCCCTGTCACTCGTGAATTTCAAATATAAACTCCAAAATCACATTTATTTTTAATATATTTTTATTACAAACAATAACTGAAAAATAGAGAATCGAGTACAGGTTCATGCGTCTAAAGTATTCCACTGACAAATCAAGGTACGCCGTAGACTTTCACAAAGTATAAATTTCAATAAAATAAAATTTTCTAATATGTGGGTTAAATAAAGAATTGAGTACATGAATACAGGTATGAAGTCCTAATGTGCCAAATCAAGGTACTCTCAAACGGAAACAAAATATAAATTCCAACATATCGAGATTTTCTATATATTCTTTATTATTATAAATATATACGGCGTGCATGTCGAGAAAACTTCCCTCTAACTTGTGAATTCCTAATATTAACTCCAATATCACATTTATTTTTAATATAATTTTATTACAGACCATGCCTGAAAAATAGAGAATCGAGTACAGATTCATGCCTGTAAAGTATTACTCTGAAAAATCAAGGTACGCCGTCGACTGGTACAAAGTATAAATTCCAATAGAAATAAGTTTTTCTAATATGTGGGTTAAATAGAGAATCGAGTACAAGAATACAGGTTTGAAGTCCTAATGTGCGAAATCAAGGTACTTTTAAACGAAATCAAAGTATAAAATCCAACATATCGAGTTTTTCTATATATTCTTTATTATTACAAAATATACCACATGCATGTCAAGAAAACTTCCCTGCTTGTAATGACCCGCAATCTCCAAGTTCAAGATTAGCGCATTTATCGGAATTCGGACCGTTTACGGTCCCGACGTCTTTCACAATTGCACGTTTCCCAACTCTTGCATTTTAAATATTTTTATAAATCATTGATTTGGCATTTAAAACCCAAGGCATTAATTAGAATTTAATTTGCATCGTTTTGCCACTAATTAGGGTCAATTTGGTAAATTTATATTTATAGCTCGTTTAATTTAATTTAGTAATTTAACGGTGTACATTGGACTGGGGTACAATGTAATAATGCATATTTTATCGAGGTTCCAAATATTTTCATAAGATTCTAAATAGTATTCATTAAATCATATTTTCAAGAAATTGTATTTTTCACCCAAAACTATTTACACTTTAGCCCAGCCCGGAATTAACTTTTCATAAACTCATGAATTTTAATAAAACGAACCTCAATTCTTATTAAGCATTTAATTTCGGTCATTTTGACACTAAGTACGCCTAATTCCGACACTTTACACTATTTGCACATTTTTCGAGGATAGGGTATATTATGCAATTATTGAAGAATGTGGGGCAGAATTGAAAATTGAGAGAGAAAGAGCAACAACGCGTGAACCCCCTTTCTCCAAAATTGGGGATTTTGCAATTCTTCACCGATTGAAGCAAATGATATATGGAAATCGATCGTCTCGACGAGAGGAACACATTGGTACTATTATTGTGGCGATTGGAGCGACGGTGGAGGCGCTGTGGCGGCGAGAAGGTGGCACGACAATGAGCTCCTCGTCGGAGGCTTTTCCGATCACGGCGAGGCTTGGGCTTGGTCGGAGATGGAAGCTCTCGGCGAGGGGAGTCTTTTGGCAGTGGTCTCACGGCCTAATTTGGCCGGACGGCGGCAGATCGAGGAGGAGACGGTGCGGCGATCAATGGAGGATTCCGGCGACTCCAGGTGGCATCTCGATGGCGCAGCACCGTGGCTGGAACGGCCTTGAAGATACGAAACTTTTGGCACCGGTCTCAGGCCCTAACTCGACAGGACGGCGGCGCGTAAGCGGCGCGCGGGCGGCACACAACCGAGGTACCACCGAAGCTACCTCCGGCCACCATTTTCAAAGTGCTTTATATGGATTTCAATCTTCTCGACATGGGTAATCCGATTTCGAAGTCAATTTCGTATTTCGTTGAGCAGATTTTCGTTAATTTCGATTCTTGGATTCTAAGGTTTTGGAGCTTCAAAGTGAAATTAAATTCCGATGGATGATCCGATTGAGAAACGGTTTTGAGAGAAGTGACGGGCTCGTCGAGAGGAACATTTCAGTATAAGGGTTCGACCATCGGAGGTGGTCCGGCGGCGGCCCGATGGTGGTAGGCGGTTTTCCGGCATTTTGGCACTGTTCCGGCGGGAATCTGGTGACAGAATCTTCGGACAGATCGTGCCCCTCGATGCAACGGTTCTAACGGCGCTGGTATTACTCGAATCCGACTTGTCATTTGTCTTTTATCGCATTTTTTGTATTATTATGTTAATTTGTAGCTTTTGAACTATAGCTTATAGCTTATAGCTTTTGAGCATGAATAACTTGTATCCTAGCTTGGCTTAATTATATAAATTGTTGAATATGGTTGTCGTATGATTGTGTAGTCGATCGGATGGGTTCCGATTCGATTAGGCTAGAGATAGGCTTCGATCTTAGCTTGTTAGCTTTTGAGCTTTTGGGAAAAGCTATAAGTTGTACTTTAATTGTTGTTGATTTAAATGAAATATACATGTTTGATGTTTAATTGCAAGCTTAACCCCTGGTTAGATTATGCTTAAATGTTATTATTAATTAAATGTTAATTGTTATTCGTTTATTTAATTATTGCATGCTTTGGATAACTTGACCATATTGCCCCTACTTGTTTTCTTATGTTTAAATGTTGAATGAGTGTCCTTAAGCATGTTTGTATTTTGATAGCCGAGCGTCAGTGTCTGTTTTCTTGTTCGTGTCAGACATTCATCCTCTAGACCCCGTGTTTTCAGGTGGGATCTCTGAGGGAGAATCATACATGTTGCTTGCTTGTTTTTCTCATTTGTCGAGCTACAGGTAAGGGTTTAAAACGCTTTCAACTGGGGCAAGATCATAGATATACATAGGTTTGCGAAATAAATTATTATCCTGCCTTTTCTTCTTGCTTTTTGTTCCTGCCTTTACTATTTCCTTATATGCTTAGTCAAACCTTTTAATAGCAAAACCTATATGTATAATATTTTACAAATATTTTCAACTAAAGGCTAGGAAAACCCATTTGTTTTAAATGCGAACTTTCGTCTCTCGACCTCGCAAATATAACCTTGTCTCGAATAGCCCCTTTGGCCTCCCACACCCTGATTCCCTATTTTTGAATGGCCCTTTTGGCCACCTAAATTGTTATTGATTTCAAAAGCGAGTCATGGACTGGATCATGACTTTGGGGCCTAGGAGTTATACAGGAGGTGAGCCTGTAGACGAGCGTCTAGGGCAAATCCCGATGTGTACTCTAGGTATTGACTTAGGCCGGTCGGGAGGTTTGACTGACCTATGCGACGGTAGCGTCTTGAGCGTTTCCTTAAATTGTGTACGTTAGCGTTGTGGGGCACCACTCGTTTCCTTAAATTGTGATTGGATCGTGACTTTTGGTGGTGAAGTACTTGACTACATGCTTTCATGCTTTTCTTGGTTGGGAGTTATAAGGAGAGGGCCCGTTCTCTCCGGGACACATTATTGCATGATTTATTGCATTATTTACTTGTCTAATTGATTTACGGCTTTCGTTACAAGTCGAAGCACATTCCAGTTTTCTTCATTCAGCATATGTATTTCCCTATATATATATAAAACCCAGAAGCGTGGCTCGAACTTGCTCAACTTAAGCCTTATTTATTGTTCAAACTATTTAGTTGAATTACGAGCCGTTTTTACTTATCATTTCCAACTTATTTATGCCACGTCTTTCGAACTTGTAACGGCCTCATGACTCAACTAATATCATTTCAAAATGATCGGCTTGACCTTATGTGCAAATGTTTTCAAAGGATCCGGTTCGTCAACCTTTTGTGTTTTCAAATAAAGCCGAACCCGAATGTTGCTTTGTGTTATAGTATTACAACTTATATTATTGTATGTATCTTTATCAAAACGAGTAACATTCACCCCTTTTTGGTTTTAAACGATAAACGACGAACTGTGATCAATACCTATATTGTATTACCCCCCTTACTGAGTATCCTTTATACTCACCCCTTCTATTTTGGTTCTTGCTTCAGGTAGACAGGTGGCGATGTCACCTATCTTGTCAGTTGGCAGCAGCAGGTCTAGGTCGGCTCTTGTCTCTTGTCTTGTCAATGTCCCAACAACAGTCGAGTCTTTACTTTATGAATTGATTTAGCTTATTGTATTTAATATTATGATTTATTTTCCGTACTTACGTGCCCCTGATGTGGGATAGATAGTTGAGCCGTGGATGGCATTAATTGGATATTTACTTTGGAATTGTTTTATGAATTATGTTGCCATGGATGGCTTTTATGATTAAATTGTTATTCTCTGAAATCGCTTCCGCACTATTCTGATTATTGCTGTTGTTGTTGGGGCGTCGTCATGCTGTTGCCGGAGTTTGATCGAGTGATTGTCGTTCACCGGGATAGATTTTCGAATGGGGTACCTTTACCTCGTTTGGGAGTTCATCTCGGTGCGGATGTGGTGTCCTTTCTCGTCATACGGAAAGGGGCGCTACACTGCCACTCGTGAATTCCAAATATAATCTCCAATATCACATTTATTTTTAATATATTTTTATTACAGACCATGCCTGAAAAATAGAGAATCGAGTACAGGTTAATGCGTCTAAAGTATTACTCTGAAAAATCAAGGTACGCCGTAGACTGCCACAAAGTATAAATTCCAATAAAATAAGTTTTTATAATATTTGGGTTAAATAGAGAATCGAGTACATGAATACATGTATGAAGTCCTAGTGTGCCAAATCAAGGTACTCTCTAAATCCAACATATCGAGTTTTTCTATATATTCTTTATTATTATAAAATATACCGCGTGCATATCGATAAAACTTTCCTCCAACTCGTGAATTCCTAATATTAACTCCAATATCACATTTATTTTTAATATATTTTTATTACAGACCATGCCTGAAAAATAGAGAATCGAGTACAGGTTCATGCGTCTAGAGTGTTGGGATTCACGCACCCCCGGGGTGCAGTGGAAGTAGTA
Organism: Verbena officinalis; assembly: GCA_958496215.1. Lineage (NCBI taxonomy): Eukaryota > Viridiplantae > Streptophyta > Magnoliopsida > Lamiales > Verbenaceae > Verbena > Verbena officinalis. The sequence continues at coordinate 24,377,293 of OY292390.1, read as the reverse complement.
GATTTCAAAAATTTTACAGTGAATATTCATCCAATGAATATGTTACTTTGAAACGTTTATACATTATAAAGAAGTTCACCTTTACGCACTCCTTTTGTAGTAGATAAGGAACGAAGGCTTTCCAATGCCTCTGGCCACTCCTCCAACGGCGCTGGCTTCAAGATCCAACAAGGTTTCGATTTTCAACCGAAATCCTCTGAAGATAGTCCACGGCTTCTCGCAAGCAATCTCGTATCTCTTAATTCCTGCTAGGGAACGAAGAACGATTGATTATCTTTTTGATTAAGTCTTAGAGAGTAAGACTTAATCTATGAAGTGAAGAAAGTCAATTCTCTAAGGGAGAGAGAGAAAGAGAGAAAGTGGCGTGAGAAAGAAAGGAGAGAAAAAACAGAAAACTAGGTTTTTCTGATTGTGTTGATTCTTGAGAATGAATTCTTATTATTACGTAAAGAACTAATCCAATGGCTATATAAAACCCATAAAGGGCCGAAAATTCCAAGCCCATGAAGGACTTGGATTTTCGGCCATCACCTCCTTTTGGGACTAAGATTTAGGCCTTTTCAAAAGGCCCATTAAATTTAATACTAGATTAAATTATCGTAGCTCAATTTTCTATCTCCTAATTAGAATTGGATTAATCTTTTATTTCACTTTTGGGCTTTATTTTATTCCAAATAAACTTCAAGCCCAATTTAATATTAATTCCTAAATTAATATTTTCTTTCTCAGTTTGATTTAATCCAATTAAATTCTTTCAATTAACTTTTGGGCTTCATTCATTCCAAATAAAATTCAAGCCCAATTTAATATTAATTTCTAAATTAATATTTTCTTTCTCAATTTGATTTAATCCAATTAAATCCTTTAATTACTCTTAATTAAATTCTCCAAAGTTAATTAACTATTAATTAACTACTTCAATTTTGAATTAAACCAATTAATTCAATCCAACAATCCACATTGATTTGATAATCTTATTTGCCTTTGGAAGTCATTGTGTGACCCCTCAGGTTCATCAACAAGACAGCAGTAGAAACACATTCTAAACGTCACGGTCATATCTTTAATTGAACCCTTTTTAATTTAAAGAAGGTTTGTGAGTCAAAACCCATTTGATCTCACAAACTCATTTCTACAGACCATGGATGACGTCTAGCAACGTGTCCATGGCCACCCATCATTTGATGAAGCGGTGCTTACCTTTCAGCCTCATGATCTTCGTGAGATACGATCATTCTATCATCCAATTCCCGATTGAGACCTAGGGTATGGGAAATAGAACCCCAGTAGTCTTCAATGCTATGAATTATATTCCTATAGTAATTCCATTTGATCTCATACTCTAGGAACTCTTTCCTAGTTGAAACCAACCATACCTTGAAAGGATTTAATGGTGGAATGTACTACAATAGAACTCATAGGAATTCTTCTTGTTCTTGCAACAAGTGACAGATTCTATATTGACCCTCACAGCCTCCATGCATGACTCGAACATACCCAATGTACAGCTTATGTGAAACTCTAGGGATTCAGCAATACACCAAAGTATGCCCCAGTCATACACAAGGCAACCATGGAGTCTCAAGTCTAAGGATTAGTTAGACACGATCATGGCTAGGGAAACCCTCCTAATATCTAAGACTCTATATGAGTCTTAACTCATTTAGGCATTCCCGGCGGGATCCTCAGTGAACTTAATCTCTATTAAGCACCCCCATATGCATAGTAGGGTCCTAATGTCATGAAATGGGACACACTTTCATAAAGCTATGTCATATGAGCAAGTCTCAAATGAGCCTGGTCGACATCCCCTGTGCCTTTTAAACTCTTCGACTTGGAGTGTTTTAGATCACACCGTTGGATACTTATTTCATGGCCCCCATCAAATGGTGAAACCAAGTCCCTTAGCTTATTGTGATCTTAGGGTTTCATCCATACACAAGAATAAATAATATGCAACTACTTATAAATGTAATATGATGAATTTGGCCGAAGTAGTATTGGACGACTACTAGCGTCCTTCTATTATAGTTCACTTGATTGTTCTACTCTGGAGTTTTATGGAAATGCCTTAAACAGTTAGGCTTTCCAGGGCACAACTCCAACATAAAGTATTACTCTGAAAAATCAAGGTACGCCATAGACTGCAACAAAGTATAAATTCCAGTAAAACAAGTTTTTATATGTGAATCAAGTACAAGAATACAGGACTAAAGTACTAATGTGCAAAATCAAGGTTTTCTCATCAGGAATCAAAGTATAAAATCCAATATAACGAGTTTTTCTATTCAATCAGAAAAGTGACCAAATTTAACACGTCCCAAACATTATTCAACTTCAATGCAGTCTAAGTAATATTACATGCCAAAACCAAAAACATAAAATTCGAACAGAAAACACAAAAGCACCCTACATCAATCGAGAAATCACAAACCAGACCAATATTTAGTGAATTACTTTTATGTGACACTCGATTCTTCATCAGAATGCTCTTTTTCTTTAATCGTTTTGGCATTCACCTTTACCATTACGTCGATAAGTCTCAGTTTAAGGATCTCGTGCAAGTGGATCATGTTAGAGACATCCTTATCACTGCACAAATCGACACAATACCCTGTTTGATAAGGAGCAACGACATATCTCAAATCATAGCTGATTGTGGAGATTTCAGGCCATTTTTTACGGATAATTCGATAAAAACATGCAGAGTGAGGTTAGGATCAATCAAGAATACGTGAATGTCGGAATAGAATAGGACACTAGCCAAAAGCATTGATTCATCCATTATTCAAGCAATGGACACACAAGTTGTTCGAAACATAATTGTTGAAAAAATGTGGGAATTAATCACTACTAGAAAATCTGTCTTTCGTAACGCTCTATAATGACGCTTTTTAAAAAGCATCTCAATAACAATCCAATTGTGACCCCTTATATAAATTCGTCACAATAGTTATAATTTATTATTATTATTTAACTATTTATTTATTTGAGTAAGTATAAAGAGACGCTTTTATATAGAGCGTCATAACAGGTGATATATATTGTGACGATTATTATAATAGCGTCATATTAAATTATTTTTATTTTAATCTTAATTACAACATTATATGTTTGTGGAATGGCGGAAGAATTTAGCGCCTAAATCTTTCACCAAAATAAATTTCCCAAAATTTTTGCGGGCTTTTATAAAGAAAACAATAACAAAACCCTAGATAAAACACAATTTATCTTCTTCAAACCTAAATCTCAGATCTTCTCTGCTTCTTCCTCATCACACAATCAACAAGCTCACAATCCCAAAACAAAATTCATCCCACAGACTTTGTCGCCCTCCGCCAAATCAAGAACTCCCTCACCGACGTCCCCTCCGGCGGCGCCGCCCAATTCTTCTTCAGCTGGGACTTCTCCGCCGCCTCCGTCAACCCCTGCTCCTCCTTCGCCGGCGTCACCTGTTCCGCCAATCACCGTGTCACCATTCAGACTTCAGAATGTCGCTGATTATGCCTCCCAAACGCATCTAATTTCTTGTTTGAAATTTCATATTTATACCCGCGGCCAGCTATTGTTCTCAAAATGTCACAGATCTAAATCATATGGGAGGGGATCCCATCCAGATCTAAGGTACTGAAATTAAAAATAGGGTGCACCGTATTGACTTTAACACCATTTTAACAATTATATAATTTTAGTTTTGGTTTCAGATCGAATTGACAAGAACCCACTTTACTTCCTTCGTTCTTGGCAAAGCATAGGGTTTTTAACATTTACCAGGTGTGCCCCTTTCTCACACAGCTCCCAATTAAGATTCTGACGTAAAAGGCAAAAAATCCAAAAATTCGCGAGGAAATCAGCAGGGTATAGAGATTGATTATTAATTTCAGTTAATTTAATTATTTGGAAAGTATTTATTTCGTATAAGTTTTTCCTTTACTGATTGTGATATCTTAATGCTGCCAGCTCTGAGGGCCTTTTTCCGTCCTTGTTTGGACAGTTACATCTTAAAAAGCATAAAAAATTTAGCACGAAGATTGATTGAGTTTTCTTGGATTTCATCTATGTTTCTGTCTGTTCATATTTATGCTTTGCTCTCTGGCAGTAGTCTGGCTTGAGATATCTAATTAGATGGTTGTAGTATTATTTGATTTTTCATCAATTTTGCAATCTAATTGTATATATTCTCTAATCATATTACTTGTCGTTGCTTAGGTGATTTTTTTGTTACTATATCTCTAAGAAGGATGTACCGCATGGTGCAGCTATTACTACTATAGATACATTTGAGTAGATAGGAGGGATTTTTTTTTTAATTTTGTTATTTGTCTTCTACATTTGAAGAAAAAGTTCTGAGATGAGTTTCATATTGAACATTAACAAGTGTTCTACAGGCTTATAGACATGATTTTTTATTGGAGTTTCTAGCATCTCTAATACAAAGCTAGCTTCCGAGACTTCACATCTTTTATATTTTCATTATTGTTTGCAGTTCAAGACCATAAGTGGGGCAAACTTGGTGAGATGGGCCTTATCTACGCTTCAGAACAGCGTGTCATCAGGCACGTTATTTTTGCATTTTGTTGATATAGTGTCCATGTGTATTCAGGTAATCACAATACCTTAATAGAAAACCATAGTATATGAAATAATTTTGATTTGGGGATTGAAAAAAAATTACCTTAGTCTTTATGCATCTGAAATAAATCAGCCCAACCTCAAATGTCTGAAAGTGTTGAAGCTCTGCTGTTAATTCAGTTTTTAAGTTATGCTCAAGATCTTAGTAACATCTGATAGCAACTCCTGGAAGTGGAATATTGATATTTTCTCTGTTTTTTGTTAGAGATGAATGAATATTGGACATGGAAATTGATATGATTGTGTAGTTGTGATTGTTAGTAATTCCATAATGATGTCAATCTGATGATTTATTCTTTATATCTTTTTGCTCTTTTAATGTATATGAAACCAAATGCTATTTTCCACTTTAGCAATTAACTGAATATATGGACAATGTTATGTAAATTATTAGTAATGTTATTAGTTTGTGACTCTTCTATTAGGAATTTGTCTCTTGATCAGGTATATTGTATTCTATCGTATACAAGTAAAACTTGACTTTTTGATTGTAGGTTTTTGAAATGGACATTGCTAATAGTTGCTGCATTGCATCAGGACTTTGAAGTGTTGTTTTTAAGGAACAAGGCCACATGACAATAAACATAGATGTTTAGATTTGTTACAACTTTTCAACATTGAGTAAAAGTTGTTCTATTGCTCTATATTGCTGATGAAATAGTTAGTACATCTAAAGCTGCTAAGTTATGAGATTTTTGTTCAAGATACATCAGTTAGCTACTTGTGAAAATGGAATTATTGTCATTTGTTGGGGATGAATAGATATTGAATGTTAAGTATTTTGGAAGTTAAAATGATTCTAAGTTGTTACTATTGATTTTAGCTTGTAATTGTAGATAATGTCACTATTTTTTATTTATTTATTTATTTCACTATTTTAAAGTGAAATATGAACAAATTAATAATATGCTAGAATTATTGTGATGCTTGGAGTCGGTCATAATAATTCTAACGTGACGCTTGTAAACGTCATCTAAAATAGTGGTTTGTGGTAGCTGGAAACTTAATATGTGATATTATAAAGCGTCACAAAACCAACTGTTTGGTGACGATTTTTTGCGTCATTATAACCTTAAACTTGTGACGCTTCGCAACGTCACAACATGATATTTGTCACACCTACCTATGTGACGCTTTTGTTTAGCGTCACAAAATAAAAAGCGTTACAACATCCTTTTTTAGTAACGCTTTTAGGCGTCACGAAAGATAGATTTTCTAGTAGTGAATTGTGAAAAAATGATTAGAATTATCTAAAAAAGAAAACATAATATACATATTTCATTGACAATAGTGAAACAAATTGTTCAACCCACAAAAAGGAAACAATTAACCTTACAATGAATGAACCCTAATTGTTACGTACCGGGAAGAAACGGGAATTGGGGGACTGAGTAGAAGCGGAACAAGAGAGGCAGAAGCACAAAGACGAAGAACAAATTGAAAGAAGAAAGTAGAAGCTGAAGACTTCCTCTTCTCTGCTTCGTCCTTAGATTTTCAGACGTCGTCGGAAGAAGAGAAGAGGAAGACGATGAAGTTTTATTCTCTGGAAAAAAAATTAAAGATTTTCTGAAAATAGTTGAAAAGAAAATGAAAAAGAAAATAAATATAAAACAAATTATTTAAAATAAATTTTTATTTTTAAAAGTTTCTCATTTCATGTACTTTTGAGCAACACTTTTAAAAGTTGGTTCTTATTTCCATAAAGGATATTATAATGGATCTTATTCCTAGATTTTCGACATATATAATAGTTAGGCCAAGAATGGGCCTATGGTCAAATAAGCCCATAATCGATAAATTACGACACCGTTTATGTCTCGCATTGCAAGTTCCCCGCCCCCACAACATTTACAGAAAGCCTCACACAGATGAAGCGATGAACTCGAAAACGAAGTTCTTGGCTGCATTAACGAAATTCCCACTTCATAATCTTCACCAATACCACAATAACCAAAGTCCGTCTAAAATGGGTCAAAAACCGTTCGTTGGATCACATTATCGACGTCCAGACCGACATTAAAGCTGCCTGTCTGATAAAAGACGCTATAAACCGCTCTCCGACGGGCTACTTAACGTCAAAATCGCTTTTAGATTCTCAAAAGCTGCTAGGTCTCACCGTCCCAACTCTGCGCTTCGTCCGGAGGTACCCCACGCTGTTTGAGGAGTACCCTCATCCAAAGTACCCCTCTTTGGCGTGTTTTAAGTTGACCCAGTTGGGGAAGATGTTGCAAGAGAAGGAAATGAGAGTGTTTCAGGATTGTGAAGGAGATACCGTTGAGAGGCTTTGCAGGGTTCTGATGATGACGAGGAATAAGATGGTAAATATTATAATTCTTGTTTTCTTTATCCCCTGGTGTGTGTGTGTGGGTATATGGGGTATCTTTTATTCTATATATTGGGGTGTGTTTTAACTAAAGATTTAGCTTTTATAACCATTTTCACATCTTTTTGTTTTCTTATGTTTTTGTAAATTTGAATTAAGAATCTTTTTATCATTTCCGTATGAATCTGTAAAATGAAGAGGATGAATTACTTTGCATTGTTAGGAGCTGATTTGAAATCATGTAGAATGTAACCAAGAAGAAATCGTGGAAGAAAAAGCATTTTGTTTCTCCTTCTTAACTTAAAGCTAGTTATTAGTTTCATCAGTAATTCGGTGCTCATAGCTAGGATTGTAGTTGTTATCTTCCATTCTTCTGTCAAAGAAAGAGGATTGGCATATACGAATTGGCTTGAGACCTGAATGTTCAGATGGGAACCTATGCTTGTTAGCAGATTGTCGATAAATGTTGTTTCTGATTATTCTCTTTTATTCGTTTAGCTCTCTATTTTATAAACCAGCTCTTTTGGGTATTTAGATGGGGTTATTCATAGAGCAAAAAAAAGGGATTTTACGAACTCTTTGTATTTTCTTTTTATCTTCCTTAAATCTAGCTTTGTAATTACTGATGCTTTTATATTGTTCCCAGCTCCCTTTGCAAGCTTTACATCCATTGAAATGGGACTTAGGATTGCCCGACGATTTCGACAGAAACTTAATAAAAAAGTATCCCAATCATTTCCATATGGTTAAGTCAACTAATGGATTGAACTGCTTGAAGCTTGCCAAGTGGCGCGAAGAGTTTTCTCTCTCTACATTGCAGAAGATGAACGAGAGGAACATAGGAGAGAACATCGAGGGCAACAATGTAATTTCCGCCTATAGGGACTTCAAGAGAGGAAAAGCCGCCTTAGAGTTCCCAATGAGCTTCCCAAGAGGTTATGGAGCACAAAAGAAGGTTAAAGCATGGATGGACGAGTTTCAAAAGTTGCCTTACATTTCTCCTTACGAAGATTCAAGAGGAATCGACCCAAATAGTGAGCTTATGGAGAAAAGGGTTGTCGGGGTTTTGCATGAATTTTTAGGGTTGACTATTTACAAGAAAACTAAGAGAAATTATTTAAGGAGCTTGAGAGAGGAATTGAATCTTCCACATAAATTTACAAGAATATTTACGAGATATCCTGGGATATTTTACCTCTCTTTGAAATGCAAGACTACAACTGTGGCTTTGAGAGAAGGGTACCGTAGGGGAAGATTGGTGGACCCCACATCCTATTGCTAAACATAGGGATAAACTTCACTATGTTATGAGAACGGGGTTGATTTATAGGAGTAAATCTGCTGATATGTTTGCAAATCTTGACAATTTAGTTGATAATGTAGGAGAAGATGATCAAGGAGAAGGAGAAAGTGAGGAAGAAGAGTTTGAAGTTTGTGATGGTTCAGAGGATGAAATTGGCTCGGATGAGGATTAGAGTTGGATGTAATTGCATATTGTGGAAGTGGTAGAAGATGCGATAATATGAGTTTATGAGGTAAAAAATTCCTCTCTAGTTTCTGCAAAAGTGTTAAAAGATGAAACTTCTGCATCTGTTGGCATCTTGGGTCCAAAAGTTCTTGGCCGGTTCATCAAAGTATCTACAAAATATAAGGGATAATTACCAACTACCCCTGAGGTATTCGCCTAAATACAAACACCCCATGAGGTTTCAAAACTTATCAACTATCCCATGAGGTTTTACTCTCTCTCGCAAACTTCACCAACCATTAGTAACAAACCTCCATTTTGAAATGAAGGGTAATGTTGGTTTTTCAAAAATCAATCTTTTCTTTTTTTCTTTCAGCTCTTTCGGTCAAGGACAACATGGTAATTTCTAAAACCTCTTGAGTTTTTTGTATTTAGGTCAATACCCTAAGGGGTAGTTGTAATTATCCCTAAATGTAAAATTTCCTTTTAAAGTCAACATTGGAGCTGAATATCTATGTATAACTTCATTCTAGTTCTACTACGGAAGCATTTTTACTCGTAGCTTGAAAGTAGCCTATTTTTTGTTCAATTAAATATGCTTGAATCTATGCAGATTTGCTCTTGTAATCCCAAAACGGGAAAATTATTCTGAGACTCTGGACTTTGTTGAAGAAAAGTGAAAATTCATAAGGAATTTATTTATGAAATGTTTGTATCTTGGGGAGTATTCTTCGGCCATGTTTGATTCAACATATTATAAGCATCGAGTGTTTTTACTAAAACAATCAATGTAAGTAAACGTACAAATACATTGCTAACAGGCTCGAACTCGGCTTGAAGCTAATATTGAGCTCGATGAAACTCGAATTCAAGTCGAGCCAGGTGAGCCAAAATTCATGTCAAGCCAGTTTGAGCTCGGCTCACCGGGCTCAGCAAGCCGTTGTGCACCCCTATGCCCAGATGGTAAAAATAAGGCTATGCATATTGGCAACATGGGGATATTTTTATCTACATTTTATTCCATTCTTCTCTTTCACTGTTCATCACTTGCGCAATCACTTATTGAACATTACAAAAATTATGTTTTGGCTCATTTATATGGCAACCGCACTGCAAATATAATTATACTGAATCACAAAGCAAATAAAAAGAGGCACGATATCATGCATAAATCTAAAGCTGTCAACACCTACAAAATCATCATCACGTTCATACAAAAATAGAAAGTTTAGTATCAAATTATCAATGTGTTAACACCTACAAAATCATCATAACAAGATATCAAATTTGGAAGCTATCCAGCATCCACCACAAACAGATTGAAACAACAAGATTTTCAACAAGGGATCAAAACCCTAATTGTCAGCAATCAAAAACTATATACTCTACCATGATGACACCTCTCCCGTAATCCCCAACCGGATTACACTTACACACGTTAGCATTTCAGCAGTTACAAAAACAAATATCAACCATGTTTTTCTCAATTGACAAAAAGAGAAGCATCATAATCATCAGCTTTTGATGAAAAATATATATACTCTGCAAAATAACATTAAGCCATATAATTTTTTTTAAAAAACTTAATCCCACGCACTCGTCACCCCTGGACCATAACCTCCACCACCGCCATACCCCCCGCCGCCACCATAACTACCGCCACCACCATAACCGCCGCCACCATAATAGTCATTGCCGCCACCGCCACCACCGCCCCGATTAAAAGAGGAATCTCTTCTAAAATCACGAGCGCCGAACCGGCCCCCACCTCTCCTGCTTTTGCTTCCATACGAAGCCCGACTTGCAAACCGAGTCAACCATTCGGGTACTTCTTGATTTGCTTCTTGCATCAAATCAGCTAGTGATTTTGCCATTGACATGTTGTTCTCATTGAAGAATGCTGTAGCCAATCCCGTCTTGCCAGCTCGGCCTGTTCTTCCTATCCTGTGGACATAGTCGTCAATATCGTTGGGAAGGTCGAAGTTGATAACATGAGCAACGTGTGGGATATCGAGACCACGAGCCGCCACGTCAGTTGCAACTAATATTGGTGTATTTCCACTCTTAAAAGATCTTAATGCTAACTCTCTTTCCTGAAAAGAAAATTAAAAAATAATGCAAAGTATATAACAGCATGTTTTAGTACATATATACCTTTGAAATTCAAGTCATTACCAAACTAAAATAAATTTGAAGTATATGCCACACAAAATTTGAAGAAAAAGATGTTATAAGGATTCAAATTTAAATTCTCTCTATTTACCTGTTGTGTTCGATCCCCATGAATAGTAGTAGCAGGAAAGCCATTAAGACACAACCAGTGTTCCAAAGAGTCAGCTCCTTTCTTTGTTTCTACAAATACTAACGTAAGCATTTGCTGCACAAACCCAGAAAATAGGAATTTCTTAACATAAACTGAGAATTATATATAAGAACAATGGTGACAGTTTTGAAGAATACGAGTCAAAAAGAAGATATCAGAATTCCATTTAACATTATGTAGAGAAAAGTTATGACATACTGAAAAATCTAATTTTTTAGCCGACAAAACAAACACCAAAAAGATTTGTGATTAATTTCTCGACCAATAGAACATCTTACAATCAATGGTAAACAAGGTCTAAAATTTAGCCAGGAGCTGAAAATAATCAGAGTAAAAGATCAAGAAAAGTGGATTCAATATATTCAGCAGAACAGTCGAACTTACCTTCCCTTGAACTTCATTTCCCTTTTGAGCATGAAGAAGATCCATCAAATGGCTTCTTTTGTCACTCTCGTGAACAAACTCAACTCTTTGAACAATTAAGTCTGTGCTAGAACCAACTCTTCCAACTGTCAAAAAGATGTAATTTGAAAGAAAATCTGACGCCATTCTCTGCACGACAGACAACAGAACATTTCAGAAGATTTATCATTAATCTTGTGCCATTTTTCATGATATAACACCATCACCTCCATTTACAATATACTCAAAATGCTTAAGCAAACAAGCAAGCAAGGTAACAAGTCATACACAGCTATAAAATCATGTTACCCCTCTCCCAAAATTTGTATATCTTCATATAATTTTTAAGACCAAGATTGATGCATAATTGCCTTCCAAAAGAGCTCGTTTTCATTATTTCATTATAGATTACCACATTTATGTGTGTGGCAACTTTTTTAGGAAATTCTTATAAGCTCCAGAATTAAGATGTTAGAAGTTTATAAGCTTTTTTAAAATAAGTACCTCCCTGACTTATCTTTTTAAGATCTTAACAAACTTCATTTAACTCTGACCATACTAATTGCAGAATGGCCATTACTAACACTTTTTAAGCCATATGGTCTTATTCTATCCAAAGACTTTAAGGAAACATATTTGCTCAGATATAACTAATGGAAACCTCAGAGGGCACGCCTCGACTATATATGGTTCCAGGAGACCAGGACAATTGAGTGGAAGCGGAGGGAAATTAATTAATGATAAAAATAAAAATAATAAAAGATATATATTAAAAACCTGAATCTCTTTGGGGAAGGTGGCACTGAACAGCATTGTCTGTCTTTCACCGCGAGGAGGCATATCCATCTGTTGTACTATTTTTCTGATTTGAGGCTCAAAACCCATATCCAGCATTCTATCTGCCTCGTCAAGAGCTAAATATCTTATCATTTGTAATGAAACTTTGGCTCTCTCAAGCAAATCAACCAATCTCCCAGGAGTTGCCACCAGAATATCAACTCCCCTCTCAAGTTCTCGCAGCTGCACCACAAATTATTGGCACTTAGGCACCTATAGAGGCTATAAATAGTAACAGCCCTGGACTGGTGTGAATGCATGTGCGGAGGGAGAGAGAGTTGTGTAGGACATAGAAAATATATATTTAACACATATATCATCTTGTATTTAAACTTTGACTTTACATATATATGTGTGATATATGTACCAACTTTTACGACCACTCAATTTGTAAATGAAAAAATTACAATATTTGACTACTTCTTTAATTTTATAACCAAATCCTATACAAATTTATACTTTTCACCGGAGTCAATAAAGACAATTATTGTCATAAATTTACAATTTTATATACATTTATGTATATATACATTAAATTGTTTTCTCTTACTCATGGAGGTCAATTGAGACCCCAGAGTTGTGCGTAGCTTCGCTGGTGGCCACAAATGGTTAACCTTTTTTATGTTAATGTGGTAAGTTATCTCATTTCCAAGTTTAATAATACTCTTATACAATCATTTATGATTTTACCCCGTCTACCTTCGCTCCTTCAACATAAAATGACACATAAATAAACCATTTAGAAACCACAAATGGGGACAAACAAACATAAAAAATAAAAAGAATACACACCTGCTGATTAATTGGCGCTCCTCCATAAGCAACAACTACTCTGACCCCAGTTTGGTATGAAAATTTCCTAGCTTCCTCGTGTATCTGCAAACGAATGCAACATAGTCGTCACACTTTCCTACATAGAAGTAATGAATTTCCAAAATAGACACAATTTTCCTAGACAAAAGTAACGAGTTTCAAAGATATACACAATCTCCCACATAAAAGCAATGAATACTAAAATATACACAATTTTTCTACATTAAAGTAAAGAATTTCCAAGATATACACAATTACCCAAATAAAAGCAAAAAAATTCTAAACTATGTCTATACACAACTTTCCTCCATGAAAGTAAAAAATTTCCAATATTTACACAAATTTCCTACATAAAAGTAAAGAATTTCCAAAGTAGACACAATTTTCCTACATAAAAGTAAACAATTCCCAAAATATACACAATTTTCCTACATTAAGGCAACAAATCCCAATATTACTGTAGCATCAAATAACTACATAACTAAACCTAGATTAAATGGCAAGCTGACCTGCATCGAGAGTTCTCTTGTGGGTGAAAGAATAAGAGCTAATGGAAAAACAGTGCGAACTCCACGTGGCTTCTGGGGGTAATCGCCCCTCATAATTCCACCAATAATGGGGAAGCAAAAAGCAGCTGTCTTCCCCGACCCCGTCTGGGCACAGGCCATCAAATCCCGTCCCGCTAAAGAAATGGGAATCGCGTACCGCTGGACAGGTGTAGGTTTCACATACTTACACCTACGAATATTCAAATTGAGCGCATCACCTAAATCTATCTCAGCAAACGTATTGACAGGTGGTGGCACGTTATCTCCACTCGTCTCCACGGGAATATCCTCGTAGGCATCAAAGTTAAGGCCCGTATTCTCCTGCTCGTTAAAAGCAAGCTCCGTTTCAGTGTCCACATCAGCATCATTGCCAAAAGGGTTGACCTCCCGTTCCCTACCACCACCACCCCAACCACCACGTCCGCCACCCCAACCACCACGTCCACCGCCACCACCACCATACCCGGTACGTCCATAGTCAGACCTTGGACCACCCCATCGTGACCCACTAGTGGGGCCACCATAACCGGACCTATCATTGCCAGGTGGCGGTCCAGTAAGAGAAGCAGCAGGTGGTTCTGATGGAGGAGGTCTGTTCCTAAGGTGTGGAGGAACATAAGCAGGCTTAGTAGGAGCTGAAGCATTATCTGAAGATCCAGTAGCTACATTGTCCACAGCATCTGCCCATGAAGATTTCATTTTTTCCCGAAAGATAAATTATCCGAAAGTCGATCTCAGCCTAATACACAAAATCTACGATCCAGAAACTATTCAATATCCCAGTTTGAAAACCTGATTGAGAAAAATAAAATCAACGATATGAATTAGATCATGCATACAAACCGAAGCAATCTCAATCGAAAAAGGGGGGAATTCAATTCAATTCTTCACAAAGAAAAATGAGTATGAAATAGGAACCAATACAAAAGCAGGGAACAGGTAGTAAAGTGCAAGCAGAGATTTGAGGGTGAAATATTCAACGTAAAGAAACAGATGCACAGGTAGAAAAATATAATATCAAAGTATATATGTTTAGGAATCTCCGCCTTCCTCTCCCACTCTTTCTTCCAGCAAACCAACAAGGATTTGAATTCTCAAAACTTCAGAACTCAACAATTGTGATTGCGTCCGTACAATGTCTGAGCAAATAGGCATATGCATGTATGCCTAAGCATATTAAGAAATTCCAGTGCGTAAATGCAGAGAGTAGTGAAATGGAACCTGAGAGAGATCAGCAAAAGTTTGGTCCCTTGGCGTATCTTTCGTTTGAAAGACGAATTATGAAAACCCTAGCCAGAAAAAGGGGGAGAAAATATAGGAGTTAAAGAACACAATCGGACAATAGAGAGAAGTAAGCGGATTTAGGATTTTCTTACATCTAATTATTTTTTGGTTTTATTATGTTTCTCTCTTAACTTTTTGACTTTACTTACTACAAGTAAGTAGTAACTGTAATTCTGTAAAACATTTTTTTGTCCTCATTTTCTATACGAACTGTAAAACAGTTAAACGTACTTGTTTTTTCCCTACTCCGTGCTGTGGTCAAAAAGCGCGTTTAAGGTGGAAAACGAGACTCGGGTGCACATGGAAAAATTCAATTTATGAACTCTGAAAAAATATATTATCTAATCATCTAATGAATGATGTGGTCTAGAAAATTTTGATGAAATGATGTTCTTAAAATAGATAAAGCAGAATATAACTTATGAATAATAATTAGAGAAGACTTAAAACTAGTTACATTGTCAATGAAGTATGACTTGAGTTAATATCCACGGCGTATGGTTCTATTTCTAAAATTAATGAACCACTAGAAGACTTAGCATGTAAACTAGCTATATGATTGAGGTTGATAACCTAAGCTTGATGGAGACTACGGGTGGTAGAGCAAGAGTAGAGTTCTGAGGTGGCAATTCACACTTCCTAAGTCTTATCCGAGCTAGGAGCTAAAGCTCGAAGAATGCTTTGCTAGCCGACTTGGTAGTTCTAGGTTGAGTGACTAATGCCGAGGTGAGACTTGGCGTTATCTAAAATTTATTTGACTTGTGAAGTTAGAGATTGATAAAGACATTAAATTTCCACTTAGCTGAGTAGATCGAACGGGAGAATTAACGATACTTACTTTGTTAGCAAGTTAGTGGGCTTTAGTGGACTCATGAAGCCACACATGTATAGGGACTAAATTGATGTCATATCATCATTCATCCAAATAAACTTTTTCAACAATGTGAATCCTAAGTTAAGTTTTATAATCGAGTTGAGTGTTGTAAAATAGTTTGAGTTGTCCCTTAGTACGCATGTTTATGGACCCCTGTGTCAATCGAAAGTAACATTTTGGACCTTATTATATAAAATATATACTAAAAAACTCTTTGTTTACTAAACATTCGCAACGAGAACGTTATGTTAACCATTTGCACCCCACATAATGTAACTGATATAGTTTTTTTTTCTGTTAAATGTCTTTGTTAATTTGAATAAAAGTCTGAATTTATCGCAACCTTAAATTACATCTCTTATTACCCTAATTTTGACATTATGGTGGAAAAAAACACTAAATACCTATTATTTAATATTTAATAATTTATTTTTTCAGATTTAATATTTAAAATAATATCTATTTTTTATTAGAAATTAAATTAAACTTTAAGCAAAAACATTTTTTATTTTTCTTTCCCCTTTCTTATAATTAAGTATTGCAAAATAAAATTTACTGAATACTAAGGTCTATTTTTTCAATTATTTCATTGCTTATCCGATCACGTTTACAAGGTTAGTGTCGGTTTATATACATCAATGGTTCGAGAATCGAGATGATTCCCTTGTTTATTTGATATGCAGATACAAAGGGAGGGATGCTTGTGATTTCTGGAATAAGAACTACTATTGCGAGACTTGGATGAAGCTTCCGATCCACTTAATTTCGGATTATATCTTCTTAAAGAATTTAAAGGGGATGACCGTAAATATTGTCATGGCCTCGGCTAGAACTTATTCTAAGAAATTGACGGATACTATTGTACAAGATGTCGTCACCGGGAATTGGAGAAGCTCTGATATCAATTGCTCGGCTTACTACTCTAGCAATAACTCGCAACTTGTCACTGTGATGATGTTGATTAAATCTCATCTTAGCGGGAGAAGAGAAGCGAGAAGGTCCAGCGTGGCGAGTGCAAAACTCGTGTCCCTATTTGGGACGGCCGTTTATGATAGAGAGATTGATATGCATTTTGAGTTGTATTTTCATTCCTCTATTTTTATTGCGGTTGTTAACAGTAATACAGTATTGTTGTCTTTATCACTTTGGGAATTTCCCTGTTTGAGCTTCTTTTATATATGAGCAGCGGGGGGTGGGGTCTCGTTAATCCCACGGTCTGTTTTTCAACCGGTTCTGGTTAAAAAAAAAAAAAAAACTATTTCATTGTTTTCAAAATAATTTTACTATTTAAAAAGTATATTTTATAACTAAATAACAAACATATATGTTTTTATTTTTTATTTTAAATATTACAAAATTTGTGGAAAATTAAAAGAATTTATTAAGTCTCGTCTCCTTAGTGGGAGAAGAGAAGCGAGAAGGTCCAACTTGGCGAGTGCGAAACTCATATTCCTATTTGGGACGGCCGTTTATGATAGAGAGATTGATATTCATTTTGAGTTGTATTTTCATTCCTCTATTTTTATTGGATTGTTAACAGTAATACAGTATTGTTGTCTTTATCACTTTGAAAATTTCCTTATTTGAGCTTCTTTTATATATGAGCAGCGGGGGCCACGGTCTGTTTTTCAACCGGTTCCGGTTAAAAAAAATATATATATTTCATTGTTTACAAAATAATTTTACTATTTAAAAAGTATATTTTATAACTAAATAACAAATATATGTTTTTTCTTATTTTAAATATTACACAATTTGTGGAATATTAAAAGAATTTATTAGGAGGAAAATTGTGAATTCTTTAACAAAGGATTTTATTCTTATTAATATTTATTCAATTTTATTAGCATGATTTGATCAGAATTTCTAAACACAAAATTATCAATTATTTTTACATAAGAGAATCGGCTAAAAGTTCATTTTAAATACAAAATATTCTTACTTCTGTTTTAATGTAAAATCCCTCAACTGAGGGGCGAATGCATTAACTTAAATCAGCAATAATAAAGTCACGAGCAAAAAAGGGTACATCGCTCAAACTAACGCGGGCCGAAGCTGCATTTCTAGCTAAAACGTGAGCTATTTTATTAGCATCATGACAAACAAAAGCAAACTCACAATCACTAACACTACCAATCAAAGCACAAATATCAACTATCAAAATACCCAATGAGAAGAAATACTCCTACGTACCTTGAAGCTTCCTGATCAAGTTGAGGCAGTCACCTTCAAAAATCACTTTGGACCACCCAAAATCTCTAGCCAACCGAACTGCCTTCAAGCAAGCAACTGTTTCAGTAAACTCCGGGTTGTTATGTTCGAGCTCACGAACCGTTTCCCAACCCACACAAGCCCCCGAAGAATCACGACCAACCATCCCTACCCCAATCTCCTGCGACTCTTCGAATACCGCCGTATCGAAACTTATTTTGAACCAACTCGGAGACCGGTATAACCAATTATTAGGGAATGGTATTTGTACTTTAGTATTAAATATTCTAAAAGCTCTTTTCTCAAGAACTACAATTTTCAGATTGATATTTTCAAAATTCAACTTAAGGAATGTATTTTCATAGCATAAATTTGCAAAAACTTATGATAGTTTGTGCTTAGAATTTTCAAACAAATCATGCTTATAAAATTGAAAATAAACATTATTAAGAAGACAAACATTTCCAAAATAATTCTAATATGAAATTCTCAAATTTCGCCAATTAAATTATTCTAATTTTCCTCAAATTTTGTAATATTTAATAAACAAATATATTGTTTGAAATTTATTTAGCTATCAAAGAAGTTTTGTAAAATTTAATAATTTAATTTTTATTGTCTAACTCACAATGAAAATTTTATTAAAATTCATGATCATGAATTATTATTATACTAGAAATAACCCCATGCCAAGGCACGGGATACAACTTCAAAATAGATGATTAAAATTATTTACATTCATTTAAAAATTATAAGTTGATAAAATCCAAATCATAACTAATTCATTATTTATTAATCAACTAACAAATATTTAATTGATTATAAGATTAATTCTTGTCCCATAATAATAATAATAATAGTACAAAATATGAAATAATTACATTATTTTTTTGATACAAATTATAGTTGATTATATTATAAATAAAATTGTAAAATATTTTGCATTTAGTATTAGAAAATGATAAAAAATAACTTTGAATTCAAATTTTACCAATCACGAATTTATAAATAGAGATAGATGAATATTTTAAATTATTTTAATTTAAATTTGAAGGATAATAGTTGTTAAAAAAGATAATGACCTTATTGTAACTAATTTTATTAAATATTATCTTGACAAAAAGTAGAATGTAAAAATTCCATGCATATCCATCCAGGCATGAAAAATTAGATTCTTTTAGAAAAAAATAATCGTAAATATTTGAGTCTTGTAACCATAAATCTCAAAATATTTATTATACTATTATTTTATATATATATATATAGTATTTAAACTATCATATATCTATATATTATCTTTAGATTCTTTTAGATGATATCCATAATATATGGTATTTTAAAATAGTAAATTAGATTCTTTTAGATAAAAAATAGCGTAAATATTTGAGCCTTGTACCCATAAATCTCTAAATATTTGTGTATTTAAACTATCATATATATATATATATATATATATATATATATATATATATATATATATATATATATATATATATATTATCTTTGAATTCTTTTAGATAATATCCATAATAAATAGTATTTTAAAATAGTATTTATCTAATGACAGAATATTATCTTTGGATTCTATTAGATAATATCCATAATAAATTGTATTTTAAAATAGTATTTATCTAATGACAGAATATAATTCATTGAGGCTATCCACGTGGACGCTTAGGTGAATAGCCTCAAGGCTTCTGAGTTATTATCTATAGATGTCATATTCAAATCATTGTCTCTAAAACTGTAGAGCCCCGCTCTACAGCCCCTGAACCTGCACAGATTTCCAAGCCGAGAACGACGCCTCAACCCGAGAACCTATACAAGCCAACGGGTCTATCCCGACTCTTGGCAACAGCGGATCCCCAAAGACACAACAATTAAACAGTTTAGAATATAAGTAGCGGAAGCAAATTAAAACATAATAACATAAATGCCACTTCGGGGCCAATCTAAATATCTAATAACATCACAGCCCATTCAGGGGCAACATAAGTAATTAAGTAGGGAGTGAGGATCAGTATAATATTAAATACCAGCCCGAACCAAGAATAACCTAACGAGAGTATAGTAGACAACAATTAAGATAACGGCAACACCAAAAAGGCCTATCTATGAACTGTTGCCAATCCGACACGTGAGACATGTCGGTCTCTCAATCTACCTGAGGCATGAACCAATAAAAGAGGGTGAGTCAAAGAACTCAGTGAAGATATAGGTGGAGCAAGTCGAGTCACGCTTCCGGGTTTTAATAGAAAATACATATGCAATAAGGAAGACACCGGAATGTGCTTCGACTTGATTATTTAATAAAGTAATAAAGACAATAACAATAATAAGCAATAAATAAATATCCCAGCGAGAGTGGGCCTGTTCCTCCTTATTTCTTCTCAAGACATATAAAAACTCCATCTTCGGTGTCGAACCAGGGAGCAACCCGAGGCTCGACTATAGTGAATTTAAGGAAAGCGTGCAACACATGCAACACCCACCATCGCTCCCAACCGTGGCTATCAAACTCCTGACGGGCCACGATTGACGCTTAATTTTGGGAGAAGCACATCGGATTACACTCTGGACGCTCATCCCCAAATGCAACCTCCGGATACCATCCCGGGCCCTCATTAAAAGAAAAGTCCACAATTTTGCTCGCGTTACAAAAAGGGTTTGAGTGCCAAACGGGCAAGTGGGCAAGTGGTGACGACAAAGGGGGTAACTACAAGTTCCGTACGCGTCGGGTTGTACTGGCGCACTTCCCTAACGACTTTCCTCATAGACCCAATCCTAAGTCAAATCATCACATTGAAAGGAAAGAGTTACTTTCCCTTTTGGAAACAAATCGATTTTTGGTACTAATGTATAATTTGATATTAAATGATGTGTTGGTAAAATCATAAAAGTATATGCTCGAAATACTTAATACCAATAATAAAGGAATACGGGGATTTTGCAAGTATACATAGACATATATGTTCAAGCCCAGTTTAAATAATTTAAATCCTCACCTGGTGTTCCAAAAATAAAGCCTAGCAGCTACAACTCACTGCTCACCGACCTCTGACTGATCTGTAGACAAGACAGGACCTAGACGAATTAATAACGACTCTAAAGCGCAAATAAGCAATTATTTGATGAACGGCTAATCAAATGAATCAACAAGCATGCATATGCCAATAATAATATTTATGGAAGCTACCACGTAAATTTCAAATAATTCCGACAAGTTTCCAAAATTGCATATACGTAAAATTGCACTATTCACAGTCTGAACGGGGTCAAAATTCAACAAACATTTCAAAATATTAACCTACAACTTAAAAGGGATCTATCGGTGAAATCGGTATAATTTTTGGAGTCCGTATGCGAAAAGTCAACCAAAAATGGCGACACATTGACTCACTTCCCGAGAGCAACTTGTAAAAAAGTTGGAAAAATCGCCTAAGGCATTTGCACCGGCTTGTGCACGGTCTTGAACACGGTGTCAAGACTGTGCATTACACACGGCCATCCGCACGGTCCCGCGCCCGTGCAAGCACAAAGGGGTGCACACGGGCTCCTGCACGGTATTGATCAAGACCGTGCGTTAGCCCATGCGGTTTATCAGAACCCAGCAGAAAGTCGTGATCTCAACGTGAATCCGAGCCAAAAATGCATTTAAATCATATTTTGAGCGCAAATCGACACCCACAATTTATAACAATCAATAAGCAGCATGTAAGGAATATTTCTATCCAAGAATCACAAGAAATGACCAAGAAACGGGTTCGATTTCATTAAAAAATCCTATAAATCCCGAAATATAAAAATAAGCTCAAAACATAAAAAATTCGTAGAAAGAATTGGGGAAAAAGGTACCTAAAGCAAGGTCTCGTTGAGAGGATCGTTTAGGTTCGATCGGTACGAAATTCCACGGAGAAACGAGCTCGGC
This sequence comes from Verbena officinalis, assembly GCA_958496215.1. Taxonomy (NCBI): domain Eukaryota; kingdom Viridiplantae; phylum Streptophyta; class Magnoliopsida; order Lamiales; family Verbenaceae; genus Verbena; species Verbena officinalis. The sequence continues at coordinate 24,355,650 of OY292390.1, read as the reverse complement.
ACGATCGATTAGGGCTTCGGAGCAAAAGTCCTCTTTTCCTTCTTCTCTCTCACTCTCTAATTCGAATAAGGGTTCAAATGAGGGTTTCGAGACTTTTATCAAATATTTCGAAATGTCGAAAATACGAAGGGGTATTTCGGTAATTTTAGAAAGTCCAATTAAATCATTTTGGTAAGATATAACAATATTAATATTAATGAAAGCTAAACAATTAAGAAAATTTAAATACGCACATAATATTATCACGTAAGGTCGTATACGAAATAATATAATATAATTCACATAATGCGAGAAATAGGGTTGAGAATGATAATTAATCGTGAAAAAAGAACTCATAATGATTCCTGGATATATGGGTCGTTACAAAAACACTTGTATGTAACCAAGTTATTTTCCATAATTATTGTTCTTTGGGAAAAAAACTTTTTACTTTCGACAAGTTGCCTCCTCACCTTTCACGATATTTACAAGTTGCCTCCTAAAACATACTTCCGGCGGAATGTTCCGTCCAGATGCCAATACGTGTGCCATACGTGAGTTTCTTAAGGGTAGAAACATCATTTAACCTTCGACCTGACCCCTTTCACTTGCCCCATCTGACCTAAATATTTTTTAATCTAATTAATTACTTGTATGACGACCTAGCTGCTACTGATCTAGTTTCCATTGGACCTCTCCTTCCATCTTATTATATCATCATTCAACACCTTTTCCCAAAATTGATTTTTCCATGGTAACCATAAACCGCACAATGAATAAGAGAAAAAACTCACCATAATCTGGAGTGTTGCGCCCAACCCGTATTTTTTGTTTGCTCATACTTCTGACCATCTATGCCATGGTCGGATTACAGGGTAACAAAAAATTAGAAAAGTTGAAGAAATCATCTGACGATATGAATGAGAAAAACCCTGATTTTTTTTAATTGATTTGGGAGAGAGAACATTAGACTGATGTTCGGGCAAGTGAAATGGGTTGAGTTGAAGTTTAAATGATGTTTCTATCCTTAAGAAACTCACGTGTGGCTCACGTGTTGGCACTTAGATGGAATATTTCACCGAAAGTGTATTTGAAAGGCAATTTATAAATATTGTGAAAAGTAAGGAGACAACTTGTTAAAAAAAAAAAAGTGAGAAGATAATCTAAAAAAATGAAGGCAAAGCTCACGAGTTAAATTTTTTTTTACCTTCTTTTAAATTCTTGATTCAATGGTCAAAAGCCGACTGCCGTGTTCCTATGCCACTTGCAAGCTACAGTGCCAACTGCCAGCGAACTTCCACACAATTCCATTCATTTTTAGCTCACTTCTCTCAAAATTATCACCACAATTAACATTTAATAGGCGTAATCAACCATTTGGCAAAATTTTAAAATGGAGAATAAGATACCTGTCTCATTCTGTGTGAGGATTTTAGTCTAAAGTCCACTACATAGATTTTCCCAGATTTGAAAGTTCTTCAGGAATCCTAGTTTCCTCCTGCCAATTCTTCAATCTCCCTCTGTATTCATCGGAGGGAGAAAGGGTGTAAATTGAAGAAATCAAAGAGCAGATTAGAGAAAAATTAAAGAAAATTAAATGGAAACCATAACAGGCTGGCAAGTATTTTCTCTATGTGGGCTAGCAGTGTGGATTGTGATTTCTTCGATTTTAAACGTGACCCATAATCTCAGATCTCTCACGCAACAATGGGTCTCTCGCCGAGTGATTGCTGAGACTCCGATTATTCTCAAGATCCAGGTTTGTTATGTTTGGCGTAATTTCGTGAAAAAATACGGTTAGATGTTTTCTTTTTAAGCTTGACTGATTTTATATTTTGTTGGGTTTTGCAGAAATACCAACATAGACATTTGGATACCTTCTTTTCTGGGCTGTCCTGTGTTGTTTCTGTGCCTTTTTATACTGGTTTTCTTCCCTTGCTTTTCTGGGTATAGTTTGTATTCGTAAGTAATAATTTGAAGATTTAAGAAAATTTGTTCATTTGATTTTTCACATAGTTTTCTTGATTGTGATTGTTTTAGACTGGGCATTGCAAATTAGCTAGGCAAATGACACTCTTGATGGCCTTTTGTGATTATATGGGAAACTGTATAAAGGTACTTTTCCCTATTATCCAACAAATTTATGTATTAATTCTTTCATAAAATAATCTGTTGTATTTATGATCCTATGTTTTGATTAAATTTCATTGATTGTGGGTCGTAGGATGTGGTCTCAGCACCTAGACCAAGTTCTCCACCTGTTAGAAGAATAACAGCTACCAAAGATGAGAAAGAGAATGCCATGGAATATGGATTACCTTCGTCGCACACTCTTAATACCGTTTGCTTATCAGGGTACTTGAATTTTCTTGCATTTTCTCATTTGATTTCTGAGGCTAAGAGATGGTAGAATCTATATTCTCATGCACCTATAGTAGTAGAGACTTATTAAGTAACTTCTTTTCCGAGGAACAGATATTTTTCAGCCGAACTATATATCTTTTGTGCTTTGCCATGACACTTTACCAAGATTACACATGTTTTTGCACTTGCTACGTATTTCACTGTATGGCAACACATTGTTTGGAGGATTTTTTGCCATGCAGAACGTATATTTTGGATGATGATGTGTTTTGTGCTAGAATCTTGATTGAATAATCTTCTAGAAAATGTAATGTTAAGTTGTAAATACATGCATGGTTTTGGTGAAGAGAAAGATAATTCATGTGGCAAAGTGTAATTACGGCATAATCTGGACAGAGAAGTTTTTTTCCCTTGTTTTTTTATTCCTGAAACTTGATTTTTGCATGTTTTGCTACATCAACGGATAAATTTTACTTTTTCATTTTTATGCGTTAGGAATTCAATGTTGTCCAAATGTCTTGATTGTTTTATCCAGGTTCCTGCTACACTACATTCTTAACTACTCTGATAGTAATGACGTCTTCATAAAAGTGGTGGGATTTGGCATGGTTTTTTCAGTTGTTGGTCTCATTGGATTGGGTAAGTTTCAATTTATTGCTTGTAGTATTTCTAATTTCCTCAAAAAATCCCCGTAATAAAAGTTGTTATATTGTTAGGAAGGATATACCTTGGAATGCACAGCTTGATTGACATCATTGGTGGTCTCGTTGTGGGACTCGGGATTCTGACGTTATGGCTATCTGTTTCTGAGAACATTGATAATTTCATAGTTTCAGGTCAAAATGGTATGATTCTAATTCCTTCATTACTCTCTCTCTCTCTCTCTCTCTCTCTCTCACTCTCTCTCTCTCTCTCTCTCTCTCCAGTTTTTTGAAAGATTTTGTTTTGCAGTTGTATCATCCTGGGCTGCCCTTAGCTTCTTGTTACTCTTTGCCTACCCAACTCCTGAATTTCCCACACCAAGTTTTGAGTACCACACAGCTTTTAATGGTGTTGCCTTGGGAATTGTAAGTCAAGATCTTCCTACTCATTTATGCAGTGACTTGTATTTATGTCTATTACTTAAACTTCCCCTGTTGGTCCTAAAATTACAGATACCCCCTTTTAACCATCGAAATTTAATCAAAATTTATCAACAAACTTGGTTGATGTCTTCCTTATATGCATCAAACAATTTGAAAAATGACATCTTTTAATCTTTGCACTTCAATAAAGTGAAAACCCCATAGAGTAATTAGAGTAACTACTTGGTTTGCCTCTATTTTATCTGTCAATCTCACATTTAAAAAATTGTAACAATAAAATGAATTAATGCACCCCAATTCTAACTTCTTATTTCCACTTGTGAATTTCTCTTCCCCCTCCCGATTACTCAAATTTCTTTATTCTTTTATTTATTTATTTTCACAAATCATATAATTTCATTTTAGTTAGATTTATTTTTATTTTATTTATCATCAATTGAATATATATTAAGAAAGTTACATTCACTAATAAGTATTTGATTTTATACTATTATTTATGAATGTACTATTAAATTATATCTTCTTTTAGTTCGCATGCATATCAAGTATGCCTCCAGTCTCTCTAGTTATGTAATATTTAACAAAAGGGGTATCTCTAAGTTGGAGATAAGTTACAGGGAGGTATGTGTAATTCTGAAACGAAGAAGGGATATTTGTGTAATTGCATATAGTTAGAGGGGAGGGCAGGCATTGTAATTTGTTGCATCTTATGAATTTGAAACTATATAATCCAGGTGATTGGCGTACACCAGACATTCCATCAGTTCCACCACGAAAATGTGGCGCGTGTATTTTCCCCTCAGCTTACAATTCCCACATTTGTTGGAAGATTACTATTAGGAATCCCAACAATCCTTCTTGTTAAGTATTGTAGCAAGGCTCTTTCCAAATGGATTCTTCCCATTCTTGCAAATACTTTGGGAATCCCATTAAGATCAACGAGCTATGTTCCTGCATTAAATGGTATGTCGGCTGATAAGAAAATAAAGCAATCAGGTTATGTGCAGAACTTGTTTTTCTCCAAACAGACGTCGTTTGATGTTGATACTGGAATAAGGCTCCTTCAGTATGCTGGTCTTGCTTGGTCCGTTGTTGATCTTGTTCCTTCTCTTTTCTCTTATCTCGGCTTGTGATTGTTCAATTCTGTAATATAGTAGAAATATTTCTTTTTCTTTTTCTTTTTGGCTTGTATGACCAGTTCTGTAGGTTGTGGTAGTCTTAAGATGCATATTGTATAGTGACTTGTGCAATTTATAATCAATATAATCAAAGCTGAGTTACGTTTGATGTTCTACTATGGTATTCTTTTAAATGCTGATGTGTTTGAATTTTTTGGAAGAAGATGCTTGTCCGAATAACCCATTATCTTAAAGTTTAATCTGTTAGAATTAATAAATACTAAATATCACTCACACACATTTATGTCTTAAAAGTTTAATCTGTTAGAATTAATAAATACTAAATATCACTCACACACATTTATGTCTAACTTTTTCCTTTGGGAGAATTACGACAATATCCCTAAGATTTGCCATAATTACAACATACCCCTTCTATTTACAAAAATTACAGAAAACCCCTGAGTGTACAAACAATTACAAGTTACAGAATTTTTCTATTTTGCATGAAGTACAGGGGGTATCTTGTTATAGTTTTGTAATTATTTGAAACTTCAAGGGGTTTTCTGTAATCTTTTGAATATTTTGTAATTATGGAAAATTCGTTGTTATGGATGGGTAACACTGAGATTTGAACTTAATATTTTCCCCAACTAACAATTCCAATGTTTCATTGCAGAACTGGAGAAACACAAGCATTTATGACTATTACACACATTACACTAATTTTATTATTAAAATATATAAACTGGCAAATCTCTGTGTTCTTTTTTTCCCTTTTTTTCTTACATGAAACATACAGGACTTTGATAAAAGCAATAAATTTATATATGAACTGAAGCTGCGTTCTATATAATTAGCTGTTGCTGCTGAGACCTCTTCCCTTCATGACATGCCTCCTCAAACCAGGAATATGAACATTGGTAATATAATCTTTCCAATCTATATTCTCCACATCAAAACCAAATACTTGTCTTTCTTCCTTAGACATAAATCCCATCAATCTTTTCGTGTTGCTGTTGTCAAACCTATTGATCATGCAGAGAAAGGAAAAAAATTATTCTGTTGAAGTTTTCAATGTTTTGGTTAATTTTCTTTTCATTTTTCTTTACCTTCCGCCGTAGAAAGTGTAGGATTCGTAGATGCTTGCTAAATACTTTGCTTGTTCGACAGATTTTCTGCAGATGGTTTCGAGTTTCTGTGACAATTTTCCATCAAGATTGGTCAAAGCTCCAAGGCCGGTTCGATTAATTGCGTGCCTCCAAAGGTGGGATGAGAAATCTTCCATGGAGTCGAATAGCTTCATTTTTGGAACCCGAACTGGATTTCCTGTTGGATCTATGAACGGGGAGGAGTCGAAGTGTTCATAGAGCAATCGAGCAAGGTCTCTGAAAACTAAAGGGTTCACTACAGATGAAGCCACTTGGTAGATGTTGTATTCCGGTTTTCCAGATGTCCCGTGCTTCGCCATGGCTGCCAACGTCGCGTTCACTACCATGTCTGCTGGAACCTGAAACACACTCGATGGGTGAGCAAATTAAAAATAAATATAAATTAACTGTATGCTTAGAATTTTTCTTTATTTTTAATGTACTCATTAAATTTATAGCTACTCACAACATCAAGAACTCCATTAGGGTCGACTAGAAATCCGGTTAGCTGTCCCTTTCCATAGTGCAAAATAATTGGATCCATCATTCTACAGTACCAAAAAATTGTAGTTAGTTAACCAGAAATTCATACCAAACTTGTACCAGAAATTTCAATCTGACCTAAAACTATCATGAAATACCTGTTTCCCTCCATCCATCCAGGGAAAGGCTCTTTATACGTGCTCTCAATAACACTCGGCCTAATCACAACCACCGGAATATCATCCCTTAGATTATCTATCATCATTTCTCCCATTGCTTTCGTAAATACATACGTATCCTGCCACCCGAACTTGTTGGCCCTGAGAGAAAAATCACGGGATAAGTCACGAATTAATTGAGGTTTTATGAGAGGAATTGGCGGTGTAGACTCATTTACCTCTGCATCCCTAGTTCTTTCATTTTGTTAAGAAGTGTGTTGTCTTCAAGAGCATTTTTTGATTCCACAACTATCTTTATTTCATCTTGGACACTCAGTTTGGGGAATGATGATATGTGTTTCCCATTTATAACAGCCTCACCTGCTATGCTTTGACCTATGTTGAATGGCTTTTCAAGAATTCTGCCTTGCCTTTGTCCATTCACATAAGCTGAAAAAATAGGGAAAAAGAAACACTTTTTATGGGCGACGGAAATGTTATAAGTTTACGGGTGTGTCTGCTAAATGCTTTATGCTTTTAGAGAAGTTGAAGTTGTGAAAAAAAGCTGAAAGAATATAATATTAGTCAAAGGTAGGATTATATGAAGATACAAGTGAAAAGTAGGAAAATAGAAATTGTAGAAAAAAGTGAGTAAAAGCTAAAATCACAAAAGCTCTCTCTACTTGCCCGTTGATACTTGTAAGAAGAGTTTGAGTTTCTGGCATTGTTTAGCAAAGCCCATGAGGCGAGTAGGTCCACCAGTGTTAATATCAAGAGCTGTATCATACCTGAAACCAAACAATTAATTTAATTATTTTACCTAAGTCATACTTTATTGTTTAAATACATATAATTATAATTTATATTTAAAAATATAATGCCCTTAAACCTTTCGTCGAATGTGGTATTAGCTGCAGAGTTTATAATGACATCAACCTCTTTGGTCACGAAATGAGCAGCATCTTCATCCAGACCAAGATTGGTTTCACACACATTTCCAACCACTGGAATCAATTTACTCAGCATGAAACTCTGATATGATTTTCCATGGATGTGCTTCAGACGCTTGAAAAGTTCAGCGTTAATTATCTAAAAATTTTCATAAAAAATTGTCAAATAGTTTTATATATAAAAATGACAAGAATATAGCATTTTGTATTGCAACTGTGAATTTAAAATTAAAAAAATAAATAAAAATAAGTTGCGTACTTCATTTTTCAATCGTTCTAGTGCAGCTTCTCTGTTGGTAGCCTTGATCAAGACGAAAATCTTATGAACATCAGGAGCTGTCCTTAGTATTTTCTCAATGAGAACTGAAGATTCATTCGACAGAGATTAATGAAGAGAGTTTCTAATTCAAATCTGCAAGAATTGCATGATATGGCAGAAACTAGGTAAAAGACGCTTTTGCCCCCCCAAATTTTACCTGTTCTTGCACTTAGCCAAGTAGCCAGCTAATTCTTTTTTCTTCTGTTTTCTTGGTAACATTTTGTTATTTCAATTTTGCATTAGATAGATAACAAAGTGTAAAAAGAAAAGGCTCAATTACGAAAAACTCCCTTAGATTTACGCCGATTATGAAAAACACCCAAAACCTCGAAACATTACGAAAATTACATAGAAGTTTGCAAAAACTTACGAATACTCCCTAAAACTAACGGAAAATCGTTTACTTAGGGGGGTATTCGTAATGTTTTAAGGTTTTAGGGAGTTTTCCGAAAAAAAAAACTAGCCTGAAGGGTTTTTTCGTAATTATCCCAAAAAAAATGATGGTCTTTTTTTTTTCACCAAAACATAAACATGCATATAATTTGAACTGCAAAATATTTTGTACCCAGTTAAGTATTTTGCTCCAAAATAAATTACCTTTTCCAAGAAATCCAGTTCCACCAGTGATAAGAAAGGCTTTCCCTTTGAGAAAGTTGAAAATGCCAATTCCATTATCATCCTGCATTTCCGCAACAGGTGATGATACCAAATCCTTCCCATTTGGACTCAACACTAAACTTCCAGTCCCAGGTCCCACCAACGGCGTCGTTTCGGTCAGAACAGAAGAAATCCCACTCGACTTTATTGCATGATTTCCACCACTCTGACAATAAACCATGACGTTGTTTTTCTTATATTTCAGAAAGACCCCTCCATTTCTGTAACTTGACAGTTTGACCACGCCACTTGATGCAATGGAGGAGGAATTGCTCAGAGAGAAAGCCTCCATTATTGCACAAGGGAAGTGCAGAGAAACAAAAAAAAAAACAGAAAGACAACCTTAGAGCTTTTTTGAGGAGAAAATAGTTGGTCTGCTTAGCTAATCAGCTTTTTCTTGCAGAAGAAACAAGTTGACAAAGTACTGTTTAGTTTAAGATATGAGTTTGGTTAGATGTAAGAAAAGGTGGAAAGAGAGAGAGGAGTGAGAAGAAAATTGTTGATTTGGTAATGATTTTAAGGCATGAGGAGATGAGAATTAGGAGAATAACTAGAAAGGCTCTCTTTTTGCCACCCCTATGAATCACACACTTACTTAGAAACGACTAATTTGGAGGAAAGTTTAATTTTATTTTATTTTAATCTTATCTTAGTCATATGAGATAGAAAGTGCATATATAAGAATAAAGGGTGTGAGAATTGGATATCGCTAAAGATTTGCTATTAATGTCTAGAAATTAATTGTTATATATATAAAATTGTGCAAAATTAAAATTTTGGTTTTTCTTAAGGGAGGTGGTAACTTGTGAATTGGGATATCTTAATTAGCATCATAAAATTTGTGATATATAAAGTGACTAAAATTGACCTTGGCATTGTGATGATTTTGATCACATGCTTAAATTGCAAAAGATGTGGTTTATTTTTATGAAGTGAACCTTATGTTTTGTAAAATGAACCTAAAAACCCTATTTTTTTTTAAAAATAAAAGATTTTTTATGGTAGGGTCAGAAATTAATTTATTTTCTGGGTCTATTTATGCTCAATAAGCTCCAAGAACTAACTAATAGGTAGTGCCCACCTAGAAAGATTGTTCCTTCGTTGGCTAGAACGAGAAGTACCAAATGGGGAGAAGGGTCGAAGCTTTTTGGCTTGTAGCATTCCCCGTCCCCCTTCGTTGGGCGGTCCACACTTTAGATTAGCTATAATAGCTATAATAAGAGAGGGGGGAAATTAGATCGCGGGCTCGCTTCTATTGGTTCTCTTTAGGTATGATAGCTTCCTTCCCTTCCCTTCCGCGATCCCTTATGCTCATGGGAAGGGTATAAAGATATTATTACTTCTTAGCATCAACAGAAACAGCAAACTCAGAAATATCCGTAAAGCCTATGTAAGTCGAAGCTGCATTTCTAATAAAGGAATGAGCAATACAATTTGTCTTTCGATGAACAAAATTAAACAAAGAAGGTCAAAAACAACAAATAATACTACGAATCTCATCAATAATAATTCCAACCGGTGAAAAATCCTTGTGAACCGACTGAAGCTGCCGCATAAAAAAAAAAATTCAAAAAATTGAGATTATGCCTTTTATCCGCCAAGTTTAGGGTTGGTGTTTGGGAATTTGGGTAATAGGGGAACATTAAGAAGTTCATTGTTTCATAAATCTATGTATATGTGTATATATATATTACCACATATTTCTTCATGTAATTTAAATTTTCACTTTTCTAGTGAAGACTATATAAATAAAATTTTTAATAACATATATTCTTATCAAATAACTATATAAATATATTATTTATTTATTTTTTATTGAACCAAATAATCCGAAGGTTTTCGCAGAAACCCTTATATTAAGACAAAAAAGATATTAAATTTCATAAAAATATGCACAACTAAATAAAGTTATATATCTAAAACGCTAAACCAATCTATGCGAAAACCCTTATATTAAGACAAAAAAGATATTAAATTTCATAAAAACATGCCCAACTAAATAAAGCTATATATCTAAAGCTCTAGACCAATCTATGCGAAAACGTTTATATTAAGACAAAAAATATATTAAATTTCATAAAAACATGCACAACTAAATAAAGTTATATATCTAAAACTTTAGAACAGTCTATGCAAAAACCCTTACATTAAAACAAAAGAGATATTAAATTTCATAAAAACATGCACAACTAAATAAAGCTATATATCTAAAACTCTAGACCAGTCTATGCGCAAAACCCCTTATATTAAGACAAAAAAGATATTAAATTTCATAAAAACATACACAATTAAATAAAGCTATATATCTAAAACTCTAGACCAGTCTATGCGAAAACCCTTTTATTAAGACAAAAAATATATTAAATTTCATAAAAACATGCACAACTAAATAAAGTTATACATCTAAAAATGTAGACCAATCTATGCGAAAACCCTTATATTAAGACAAAAAATATATTAAATTTCATAAAAACATGCACAACTAAATAAAGTTATATATCTAAAAATATAGACCAATCTATGCGAAAACCCTTATATTAAGACAAAAAAGATATTAAATTTCATAAAAATATACACAACTAAATAAAGCTATATATCTAAAACTCTAAACCAATTTATGCGAAAACCCTTATATTAAGACAAAAAAGATATTAAATTTCATAAAAATATGCACAACTAAATAAAGTTATATATCTAAAACTTTAGACCAATCTGCGTCATAAAAAACCCCATAACAGAGGAAAAATGGGTAAACACACATTAGATCTTAATTAAAAGAGAATAGTCAGTACACAATATAAACAACTGCCCAACAACTAAAGATATTATAAAATTATTTTAATTTGTGTATGAAATATATATTAAGAAATTATAAATATAGAGCACAAATTTCTTTCGATGACTTATCACTTTTTTTACAATGACTAAAATATTCTCTGTAAGATATTTTTCAAAGTCTTATTTAATTAAAACTTATGTTTATATAAAAGTTTATTGATTCAATAATTCTACTTAAAAAAAAAAAAAGCTAGCCGATTTCTCCGATTTTTAATTTACTTGGTTTCACTATTTTTTTCCAATCATCTATTGTTATTATATAATGCCTATGACAAAGTTTATGGTATAACTTTTAATACAAGATATTCTAATTAATGCATGGCATAATCAGAATCATTGGGGTTTGACCCAGTAACTACCAGATATTACTTCAGTCTTCAGATATGGAGGTCTGAGATTCAACTTCTTGCAATGAGAATGATTAATTATTTATTTATTTATTTATTTTTTTAAAAATGCACGGCATAAACAATAGGAAAATAGGTAAACACACATTAGCGCAGTAGATCCGAAAGGTGTCTCCCGCTAAATAGGTAATTAGGACTAATTAAATTTAAAATAAAAACTTATAGTACTCTTATAAATATTTATTTTGACCAATAATTTAATACATCAATTCTTAGTCGTCCTAACTCTTATAAATGACTGAATCTATGAGTTATGAATTATGATAATAAAATGTTATGATATTTTTTATGTACACAAATTTTATATGAAAATCAATAAGTTTAAAAATTAAAATAAAGTTTATATCTTAAATATTAGAGAAAGTATATCCATTATGGGAACTTTGACAGTTATTCTTACCTTTTTTCGTCACGATTATCTGAAAATATTTTCAATTCCAAATTTGTTTCTGTGCACACCGAATAAATTAAATTATTGAATAAAAATACTATTTAGTAAATTAATGTGGTAATACAAATTTTAAGTAACACAAAATAGAAAAAATTTACATGATTAATTTTCTTTCTGGTGATGTATGTATATTTTTATACAAGAATCTTAAGGTCAAATTGCATTTTTCGTCCGTAACTATGCACTTATCGCATTCTAGGTCCTAAGGTATTTCGTTTTGTAATTTAAGTCCCGTATATCGTAAAATATAGCAATTAATTTAGTCCTCATTTTGCAATTTAAGTCCCTAAATTGTCGCCGGAATTTACGATATACGGGACTTAAATTGCAAAACGAAATACCTTAGGACCTAAAATGCGATAAATACATAATTACGAGACTAAAATTGCATTTTGGCCGAATCTTAATCATAATATGATATTCATATTCACTTCATCTTATTTTCATATTCTGCTAGATTTGTAGTGGTGCTTTAGATAATATTAAGATTTAAAGTTCAATCCAAATAAATAACTTAGTTTGTTGGAGAAATGGGTATAAGGGCGGGCCGTAAGAAATCTTCTTACAGTGGATGTCACATTAGCACCATTGTAAACAATAATAGAATTAATATAATAATAGTTATTGTTTCGATATCTTTTAAAATATTTAATAATTTAATTTTATTATTAAATTATTTATAGTGTTCAGTGAATTATATATTGTACTAGTGAGTTTGTAAATAACTTATTGATATACTAATGAAAAGATAAAATAGAATGAGATCATGAAGGAAATATTGATAAAAGATTCTGAATAATATTAACTATGCCTGTAGTACCTCAGGAAAAGATTAATTCTGTATTAATATTAGTTAAAAAAATTAAATTTAATAATATTTATTAATGGTGTATCATATTTTGGGCTTAAGTCCAATAAGATTTAAAAACTCAATAACGTTTTATGGACTGAGAACTTAATTTATTAAATTGGATTTTAAGAGATATTATTATTAAACCGGCCCATAATTAATGAGAAGAGCCCTAATCTGACTCTAATTCGAAGACAAGGTAACTTAAGACAATAAGGAACTCTAATCCTAATACGATTTGGACTACGAATAAGTCTATATAAAGGGGTCGGAACCCCCATAATCAATCATCGAATAAACCCTAAGAGTACTCGAAAAACTCCTAAACACTTTGTCATATGAGTCCCGCATAACTATCTCCGTGCATCGTCCGAGCACCACGATAGTTACCCGGACACCCCTAAAAAGCCTCTCAAAACCCCCACAAACTCTCACACGGTTATCAAGGGGCTATCTCTGAAGCATCTTGATTAGGGGTGGGCGTTTCGGGTCGGGTTTCGGGTTTTCTACCCGACCCGATCGGGTCAGGTTTTATTTGTTTTTCGGTTTTCGGGTCGGGTACCCGATACCCGATAGTAATATCGGGTCGGGTATCGGGTAGGAAAATCCTACCCGATCGGGTACCCGAAACCCGAAATTTAATTTATTTTTTCTTTTTTATTTTATTTCTAAACCTATCTGTTAAAGTGTTAATTCACTTCTCATTGAAGAGTCTTCACTGCCCACCACCCACCGCCTCCGTCCTCCACCATACAGCGAGTCAGCGACCACCACCGACAGACCGTCTCTCCGCCCACCGCCGTCGTTCCTCCACCGTCCGTCTGCAACACCCGGCGACTCTCTCTCCGCCACGCTTTCTCTCTGGCGCGCTCTCTCTCATCTCTCCCGTCGCTCTCGCATCACCCCTGCTCCTCTACGCCGTCGCTCTCTCTTCTTTCCTCAAGTAAAGAAACTTCCGCAGCGGTCCAACCTCTTCTCTTTTTCCCTGTCTGGGCATCTACATTTTCAGGTGATTTTCTTCGCAATCTGATTTTAAAGTAGCATTGGAGGTGTATAATTTGGTTACTTCTGGGCATTTCATAGTATAATTATTTCTCTTTAAAATTTAGTTGTATTCAATTTGATGGAATGATTAAAAATAGTGCTGAGTAGATCTTTTGGAATTCGAAAGAATCTTGGACGGCATTTTTCCTGAAAATTGGAAATACCCCTTTCTTTAATGCATGTTGCTGACTGACTGGTGCTCTAATTTTGTGTTTTGGGCTAAATCTTCATATATCATAAGCCTAATTGCATTCTCAGTTTGAACTTGAAATTTCCCCTACTTTAATGTCTTGATAGCAAAACAGTTATCATATTGCTTTTTGGGCCGAACTCTGTATGGATAATCTTGTTTCTGTAAACCTATTTGCCAAATACAAAAAGAAGATGGGAAAAACCAAATTGTGGTTATCTTCAATGAATCTGATCATGAAGAAAGAGAGTGTTAAAAGAAGCTACTTTTTGTGTTTTGACTGTATTATTGATATGGGAGATTAAGTGAATGATGTACGAAAAGAGAAAAAAAGAAACAATATTAAGTGAATGTGTTATGTGTGTCCACTGCAGTGCCTTCCTGTACAGTGAATGTGTTAAGTGAAATTACAAAAAACTCAGTAACATTTCACTATAAAGCGAAAAATCCCTGGATGATTATTTGCAGTTTTGGGCTTCACAAGTTTTGGGTACGTACCATGTTTTAGCATATAACCCTAAGATTCAATCTTATTTTTGTATTTTTTTTAGGTTGAAAAAGATGTCTAGCTCCAAGATTCCAAACTCTGGCTCTTCACAAGGTGAAAATTTGACGGATTTGTCGACAGAAAACCTTACCCCATTTGCCGACTTAAGTGGTTTCTCTGAATATCAAAGAGAAGAGCTTCAAAGAGAAGAGGTTAGTAATCTTCGCAACTTGGAAATGGATGATGAAGAATATGATATTGACGATGATGTAGATTTAGTTGAGGAAGATAAACCTAAAAACTCGAAAAAAAGGGGTAGAAAAGAAGTTGCATCTAGATCAAAATATTGGCAATATTTTGATAAGTTTTATTGTGAGAAAGATCAAGTTCAAAAGGCCAAGTGTATCTATTGTGCGCAAGACCTTAGGGCACATCCAAGAAAAAATGGAACAAAATCTTTGATAAATCATTACAATTCGTGCAAGAAAAAACCACATGAGCAAATCACAAATCAAACACGAATTGCATTTCAACCAATTAAGGGGGGTGATGGAAAACTTGTGTCTTGGAAGTTTGAGCAAGATAAAGTCAGAGAGGCTTTGTCCCATTGGTTGATTGTTGACGAGCTTGCTTTCAAAACAATTGAAAATCCCGGCTTCAAAAAATTTATGTTGGTTGCTTGTCCTATGTTTGTGATTCCATCACGAAGGACAATAACTAAAGACATATACAACATGTATGTGAGTGAAAGAACAAAGTTGAAATCTTTCATAAGGAATCACTCACAAAGTGTTTGTATAACCACGGATACATGGACATCAATTCAAAAAGTAAATTACATGTGTCTTACCGTGCATTTTATTGATGATGATTGGAATTTGAGAAAAAGAATTATAAACTTTTGTCCAATTTTGGGACATAAGAGTGAGGAAATTGGTAAAGGGGTGGAAAAATGTTTGCTTGATTGGGGGATTGACAAGCTTTTTACTGTTACGGTTGATAATGCATCCTCAAATGACGGTGCAATTGTTTATTTGAAGAAGAGGTTAGATAATTGGGGTACAAGCTTGATGGATTCAAAATATTTGCATATGAGGTGCGTTGCACATATTATTAATCTTATTGTGCAAGATGGGTTGAAGAACAAAAGAGAACATGAAGCTATTTGTCGGATTAGAGGTGCGATACGGTATATTAAAAACTCCCCGGCAAGGTACAAAAAATTTCAAGAGGCGGTTGAATTTGAAAAAATTGAAAGCAAAAAATTATTATGTCTTGATGTACCCACTAGGTGGAATTCCACCTATTTGATGTTAGAGTCGGCATTAACTCTAAGGAAAGCTTTCGATCGTTACATGGAGATGGATCTTGGATATTATAATGAGTTATCAAGTGAGGGAAATGCGGGTATTCCGATGAACGGTGATTGGGAAAGAGCCGAGCTATTATGCAAATTTTTGAGCCATTTCTATAGGCTCACTTTGTGTGTTTCCGGTTCGTTGTATGTCACGGCTAATACTGTTTTTCATGAAATAAGCTCGGTGGAAATGCTATTGAGACAATGGTCGGAGAGTGATGAATGGGAGTTACGCCAGATGTCTAAAAGAATGAAAGAAAAATTCGATAAATATTGGGGTGCTATTGAGAAAATGAATCCAATTTTATACTTTGCCGTGATCCTTGATCCAAGAAATAAGATGGATTTTCTTGAGTATTCATTTAGCCGGATGAATGATAGTGTAACCAAGAGTAACGAGATGAAAAAATTGGTGAAAAACGGCATTACCGATCTATTTCAAGTCTACAAAGAGAAAAATGGCATTCCTCCAAGTCCAAGACCAAGTTTTTCTAGTTCTTCAACTTCTTCAAGTTCTTCGGTATCAAGTGATTCTAGAACCTTTTTACTTGACGAATACCAAAGAAATAAGAAAGGAGCAAGCAACGAGGTCGTAAAATCGGAGTTGGAGAGATACTTGAATGAGGATCAAGAAGCATGGGATGAAAAATTCGATATCTTGAATTGATGGAAAGTAAATGCTCCAAGGTTTCCTATTATATCCAAAATGGCTCGTGACATTTTGGCGGTTCCAGTCTCTACCGTTGCTTCGGAGTCGGCATTTAGCACCGGTGGACGCATTCTTAATGCTTTTAGGAGTTCTTTATCTCCTAGAATAGTACAAGCACTTATTTGTGGTCAAGATTGGCTTCGGGAGGATTATATGCCGCTTAATGTGGAGGAGGACTTATATGAAGTTGAAACAATTGAAAAAGGTACTAACAATCTTTCTATTTCACTTAGATTTAATTTTACTTCTTTATTTCTATTTTTGTATGACTAATATTATCATTCTTGTTTTTTTTTTCTTTTTCTTTTTTGTAGAATTGGTGAGCTTGGGGATTGATCATACTATTGTTGATGTTTAAAGAAGACGAAAAAGTTCAAAAAAAATTTAGTGATGTATTTGTTGGACTTGTTTGATTTTTATGAAATTACTAGAATTTATGTTGATGCTTTTGAAATTTGAATTGCTATGTTGTTGAATTTGATGTTGGAGTTTTAGTGGGATTGAATTAGGAGGATGTTAAATGAATTGAGATTTGATGGGACTAAATTCCAATTTTTCTGGACCAATTTCAGCATATTCTTTAAACAGATAAATGTATATATTAAAAAAAAATAAAAATAAAAAATAAAAATCGGGTACCCGATACCCGACCCCAGAATTTCGGGTACCCGAAATTACATCGGGTCGGGGTCGGGTAGCAAAATTGCTACCCGAAAATTTCGGGTACCCGACCCGAACTACCCGAAACCCGAATAACTGACCCGACGCCCACCCCTAATCTTGATAATCATGAATCAATCCAATCCATCAAACCAAATGTAGGATTTATTGATGCGTAAATCGACACGCATCAATTGGCGCTGTCTGCGGGAACGGAGTCGAGATAATTCAAAAGCCATGGTCGGAGTCAATGGAAATCGAGGAATTGAATAAATCAATCAAAACAACGCCGACCCAATAGATCTGATTACACCAGAAGCTAGACGTCAATGACGAATCATCGAGGATATGCCGGAAGTAGATCTGCCTCCAGGCATCACGGTGGAACAGAAAGCACAAATACTGGACGCGATAAACGGGAAAAAGATGAGGCAAAACAAATCACCTCCCCTACCAGACGACCGAACAGAGGAGGAGAGTTATTACGGAGAAGAAGATGCACATTCTCGACAACAACGTCGACAGGTTGATCGACAAACACAAGAGACATGGGAAAAGCAGGACCGGACCTACGAGGACAAATACAGGACTTAGGAAAGGTCGTGGAGGACCTGAAAAAGAGCATGCAAAAACCGATCGTAGAAAGAAGAGGAAGTCCTTTTGTCGAAGAGGTTCTGGTTGAAAAATTACCATATAATATCTTAACAGTAAATATGTCCGGATACGATGGAGCGGAAGATCCTACCGAACATCTGATGGAATTTGAAATTGCACAGGCTGAGAAATCACATCAATTGTCGAGTGCTCGTAATCACCTTCAAGGGGGTGGCAAGGAAGTGGTTTTCCACCCTTCCAGCGAACTCCGTCAACAATTACGACGAATTCTGCAGGATACTTACAATCCAATTCGCCAGCAGCATACAGGGCCAGAAAAGCACGATTAGCCTGTTCGCGGTGAAACAGGGAAAGGGAGAACCCCTTAAGGCTTACGTTCAAAGATTCAACAGGGAGGTACTTGAAGTCCCGTCGGCTTCAGAGGAAATCAAAGCGGCAGCATTCGCGCAAGGATTGCAGGAAGGACCACTGTTCTCGGCTTTAGCTTTAGAGCCAGAAACAGATTTCAAGAGGTTGCAAAGGAACGAAGGACAGTATATCAGCCTGGAAGAAGCTCTCACAACAAAGCGAGGAGCAGTTATCGAAGTAGTGGGCAGGAGTAATCAGCGAGGAGGATCGGACAACGTGAAGGAACGGGTAAAGCGAGAACTAATGCACCAAAAAAGAAAAAGGGAAGAAAACGTTGTTTGTCCCTGGGCTCTATACGAGGAATACAACGAATTGCAGGAATCCAACGACGTAATACTAAAGAAAATCAGAAATAGAGAAGGTTTCAGATGGTCGGTAACCCGAGCATACAGACCAAGAAGCCAAAAGGGCCTAACTTCTGCGAGTTCCATAATGAGTACGGACACAAGACTGAAAGATGCGGACACCTGAAGGATGAAATAGAACGATTGGCATGAACAGAAAAAATCAATGACCTACTCACCCATCTACCACCCAAAAACTTAGGTCAACCGCCGGATAGAGAAGAAAGACAGAGAGGCCCCAGATGGAATGAGGACGATGAAAACGGACAGCCTGAGCAGGTTATCAAGGTAATCAACATGATTGTAGGCGGTCCTACAGACGAGGTTTCACAAAGTGTTCGGAGAGCACACGCGCGAGCCTTTACAGAGTTGGAAGTCATGTCGATCGAACAGGCCATTGGTCCGGCCATCACATTCGCACCTGAGGACATGGTTGGAGTACGTTTCCCACACAACGATGCCTTGGTGATAACAGGCTTAATAGCACACCATCGAATATCGTACGTCTTTGTAGACGGAGGAAGTTCAGTGGACATAATCTTTATGGGGGCATTCAGGCAGATGGATCTAGAAACGGTTCCCCTTGAGCCCGTCAATACGTCCCTGTACGGATTTGGGGGGAGAATGTCGAGCCAATCGGGCAGATTCAATTGCCCGTAAGTTTAGGTAAAGGAAAGCATATGACGACCAAAAACATCACATTCTTGATAGTGGATGCACCCTCATCGTACAACGCAATCTTGGGACGACCAACAGTAGGCATGTTTGAAGCCATCGCCTCCCCTTATCACTTAAAACTCAAGTATCCGGTGGGAAACGAAGTAGGAGAAGTACGGGGAGATCAGACATTGGCAAGAAAGTGCTACGTGGAAGCCATAATGAAAGAAGTAAAGAAGAACAAGCCGAGCGAAGAAGAAGGAGCAATGCAGGGAAGGAAAAGAAAGGGAGTAGAAGGAGAGAAGGACGAAGAGGAAGGGATAAACAAGAAGGGATGAAGTGGACGGGTACGAGTATCGTAGTTAGTTATTTCTTCGGTATTTCATTTTTTTAATAAAGTCCCCCTTTGTGGGATAGTAGGAGGTAAGAGTTATATGAAGTCGAGTTAGCTGTCTGACAATCAGCTGCTCGGATCGTGTTGAGTCATTTTTTCAATTATAGTTATGCAGAGTTGTGATTGGTCATAATCACTTTTAGGACGTATTTTTAGATATTTTTTCTTAATAATATTTAATAGAATTACGTTTATTTTATCCCAAATAAATACGATGAACACACATGACGGATATAATAGCTTCCGAATAAGCTACGAAGAGTTGTTACGAAAAGAAAACAACTACGGAAAGCCATTAAAACGGCTACGATGAATAATAACATATTCTTACAAGTTACTTGAGGTCGGGACATACACATATATATGCACGAGCAATAACTAACTTGCAAGAAAATAAAAGAAAAACGACAAAAACAAAAGGACGGATACACGAGTATATAATCAAAAAAGTTACCAACACACTAATGTCACGACTACATAGAAGGCATAATCAGACGAATAAAACGACGAAGTTAAGGAAAAACACAATCTGCAATGATTACAAATAAAACCTAGTAAAAATCACGAGCAAACGAACAACAAATAACTTGTTGAAATCAAACAGAAGGATAAGAGGAAGCTACGAGCAAGACCAATCAATAGGGAATCGAAATCACGAACAGGCCAAAAATAAGCAAACAAGCAGAATTACGAGCAAGTCAAAAGTAAGTAGGAACGAATAAAACGACGGAAACGAAAACATACGAAGACATATGTGGACATGAAAGCAAGAGGAGCAACAAATACGAAAGAAAATAAAAGCAAAATAAAAATAATTTAAAATTGTTTAATGTACGAACAGAGCAGGAAAAAAAATTACAAAAGATGTTTAGAAAAGCATCAGTCTTCGTCCTTGTCGGTGCCAGGAGGAGTAGAAGCAGGAATGGGAAAATCCGAATCAAGCAATTTTTGCCCAGCAAAATGATTCAACAACTTGCCAAGGCTGGTCCCATTAATCTCCTCACCCCGAGAAAAGGATTGTTGAACCTGATCCTCGCAAATCTGGAAGCCTTGAAAGTAAAACTCCAGAAGAAACTTGAGTTTGGATAGAGTCTCCTTCTTTGCGGTCTCCTCAGCTGCCTCTATAGCACAAGCTTGCTCCTCCTTAAGCGCTTCCAATTGAGCCTCACGAGCACACAGGTTTTTCTCCTGCTCGTGTGTTAACTTATCTTTTTTGGCCAGAGAAGCTCGTAGAGTTTTGATAGTTGAAGCGGCCTGAGCTTGACGATTAGATAAGAGCTGATGTTCGTTCACAAGCTTCACATCCGGGTCCAATAACTGTAAGACACGAGAGCTAAGGGCAAAACGCTGTATGACACGAACATAAGAATCGAGCAAAAACATATAAGGAAGTAAGGAAAATATGAAAAAATGAATACTTGAGCCTCCAAGCGGGCAAACATCCGACGAACTTGATGGCGAGAGAAAAACTGAACGTAAGTCTGTGTAGATCTGAAGATGCTATCCTTGATCCAGCCTTCATAAAAGGCCGGATCACCTGTAGTCTCAAACACCGACTGATTAGTGTGAGCGCTTGAGGGAAGAGGAACGGACGAAGATCTAGACCTCTTCCGAGGAGAGTCTGTCGCAGTAGCCGGGGGAGTGCCCGTAATAAGATCTTCCTCCGGAGAAAGGACGGACGATGCTGGAACGGGGATATCCGACGACGGAGGTATCTCTATCTCCGTAGAAGGTGTGGGAAGGACTTCAGGAATAGAGGGTTTGGGCTTACGTTGCTTCTTTGACTTAGCAACCCTCTCCTGGAAAGCTTGTTGCAGACGAGCCTTACAAAGTAACTCAGCAAATGTCCAAATAAAAGAAACATAAGAATACTGTGCAAACGGCCTCGTAGAAAACAATAACAAAGAAAAATATATATCACCGAGGAAAGAGCGCTTTAAAGGAGAAGGAACGTCGTGTATGGATGAGCTTAGGCCATGCTCAAACATGTTGCCAACTTGATTCAGGATGGAATAATTAAAGGTAAGGCCTTTTAGCTGATTATAAGGCTCAGAGTAGAATGATTTCAAATCTTTCAAAGAAGAAGGATGCTCAGAAGGGGCTGAATGGGAAAAAGGAATTGATAATTCTCAAGGAATTGGTCCTCGTATGAAGAAAAAAGAGCGAGACCATCCATGTAACGACCCAAAATTTCGGATTTATTCCGAAATAATATTTTATTTGTGCCGAAGGCTTTTCGTGAGAATATTTAGTATCATGAATAAGTTTTTATCCGTGAACCCACGTTTTACCCGAAATTCCCTATTTTACCCCGACCCCATTTAATATCCCTTTTGCATACATACCCCTCTTATATTCCTTATTTCCACATCTACCCATATTTCTGAGAAAGAAAGAGAAAGAGAAGAGAGAAGGAGAAAACGATAAAGAAGAAGGGAGAAGAGAAGAATCGTCCTACCGAGCCTGTTTCTCGTCCGATTGACGAGCCGTGAAAACCCGAAAGACCCTTGCTTCATTCTCTACCGATAATCCTTTTACCCCATTTCAATCCGTTCGTTCTTTGTTGCGAATTCGTGGGTTTTGGATAGAATTTTTATAGAGTTGGATTTTCGTGTTTAGGAAGATTTACTTGATCATTTTACGTGATTCTTGGACCTATGTGTAGCTAATGTGATATGTTCATATGTGAAAATTAGCATGTTTTATGGTGTAAATTAGGAGATCTATGAATTTATATGTTGGATCCGCGTGAGAACTTCGTGAACTGCTGGGTCTGCTGCCCAGAAGATCTGCACGGGCTTGTGCACGGTCTTGCCAAGACCGTGCGTTGGCCCGTGCGCACCCCATTTGACCTGCACGGGCTTGCGCCTATGCACATTGCCTGTGCGCAAGACCGTGTGCACCTGCACGGTCTTGACAGCGTGTTCAAGACCGTGCGTCGGCCGGTGCACATGCCTTAGTGGAGTTTCCAACCTTTTTCCTCCCTTTCACTTCAGAATTGGGTCAACCCTACTTATTTAAATGTTGACTTTTCGCAAACGACCTCCTAGAATCAATCCAATTTCACCTGTAGCTTCCTTGAGCTTCGAGGTTTAATATTTTGCAAAGTTATTATTTATCCGACCTTATTTGACTGTCAATTGACACTTTTCTTATTTAGGAATTTTTCCCACTTTTCCCGTTTCTTGTCCGTTCGATCTCGTTTTCGCGAAAGAGCTTTGTTATATTTATTTTAAGCATGTCTTTAATATTTATTTCCAATGTTCCTTCGTTATTTAGAATTGCATTAATATTTCTTTAATTGTTGTTCCGTATTTTATGTCTTTATATGTTTAATTGTCTGGCTTTCCATATTGCACCGGTAGCATGATTTAAATTCTATTTGAATTGTCGTGCGTCGTTGTTGTCTCGTGTCTTGCTTTTCGTATTGTCGGTCTCATTTTCATCCTCTAGGCCCTATGTATTACAGGTGAGACCAACGAGGGAGAAACTTGACTACTGCTTGCTTCCATACTGTTGTGTCGAGCCAGGTAAGGGTTTAAACTTCTTTCAACTGGGGTAAGGGCATAGTTACTTAGGTTTGCGAAACAACTTACTATCCCGCTTTTCTTATTTCATGTTGTACTACCGTTACTATTTTCTTATGTGCTTAGTCAAACGTTTTGATAGCAAAACCTATGCATCTACCAAAATAATTTGAAATGCTTTCAATTAGAGACAAGTACCTTATTTGTTTTAAAAGTAACTATTTGATCTCTGAGGCACTTATAAGTAATGTCGTTAGGGACATCCGTTAGCATGCTCCCGAAGCGTACGGCACTTATGAGTATTTCTTAGATCATTACATCAACTTGTCTTAAAGGCCCCTTTGGCCACTCATGCATAACTGCTTGCATCATCTTTTCGAACGGCCCCTTTGGCCACTCAAACTGTTATTGATTTTAAAAGCAAGCCATGGACTGGATCATGACTTGGGCCGGAGTATACAGGAGGTGAGCCTGGAGACGAGCGTCTAGGGCAAATCCCAATGTATACTTCTATGCGTGTTAACTTAAGTTGGCTAGGAGGTTGGCTAGCTTACGTTGATGCGAACGGTCGTGTTAACCGCGTCTCCTTAAAACTCTGTATGGTGGTGTTAATCGCGTCTCCTTAAAACTCAGTTAGTGGATCATGACTTTGGTGGTGGAGTACTTGACTTCATGCTTGCATGATTTTCATGATTGGGAGTCATAAGGAGAGGGCCCGTTCTTGCCGGGACACATTATTGCATGACTTATTGCATGACTTGCTTGTCTAATTGATTTACGGCTTCCGTTACAAGTCGAAGCACATTCCGGTTTTCTTCATTTAGCATATGTATTTCCCTATATATATATATATATATAAAACCCGGAAGTGTGGCTCGAACTTGCCCAACTTAAGCCTTCTTTATTGTTCAAACTACTTAGTTGAATTACGAGCTGTGTTTACTCATCATTTCCAACTTGTTCATATTATGTCTTTTGAACTTGTAACGGCCTCGTGACTCAACTAACATCCTTTCAATTGATCGGCTTGACATTATGTGCAAATGATCTTAAAGGATCCGGTTCGTCAACCTTTTGTGTTTTCCAAGTAAGCCAAATCCGAGTGTTGCCTTGTGTTATGGTTTTGCAACTTATATTATTATTTGTATTCTTTCTCAAACGGGCAACATCATTACTTTTGATTTTTAAAGATAAACGAAGAACTGTGATCAAAACCCCCTTACTCAGTAACCTTTATACTCACCCCTTCTATTTTGGTTCTTGCTTCAGGTAAACAGGTGGCGGCATCACCTATCTTGTCAGTCGGCATCAGCAGGTCTAGATAGGCTCAGTCTTGTTGTCTGGTTTGTCTTGTCAGTGGTCCCAACAACTGTTGAGTCCTGTTTATTGAATTTAATTGCTTTCGTACCCTTTACTGCTTTATTTACTTTACGTACTTATGTGCCCCTGATGTGGGATAGTTGAAGATATCTAGGACTGCACAGGGTAGGCTAGTTGAGCCATGGATGGCACTATCTGTTATGAATCTTCTGTATCTTGAATTATAAATGTTTAATCGAATTATGTTAGCCTCGTAGGCTTTTATGGAATTTAATCGTTTCCCTTTTAAATCGCTTCCGCATTACTCTGTATTGTTGTGGTTGTCGTTGGGATGTCGTTGCTGTTGCCGGTGGTCATTGCTTGCATGTCGTTCGCCGGAGTGGGTTTTTGAGTTGAGGCCCCTCGCCAAAGCTCAGGAATCCGTTTTGGTGCGAATGTGGCGTTCCTTCTTCAGGGGGCGCTACAATCTAACGTCGGAATGTGACCCTATATTGATGGGAGAATAAGTACTCTCACGAGCACGAAAAGAGAAAAAACCATTTCGAAAGCGGTGAAGTCGATAGAACAATTTAAAAAGGGCAGCGAAAGGATGCATATGTTCTTTAAAGCACAAGGCTTGAAAACCGAGCAAATAACGGATTCCATTCGGGACTAATTGATTTAGGGGATTCTGAACAAGTGGGAAGCTTGATAAAGGAAAGGGCAAATGGAAACATGAAGACCATCCATGAAATGCTCTTCGGTCAAGGACACATAGGAAGGGATGGGTTGCGTGTAAGAATCTAAGGGACCTAGAAGTTGAATATGATAATCCTCAGGGATGTTATATGTGAGGTAAAGAACCTAATGTGGAGGAAAAGTTAATACAGGGTTCTCATGACCTTCTTCGGAATAACGGGCAAACCAAGGCTATTTGTCATAAGACTAAGCAGGAGGAGGGATGGTATCACTGATAAGTTGTTCAACGGATGAAGGAAAAAGCGAATCCGAATCTGAGTTAGAACGGGCCGGGGAGTTACTGGAAGAGATAGCAATATGAGAGTAGTGTTCGGAAGGAAGGGCGAAGCTAGAACCTATGTAAAAAAAAGAAAAAATTATTTAATGCACGGACAGACGGACGAAGAAAAATCGGAAAGTAAGAAGTGAATAAGAAGAAGCATACCTTGATCCTGTCCAGAGGACGTCGCATTGTTTTGATCCTGAGCCGAAGACATGATTGTTGAGTGAGTGATTTGAAGGTACGACCACTAAAGCGAGGGGGAGTTTTCTCTGGAGAGATACTTCTGAAAGATTGGAGGAAATGTAGAAATGAAAGGGGTTGAAGTCTTTTTATAGGAAGAAAAGCTTGTTGAAGAAGGCATAATTTAAATGGAGACACGTGGCAGGTGGTAGAGCGATAAGGTAAAAAGATACCCTTAAAATCTTGAAATATATGAGAAGGGTGAAGGGTGTTCGAATAGGCGTATTTGGAATCTTGCGAATAATCCGAGCACAAGGAAAGTTCAGACGATTCTGTTCATATTTTACCTCCTGTATGAAAATAAGAACTAGGGGGAATAATGATGGTGTATCATATTTTGGGCCTAAGCCCGATAAGATTTAAAAACCCAATAATATTTTGTAGACTGAGGACTTAATTTATTAAATTGGATTTAAGAGATATTATTAATAAACCCATAATTAATAAGAAGAGCCCTAATCTGACTCTCATTCAAAGATAAGGTAACTTGAGACAATAAGGAACTCTAATCCTAATACGATTTGGACTACGAATAAGTCTATATAAAGGGGTTGGAACCCCCATAATCAATCATCGAATAAATCCTAAAAGTACTCGAAGAACTACCAAACACTCTGTCGTAAGAGTCCCGCAGAACTATCTCCGTGCTTCATCCGAGCACCACGATAGTTATTCCGACACCCCTAAAAAGCCTCCCCAAAACCCCCACAAACTCTCACACGGTTATGAAGGGGCTATCTCTGAAGCATCTTGATAATCACGAATCCATCCAATCCATTGAAGCAAATGTAGGATTTATTGACGCGTAAATCGACACGCTTCATTTATAATTTAATAAATTAAATTCTACAATAACATCTATAACAAATTTTGTTATTTTGAAATAATTTATTAAAATTATTTAGGCTTTGATTTTTATATTTTGTATATATTTCTTTTAATTATTTATTATATTTGAAACTGTAAGACTATTATTACTAGTTATATATTGAAATTATAAGACAAACTATTTCAGTGTATATTTGGTGTATCCATATTAATTAAAAATATTTACATAAACCATAATGATGACATTGCTTGACCAAAAAAAAGATAATTATAACATTGCACGTTGATTAACTAATACATATTTTAAGATTGTAGTATTTCGAGAAGCTATGAAACACGGAAACAGATACGGATACGATACGACATAAATACGATAACATATTTTTTTTTCAATATTTTATACTAAACAAGTATCCGAAATGAGTGTTCCATCTGGTATCCGACACGACACAACAAAACATGATAGACTTTTTAGAAGTGTCCGTACATCATAGTCATGGAGTAATTTATACTCTTCTATGAAGCACGAAGTCTTATTTGATTTCTCTAAAGTTTACTATTTTTAGTTCGATTTTTATTACGTTACGAATTACGATCTATTGAGAGACTAGAAATAACCCCGTGCCAAGGCACGGGATACAATTTCAAAACAAATGATTAAAATTATCTTTATTTATTTAAAAATTATAAATTGATAAAATCCAAATCATAACTAATTCATTATTTATTAATCAACTAACAAATATTTAATTGATTAAAAGATTAATTCTTGTCACATAATGATAATAGTAGTACAAAATACGAAATAATTACATTATTTTTTTAATATAACTTATAGTTGAATTCATCATAAATAAAATTGTAAAATATTTTGCATTTAGTATTAGAAAATGATAAAAATAAATTTGAATTCAAATTTTACCAATCACATATTTAAAAGTAGAGATAGATGAATATTTTAAATTATTTTAATTTGAATTTGAAGGATAATAATTGTTAAAAAAGATAATGATCTTATCGTAACTAATTTTATTAAATATTATCTTGACAAAAAATAGAATGCAAAAATTCCATGCATATCCATCCAAGAGTGAAAAATTAGATTCTTTTAGAAAAAAAAACTATAAATATTTAAGTCTTGTAACCATAAATTTCAAAATATTTGTTATTTAATATATATATATATTATTTTAAAATAGTAAATTAGATTCTTTTAGATAAAAAATAGATATTTGAATCTTGTAACTATAAATCTCTAAATATTTGTGTATTTAAACTATCATATATCTATACATTATCTTTGAATTCCTTTAGATAATATATATAATAAACGGTATTTTAAAATAGTATTTATCTAATGGCAGAACATTATCTTTGGATTCTTTTAGATAATATCCATAATAAATGGTATTTTAAAATAGTATTTATCTAATGACAGAATAAAATTCATTGAGTCTATCCACGTGGACTCTTAGGTGGATAACTTCAAGGGTTCTGAATTATTATATATAGATTAGAGAGCCATGAATGGAAGCAATACGGAGAGGATAAATAGAAAAATATAAAATAAAGATGCCAAAGCCTTAATGTTCAAATAGTATTAACTAGAATAGAATATCTGCTTGCTAGAGTAAATCCATGCTATGCACACACTTATCCCTCCTATCATAAAAGGAATAATTACGAAAAGAAACCTCAAGTTAGGTCTGTTTTGGAGAACACCTGAAACCTTAAAAGTTAAAACATTACAAATACCCCATGAGTCAACAATAAGCAACAATTTTCTATTAGTTTTAGGGGAGTATTCGTATTGTTTGGCAAACCTCAATATAATTTTTGTAGTGTTTCAAGGTTTAGGGAGTTTTTCGTAAAGAACGGAGATTTTTGTAAGTGGCCCAATATAAAAAGCTAGTCTTTAGAGGCACATCTGAGACAATTGCAACGAAAACCAAATCCTTGATAGAGGATTGTTTGTCGAGCCTCGTAATTCATGCTAGCATCAATGTAGCATATCCTCAGTTCTTCCCCTGCAGCTCCAAACAAGAACTTAAAACATTAATAGACAAATCTGACCAAAAAATAAATAAAATTAATAGACAAAACACCTCCAAAACTATGGAACTATTATAAGTAGGGATGAGGCATCCTCTCTTATTTAGGGGAACTACAAGACCAGAACCCCCGACTTTGAACATATTTATACATAAATATTGCGGTCAACATTTTTAACTGAAAAATACCCCTCAATCCAAATCCGGAAACTCTTTAATGGTCAGCTCACAATTTCCAATGACGATCTATTCGTCAGAGGGAGTCTTGCTGTAATTTCAAAATAAGAGGGGGTCTTGTTGCATTTAACCTAAACTCAGGAGGTCTAGTTGTAATTGTCCCTTAAAAAGTATTAACAGCTAAGTCAAACAGAAAGCACGTTCTTCAATTAAGTATTAACAGCCAAGTTAAAAAAGAAAGCACCTTCTTCAATTTCACGTAGAGCCTTTATTTTAGCGTCCACATTTTCAATCCACAAAATGTTTACATTAGGATCTGCAATGAACATTGTTATAGACATGGTAGCTGGACACTATAAATGATACAAATGTGCAAAAGGCAGTTCAAAAGCAAGATAGCATGTAACTAGTTGGTCAGGAGAAAGACTTTCCTTTTGCCACAAGTTAAAATCTGTAAGAACTGAGCTTGGAAGAAATGAAGATTCTTACCACAATCATGATTGTAGAAGGATGGAAGCACATAAACAGCATTTCCAACAGCAGCTTCTGCGTCTACAGAAGCTGCGGCTGATGAAAGAAGATCTTCATATGATTCTATGGCCAATTCAATACGGAAGGCATTGATTCGAATCCGTGCCAAAACTCCAGTATACCACTCTTCAGTCAGAACTTTGTAAGTTAAAGATTCACGATCAGGGAAATTAGGTACATCCTTTAATGAAATTTGATCAAGAGTCAGGAATGAAAGCCAAAACATCAAGGAGAAAAAGAAACTTCCACAAATTCAAATGTTGATGAACTTCGCTGCAAAAGGATACATATCATCTGTTCATTTTCAATATCCGAGTCCTCAAAAGTGCTTTTCAGCAGTGCAAATTCCTTCTTCATCTGTGCCATCAAAGAAGAAGAAGAAAACAGTTGAGTAACTTCAAAAAACTCACTTAAATTTAGTAAGGCCTAAAGAAACTCGAGATGCTTACCTTAGAAATTCTATCAGAAGATAAAATCTCTTGCTGAAGTATGTCAAGAACATCAGAAGAGACGCCTCCCGAAATAACCTGACAAGCCAACCGCTTCACGAGAAGTGGATATTTTAGACCCTGCAATCTTCAGAGGAAATAATCAATTTCTCGTACTGATAATAATACGACACGAGTTAATGAAGACCTCCTTACCGGCAGTATTCATTAAATCTCGACCAATCTGCCTTCTTCTCAACGTTGTAAAACTGCTAACGCCGTGAAGCAAATATTATAAGTGAAGCCAAGATGGAATATAATAAGATAAACTAAGGCTGATCAAAACAAGGATGCAGGAGAACCTAACAAAACCAAGATGCAGGACTAGAATAGAGTGATCAGGATTCCAGACGGTTAAGATCCCGCATACAGATACAATTTTCATTTTGTGAAATGGTTCGTCGTTCTGTTTATCTATTCCAGATAAAAGGAATGATTATGTACAGTAGCTCGATAATAAAAAGAAAAAAAGTACATTGGAGCTCTGATAATAAAAGAGGAAAAGTTACTTCTGCGCCAGAGCTTATCTAATGAGAACCCCGAGGTTTAGCAGAATCTAGAGCAACTCCAAAAAAACAGAAACATATTCCAATCAGTAATTTACAACAAAATATTTAAGCGAATGAGTATTAAGGGTACCTTAGATTGTTCCTCACATTGTTCACTGCAAAAGGAAACAATTTCAGGAGCTTCCGAGCCGTGTGGAAGTTTCCTCAGGCAGAAATAGCAGACGCAGTGCATCGACGAAAGTGAAGGATGCGAAACAGCGGGTTTCGCTGTGTGGATGAGTTCGCCTGGAGCGATTTTCCGAGAGGCGAACACGCCTCGGCCAGCATACTCAGTGAGTCCGACGCGGATCGGAGGCGGAGAAGGACGGGTCGGCGTCGAATCAGTAGCAGAGGAGGAAAGTGACGACAGAGACGACGACGTTTCAATGTGAGAGTTGTGTAGATTTTTGAAGTGGAAAGCCCAACGGCTGCAGCGGGCTACGCGCGACATATTTGTGGGGGAGTTTGAAGAGCCAAATGAGCTAATATATTCGCTTTGTACCCAAATTGATAACTCGTTGTCGAGCTCAAGTATTATTACTTGAAAGTAGATTACAAAATTCAATCACACCTTCTTGTTTATTTGATTGATTACTTTAGATTTTACTTGATTTTGTCCTAAATACCTAAATTGTGATCAGAGATTTGTCAGAAAAATCATCAAAGTGGACAGTGAGATTTTTTTTTTCCTTTTTTAAACCCTATTTATATGATTCGAAACGAGTCGGACCACTTAAGTATAAAACTCTTTCTACCAATGGCAACTGCGTTATCAAAAACTCAAGCTCAAAATGTCTAGTTAAACTACGTCAAACTACTTGAATCACAATCATTATATTCTCGTCATTGTCTTGATCAATATCCTCATAATATTCTTATTTACCTCTCTCACCATCTTTTTTTCTCCCCTTCCCTCTTTTTTTTTTTTAACTAATATATAATTTTATAGTTATTTATAATTTCATACTATAATATAATATATTTAGTTTGTCATGTTTATGGATAACTTTAGGAAAAACTAGACAAAAGGACCAAATCATTCTTTTTCTTAGAGAAAATGACCTGTTTTTAAAAGTTATAGTCAAAAGGACCTGAAATAACAACCTCTTATTATTAAGGACCCATTTAAAAAAAAAAAATAGATATTAATTTCCAACTCATCAAAAAAAAAATTTCTTTTCCATTTATTTTTCTAACTTTTTAGAAATTTTTATTTCCTTTCTTTTTTTTTTTTTGATACATTTTATTATCTTCTTCTCCTTCTTCTCGACGCCTCTGAACTGGAAAAGTAAACCAGGGACTTCGTCTTGTCGCGTCTTTAGCTTCTGCTTGGGCTTAATTCTTCAACTTCTGTTTATGCCTGGTGCAATTCGATCTTTTGAACATTTAGGGTTCACTTTTTTGTTTTTCTGTGTGGCGCAATTTCTTCTTATTCTAGTTGTTTGAACAATTCAGATTTCAATTGTTTTCAAGTTTATGTATATTTTTCATATTATCAAATAAGCAAATTGTTGAAATGAATAATTTGCAATTTTTCGATAAGATATTTCAAGATTCATTCTCGGGAACGTGCAGTCAAATTGATGCATTTACTGAAGAAGTCTATTCATGTTTTTAGGCTGGGCAAGTCCTTCAAATTAATTGCTGCATTTATTTTCAATCTTGAGAGTATCTATTTATTTGTAAGTTCACAGCATATGAACAACAGAATAAACTTTGATCTATATTCTCCAACGCGTTTTATTTTATCAAAATTATAATCAATTCCCCATCGTAGGTTGAAAAATGGCTTTCCCTAACGAGGGAGGTATGAATTTCGCACCCAGCTGTCGTCTCCTCGCTAGTATGGAGTACGATTCCCATATGCACATCTGTCAAATAGACCTGATACGAAAATAATGGATATTTGCCAATTTGTCAATCGAAAATGGCCACAATCTCACCAAAGTGGCATTATTTTGAAATATCTTGCCCCTCATACGACGGGGCACTCTGTCAGACTGTTGAATGATGAGGATGTCGAGCTCATGATCCACTGCACAAGACGCTTAAATTGGGCCTTATCACCATGAGGGTGTCATTTACACCAGTGTAATCCTGTTGATATCTCTCCCCTGCGTCCTGTCAACCAGGCAATTGAGAGAATTGCAAATAGAAGAATGAGATTGAGAGGCTACATTTTTTCTTGCTATGAAGATTGGAATGACTATGATGATTTCAGTATAATTTTTCTTGTTTGTTTGTACGTTTGGTTTGGATAAAAACTGTAAATATTGGATTTTGTACTATAAATCTTGGACCAATAACTGTTAGTTTGTACTTGAATTTTAATATTTCCAGATTCCTCTGCTACCGAATAAATACTAAATATTTTATTTTATACTCTGAATCTTTATTGTGGTACCTTGATTAGGCCATGAGGCACTTTATAGCCGTTTATTTGTATTGTAAATTATAAATTTCAAGATTTGTTTGTAATAAGATTATATATAAGAAAAATGAAAGTGATGGATTTGTTACCCAATACTATATTCTCTATTTCTGGCACATATTATGAAAACTTGTAATATAGGCATTTATACTTTGATTCCGCAAACGAGTATTATGATTTTGCACCTAAGTATTTGATACCCATTTTCCAGTACTCGATTCTCTATTTCTGTCACATATTATGAAAACTTATTTTATTGGAATTTATACTTTGGTCCATTCTATAGTGTACCCTGATTAATCAGATTAGTATTTTCAACGTTTGAAATCTGTACTCGATTCTATACATTTTCACGCATGGTCACTAATATAAATATATGAAAAATAAATGTGATTTTGGGAATTCAAGAGTTCCATGGAATTCTTCTTGACATCCTCGTGGGATATTTCGTAATAATAAACAATATATCGCAATACCTGTTATATTATATTTAATACTTTGATTCCTCAAACGAGTACTCTGATTTCGCACCTAAGTACTTGATACTCATTTTCTAGTACTCGATTCTCTATTTCTGCCACATATTATGAAAACTTATTTTATTGGAATTTATACTTTGTTCCATTCTATAGTGTACCTTAATTAATCAGATTACTTTCAAAGTTTGAAATCTGTACTCGATTATCTACATTTCCATGCATGGTCTGTAATAAAAATATATGAAAAATAAATGTCATTTTGGGAATTCTAGAGTTCCAGGGAATTCTTCTTGACATCCTCGTGGGATATTTCGTAATAATAAACAATATATTGCAATACCTGTTATATTGTATTTAATACTTTGATTCCTCAAACAAGTACTCTGATTTCGCACCTATGTACTTGATACCCATTTTCCAGTACTCGATTCTCTATTTCTGCCACATATTATGAAAACTTATTTTATTGGAATTTATACTTTGTTTCATTCTATATTGTACCTTGATTAATCAAATTAGTACTTTCAACGTTGGAAATCTGTACTCGATTCTCTACATTTCCACGCATGGTCTGTAATAAAAATATATGAAAAATAAATGTGATTTTGGGAATTCCAGAGTTCCAGGGAATTCTTCTTGACATCCTCGTGGGATATTTCGTAATAATAAACAATATATCATAATACCTGTTATATTGTATTTAATACTTTGATTCCTCAAACGTGTACTTTCATTTCGCACCTAAGTACTTGATACCCATTTTCCAGTACTCGATTATCTATTTCTGTCACATACTATGAAAACTTATTTTATTGGAATTTATACTTTGTTCCATATAGTGTACCTTGATTAATCAGATTAGTAGTTTCAACGTTTGAAATCTGTACTCGATTCTCTACATTTCCACGCATGGTCTGTAATAAAAATATATGAAAAATAATGTGATTTTGGGAATTCCAGAGTTCCAGGAAATTCTTGTTGACATCCTCGGAGGATATTTCGTAATAATAAACAATATATCGCAATACGTGTTATATTGTATTTAATACTTTGATTCCTCAAACGAGTACTCTGATTTCGCACCTAAGTACTTGACACCTATTTTCCAGTACTCGATTCTCTATTTCTGCCACATATTATGAAAACTTATTTTATTGGAATTTATACTTTGTTCCATTCTATAGTGTACCTTGATTAATCAGATTAGTACTTTCAAAGTTTGAAATCTGTACTCGATTCTGTACATTTCCACGCATGGTCTGTAATACAAATATTTGAAAAATAAATGTGATTTTG
Source organism: Verbena officinalis (assembly GCA_958496215.1). Lineage (NCBI taxonomy): Eukaryota > Viridiplantae > Streptophyta > Magnoliopsida > Lamiales > Verbenaceae > Verbena > Verbena officinalis. Next base: position 24,321,059 of record OY292390.1, on the reverse strand, counting down.
GGAATTTCAGAGTTTCAGGAAATTCTTCTTGACATCCTCGTGGGATATTTCGCAATAATATATAATATATCGCAATACTTGTTATATTGTATTTAATACTTTGATTCATCAAACGAGTACTCTAATTTCGCACCGAAGTACTTGATACCCATTTTCCAGTACTCGATTCTCTATTTCTGCCACATATTATGAAAACTTATTTTATTAGAATTTATACTTTGTTCCATTCTATAGTGTGCCTTGATTAATCAGATTAGTACTTTCAACGTTGGAAATCTGTACTCGATTCTGTATATTTTCACGCATGGTCCGTAATTAAAATATATGAAGAATAAATGTGATTTTGGGAATTCTAGTGTTCCAGGGAATTCTTCTTGACATCCTCGAGGGATATTTCGTAATAATAAACAATATATCGCAATACCTATTATATTGTATTTAATACTTTGATTCCTCAAACAAGTACTCTGATTTCGCACCTAAGTACTTGATACCCATTTTTCAGTACTCGATTCTCTCTTTCTGCTACATTTTATGAAAACTTATTTTATTGGAATTTATACCTTGTTCCATTCTATAATATACCTTGCTTTATCACCATTACACTCTATATATACTTAACGTACTTTACATGTATGATCGAATAATTGATCAAATTTATGTCGATACGAATAACTTGGTATGTTGGTCATTGTCTAATATTAAAGTTGATTCAACTATGAACTTAACTGAAATATACATCTTACTAGGGAATTACGTTTAAGGAGCAATTGATCACACTTATATGAATACAATAATATTTCTTTTGACATAACCTGTGATATTGGACGAATTTGAAGTATTGAACTATTATCGTAAATAAAATATTGGTATTCTTTTTAGGAATTCCATACATATTGGTATTCAAAAGCATGACAATACTATAACATTCCTTAATATTAAATTAGAATATTGAACGGTGTATTTATGTCCAACTTCTTTAAAGTTTGGATTTAAGTAGTATATTCAACTCTACTTAGAAGTTACTAATTTTATTTAAGTAGTATATTCATGCAAAAATGATTTATTTATATGCATCCGAAGTAATTAAAACTTCTGGGGTTCTATAATGTTAGGACAAGGTACTTATTTCAGATTACTGCATTATTCTTTTGTAATAATAAACAATATATAGTAATATCTGTGATATTGTATTTTACACTTTGATTCTGCAGTGCCCCGCTCTACAGTCCCCGGACCTGCACAGATTCCCAAGCCGAGAACGGTGTCTCATCCCGAGAACCCGTTTAAGCCAACGGGTCTATCCCGACACTTGGCAATAGTGAATCCCCAAAAGACACAACACATAATCAATTAAACGATTCAGAATACATAGCGGAAGCGATTTCATAACATATAATCATAAATGCCACTTCGGGGCCAATTCAAGTATCCAATCATCAACAACGCCCATCAGGGGCAACATAAAGTAAATATTGTACTCGTAAAAGGGGTGGGGATCAATATAGCATTATATACATGCCAATAACAAAAGAATCGGCTATAGAGAGTTTTACGGACAACAATCTAGACGACTCGCCAACAAATAGAGCCTATCTAACCACTGTTGCCAATCCGACACGCGAGACATGTCGGTCTCTCAATCTACCTGAGGCAAGAACCAGTAAACGAGGGTGAGTTCAAAGAAACTCAGTGAAGATATGGGTGAGACAAGTCGAGTCACGCTTCCGGGTTTTTAATAAGAAAATACATATGCGATAGTGAAGAAAACCGGAATGTGCTTCGACTTGGATATTTAATAACAATAAACAATAAGGACAGTAATGTAATAAAGCAATAAATAAGTATCCCAACGAGAATGGGCCTATTCGTCCTTATTTCTCCTCAAGACATGATAAAAACTCCATCTCCGGTGTCAAGCCAAGGAGCAACCCGAGGCTCGACTGTAGTGAATTTAAGAAAAGTGTGCAACACATGCAACACCCACCATCGCTCCCAACCGTGGCTATCAACTCCTGACAGGCCACGATTGACGCTTAGTTTTGGGAGAAGCACCTCGGGAAACACCCTGGACGCTCGTCCCCAGGTGCAACCTCTGGATACCCTCCTAGGGCCCCATGAAAAGTCCATGATTTTGCTCGCGTTAAAGAAATAATGAGTTGAGTGCCAAACGGGCATTAAGAAAGTGAGTGATGACAACGAGGGTGACTACCAGTTCCGTACGCGTCGGGGTGTACTGACAGACTCCCTAACGACTTTCCTCATAGACCCAACCGAAGTCAAATTGTCACGTTTGAAGAGAAAGGATTTACTTGCTTTTGAAAACAAATCGGTTTTGGATAATATAGTATAATTTGATATCAAATGGTTTGTTGATCGAAATCATCAAGATATATGCTCGAAATATCTAATAATAGTAATAAGGGAAGAAAGATAAAACGATCATAAGTCAAGGTGTTACAGGGCTTTTCGCATGTATACTTAGACATATATGTTCAAGCCCAGTTTTATAAACGATTTAAATCCTCACCTGGTATGCCAAAAGAATGACTAGCAGCTAGGACTCACTGCTCTCCAACCTCAGACTGATTTGTAGACAAGATAGGACCTAGACAAATTAATAAACGACTCTAAAAGCGCAAATAAGCAATTAACTGACGAACGGCTAACCAAATAAATCCACAATCATGCATATGCCAATAATTACATTATAGAAGCTACCATGCAAGTTCAATCCGACAAGTTTTCAAAAATTGCATACACGTAAAAATACACTATTCATAGTCCGAACGAAGTCGAAATTCAACAAACATTTCAAAATATTAATCCTCAACTCCTAAGGGATCTATAGGTGAAATCGGAATAATTTTTGGAGTTCGTATGCGAAAAGTCAACATTTAATTAGGTGGGGTTGACCCGATTCCTGAAGCGAGTGAAGAAAGAAAGCTGAAGAATCCTCTAAGTGTTTTGCACAGGCCGACACACGGTCTTGAACACGCTGTTAAGACCGTGCAGGCACACACGGCCTTGCGCACCGGATACACGCACGGGCGCAAGCCGGTGCAGGCCAAAAGTGACACCCACGGGCCAACGCACGGTCTTGGCAAGACCGTGCACGAGCCCGTGCAGATCAGCAACAGACAACAGAAAATCGCGTTTTCAACCAAAAATCGATCCAAAAATCCATATAATTCAATTTCTAGCAAGAATCAACAACCAAGAATTATAACGAACATTAAGCAATACATAAGGAACATTTTGATCCAAGTAGCATGAAAAATAACCAAGTAATAAAATCAAAATCATCAAATCTCAGAAAATGTTCACGAAGTAATAAATGGGTTCAAAACCTTATAAATTTGGGGAATGAGACTGTGGAATTGGTACCTAAAGGAAGATCTCGTTGAGACGGTCGCGTATGTTCGAACAGCACGAAAATCGGTGAAGAAACGTGTCCGGAGTGATCGATTTGAGCTTCTAAGTGCAAAAGTTCTCTTCTCTTCTCTCCTCTCTCTCTCTCTCTCAAATTGGGGTTCAAAATGGGGGAGAAGACTTTTATCTAATTATTCGAAATGTTTAAAATACGAGGGGGCATATCGGTAATTTAGAAACCCTAATTTAGAATATTTTGGCCAAATATATCAATATTAATATCAAATAAAAGTTAATCATATAAGAAATGCAATTACGCACATAATAATTTCACATTGGGTCATATACGAAATAATTAAATATAAACTACATAATACGAGAAATAGGGGGAAAGAAAGGAATAAGCGCGAAAGACAAACTCACAATGATTCTTGATTTCTAGGTCGTTACAGATTCCTGAAAATAGAACTCTGATTTTTCAAGTACTTGATACCCATTTTTCAGTACTCGATTTTGCACCTAAGTTTCTTGATACCCATTTTTCAGTACTCAATTTTGCACCTAAGTACTTAATACCCATTTGTCAGTACTCGATTTTGCACCTAAGTACTTGATAACCATTTTTCAGTACTCGATTCTCTATTTCTGCTATATATTATGAAAACTTATTTTATTGGAATTTATACTTTGTTCTATTTTATAGTGTACCTTGATTAATCAGATTAGTACTTTCAACGTTTGAAATCTGTAGTCGATTCTCTACATTTCCACGCATGGTCTGTAATAAAAATATATGAAAAATAAATGTGATTTTGGAAATTCAGAGTTCCAGGGAATTCTTCTTGACATCCTCGTGGGATATTATTTTGTAATAATAAACAATATATCTCAATACCTGTTATATTGTATTTAATATTTTGATTCCTCAAACAAGTACTCTGATTTCGCACCTAAGTACTTGATACCAATTTTTCAGTACTTGATTCTCTATGTCTGCCACATTATGAAAACTTATTTTGTTGGAATTTATACTTTGTTCCATTCTATAGTGTACCTTGATTAATCAGGTTAGTACTTTCAACGTTTGAAATCTGTATTCGATTCTCTACATTTCCACGCATGGTCTGTAATAAAAATATATGAAAAATAAATGTGATTTTGGGAATTCCAGAGTTTCAAGGAATTCTTCTTGACATCCTCGTGGGATATTTTGTAATAATAAATAATATATCTCAATACCTGTTATATTGTATTTAATACTTTGATTCCTCAAACAAGTACTCTGATTTCGCACCTAAGTACTTGATACCCATTTTTCAGTACTCGATTCTCTATTTCTGCCACATTATGAAAACTTATTTGTTCGAATTTATACTTTGTTCCATTCTATAGTGTACCTTGATTAATCAGATTAGTACTTTCAACGTTTGAAATCTGTACTTGATTCTCTACATTTCCACGCATGGTCTGTAATAAAATATATGAAAAATAATGTGATTTTGGGAATTCCAGAGTTCCAGGGAATTCTTCTTGACATCCTCGTGGGATATTTTGTAATAATAAACAATATATCACAATACCTATTATATTGTATTTTATACTTTGATTCCTGGAAATAGAACTCTGATTTTGCACCTCTGTACTTGATACCCATTTTTCAGTACTCGATTTTCTATTTTTGCCACATATTGGAATTTATACTTTGTTTCAGTCTAGATATTACCTTGATTTATCATCCTAATACCTTATATGTATGAATCTATACTCGATTTCTTTACATTTTCAAGCATTTTCAAGTTTACACCAACGTACTAAAGTCCTATTATGAAGTAGAACTCTTTTTAAAAAAAAAAAACAATAAGCAGAATGCATATAATCCGGAAAAAATAATAAATCGGTAAACCATCAAATATAGATATAAAATATAAATATAATATTAAACATAAAATATTTCAAAAGCATGGCATTAAAATGCCACAATTATTTTTAACAAAAACTTAAATAAAAAACATTAAACATAAAAATAAAGATTGTTTTCATAAAACCTTCCAAAAAAAAAAATAACTAATTTATCGAATTTCTCATCTTCCTCCAGATGGACGTTGTACCGTCATCATCATCAGAAGATGTCTCCTCCTCCTCCTCCTCAAACTTCTTCTCTAACTTCGGGAAATACTCAATGTCTGACTCTTCCTCAGGAATATCCTTGGCATGATACCACATTGATTCTTCATCAATAAGGGAAGCACGAGTTATGACGAAGATAAATCGGAGCTTGTCGTAATACGACAGTCCGTGTAGACGAAAGAATTTCATTTCCACAGTCTCCCATTTGGTGCCTAGGTAGCCCTTATGGTACTTCTCCCCAATGATGACTTTTCTCCTCTTCGAAGATGAAGTAACATCGTTGTCCGCTAGAAATCTTCGAAACTTCACAAATTTGTCCCGGAGTTGGATGATTCGGTAGAGTACTTCATGTGCCGGCATGTTCAACTGCTCACCAATCTCTACAGGTAGGGGTGTCAATTCCGGGTTTGACCCGATGCACCCGACCCGACCCAACCCGAAAAATACCGGGTTAGAGTTGGGGGTTTTCGGGTTCGGGTCAGAGTGGGTCGGACCCGATTTCAACCTGAAGCATATTGGGTCGGGTCGGGTCAACCCGCGGGTTACCCCACCCAACCCGAAAAATATGAATACTATAAATTGAAAAAAAAAACCCTAGCCCCCCTCATTCTTTTTAAACATTATTTGATTTAATATTATATACTTTTCTAATATCTATTATATTTTGTTGTAGAATCTAACAATGTGCTACTGGATGATTTGACGGAAAATATCATGAGTATGTTTGTGAATGCAAGTGATTATCAATCTACTAGCACCACTGTTGATAGTTGAAAAGTAAGGATAAAAATATTCTCCTCTTTCTTCACTTATATTATATGGAAATTAAATAAAATTTAATTTATTCATTCTTTTTAACTTTAGAACTGAGAGTTGATTTATTCTTGTGAGCAGACCACGTATGAGGCTTTGATGAAGTAAGAGAAGCTACAAGTAGACTGTTGGTGGGACTAATTACAGATGAACCCCTTCTCATCAATGTCCTGCTTTGTTGTGCTAGCTATTTCTTCTGGAATGCAAATGTAAAAGTGTTTGTTGGTTTAACATTGTGATTTTGTCTTTATGGATTAGAGTGACGGTGGAAGCACATTAATTGATTGAATTTGCTGAATGTAGAACCTATGTTTATTGTTACTTGAGTTCGTAAGATTCATTCATAGAATCGTCTATCTTATTCCATTTTTTGTTCAATTTATTACACTTCTTATTTAGTTGCATGATGGAATAAAAGAGGTGTCAATTCGGGTTCGGGTCGGGTCGGTTGGTGACCCGATAAAAATCGGGTCAACCCGAACCCACACAGTTCGGGTTCGGGTTGAGGGGTGTCGGGTTGAGAGTCGGGTCGGGTTCGGGTTGAGAGCAAAAATGTCTTAACCCGACCAACCCGAACCCGAACCCACCTGACCTACCCGAATTGACACCCCTATCTACAGGCGCTCGTTCCATGACTTCTTTGTCGATGACGGAGTTGGTTTTGCAGAATCTTTTGAGGAGTTTAACGAATCGACCCTCGAGAATGCTGTCTTACGGGTTTCAGTAAGAAAAATGGCAGCATGTCGGTCGCTACTTGCTCCCGATCCCGATCCACTTGTTCCAGCAGCCATTTTCTTTTCAAAGAGAATTCCAAAGTTAAATTCCACATTGCAAAATCAAATATACATTTCGAAGAAAAGACTAATTTGAAGTATTAAAAAACCAATCTAAGGTTACAGACGAGTATTTCATAGTATAGAAACACAAATATCAGGTATGAATGAGATTCATGGTATAAAACGACAATATTAGGGTACAAATTACTATTTTAGAGTATTAAAACAACAATACTAGGTACAGATGACTATTTCATAGTATATAGAAACACCAATATCAAATACAAATGACATTCAAGGTATAAAAACGACAATATTAGGGTAGAACAGACTATTTCGAAGTATTAAAACACAAATATCATGTTACAGGATATAAGAAACACCAAATACGAATGAAATTCAAGGTATAAAAATGACAATATTAGGGTAGAATAGAATGTTTCGAAGTATTAAAACACCAATATCAGGTTACAAGACTCTATTTTATAGTATAGAATCACCAATATCAAGGTATAAAAACGAGAAAATTAGGGTACAAATGACAATTTCAAAAACATTAAAACTCAATTTTAGGATTTTATCAGAAAACCAGGGCATTAAAAAGAAATTTTACGAAATCTGAGTAAAAAAACAACACTGGAAGTATAAAATTCCACACAATATGAGTACAGATCAAAATAATCAACGCATTTCGAATTATTAAAACACCAATATGAAGGTATAAAAACGACGAAATTAGGGTATAAAGGACTGTTCTCAAAGGCATTAAACTCAATTTAGGAAATCAGAAAACCAGAGCATTAAAGGAATTTCACGAAATCTGAGTAATAAAACAACACTGGAAGTATAAAATTCCACAAAATATGGGTACATATCTAAATAATCAACGCATTTCGAAGTTAGAATACCAATATAAAGGTACAAAAACGATGTAATTAGGGTATAAAGGACTATTTCAAAGGCAGTAAAACTCAATTTAGGAAATCAAAAAATCAGAGCATTAAAGAAATTTCACGAAATTTGAGTAATAAAACAACACTGGAAGTATAAAATTCCACAAAATATGGGCTCAGATCTAAATAATCAAAGCATTTGAAAGTACATTCAAAGCATTTCTGAAAAATGAATTGGTTGAGACTTGAGGCTTTGTGCTTCCGCGGTGGTGGGTGTTTTCTGCATTTTTGGTGATCGATATGTATAGGGTTTAGGTCTGAGAATGAAGGCTATTATATAGAATCGATGAGAAAAAGGAATACCTGGGGTGGATTCTGCAGACTTCGCCTCGCTTCGTTTCTTCTCAGGCCGGGATTATGGAAGGATTTTTCAAGCGGTTGTCTTCTCAGTCTGATGTCCGTTTGTATAGTAGTAACTGTGTCAGGGACAAACATTATATTTGGGAACTGCTCAATCACGATGATTCCTCTCCCCGACGGTTTAGCTTCTGCAAAATTGGAGGGAAATACTCTTTAGTTTTCTCAGTAATTTTTAACTCCTTTGAGAGTATTTTCGTAATTACCCGCAAATTAGATGAAAAGAAAATATAAAAAAAAATATTTTTTTGATAACTAGGCATAAATAATATTATTTTATTTAAAACAGGTCCTTATTTTTAAAAAATTTTAATTTCAGGTCTTTTTGCCTAACATTTTTTAAAATTGGTCACTTTTTCTAAATTGGTCACTTTTTCTAAAGAAACATGTGAAAGATGTCCTGCTAATTTTCCGATAACTTTAATGGAATTTGGGGCTGACATCATAAGTAGTCCATTCTCACAACTTCCTGTACAAAATTGACCCAATAGAACTTGGGCTTATTTTATTTCCTTGGGCCAACTATCAAGCAAATTTGGAATTGCACATGAGTGAAGCTTAGGGACTTCACAATTACAACTTACACGTATCCCCCATTAGCCCGAATAATCTGCCCGTTTACCCATTGACCCGCATCACTTGCCAGAAAACCCACCACCGGAGCGATATCCTCCGTCTCCCCCAGCCGCCCCATCGGATTCTCATCCACCGCCCTTTTCACCATCTCCTCCGTCTTCCCCGCGTAGAACATCTCCGTCGCCACAGGCCCAGGCGCCACCGCGTTCGCAGTTATCCCCGTACCCTTCAGCTCCTTCGCTAGTATCTTCACCATCGTCTCCACCGCCGCCTTCGACGCCGCGTACGCCGCGTAGCCAGGTTTCAACGCCGCCACAATCGACGTCGTCAAGCATATGATTCTCCCCCCTCCGCCGCGCTTGATCCTGTGGTGGCGCGAGAACATTTCTCAAACAGTTCATTAAATATAATCCGAATTAATTTCTTAAATTCGTCGATAATCAATTTATATTATACACACGCACCTGTTGGCGGCTTCTCTGCAGCATAAGAAAGCGCCTCGCGCGTTGACGCCAAACGTTTTGTCGAAATCTTCGACGGTCGTGTTAGCAAGCGAGTGGTATTTGGGATCCAGCACGCCAGCCGAGTTGACCAGGATGTGAATCGGCGAGTTGAAGGCCGATTCCGCCGCGTCGAAAAGGGATTTCACCTGCTCCGGCTCGGAGACATCGGCTTGGAAGGTGACAGCGCGGCGGCTAGTGGAGCCGGCGTTAATTTCTGCGGCGACTGACTCGGCATGAGCCGAGTTGGATGAGTAGTTGATAACAAGTCTGGCACCGAGAGAAGCCAAATGGAGGGCGATGGCGCGGCCAATTCCGCGGGACGCGCCGGTGACAATCGCTACTCGGTCTTGGAGCGGCGTCGCGATGGTGGTTGATGCAGCCGCCATGGATGGTTTTTTATTTTGGGGGTTCCGAAATGGGTGGAGTTGTTGAGGTTACTTACATGGTATCATGGATGTAAATATAAATCAGTGGTTGGCTGAAATTGTGACATCACTGCTTAAATCAGTGTTTAGTGCTTAATACAGCATACAAACTTGACCGAACAACGTCGGTGCTTAATAGAGTGTGCCCAACTGGCTTATTTTTGGCAGCTATCTGCCATTGTGAACATCTATATTTCTATACTATCTTTTGGTCTCTCATGTACTGTTATTAATTTCATCTATACTATCTATTCTATTATATAAAACAAAACGTCTTCACCCCTTTATTCACTCACTCTATTTTGAATCGTTTATTCATAATTAATTAATTAATTAAATATTTTTTTCTCATTTCTCTCCACTTTCTCACGTTCCTTTTTTCACTTTTCTTTTCTCTTTCATCTTTCTCTCTCTTTCTATCTAAAACTAAACTACTCAATAATTTAACATTTTATTTATTTAGTTATAAAAATTACTTTTTAACATGTTATAAGTTTTGTGAATATATTGAAAATAATTAATATTATTTTAAATAAAAAATTTAATTAGTATTTATAAATTTATGTTGTCTAAATATATTTATATATTATTAATACACGCAATATATATTGATGTGCCATAATTCTACTTTGCCATGTGTCACAATCCTCTCCATTCGTCGCATCTCTATCAAATAACATCTGAGGCACCCAGAAGCTGCTAAGTGTCCTCCTCGAAGATATCCCTCGAGGACTCTTCACCAACTACTCCCCTCGAAGGCTTTCCCCTTGCTGCGCGCCCTCGAGCTAGGGTTCGCCAGCTCGAACCTAGTCTCAGTACTCTCCATCTCGAAGATCTCAGGCCCATCCCACTACGTGAAGCAGCCAACCTCCACCTTCTTCTCAACCGCTCTGGACACCCTGATCATGCGGATTAACCGGTTTTACCCTCACAACCTCCCACGATCAGATCTTTCATTCAGTTGAACACCGAAATTGGAGACCCACGATCTTCGCACCTCTATAAATACTCAGATCATTCAATCTGAAAGGTACACACTCATTAATATACAGAAACTCTGCCAAAATACTCCCTCAAGGTCTTCACACTCACGTTTCCTCCTGATTTCTGATTTAACTCAGTGGAGGATCAACGCTGGCCTAAACCCCAACTTGGTCTTAACATAGAATGTTTGGCTGTTCTTAGCATGTTACGAACTCACTTCATCGACTGGATTGAGGCTATTTTGGTTGAATCTCCTCCGTAGGGTTCAAGCCCATCTTTTAACCTCATCAGTTTGGCGCCGTCTGTGGGAAACCACATTAAACATTTATTTCTTCATTTTTTGCTAAGAACATGGCAGCCCTCCCAGAAGACTCTTAGATCAATATTCATCGTCATGACGAGCCAAAGGATTTTGGTCACCAAAACAAGCAACAAGATGGGAATGTTGTTCCTGGAGCATTCCCTATCTTTCCTCAAGCGCCCCGTCGCTTGCGCACTGGGTTCCGTAGAAAGACGGAACAAGCAGATCCACCAGCTAATATAAATACTAACGCTCCTTTAGTAGAACAACTTGCAGCACTCCAACAGGCTGCAGATGACAACCCTCTCCTTGCCGCACTATTGAACACCCTGAATGCCCAAAGTCAAGGAGAAAGCTCCCGGCGTAATGCAAATGTCACCCCCAACGTACTCCGCTCCAACACCTGGGTCAGAAACCTAGCCACTCCTGTTTCAAGAACTGTCACCAGAGTAAGAGAACAACGAACTAGGCCACGCATCATCAATGTGATCAACAACCAACCTACACGAAGAGCTGTTCAGAACAACCCTCCTCATTTCACATATGAGGGCACGCCGGCTGATGATCATGTTTGAGAATTGGAGAATCAGAATCTCAAGCTCCAAGCAGCCATCAACCGTTTGAAGAATGATATCGAGGTTGAGGAGCTCCTCGAAATCCCGGATGAGTATGTTGTGGAGCGGAGAAGAGAGGCACCTTATTTGCCTCACAAGGAGGTGGATCATTACAGCGAGATCACCAGAGGTTGTCCACTTACAGAGAAGGTGCTCATGACACAGGCTGGAAGAGATAAAGTTCCTACCTCTCTCCCGAGGTACAATGGAACTACTGATCCCGAGAAACACCTCAACTCACTCGAGCACTTGGCGTATCTATATAAGCATCCTGACGATTATTGGTGTAAACTGTTCATGACCACCCTCGAAGGTGTGGCTCAGGATTGGTATAAGCAACTCCCATCACGCTCTATCAATGGTTATCTCGACATCAAGAAGGCATTCTCCAGTCACTTCAGCCCCCTGAAGTTAGTCAAATAGCCCACCACAAATTTATTTAACATAAAGCAAGGGTGAGAGGAATCTCTTCAAGACTATTTCAGGAGATTCGGAACCGAACTTACCAAGGTGGAGACTCCTTCAGCAGATTTCCTAAGGCATGCCGTGCACAACAGCTTGAACGACTCAATAACCAGCCAGAAGTGTGCCAACGCCATAGTCAGGAAAGAGCCTCAAGATATGATCCAGATTGTAGCGCCCCTTTCCGTATGAGGAGAAATGACACCACATCCGCACCAAGACGAACTCCTAAACGAGGTAAATGTACCCCATTCATAAATTCATCCCGGTGAATGGCAAGCACTCGATCAAAACTCCGGCAATAGTATAACGACGCCCCAAGAACAATAGCAATAATCAGAATAGTCTCGGTTGACCCTGAAGATGCTATGAAACTGGGTGAAGTATATGTTTCCTTTGCTGTCGTACAATCCAAACCCATCGCTCTCGTAGCTTGTCCACACCCGATTACGACCCTGTGCTATCTTGTCGTTCCGTCTATCAAGTCTGGTTGTTGTCCTTGCTTACCCACATTTACGGATGGAGCTCATAGGTTAAAGCAGTACCAACGCTAAAACCCGTAGAGAAACTCACACGAAGTAAAAGAACAACGCGTAATAGCATAACACATTTAAGACAAGTTACAAGAGATGTTCTGATGCAATGCCTATTATGAGTTGCGTACCTTTCACCAATCCTTCTGAGTATAGGACCAATCTCGTAAGCTGTATCCACTAAGTTAGCATCTTTCCGTAGGGTCCTATCTCAAAGGAAGACAGTGTTTGATCATCTCTGCATCACAAAGTTTCAATATGCATGTCTGATGAGGTTAGTATGCAACCACACGAGGCATATTAACAAATAAATCGCAATCCTAAAGCCGCACGACCTATACGCCGAAACCAAATAAGACGCAACAAAGAATTCCATGCTCGCCTCGCGTTACGTCTTCCTTACACTACAAAAAAACAGTCAAAAACTAACGACAAAACTCGTCAGAAAGTCGTCGCAAAGTCGTTGGAAATTGTATAAACAAATTGCGCAGGTTTGCAACGAATTTGCGACGACTTGGAGTGATCCCTAATATTTCCAATGATTTCTATGTCGTCGCAAACTCGTTGGAAATATTTTTCATTTCCAACAAATTTGCGATGACTTTGCTACGAAACGGAATGACTCGTAATATTTTCGATAACTATAATGTCGTTGCAAATTCGTTGGAAATATTTTCAGTTTCCAACGAATTTGCGACGAAAAATGACGTTGGAAACTGAATATTTCCAACGAATTTGCAACGACATTGTAGTCATCGGAAATATTGCAAGTCATTCCTTTTCGTCGCAAATTTCATCGCAAAGTCATTGGAAACTGGATTTTACATTTTTTTTAAATTTTTATTTGTGACGACTTTACAACATAAAAGTCGTTGCAATGTCGTCGCAAATAAATTAAAAAATTTCAATTTTTTATTTATTTATTTCCTATTCCTGCTCAATTTATCAACCAATTTACACCTGTTCAACTCAATAAATCAACTCTAATCCAAAATCTAATAAATCCGTAATTTATAAATTTAATATTCGAAATCATAAATCAAGCAATTACTTTCGTTTTACAAAATCCTAATAGAGTCAAATTAAAAAGCTACAATTGTTTAGCAATATAAAGAAGCTACTTTCACTCATCATCTTCTTCATCTCCATCTTCCTCTTCCTCTTCCTCCTCCTCGTCCTCCTCCTCTTCTTCACGATGATAAAATTGAGACTTTAAATTTTTATTCTTACTCATACCACTATTTTTGCCGATACTCCTGCCCTTGTCTTTGCCCTTGCTCTTGGACATGCTCTTGCTGCTGGACATGCCCTTGCCCTTGCCCTTGCCCCGACTCAATTGACTATTTCTAAACATAGAGGCAATTTGTGCAGTATATGATCGGAGTTGTGATTCGAGTTTTGCATCCAGTTGTGCTTCGAAAAACTCTTTTATCATTTGTGTATTTTTTCCCAATTCTTCATGAACAATATTTTGTACCTGGTCGGGGGTAGTGTAACGATCATGACTAGATGTACACCCATCATCTCCTGACAAAGGTTTTCTTCGCTTGTGGTTCAACCCAAGCACTTCACCCTTCGAGTTTGGTCCCCCAACAGCTGTTGACCACAACTCGTCTTCAGAACGCTCATGATAATCTGGATCCTCCAACAATCGCTGCTTTTCTTCGGCTTCCAACATATCGTAATTCACTACGTAAGCATATATATGGTGTTATAAAAGACAATATAATAGTATTGTATTGAACTTATTTGCATCACAAATAGTTAACTTACCAGAACATCGCGTACTCGACCTGGCGGCATTTCTGCAGGTGTTTTTCCCCTATCTGCCTTCTTCACAAAATTATCTGAAAATGAACTTCTTACTGTCACAGGTTGCTTAGTTTGTTGTTCCTTCAGCTTATTTCGGGTGCTGATACTAATGGAACCCCCAGCGTAAGTTGGGGCTCCTTCCTTTGACCTTCTGTTTCCCCTGTTTCTATTTGAAAGTCTCTTAAACTCAGGCTATCCCAGTATGCACGCAACACATTGTACACTTCCTCAAGCATCCAATCGGGCTTCTTGCCTTTTGTACGGATTATGTAGTAAATGCCTGACATTCTAAGCCCGAGCCTATGAGTGAAAGCAATTTTCATATGACCTTCATGTTAAGGGTCCTAATAGCAATATTTCTGTAAAGTTTAAAAAAGCAAAAAAAAAAATAAAAAAATTATAGAACTTGTAAAATCAATGAATCCCACAAAAGAACCATAAAAGATGTAGAGTCAACATAACTATATAAGTTAGAAATTAGAGAACTTGTTACCTTCCAATCCTGAAACCAACTGTCTAATTCCTGTTGAGGTAAAGATTTCGCAGTATAGTAGCCTGCTCGAAGCCTACTTTTAAACACATTTGTAATGCCCTTAGTCCCCACTATACTATGAACATAACTGCATATAATTAACAAAAATAATTTCGAAGTTTTAGTATCACAAAGAATAATTAAAAAAACACTATGTAAAATTATATAAATATAGACTTACCCTTTAAGACCAGCAGACTCTAATTTATCCTTGGTAGTAGGTGGGGCTTCTGGGCCCTCATATGCATCAGCCAATGCAGTGGCTGTTGGGTCATTTGGGAGTGCTGCTGAGGCGGATGAAGAAGGTAAAGGCGTAGTAGATGTCGGGTCAAGGGTGGGTACAGGTTCTAGGTTGGAGGTAGAGGTGGGTGGTGGGAATTCGGTGGGTGGTGGGAATTCGGTGGGAGGTGGGGAATAGGTTGGTGTGGGTGTTGTAGGATGGGTGGGTATGGGTGCATCAGTTGGGGTAGGTGAGTTAGTTAGGTTGGTTTGGGGCTGGCGGGTAAGTAAGGACTGGATATTATGTTAGGTGCTCGATGGTCTCATAGCAGCATTTGGTAGATACTTGCCTCTAGGTTTATTATTAGTCTTACCACCTCGCAAAATAGATGACACAGGACGCTCCTCCGGGGTGTTGCTCATATATGATAATGCTAAATAAAGACTAGAACAGTTAAATGAAAAATGAAAAAAGAATACATATAATATGTTTAATGCATCCAAAAGGCAATATAAGTTTTGCTAAGACAATTAAATTTACCTTTCAGTAAGAATTGATGTGTGCCCTTGACCTTGGAAATCCTTCGAATTGGCGGCTCATGCAATGGCTACAAAACTACAAAGAAAGACATTTAAATGCTTTAGATACAACAAATTATAACACAAATTGTAAAAAAAGTATAAAAATCAAGAAGAAGATTAAATATATTATGCAAATTAAGATATCACACAAAGTTATTAATTACCTAATCATCGTCACTATCGCCAAAATAAGCATTTTGTTCATCGGCATTATATTCCCCATACATATTATCATCACTTAGTTCTCTTTCGTCAACATCCTCTATAATATGAGCATGATCTGCCAAAATCCCAAAATTTTCATCAGAATCCACTGCGTTGATAATAGCATTTCCGTCGTTTTGGTAGGCCACTTCGAGCGTATCTTCCATTTCTACTCTTCCTTTGGGCTTGGTTTTTATTACAGCCAACCATGGTGTCTCCTCTTTAATTCAGCTAGGATAAGGAACGTAGTACACTTGACGAGCTTGTTGGGCAATTATAAATGGATCATACCTTTTGTATTTACCATTGCCCTTAACTTCAAAAATCATGGATTCCACGTCCGCAATTCGAGTTCCCTCATGAGGGTTAGGATCAAACCACTCACATTTAAACAGAACAACCCTCTTAATAGGTTCCTCCGAGTATTCCAATTCGATAATTTCATCTAACATACCATAATAATCATCATCGCCATTATCGTCATCAAAGTTTCCTTTGACCCACACCCCACTGTTCATTGTTTTTTTGTCACGACCCCAAGACCTAGTGTGAAATTTAAAACCATTGACAAAATATTTTTTCCACGTCTTAACCTGATTATAAGGACCCCAAGCCAATTGACGCAAAAACGGATTAGAAACTCCATTGGCGTTATTGAAAACCTATATTAAATGATTGAGATACATTATAAAAACTAATTATAAGCTACTTTCTTATTCGTCGTTTTACACTATAAAGATAAAACTTACGTATTCTTTGAACCAGCTTGCAAACTTCTTTTGAAGCATCTCAAAAATATTTTCATTGGCATTGATTTCGTGAGTGAGAAAGTACCTACAATTATCATTATAATTAAAATTCAATTAACTAATATTACTAACTTTTAAATTTACTAGTGTTGAATATTACTTACTCTCGATACGGTTCAATCTCGTCACAGTTCAACAAGATATGCAGTGAAGCTGCATCATACTCTTTTTGTTCCAAGAAACGATGTTTACATACCCCCGCAGCACGTCTTGGTTGATTAAAAATGGATAAAGTTGATGTATTTGAGACATCATCTCCACCATCATCATTCCGACAAACCCTATTCCTCATGGACCGAACGTGATCTTGAAAATAGAACGAACAAAAGTTTGTTGTCTCACAACGCAAATATGCCTCACAAATAGAGCCTTCAACTCTGGCTTTGTTCTTAACCGTTCTCTTTATTTTTCCAAGGAACCTATTTTTTAACCCAAATATTAGTAATTTAATAATTAATATGATATTAATATTTTTCGAATACAAATATTAGTACTTAAATAATATGATAAGTGATAATTATTATTTTTACCTCTCAAAGGGTACATCCATGTAAACTGCACCGGTCCTCCATTACGTGCCTCTTCGATCAAATGGATCGGTAAATGTTCCATCACGTCGAAGAATGCCGGTGGAAAAACCCTTTCAAGTTTGCAAAGGATGATAGGAATGTTTTCCTCCATTCTATCGAGATCATCATGTCAGAGAGTACTCGAACACAAATCCCTGAAGAACTTGCTCAATTCTGCTAGTGGTTTCCAAACATCATCAGGCAATTCCCGAAAAGCAATCGGCAATAGTTGTTCCATGAAAATATGACAGTCATGGCTTTTCATCCCATGGATCTTAGCTGCTTGTGCATCAACACATCTACCCAAATTAGATGAATAACCATCAGGCATACGCAAATTTTGTATCCATTCACATATCGTCCTTTTTTGTTGTAGTGTGAATGTGTACTTGGCCTTTGGTTTTCCCCATCGTCCATTACCCTTAGGCACTAATTCCAGCTCAGGTCGCTTACACAACAACTTCATATCCTCGCGTGCATTAGCATTGTCCTTCGTTTTCCCAGGTATGTCCATAACTGTATTAAAAATGTTATCGAAAACATTCTTCTCTATGTGCATCACGTCTAAGTTATGGCGCAATAAGAGATCCTTCCAATAAGGCAAATCCCAAAAAATACTCTGTTTCTTCCAATTATGCCACTCACCAGCCCCGGGAATCTGTAGATTATGCGGATTGTCTGTGACTTTTGGTAAGTTGCACACTTGTTCCCACAGGTCATGCCCACACATCTTTACAGGTGGAGGATCTTTTTCTGCACGCTTTTTCTTAAAGTTGTTTTTATTTTTCCTATACAAATGTTGCATGTCCAAGAACCGGCGGTGGCAATCAAACCAACTGATTTTTCGTCCGTTTTTCAAGTATTCTGCCTTAGACTCACCCATGCAATAGGGGCATGCAAGTCTACCCGCAGTTCCCCAACCTGACAACATTGCATAAGTAGGAAAGTCGTTAATAGTCCACATCAATGCTGCTTTCATTTGAAAATTTTGCTTTGTCGATGCATCGTAAGTACACACGCCGACATCCCACAACTCTTTTAACTCATCAATCAATGGCTGCATGTATATATCAATATTCTGCTTTGGATTTTTTGGTCCAGGAATGATACATGTCAGGAACATGTACGGCATAGTCATACACATTTCTGGCGGTAGATTGTATGGCGTTACTATGACCGGCCAACATGAATAGGAGGCTGCTGACTGATTGTAAGGAGTGAATCCATCAGTGCATAAAGCAAGCCTTACATTTCGGGATTCACGAGCAAACTCTGGATGTGTTTGGTCAAAATGTTTCCAAGCTTTTCCATCGGACGGATGAGACATCACTCCGTCTGGACGACGGTTCTTAGCATGTCATGTCATGTCATGTGCGGCGCTGAGCTCATTGAGGCATAGAGTCTTCTCAATCTAGGAATAAGAGGTAGGTAATGCATTCTTCTCACGGGAGCTCGTTTTTTTGCACCCGTTCTCTCATCCATTTTTGTTTTATATCTATCAGCCCCGCAAAATTTACATGTAGTGGCGTCTTTGTCATCTTTATAGTATAACATGCAACCTTTGACACAACAGTCAATCTTCTGAACTTCTAATCCTAGTTTCTTAACAAGTTTTTTAGCTTCATAGAAGTTCGACGGGACAGTATGACCTTTTGGACATAATTCTGAAATTAATTGGATGACCGCATCGATACCATCGTGTGCAATATTGTAATCACTTTGGATGCTCATTATTCTCGATGCAACAGACAGCGGTGAATGTTCCTCACATCCTTCCCACACAGGTTTGTTAAGTTCATTTAGAATATCGTAGAACTTTTGGGTTTCTGGATTAGGGACCTCTTCTTGACCTATTTAAAGGACCATCGAAATCCATATCCTGATTACCAAAACGTCCATCTTCGTACTCCATGTTCTGGGTACTAGAGGTACCAGTCTCGAAAGATAGTTGTACCTCTCCATGATCTGTCCAGTACCAATAATTTGGTTTGAAGCCGTATCTATACAAATCCCTCCTCACATCATCAGGAATCTTGTAATCATATTTATATAAGCACTTTTTGCATGGACATCGAATTTTTCCCTCGTCCATATATGGATGCAACGTTCTCGCATAAGTGATGAACGTTTCAACCCCTTCCACATATTCTAGTCTAGTACCCCCACGATTAGGGTAATTCCTATTATACATCCAATTTTTGTCCGGCGGAATATTCATCTAGGGCCAATAGAAATATTTCATTAGAAAATATATCTTTCCAACAGCATATGGCTCAACATTTGGTTCACTCCGAGTAAAAGCAGTTTCTAAAGTTAGCACAAAACAGAAATTCGCTGCAGCAACACATTTTGAAAGATTATTTCGTTTTCTTATCAAACGAAGTCCAATTGCTATGAAAATTTATGGAGATACTCTTCACTATGTGAGGAATATCCTAGTAAAACAGTTTCTAAAAATTCGATCATTTGACCCCTCTACCAAGGCTTCTGTCAGAGACCTGAAACATGGGACAACTGGGTCATTTCGTAATTTTTTCAGAGACCAAACCAACTCGGAATTACACCAAAATTAACAGAGATGACCCTTAATATGTGATTAATCCTCAGATAAAACAGTTTTTAAAAATTCCATCATCTCAGTCCGAAATCTCTATTTCAAGTAAGCAATGCATATTCATAAGAACCAAAAAATTGATCACATTCATATATGCAAACCCATAAACCACTTAATCATACTTTAATTAAGTAAACTCCATCAACTTCATAATCTATTAGATTTTCCTCAATGAACCCTAGTTTCTAAATACATAGATTATTCCTTTAAATTCAAAGAAGATGATGAAGCTTGTTCAATACCTTAACTAGGATGCGAGAAGGCAGGAATTATCCTAAAAGCACGACCTCAAAAATTGATTAAGGAGACGAGAAGGAAGCTTCTAATTTCCGGAAAACTTCTCCCTCCTTGCGCTGGAATTCTAATTGAAAGAAAAACAAAATATTAGGATGCTGAGCTAACAAAAAATTAAGGAATCCCAAATAATCCAGCAATTCAAAAGCAAAATGATTTCGAAAGATTATTTCGTTTTCTTATCAAACGAAGTCCAATTGCTATGAAAATTTATGGAAAAACTCTTCACATAGTGAGAAATATTTCTGTAAAACAGTTTTTAGAAATTCGATTATTTGACCCCTCTGCCAAGGCTTCTGTCACAGACCAGAAATAGGGGACAGCTGAGTCGTTTCGTAATTTTTTCAGAGACCAAACCAACTCGGAATTACACCAAATTTAACAGAGATGACCCTTAATATGTGATTAATTCCCAGTTAAAACAGTTTTAAAAAATTCTATCATCTCAGTCCGAAATCTCTATTTCAAGTAAGTAGTGCATATTAATAAAAATCAAAATTGAGTACATTCATATGAATTCTTTCCAAAGAATCTTCAGCAAATACTTTATATCATCCTAAAAAACTTACAAATTCAGCCAAATTCCTTCCAAGTCAGTCTTTGTCAACTTATGCTTTAATAGATACTACCCGTAATAGTAATAATATTACAGAAACTACCCCTGGTGTAATCTGAAAATTATCTCAATTTACAGCAATCTGAAAATTGCAAGTTCGTGAACCAGACAGCTTCAGGTCAGCTCATTCTATCCTTTTCTGCCAAAGAAATCAGAGGTTTGATCTTTGCTTACATGTTACTTGATCTTAATTTTTTGAGCATATTGACTCGTTGTCGGTTTTTCTTCACATCTTATGTGATCAGCAACAGTAATTGATCTATCCAATGAAACAGTGCCAGCAAATCATGTCTAGAGGAGTATTTCCTCTCAAAACTAGCACAGTGTAAATGAGTGTTCCTATACGTGGCTTATCTTGGATAGAATACGGAGACACAGTAATGTGGCATCCTGCCTATATTTAGCTGAAACACATTTAGGAAATCGAGTCGACATTTAGAATTGTATACCAGCTGATTCTACCCATACGTCTTTATTTGATTCAATATTGTAGATAGTCTTTCAATTAATAAAAAAT
This sequence comes from Verbena officinalis, assembly GCA_958496215.1. Classification (NCBI taxonomy): domain Eukaryota; kingdom Viridiplantae; phylum Streptophyta; class Magnoliopsida; order Lamiales; family Verbenaceae; genus Verbena; species Verbena officinalis. Next base: position 24,299,495 of record OY292390.1, on the reverse strand, counting down.
ACACAAGAAGCATCAATTCTTAAGTGTCATCAACGTCTCAAAAATTTTGAATGGTGCTTCAATTTTGTGAAAATATTAGCTAAGCAGGGATCTCGAATTGGTTGGACAGAGTTCCTTACCATAAATAAAAAACTAGAGGAGCTCAGTGTATATCTGCATCTAATACCAATAAATTTAGTTTTGACTCACACGCTACTTTGTTTGTATCTATACGCAAATTAGCAAATATAATCTCTTTTTCCAATACTTTCAGTTCAATGGATATCCATTGAAACAGTTTTATGCATATAAATTGAAAACAGCATTTTAGTGTCTTCCATTCCTTCTGCATCCTTTTCCTTTTTTCACTTCCTGTATTGGATGAGTATTACAGCTAGATGATGCAAGCTCAAATGTGTTCCAGATATTTGTTTTGTTCATGTAGTGAGCATTCATTATTTTGAGTATCTATTGTGTATAGGAAATATTAGAAGCTTCTACAAAATGATTTTCATCTTGAAAGAATGTGAAAGCTTTGACTTCTCCCCCTTGCATGCTTATCTGGTGACTCGATCTCATAAAATGATTTTGAGAAAATGTCATTAATAATACCATGATTGGTGTCGTGATACATTAAATAACAAGTTCCCTTTTTTTGCAGATCTGAACTTGGTTTGGGACCAGGTACTGACATAGGTTCCATGTATCATGTTGAGCAAGTTGTCAAGTGTAGAGTTGTAAAATGTATTCCTGCTTCTCGTCGATTAACCCTCAGTTTCAACATGACACCTATGAGGTTTGTGCTTTTCTTGGTGATATTTGCTTACAAGGCCCTTAATATGTTTGCTAAATGCGAACATAGCATCTAAGAGTTTTTACTGCATCTTTTTAAGGGAATATGTTATCAAGTTCTTGTCTTTCCAAGTTATCCATATTCCATCATATATTCTGGAAAATTTTGTTCATTGTGTATTTTCTGAAAAAAGATGTATTTTCCAAGCTCTTTTGTCTCTTACATGTATTTGAAGGCTAAATGACTTGAAGAATGTTCATATTCCCCTTTTGTCCTCTTTGCCTGCCATGACTTCTCGTTTTCTTCAGTGACGTACTATTTTGTCTGTCAGAAATTGAATGATTGTGTTATGTTCATATTCTGGGCTCGCCTTACTTACTCTTGACCAGATTGCAAAGCTGCAAGTATTGGACTCTGAAGACTCTGGATTGAGATGGATTGATGAATTTGGTATTTGCAATGTTGTTGAGGGAAAAGTACATGAAATTAAGGATTATGGTGTTGTTATCAGCTTTGAAAAATACAATGACGTCTCTGGCTTCATCTCACACTATCAATGTAAGTGATTCTGGTAAAACTGATAAGAATCTCTTTCATTTACCCTCTGAATGACACTTAGGAGACAATTCTTTGCAGTGGGGGAAACCACCGTGAAAATAAACTCTGTCATCCAAGCTGCAGTTCTTGATGTTTCGAAGATAGAACGCCTTGTGGATCTATCTTTAAAGACTTGAGTTTTTGAATAAATCAAGCAAACAGAGCTCTACTGTAAACACTCCCAAGAAGGTTTGCCTTTGCCTTACAAATGAATTGATTCTAGAGTGTTTTCTTGGGTTTCTGTCTAGTGGTTGTGCAGGATGTTTATTTATTTTTTCCTATTGATGGTGTTTGTGATGGGTAGGTTTTAGATGTTTCTTTTTTGTCATAATTAAATATTTTCTCTTGCATTCCTTTGAATTGCATGTTCTGATGTGTATCTCCTTAATTGCAAAACACAAGAGAGAGGCCCATACAGAGTTGGAGGTGAATCAAACAGTAAATGCAATAGTCGAGATTGTCCAGCACAATTACTTGGTAACGTTTCATTTTGGTTTGATTTTTTATTCAATTAATATGTTAAGATTTCACTTACATGAGTAATGATTTCTTGTTCTGTTCTATCCCACCCCACAAAACACATCCTTTTTAATAGGTTCTCTCACTTCCAGCTTATAATTTTACCGTTGGCTACGCATCACGAACTGATTACAACACTCAGAAATTACTTCATAAACAATTTACCCATGGAGAAAGGTATTTCTATGCTTTTGAAGAAAGGCTGCCATTTTTGGCTAACTTAGTTCTTCTAATTCTTCTTCTTCATTATTTTCTGGATTGGAGTTGGAGGAGTTGAACATCCTTATTATTGTTCATTAGTGGGGTTCATTTCATCCTACCCACTTGGGTATATGCCCAAGTGGGTTGTGAGACATTGGATCATAATTTGATGATATCATAAAGTGTAATAAAGTAAAATGATGATATCATCAAGTATTGATCTAACGGTTCACGATGTAGTTGAGTAGATACCCATTAGTGGGGTTCATTTCATCCTACCCACTTGGGTATATGCCCAAGTGGGTTGTGAGACATTGGATCATAATTTGATGATATCATAAAGTGTAATAAAGTAAAATGATGATATCATCAAGTATTGATCTAACGGCTCACGATGTAGTTGGGTAGATACCCAATTGGGTAGGATCAAATGAGCCCATCAGTGGATGGAGAACTGATAAACTGTGACAATGGCATCATTTGGTTTTTTTGTTGTGTCATATAGTTATAAATGAACTAATGATTTCACCAGAAATAGGCTAAAAGTGCATGTCTTGACCTTAAGTGTTCAACAGGTTATATGAATTTAAAATCCTGATTTAGGGCATCACAGTTTGACTAATCACGCTACACATGAATTTTCTTCTGCCCACCTGACATTAAACTTTAGAACAATTAATTAAGCATGAAAACAGCTCGTTAAAGATAACATTCTCTGTTAGTATTTAACTCTTTTCTGTTTTTTTTGCAGCATCTCTGCAACTGTGATGGCTCTTCCAGCTCCTGAAACAGGTGGGAGATTGCTGATGCTGCTCAAATCTTTAAGTGAGGGTGTGGAGACTTCCAGTTCTAAGCGGGCAAGGAAGAAGTCCAGCTATGATGTTGGATCTCTCATTCAGGCAGAGGTGAGTATCATTTTTTTATTCTGCATACCTTATTGAACCGTTTTTTGACCTTTTGATTCTTTACTAGTTGATGTACTGATTGCCTCTTTTTGTTGCTTGGTCTCCAGATCACTGAAATAAAGCTTCTTGAACTCAAAGTGAAATTTGGTTCTGGACTTCATGGAAGAATACATGTGACTGAGGTTGGGACTTTTTTATCTTATTATATTGCGACAGTTGGAGACCTGTATAATATGTTTTGTGTATAACCTTCTATTGACATTTATTGGCAGGCAAATGATGATAATTCTGCTGAAAATCCCTTTAGTAATTACGGGATTGGGCAAATGCTGACAACAAGGATTGTTTCAAAGGGTAACAAACCAGAAAGCAAAGGAGGTTATGGATGGGAATTATCTATCAAGCCTTCGTTGCTAAAGGGTAAGCATTATCGAGTTATTCATCTGTTGCTTACGTTAACATGATAATAGTGCACATAGATCCGGTGTTTGGCTGAGCTTATAAGCTCTTTAAAACATCCTATTAATAATTGTTTAAAAACTTATAAGATGTTGCTAGGTATTTGGCAAATATTTTATGAAAGGAGTTTATAAGCTTTTAAAATAAGATATTAGTACCTTATAATAGGTTGGGAAACACCAAATTATTTTTAAGATCTTAATACACACACCCCTACTTTTGACCATCACCATATTAATTACTAATTGCCATTACTGACATCTTATAAGCTCATGAACTTGTTTGTATCCAAACACTTTGACGCTTATATTAAAAATAAAATTTAACATCTTATAAGCTCCAAAAACATCTGATAAGATGTGAGAGCTTATAAGCTCTCTTAAATGTGCTTAGCTAAACCCCCTCTAAGTAGCAAGACTCATAACTATCGCACTTGTAATTATTTTCAATTTTTATGGACAAAACGTACACATGAATCTTTAATATCACTCATCAGTACTTATTTTTTAGGGTTTCTTTTAGATTAACCACATTGTTCTTGCTGACAAACTTATTTCTATTTACTTCTAAATGGAGGAATCAGGTGCATATTAATAGTTTCCTGTCTTTGATTGTGTGATTCTATCACTACTTCTGTATTTAGGCATTGTGCTAACTACCCTCATTATGCAAATTGGTCTTTCTATTTAGGCAAACATTAAACTGAAGCGGAAGCCTAGTTGGATAACATTTTCTTAATTTTTTATGTGTTTAGATAAATGTAATGCATCAAATACTTGAAAGGCATACTATCAAACCTCTGAATGAAAATCAGCATTTTCGGCAGAAAGTACCTTGATGCCTTAGATGGTTACCCACACTAGTTCTGCAGAAAGATCCAGAGACATGCATATTCAGATACCTTTATTTTCATGACAGCTAATTTTCACTAATCCTTTACCCATAGTTTCCTTATCTTTCTGTTCATGCCAACAGAGCCTCATGATCTGTCTGCATGTACTGTGGTTTGTGTACTCTTGATTGTTGCTACCAAATGTTCTTTGAGATATCACTCGTGATGAGTCTTTTTCAGTCAGTTCCTTCTCGCCCCGCCCCATTTGGTCTGTGTTGTGAGCTATTATTATGAGAACTAAGGGTCATGCTTACTTATAGATGGCTTCATTTGGTTTCTCACTGTAAATACTTGGAATCTATGAGTCTTCTCCCCCCAATCATTCTGGACATAGGTTTTCTTATTCGTGTTTTTACATTGAAGTCTGAGGTTAAGTAATCAAATTGCTTTCAATATACAGGATCTAATGAAGAAAATGAGTTGTTATCTTCTGAAAACTTCAACTATTCATACGGGCAAAGGGTTTCTGGTTTTGTGTATAAGATTGACTCTGATTGGGCCTGGCTGACTGTCTCTCGAAATGTGAATGCTCAGTTGTATGTTCTCGACTCTTCATGTGAGCTTTCGGAGCTTACAGAATTCCAGAAGCGGTTTTATGTGGGAAAAGCTCTCTCAGGTTATGTAATCAATGTGAATAAGGAGAAGAAGCAACTGCGTATAGTCTTGCATGCACCGCCTGATGTTTCTGCAGAACTCACAGAAAGTGATTCCGACCATCGTTTAATGTACCATATAGTTCAAGGTAGTACTGTGGGTGGCAGGATTTCTAAAATTCTTCCTGGTGTTGGTGGAGTGTTGGTCCAAATTGATCATCACCACTATGGTAAGGTCCACTTTACTGAATTGTCCGACTCAGGGGTGGTGGACCCACTTTCTGGCTATCACCAAGGACAGTTTGTGAAATGACAAGTTCTTGAAATAAATCGTGCTGGCAACGGCACTGTCCATGTTGACTTATCACTGCGGGCAACTCCACGTGACATGTAAGATTCTACATTTTTGTTGATTTGCCTGTGATTCGTGCTTGCTAGATAGACATTAAAGGGTTTTACCCTGTTTGGATTGCATTTTCTGTTCATCCTAATAAAGTGAGCGAGGAAAGATGTAGTTGCATTTCTGTATTGTGTGTAAGTATTCGGAAATAAAAGGATGGATGAGAGTGGGAGGATATCAAGTTTAGGATTTATATGTCCAAATTTATTCCTTTACACTCCTAGGTGACTATAGGCTTTCGTCCATTCCATTTTAACCATTTCTTACATTGTTGTTATGCTTTGTTATGTTAGAATTTTGGCATCTATACGGAAGATAGATGCCAAAATTCTGATCTCTAATTTGTCGGACAACTTTGTTGAAAATCCAGAAAATGAATTCCCTCTTGGAAAACTTGTGATTGGCAAGTAAGTACACCTAATGGCACATTTCTTTGTCTATGCCAGTATGCCATACTGACACATCTACTGCAGGATGCTATCAGTGGAGCCATTATCTAAGCGAGTTGAAGTTACCCTTAGGACTTCGAGTGAATTGGTGCACCAAAGTCGGGCACTAATCTCTTGAACCATATTACTGTTGGAGATATTATTTCTGGGAGAATTAAGCGTGTGGAGTCTTATTGTTTGTTTATATCCATTGAGAACACAAATGTGGTAAGTTTTGAGTTTTGGCTGAGCTGATCATGTTTATGTTTGAGGATTTAGTTCAAGTAAACTTGTCACTTGCCTGTGGCTACAATCACCATGAGCTTTTTGCTTTTACTAACTAGAATCTAATTCTGCAACTCTGGGTTATCTTTTTTTGCACACGTCTCTTATTCTTTTTCCATAGTTCTTGTTGATAGGATGTTTCATGTTTTCATACTAGCTGCTCACCATATGTAGGGGCCTATATTTCTATATAAATGTGTTTTTAGCGACATTTAGTATTGAAAATGGACTCATGTTTATTTTTTATTTTTGTGTTTTCCTTTGCCTAGGTCGGGTTGTGCCATGTTTCAGAGCTTTCTGATGATCATGTAGACAATCTAGAGGCAGAGTTTAAAGCAGGGGATAGAGTGACAGCCAAAGTTTTGAAGGTTAGTCCAGTATTTACTAAGATAATCTTGCTCAAGTTCATTTTCAAGAAATCAAGATAAAGATGCATGAAATGTTTTAAATCCCCATTCTTCGTCAAATGATTGAAGCTGCAATTGTAGGCCTCAGTCTTTCCATAACTTTATTTCAGGTGGATAAAGACAAAAATAGAGTTTCTCTTGGGATGAAGAAGTCATATTTCAAAGACGAGGAGGAATTGCTGACACCTCCAAAACAAAGCCATGATTTTACGAATGATTCTGCCATGTTAACTGAGCAAACTATGAATCCTCTGAGCAACTCTGCTTTTATTGAGAACACGAATACTGGGTCTGCGAATGGTCATCATCCAATTCTAGGAGATGTTGAGTCTAGAGCCCTTGTGCCAGCTCTGGAGGTTCCACTCGATGACATGGAAAGCTTAGATATTGATGGTGATGTTGGTAAAAGTGTTGTAGTAAATGTCCCTACTGCAGATAACATTGAAGTGAAAGACAAAAAGAAGGCAAAAAAGAAAGCTAGAGAAGAGAGGTAAGCGCAATGTGCAAGGTTGTGCTGCTTTAGTTTTTTGTATTGTCTAGAGTTAGAGGATGTTTGGCTGAGGTTATAAGCTCCTTAAATCAGCTTATAAGCTCGTAAAAAGTGTGATAAAGAGTTTGAAATTAAATTTATTATTGTTTTCATCATTAGTGTACTAAAAAGAACTTTTAAGCACTCATATTACCACACAATTACAACCCAAACATCTTAAGATTGTATTTTATCCAGACGCTTCAACAACTTATTTTTAGAATATGATGCGTGAGCTTATACCTCCAAAAACATCTTTTAAGTGATTTCTAGGAACTTATATGCTTACAAAATAAGCTTAAGCCAAACACCATTCTATTATTATCTTGAAGCATTTGGAGTTTAATTTGCTTCTATCAGGGAACAAGAAATAACTGCTGCTGAGAAGAGGCTTCTAGAGAAAGACGTCCCCAGAAATGCCGATGAATTTGAGAAACTTATTAGAAGTTCCCCAAATAGCAGCTTTATATGGATAAAATACATGGAACATATGGTCTCACTGGCAGATGTTGAGAAGGCACGATCCATTGCTGAAAGGTATATAATGATCTCTCATAAGAAGGAAAATCGTGATCTCTCTCTCTGAATTAACTCATCATTTTTTTAATTTTATACTTTTATATTAGGGCTTTGCAAACAAAGAAAATTAAGGTGTGCTTCTACTTCGCTAAATTTCATCTATACTCCCTCTGAGATTGCAAGGGCAATATTATAGAAAAATTACGAATCACTCCTTTTTAAAAAATTACACGAACCACGTCCGAGATAATGGAGAAAAAATACAGAAACACTCCCTAATAGAGGCTGTATGTTTGTAGTTTTAAACATTTTTCTGCAGTGGTTTGTAGTTTTTTCAAACTTGTAGGTGCCAGTATTACCTCAAAAGGGGTGTAGATGTAATTAAGTCAATAATTTATTATACCATTTTCTACCCCATACTATTGCTCCTCTTATTATTGTAAGTCGAGATATTTAATATTACAATTGGTTGGTCTTTGGCAATTGTGGTGCAGTTCTTATTTAAGAAATATCTCGAGTATGAGAAGTCTGTTGGCGACGAAGAAAGAATCGAGTCTGTGAAGAAGAAGGCAATGGATTATGTCGAAAACACCCTTGCTTGATGTGTAATTTTGCCACAAGCCTTCACTCTTTTGCTTTTATGGTTTTGAAAAAGACAAGTATACTCTTGGAAGAAGCTAGTGATGCAGCACAAAGTTCTTTCGTGGTGGAACGAATTCCTGGTGCGAAGTACTGCAAATGCAACAGGCTATGTACGTGCTCGTTTTGTTGCTTTGCAGGATTATAACACAGTTTTGTAGCTTAGTTAATTATGTAAATGGTGATATTTATGTTTGTGATGGAATCAATGTCACTAGATTGCTGAGTATGTGTGAAATAGTCCCGATGACATGTTGATTGTTAAGTGTTGAGAACTGCCTCCACAAAAATTCAAATTATGTTGTGAGTTTATAGTCGGATGGATGTCCCGATGAATGCAGAAGATTCAAATTATGATATGCAGTTTTGAGAATTATTGAAAGATCATAAATATAATTCGTTTGGGGTGACAAATGCGCAAACTGTTGTGCTATTATATACTTTACTAGCATAAAATTCGTGCTACTTATGAAATAATTGAATTTTTTTTTTTTAATATTTAATATTTTGCACATTTGTAAAGATAATTTTTTGGCATATTTCAAATCAAAATATTATTATATATAGTACTTACAAAGCAATATTATTACATATATAGTACTTACAATTTACAAAATATCTATACTAATACATATAGCACACTGACCGTAATTGTGCAGTATTTGACTAAATTCTAACTTTTTAGAATTTTGAATATTTTACTTCTAAAATATCATATTATTGGCAATGATATATATGCTTTAGGAAAGTGAAACAATTAATTAATTAACTTTGTAATTTTTGAAAAATAATAATTAACAGAAACTTAATTGGTGTAGATGCATAAACATAGAAAAATACGTATTAGTTGAAATTCTTCTTCTGATCTAAAGAACAAAGTTAATTAATTCATTGTTTGACTTTCCTAAAACATATATATCATTAGCCAATAATATGATTTTTTAGAATTGAAATAATTCAAAATTCTAAAAAATTAGAATTTAGTTAAATACTGCACAATTGTGGTCAACGGACAGTTGTGCTATATATAATAGTATAGATAATGGAATATGGATGCATTTCTCGATATACAAATCAAAGTATGTTCATATAATCGCTGGAAGGGGTGATGAGCCTTAATTGTGACTAAGTCCCGAACCGAATTAGGAGTTCTCAATGTAGGATTACCCGAACAGTAGTTCACACACACACACACATATATATATATATATATATATATATATATATATGCTAGTAAAATCATAAATTTTCTTATGAACTCATTAAATCGTATATTTTTTTTAATGAATTCATTTGTTTTTTCTCTGTGATGCACGGACGCTTATCACTGCGGTGTGTAGTCTCTCATTTTCTTGTGCTATTTAGACATATATACATATATATTGCCCAGAAGAATATATGCGTATAAAATAAAAGGGAAAATAATTTTTTGCTTGTTGTATTATTGTATTTTTTGCAGTTTGCTTTTTAAATGTGACACGAGAAGAGCATACAATTACTTTTTAAAAAAAAAAGCAAAATACATGAGGTAATTTAATTTATGAAATAAAAATTAAGTTAACCTTTTATCTATTGCCAAGCTCTTTTAATTCAACAAAAATTGCTTTACACCAAACAAAAAAGTCAAAAATCATAGTAACATACCATACGTGCATACCATTTTGCCAGTTGCCACGCAAACACGTATAATAGCGTTGTGCTTTTTCAATGCCTCGCAAATTGTAATCTTCAAACTAATTCTCTGCATCTCAAAAACAGAGAAACCCCTATTTCGTACTGAGCTCGGGAACATAAGCGAGTTGCTATGGGAGAAGGTCTAATATTCTTTCGTTAATCCGATCTTCGTCAAGACAAAGCATCTATTTCGTGCATGTTCATCGGATTGCTTATTCCCCTTTTCTTTTTCTTTTTAATTATTTAGCTTAATATTCTAATCGATCTATACTTCCTAATTGTGGGTGTCGCAGTGTGTTAAATTTCAGGGATTTTTTATACAGAGGACGGATTCTAATACGGTGGCTAGTGCCGATCTACTCGGGAAAAAAGGTTGGAAATGTTAATTAATTTTTTTTACAGATTTCTTCATATTTAGGAGAATGTTAGTTGAGACCTCTTCCAATTGATATGGATTTATCTTTATGTCTTCCATCAATCCCTGTTTCATGAATGCCCAATCTTAGAGCTATTTCAGATTTTATGGGTTTTGATTAATTTTTGCCAACTGATCTTGTGGTTCCCTGTAAACAAATCAATGAAACTTATGATTTAATTTTTTTTGGACAATTGGCACTGCACCTGCTTTGATCTTCATGTGTTGTTGAACATGTAACTTGTTAGATTTTGTTCAATTGTAATGAGTGAGCTGGGCAGAACTAATGAACACCGAACATAAAAAACTGTCATTTTCAATATGTATCTTGCTGTCATTTTTAGTATTATGTAGGGAAATTTATTTTATGTGTGTTAATCTTTGATTTGCAATGTATCTTTCTAATATATGTTACACCAATTTGGTTCGAGCTAAATCCCGCTACATTTCTGTTCGACTCAGCTGTAAACACACTAGAAACAATGGACTAACATAAATTGCAAAGTAAATAACGCAACCTTTTTAGACAATTGCAGGAAAAAAAAAAGACTTGATCCATAAACGTTGGATACGGGCAGAAATAAATCACCAAAACACGATTTTGAACATGGTATTCCTGACATTCAAATACTCACTCCAGAAAATTAAACATGGCCTAAGTGTATATGTATGTAAATTTAGGATATTTGATTTGTCGGCTTTCATATATGTATAATTAATTTGTAGAGTGGTTTTAGTACATTATCCTATTTTATTTAAAGATCTTTAAGAGCCCTTTTGATGGTTGAAAATATTGTAAAATCGTGTTTTGTTACTGTAACAGCACCTGAATCCATAAAATCCATTTCCGACTCCAGTCCGTCCCACTGGCCCAACCAATGTGTGGACCAATTTGTAATTACCTGAAAATAGTTTTCCATTTAGGAGAAGACCATTGTAAACAGAAAAACACAGTGATCTCTTTTAACCATCGCCATACTGATCTCTACAAGACTAGATCTTTTTCAGGTAAAATCAATTTTGAGCTATTTTCAATATATATATATATATATATATATATATATATATATATATATATATTACTGTAATTCTTCTTAGTGACCGACATATAAGAACACATCTCTTTTTCTTTTGCTCCTTCTGTTTTTCTATTTTCTCGTCTAGTCGTCTATATAGCTTGATGAAAGCTTTGTTTGATATCATGATATTTGATTCGTAGATGCCCCAATCGGGAATATGAGTAGAAGACATTGGTAAATTGATGCATTATTCTACGGATCCGCTGTTCTTTCCTAAAGGTTGCCATCAATCAAATGTAATTTTGCGATTGATTCTTCATGAGATTGGGATTCTTAATTTTCAGTAGGTATAAAGCGTGTTAACTGGCTGTGTGTAAGATTCAGTGTTTATTTTTGTAAAAAAAAATAAAAAATCACACTTCTCATGTTTAATTTCTTCTCCAATATGTAAGATGGTATGTACCATCATAAGCCTTTGTTGATTAACCGTAGGTAGCCAATTCAGATGAATATTGATATTGTTGTTTGATTTATAACTCAATTCAACACATCCGCCTCTGGAAAGAAGAAATGTATGATAATATATCATTTTCCATTATTGTATATTATGTTATGCTATTAACTTACAATCTTTTCCACTTCAGCACAATGTTTCATTCATGTTCAAAGTACATTATATGTTTGGGACAATACTTTCTGGAATAAGTCTTAAGGAGCATTATATGCATCCTTATAACAGACATGTCATGATACAATTGATTATGATTAGAATTTAATGATTTCTTTCTTGCAGAATGAATCCACCTGCTGATGGTACCGAGTTGAAACCTGAGAAACTTGAAGAAGAAAAGGAATCAGGTGCTTCATTTCATTGTGACCTCTATGATGCTGATGTAGTTCACAAAATAGGGCAAGAATTCCTTCCCGGTTTAGCCTCAGCATGTGTTGACAACACAACAGGTGGCCTCTTCAGTAGTCCGGCTTCAGTGGCTGTTGACATAAGAAGAGAAATGGTGGACTATCTTGTCCAACGAAGCGAAAATTTTGTAGCTGAGTCAGTCGTTTTAGATGGCACCCCAAATGAAGAAATTTCTGATAATCCTTACGATATTATCTCTGATTTAGTTGATGATTTTTCAAGTTCGAAAAGGAACTTTTTCAGTAGAGTCTCAGGATGGCTTTTGAGCGAAAGACGGGAAGATAAAATAGACGATTTCGTGCAAGAAATGGAGATTAATGGGTTTTGGTTGTTAAATAGAAGGGAATCGGTTGCGCAAACTCTCTTGAAAAATGTTGATTTCAAAAACATGTATCACTGCGATATGAGCTTTAAGTCTCAACAAGAATTGGAGGAGCATAAAGTGAATTGTGGTTTTAGGACCATGAACTGTTCCAACGAGGGGTGTGATTCTCGATTTAGTGCTGCCCAGATGGAGAATCATGATTCTGTTTGTCCTTTCAAGATACTCAAATGTGAACAGAACTGTGAAGTGAGTATAATGAGGAGAGAGATGGACAGACATTGTATAACTGTTTGTCCTATGAAGCTTGTCAAGTGCCCTTTTCATTCAGTAGGTTGTCAGTCCTCTGTTCCTCAGCGTACAATAGAACAACATCGGTCTGAGAATCTCAGCTCTCACTTGTTGTATGTTTTACAAGTTGTTTACAAGGAAGCATCTGTTCAAGATTTGAAGGAAAGGGCAGAAGAGCTGATAAAGGTAAGATTTAGATCTTTTTTCTTTCCTTTCTCATTATTATGTTTCTGTAAAGAGCACGCATTGGGAAGGTTCACTATATTGTTTGATGAATGATTACTACTATTACATTAGGTTTAAGGAACTGTGAAGTTTGTCGTAAGAAGTTTACTACCCATCAGGTTTTCATTATGGTACATAGATAATTTCCTAAAATGTTGATCAAACCTTCAAATATGGTTTGCGATTGCACTGCTGAATAGAACAATGTGGATTACTCTAAATTATAGTTTAAAGTGGTAATCTTGTAGCTAAACTGAAAATGAATATCAAGTTCAGTTAGTTTTTCGTGAAAAACAATCTTGAATATCTATTAGTCTATAAGAGCCTCATTTTGGTCGCTTATAAAATCTTGCATGTATCTGTATCTTCCTTTTTTGAAGACATGAAATTATCTGATCATCTTTTATGAAAATGGAAATTAAAATAAAGACATGATCAACACAAAGAATTTTTCTATTTCAACTCAAAAGGATATATTTATTCAAGACATTTTTGTTCTTGTCATTCTTCTTTTATCTTGTCATATTGCCTACTTATGAAAAATAATCTTATTTTCCCATCAGTTGATCAATACTAAGTTTCAATTTTGTCATGAACCCAGTTTTTAATCATTTCTTTTTAATTATTAGGGATAATTACACTTACACCCCATCGACTTAGGGTTAAATACAGCTAGACCCCCTGTACTATTGGAAATTACAGAGACACCCCCTCGACTATGGCTCTATCTAACACTTAGTCCTGCCGTTAGTCATTTTCTTATTTCCATGTAGATTATAACGTCCTATTAACTCGACAAAAACTTATTTACTTCGCTCATTTCATGTATAGCAAACACTATAACAAAAATGTTATGGATAATTTAGTCATTTCACAACTTTTCGTTAAGTTTTTAAGGTTTTCGTTAGGGTTAGAGGATCTATCTGTAATTTCCAATAGTACAGAGGGTCTAGCTGTATTTACCCCTAAGTCGAGGGGGTGTAAGTGTAATTATCCCTAATTATTATTATTGCAGATATCTTCTCCACCTGGGAAGCTAGAAACAGCTCGTGATGCACGATCCTTAACCCATCTGGTTAAGGGTCTTGAAGCAAAACTCGGCCCTCTAAAAGTTACAGTAACTACGACGAAAACCAGTGATGATGTGAATGTCGATTCAACTGATAAAGAGGAAGAGAACAAAAACGTGGCAACCAAACACGTCAAGTTTGCAGACCCTCCACAGGAAAATAAAGAGAATGCCAACTCACCAACAAAAGTCAGTGATTCTCAGGAAAATAACAAGTTAGAAGAGTCACAAGCTAATAATAACAATTCTGTTGCACCAATTCAAGAAGACAACTCGGTCAAACCAAACGAAACTGAAGCTCAGATAAGGATGTCGTCAGAAGAAAAAATTGCCGAGCCCGTTAAACAAGAAAATTTAGCATCACCAATCAAAGAAGAAGAGGAAACAAAGAAGGAAAAACATGATGATCCAGAGAAGAAAGCTAAACAAGAAAATTTAAAATCACCAATCAAAGCAGATGAGGACATAGAGAAGGGAAACCATGATGATTCAGAGAAGAAAGCTGGTGTGCCCGTTAAACAAGAAGATGTGAAATCGCCTATCAAAGCAGAAGAGAATACGAATAGGGAAAAGCATGGTGATTCAGCTTCTGCTGAGAAGATAGTTCACCACCCCGTTAAACAAGACAATTTTACATCACCAATGAAAGCAGAAATGGACACAAATAGGGTAAAGCACGATGATTCTGCAACTACTAAGAAGACTTTTGAAGAGCCCATTAAACAAGAAAAATTAACAGCACCGAGCAAAGCAGAGGAGCATAGACAGAAGGAAAAGCATTATGATTCAGCTTCTGCTGAGAAGAAAGTTGAAGAGACCATTAAACAAGAAAAATTAACATCACCAAGCAAAGCAAAGGAGCATATACAGAAGGAAAAGCATGACGATTCAGCTTCTGCTGAGAAGAAAGCTCAAGAGCCCGTTAAACAAGAGCATATACAGAAGGAAAAGCATGACGATTCAGCTTCTGCTGAGAAGAAAGCTCAAGAGCCCGTTAAACAAGAAAATTTTAACATCACCAATTAAAGCAGAAGTGGACACAGAGGAAAAAACATGACGATTCAGCTTCTGGTGAGAAGAAAGTTGAAGAGCCCATTAAACAAGAAAATTTTACTTCACAAATCAAAAGATTGCCGATTCAGCTTCTTCCGAGAAAGTGTAGATAGAGAAGTTGTCAAAAGAAAAGGTTGATAAACATGAAAATTTAACATTAACGATCAAAGTAGAAGGAAGAGCATGTTGATTCAGCTGCTGATGAGAAGGAAGAGTCTACTAAATGACCAAGGAATCAAACTAATTGAGAAATATACACAGTTTTTTACTTCTTCAATTGAATAAAAATACAAATTAACTTCAGCAGCATTTTGAATAGAGGATGTTAACTGCGGACGTGTTATAGGTGTTTTTCTGTTTTCACATAAAATAAAACAGTTTGAATTCCATTAAGTGATTTCAATACAATATAACATCCAGAATCAAAATTGTTGAGACGCAAATGGCAAAGCTATAATAAAATTGAGGAAATCGAGAAGATACCCATTTTCCCTCATAATCTATTAGGGAAAAAAACTTTTTGCCTCTTTTCTTTTACGTTTTTTATATTTTGCCTAATTTTCTTTGACGTTTTTTATAGCAATCTTTTTACGGGGGCGGACAGTACTGTGTTACTATCTTGAGGGGTTAGGGGTGGTGGGCGCCCCCTGATTTTATTTATGAGGTAATAGCGGACACCCCCCAACTTATAGGTGCTATTGCACTTTACCCCCAACCTTTGCTTTTTTGTGTTTATTAATACCCAACCTTTGTCCCATGTTCGATTTCACCCCTAGACACTTTTCCGGCGAAATATAATGTTCTAAAACCGCACGCTTTTTTCATGTGCCTTTTTTCAGGGATATTTTTGTCCCTACAATAAAAATTCTCAATTCCCGCTCAAAATCCACCAATGCTGTGAGACGGTAAAATCAGGATTTTAGGGCAGTAGAAGTTAGGGTTTTTTCACAGCACATTCCCCACAATCCTTTCTTCTCGAAATCCTCTCAAAATCAAGAAGAGTTTCTGAAAAAAATGGTTTGGAAAACAAGGGTTACCGATGATGTTATTCAGCCTGGGAAAAATACTCTTGCTTATGGTGAGTGTTCAAGCTATTTATCAATTTATTTGCCTTGTTGATTTTTTAGCATCTAGTGATCATTGTTTTTTGTCGCCAATGATGGAGATACATATTTCCTGACTTATGCAGGCCCTAATAGTGAGCATTTTACCATCAGAATGCATCATGGTGGAAAAATTTGTGATTTTGGTTCAACAATTTACATTGGAGGTAAATTCGATCACATAGATTATTGTTGTCAAGATGAAATATCCATGCTTGAAATAGCTAGAATGGCTGAAGAAATTGGTGTAGTTGAAAAAAATGTGAGTTTCTATTATAGTAGACATGGTACAAATGATTGTTCTTCGATCAAGCTAATGGAAAATGATAATGATGCTATGGATTTAAGCTACTATCTTGATGATGAGAGGATGGTGGGCACTTTTGTTCATAAGTTTGACGCTGTTGAGGAGTCATATGCTGAAAGTACTGAACTTATGCCTAATGTAGATGAACCTCTATGGCTGATATGGATGATAATGAAGTTAATGGAGAACAACATGATATTAACTATGATGATGTTAATGTCAATGAAATCTTATGTGAGAAGGAAAATATGAGTGATGATGAGCAGTCAATAGGTGATGATTTTGTATATTCAGATTGTTTGGTGGACAGTGATTATGAATTGAGTGATGAAGATGTGTCCTCTTATAGCGTGTATGTTGGTGGTTTGAATGGGAAGAGATTAGATGAAATACCAAATAAGGTTGCTGAAAGGAAAAAGGCTAAGAATAATAACAATAAAGAAAAGTTACAACATAGTGGGTTACCTGTTTTCAACCTTAAAACTAATATGGATAATCCAGTATTTATGTTGGTCAGACCTTCTATGATACACCAACTTTGAGAGCAGCAGTTAGACAACATTCCAGACTACATGGTAGAGATATTATCTTTACCAAGAATGACAAAGACAAGATTCAAGTGAAGTGCAAAGAAGAGAATTGTTCTTGGGTATTATATGCATCAAAACTGTCTGATGAAGATACGATGGCTATTAAGACATTGCATGATGAACATGAATGCTGTAGGGCTGAAAGAGTGACGGTTGTAAATTCAAAGTGGATTGCTGAGAAGTACAAAGACAAGATCCAGACTGATCCTAGATGGCTAGTTGATTCAATGCTCAAAGTTGTGCGGAAAGAACAACAATTGGAATTTAGTAGATTCCAGATGTACAGAGCCAAATACAAGGTTGTTGAGATGTCAAGTGGTTCAATGAAACAACAATATGCAATGCTTTGGAGGTACGCATCTGAAATAATTAGGACAAATCCAGGGACAACAGTTAAAATCCAAACCAAAACTGACGGTAATGACTTATTGTTCAAAAGGTTTTATTGTTGTTGGGGATCTTTAAAGAGCGGTTTACTTGATGGATGTAGACCTGTAATTTTCCTATATGGATGTCATTTGAAGTCTATTTGTGGTGGGATACTTCTAACTGCGGTTGGAATTGATCCTAATAATGCAATATTCCCATTTGCATATGCTATAGTTGAGAAGGAGAAAACAAGTACTTGGATATGGTTTCTAGAGTTTGTTAACAGCTGATTTGGAGATTAGCAATGAAGCTTCTGACTGGCTTATAATGTCAGATAAGCAAAAGGGACTTATAGATGCTGTTGATACGTTATTACCTTATGTCGAACACAGATTCTGTGTTATGCATCTATATGGAAACTTCAAGAAGCAACACAAATGATTGGCATTGAAGATGATACTATGGAAAGCTGCCAAGGCCACCAAAATTGTGGAATTTTAGAAAATCATGAGGGATTTAAGGGACAGAGATTTAGATGCTTTCAAGTGGTTAGCTAAAAGGCCCTGCTGCACAATGGTCCAAATCTTACTTTAGAATATTCTCAAAATGTGACTTTCTTCTCAATAATATGTGTGAAAGTTACAACTCTTCCATACTTGAAGCAAGAAAAATGACAATCATTGAAATGCTTGAGGAGATCAGACAGAAGTTGATGAAGAGAGTTTCTGTTAAAAGGGACCTGGTGAAGAATTGCAAAGGAGTTCTTACCCCAACTGTCCAAAAAATTTTAGATGAACTTAAAAAGCGGAGTATGGGATTCAGTGCACTTTGGAATGGAAATGATCAATTTGAAGTTAGCAGCAGCACTGATGTAATATTCACTGTGGATTTAGGAGAGAGAGTTTGCAGTTGTAGGAAATGGCAATTAACAGGAATTCCATGTCCACATGCTATATCTGGAATGTACTTCTAAGGGATATAAACCAGAGTCATATGTGGATGAGTGCTATCATAAGAGCACATATCTAAGAGTTTATAGCCATGTCTTGCATCCATTGCATGGACTAGAAGAGTGGCCACTTTCAGAAAGACAAGAGTTGCTTCCTCCAATGAAAGAAATGATGCCAGGCAGACCAAAAAAGATGGACAGAAAAAGAGAGGCAAGTGAAAAGGCAAATAAGAATGGTAAAAAAAGATGAAGAATGTTGGAAATGAATCTGGAAAACTTGGAAGAGAGGGATTGGTAATGAAGTGCAGAATGTGTGGTGTTCCTGGCCATAATATCAGAGGGTGTCATAAAAATCCAAAGAATCAGTATGAAAAACAAAATGCTGAAATCCCTCCAAATGTTGATGGACCAAGTGTAAGATAAATTTCACTAAGTTTATATATGTTACAAATTGAAATTCTAATTACATTCATTTGACAGGGTGCAAAAAAGAAGAAACAGCAACAGAAAAAACCAAACATTGGAAAGAAGACAATGGTGACAAATACTACAACAAGAATACCAAGGAGTGAAAGTTTGTACGTTGGTGGATCTTCAACTCAAGAGCAAGATATCAATACTCAGAAGTCCATTTTACGCCCAGTTGTGAAGCCAAAAAGAAAACTTGTGGTGAGGAGCAAGTCTAAGACGCAAACTGTCCCTCAAGAGGATTTGCTTTTGTGCTTTATTAATACGCAAACTGTCCCTCAAGAGGATTTGCATGGGTAAAATCGAACATGGAACAAAGGTTGGGTATTAATAAAGCACAAAAGCAAAGGTTGGGGGTAAAGTGCAATAACACCTATAAGTTGGGTGGGTGTCCGCTATTACCTCTTTATTTAACAAAATACTTCATGTATGATAACATTACAGTTATATTACACTTTTATTTATCATAAAATTTAGGGTTAAACATTTTTTGCACCTGAAACTTTTGGCACTTTTACATTTTTTTGTACCCGAACTTCAAAATTTGAGGAATTAGTGTCTAAACTTTGTTTTTCTTTATATCTAGGTGCCTAATATAATTTTCGGTGGAATCAAATGGAATATCTCCCCGTGTTAAAAAACACATGAGGTGCACATATATATATATATTAAGAAGTACAAATCAGTCTTTCTTGATCTAAATAAAAAATCTTTCACCTAATAATTCATAAATAATAAGGTAAACGAAAATTTTTTTAGGTAAAATGTTTGACCCTAAAATTTGTAAGGGACGTATTTTATGTAATACAAAATTATTTTATAAGGATTATTTTAATGGTGTTTGTGATACTTTTTTGTTTTTCGGGATTTTTTTAAAAATATTTAAATTAATATATGGGACTAAATCATTACCAAAAACAAATATATGGGACTAAATTGAAATTTATAGCGGAAGACTCGGCAGTCGAAAAGTCACCTCCGTTAGTTTGAGATTTTTATGAAAAAACATTGTGGGATGAGCATTTAAAATGGATTTTTCATATGGGATCAATTTCTTTTCACCCCTTAAACAAAAAGTTAATAGTATTGCTCAATTTTTCGCCCCTTCAAAAATAATCTCCCAATTATTTAGTTGTTTAAAGATTATTTTTTTGCTTTTTTCGCTTTTCAATATTTGTTGAGTTGTGTGATACACGGATACGGTGACGCGAACACGACACGACATGGATACGGTAATACGTATTTCTTTTTAAATAGGTAATACGTATTTCTTTTTAAATATTTTGTACTGGAGAAGTGTCTGATACTCGTATCAAATACGGTGTCAAACACGAAATGATACGACTGTGTAGGAATTTTAGAATTGTATATGCATTATAGTTGTAACTTTTTCTCTTTTTTTTTCCATTGTTTATGTCATCAACAATGAAACACGGATACGGCGGCATAATTTTTTTTGATATTTTACACTAAAAAAATGTTCGATACGGTATCGAACATAACACGACATGGCATATTAAAAATTTTAGAAGTGTCCGTAACTAATAGATTATCAACCTTTACTAGAATTGAGATGCAAGTGATTTTGTTTCTCTTTTATTGAATTTTTTTCTTTGCTCGATGGAGAATCTTTACAAAAAATCGAGAATGTTTCTCTTTTACCCCATTGGGGATTGATTTTTTTTTCTTTACCGGACATCCCATTAAGTTAGTTTTCCCATTTATTTTAAAATTTTATAAGAAAAACATACAATTTAATTTTAATTTAAGAAAACTCAATTCTAAAAAAAAAAAAAAAAAAAAAAAAAAAAAGAAGAGAAAACTCAATTCTTTACATATGGGCTTTAATTTACCCAAAAAGTTATGGGCTTTAAAACAAACTTATCAGAAGCCCATGGACCGGCAAGTATTTTATATAGCTGCGTTTAGGGTTTTGACTTCCTTCCAAATCGCTGCACATACTCGCTCTCACTCCGCTCCAGAAGCCGTCACAGCCTACAGGTTTGCTCTCTCCGGCTCAATCCTTCGATGCATTCTTTCTTTATATGTATTAAATGTGTGGGTTTTTCTTTGATGCAGGTGAAGTAGAAGATATGGCGACAGAAGCAGTGGTGGCTCCTCCTGCCGTGACCGAAGCGGAGAAGGTTCCCTCCACCGGTGTTATGCTGTTCAACCGATGGTCCTACGATGAAGTTCAGGTCCGCTGTTTTACTCATTGACATATCCGTCCTCTTGGATTGCTCATCTATTAGGTTTCCAATCGTAGTTGATTTAGTTGTTAAAGCCTACTAGATTTTCCGTTATCGGGTCGTCGATGTTTATATGAGTCTTGGGTTCTTCTCGTTGAAGTATTACTTTTTTTTAATTTTGAGTGTGAATTTTCATTTTTGTTGATTCTCTGTATATATTGAGTTAGGGATTTACTGTATTTTAGAATGTCTGGAGATAGGTGTGCTCGCTTGAATTTTGACTGAGAACCATTAAACATCAATGGATCTCCTTAATTGTTGCTATGTTAGTTTCTGGTTTCAGTTTGTTGTGGTTCGTAAAAAATAATTTGTATTGTTCTCAATCGCGTGAGCGTGTAATGCAGTATAATAGACAAATTATTTGAATTTCCCCGTTGTTCTAAAGATCTTGAATCTTATATATCCATATTTCAATTACTTGTGTACAACTTATATTCCATTCAAGCCGTGATAACCCAAGGAGCATTGGGGCTTTAGTTCCATTTTGCTGCTGGAAGTTGTGATTCAAAATTACTGTTACGTTTTAATTCATATGGTTTCCATGTGTAGGAAAGATTACTCATTATGATTTTTTAATGTCCTTACCTCACAATTTTAATAAATTTATGCATCTGCAACAGATCAGTGACATTTCTGTGGAAGATTACATCACAGCTACAGCAGCGAAGCACCCGACATTCATGCCCCACACAGCAGGGAGGTACCAAGCAAAACGTTTCAGGAAGGCTCAGTGCCCAATTGTTGAGAGATTGACAAACTCCCTTATGATGCACGGGAGGAACAATGGAAAGAAGCTCATGGCTGTTCGCATCATTAAGCATGCCATGGAGATCATCCATTTGTTGACAGACCTCAACCCAATTCAAGTCATTGTTGATGCTGTTATCAACAGGTCTGCAACTTCTCTTTCCACTTACTTATCAGTAGCTTTTTATTGTTTTACATTTTTTCTGCTTATTCTTACACTTAAGTTTTGTATGTAGTGGGCCAAGGGAAGATGCTACCCGTATTGGGTCAGCTGGAGTTGTGAGGAGGCAGGCTGTTGATATTTCACCCCTCCGTCGTGTCAACCAGGCGATTTACTTGCTCACAACTGGTGCTCGTGAAAGTGCCTTCAGGAACATCAAGACCATTGCTGAGTGCCTTGCTGATGAACTCATCAATGCTGCCAAAGGATCTTCAAACAGGTGAATAAATAAACATTGTTATTGTTCTATGAATGTTTTCAATCATTTTTGTATTTAGGGATATTGATTGGTGAATAATATAATCCTTGTTATCTTTACAGTTATGCTATCAAAAAGAAGGATG
This sequence comes from Verbena officinalis, assembly GCA_958496215.1. Lineage (NCBI taxonomy): Eukaryota > Viridiplantae > Streptophyta > Magnoliopsida > Lamiales > Verbenaceae > Verbena > Verbena officinalis. The sequence continues at coordinate 24,277,017 of OY292390.1, read as the reverse complement.
AAATTGAGAGAGTTGCCAAGGCTAACCGTTAAGAGTGGAAGTTTGGAGTTTTTTCGAAGAATGTTGTTTTTTTGCACTTGAATGCCTATCTTTTCTTTAGGAAGTTAATGTAGTGGTATAAAATTGGAACAAATGTTTTGCTTGGCTACAACACATGCAGAACCTTGAATTATATTTTTGCCTTCTTTTCTGTTGAGATTTGAGAAATGAAAACTTGGTGATTTATATTTCTATATTATTATTAAATGTTTTAAATTTTGTTATTTCTTTGGCCTATATTTGCTTCTTGCTTGCTTAGGCGTAATTAGCCTTTCGAACTGCTATATAGATGACTTAACGAGTATTTGATATTTCGGTCAACAGGTTTTAATTCGTTTTATAATCCGTTTTCTTGATATCATTATCAGCAAAACTAATTTTTGGCTGGTGATGTAGAATTTATAAATCATGTCTTATTTTGCATTAATATGATTCAATCTCTGATTACGTGTATGCTATGCTTTGGTGTGCGTTAGTTACTACCATTTACTTAATAAAAAAAAAGTATAGTTACTACCATTTAAAATGCATCTTTATATTTGGTGATCTATTGTAGTCGTAGATAAAATGATTGGTTAGAGACTTGTCACAGATAATCATTTTCATAGTCTGAACTATCGTTCCGATGATCCGAGTATCAACAATTAGCAGCACGAGAAACTGCAGAAATATAACGTCGGAGATGTTAAAAGCACAAGACAAGGTCAAGGTGGAAAGGGCAACAAAACCCGAATATTGCAACTCTGCAGACGGAAATCTGAAATCGCATCACTTGTTAACCCTAATCTATCATGTACAAATATCTACTTCTAAAAATTCTATCTTATTGTATCGTATTAAAAATTCTATCTTATTGTGTCGTATTATATCCGACACTTCTATAGTGCAAAATGTTGAAAAAAAATCCTTCTGACAAATAAAATATCTTTTTTAGGGTAATTTGCGAACTCTACTGTTGTTAGAGAAGTTAAGTAAAAGTTAAAATAATTACAGTGGAGTAGGTGATTCAATTTTTTAGTTTATTTATAGGAAAAATCTCAGTTTTGGTACCATATCTTTACCCTAATATAATTTTGGTATCAATATTTTCGGGCTTTTTAATTTTGGACAGTATCTAATAATTTGTTTCAAGTTATATACTTTTGGGCCTGACTGTTAATTGATAACGGAGAAAGACACGTGCCACACACGTGGCCGTTAAATCTCACATGTGAAACGCTCGTAAAAAAAACTTGTGTCAGTCCATAATTTCCACCCAAAAAAACCCTACTCGACGAAAGCAAAAGACTTTTTGGCGATGTTTGTTAGTATCTACTAACATCAAAAAAGAAAGATTGGAAAGAAGTTTCTCAGTGCTTATAAACTTGTCATATTTTTATGTTACATGGACGGTTTTATTTTGTTGACAAGAAGGTTAAAATTGGTTGTGAAATGATTAGTTTTTTTTAAAATAAGGTTAATTTTATTGTTGAAAAAACAAATTTTTAGTTCTGTAATAATCCAATTTATAGCAGCCAACTTTTATGTTTACTGAAGCTTTAGAAATCATGATGAAGTTTGAGAAAAAAAAGGTCTTTTGGAAAAAATTAATTTCACTGCATTTGAAAAAAGCTTAAAGGTGAAAGGCAAAAATGAGGGACGTATATAAAATGTTTTTTTAAAAGTTAAAATAAGAGAGTGGAAAAATATTATGAGAGAGATAAGCTTTTGAGATATGGGGATCATAGGTGATCGAGAAGTTACTTTTTTGAAAATATGAGAAGCTATTATGTGGTTTCAAGAATTTTAGTGAAGGATTGAGAGAAAAAAATATTACTTTCAAGCAATGATGCATGGACACGGACACGGCGACACGGATATGATACGATACAGACACAGTGACACTGATTTTTTCAAAGTTTTAGGACACGATACGGCTCCGACACGGTTATATTATATATTTATAATATATATATATATTTATATATTTGATACAAATATATTTATATTATATATATACAAATATTTTTTTTTGTACAAATATATATATAAATATTAATGTATACAACATATAAGATTTCTTTAAAAGAATACTTAACGATTTTATTTAACAAAATAGAATAGGCTCATTTAAATTAATTACTTTTAAGTAAGCCCATTCTTCCTTGGAGGCCTCATTTATGCTAAATTAGGGTTTCATTCAAAGAATATGGCTGCGCAGCTACAAAAGAACAGGAATGAAGAAATCTTTGTTCAAGGTTTGAAAAAGCAACAACTTCTTCTTCCAGAACGACAACAGGAAAGAAGAAATCTTTGTTTAAGGTTTGAAACCTCCAGCGTTCCCTTCGAGATCTACACCGTCTCCTGCAACAATGATAGAATCCGTCAAGGATTCCGGCTTTCATCGCCGTCCACTTCCGACGCCCTTCCGGCAGATCCGCCACCCTCAACGTCCTTCGCCGCCCAGATCCGATGCCTTTCCGGCAGAGCTACCAAAAAAGTTGTAAAAATTACAAAATATATCCCGTCGTGTCCAATCCGTGTCGGACACTCCCTCCGGCCGTGCCCGACATGGTATCCAATTTCTTTTTTTTTTTTTTTTTAAATTTCGACAAGTTTTAGGCATGTTGGACACGTATCGGAGTTGTGTCCGAGGCGTGTCCATATCCGACACATATACTGCATGGGACCATTTTTCGAAGTGTCTATGCATCATAGCTTTCAAGCAACCGTTAGTGTGGAAAAAAAATGAGATTGCAAAAAAATGAATGAAAATAATTAATTTTATTGCTTTTCAGCTTTTAAACAAAGCTGAAAGCTGCAATTTAGGACTCCTGCTGTATAAAATGGCGCAGAAGAAGAGAGAAGAAAAATTAACTCGATTTCCTCCAATAAATTGTCCCAATTAATTAGATTTAACGGCAGAATCCAAATCTCCGTTATCAATTAACATCCAAAAGTATATAAATTGAAATGAATTATAAGATACAGTATCAAAATTGAAAAGTCTTATTTATTTGGTATCAAAATTGTATTAGGGTAAAGATATAATACCAAAAATGAGATTTTTCCTTATATTTATATTTAGCCAAAGTTCAGATTGTTTGGAAACTAAAATTAGTGGGAAAAAAAATGTTATCCTTAGAAGTGGTTTTTATAGTTTGAAAACACACTCCACAGTATTCTTCTCCTTCCTCTTCATCATCCAACTTGCTCGTACTCCTTTTCAAGGGTAGCTCTTGTAAATGTCCAACATCAAATACTTACTAAAACATCTAACTAGCTTTTTAACTTCTGCATTGCACGGAGTAATTCACTTATATAATATATATTATTAAATAAATTATATTATATTTTTTATATGAATATTAATAGTATGTCAAAAATTATTAATTCAGATTTTGAAGTGTACACACCAAAGTAATTCATTTTATAAAATAATTAGGAATTTTGTATATAAAAAACTCATTTTAAATGTATAAAAATAGTAACATGATATTTTTATGACAAAGTACTGATTTTATATTTATAATAGAGATAATATATATTTATACATATAAAGAGAAGGAATATCATGATTATTATAGAAATATTAAAATGATAATTAAAATACTAAAAAAATATTTAATAATAGACCATGCATATTGTAGCGCCCCTTTTCGTAGGAGGAGAAAGTATACCACATCCGCACCGAGACGAACTCCCAAACGAGGTAAAGGTACCCCATTCAAAAATCCATCCCGGCGAACGACAATCACTCGATCAAAACTCCGGCAACAACAACATGACGCCCCAACAACAACAGCAACAATAAGAGAAATGCGGAAGCGATTCCAAAAAAATAACAATTTAATCACAAAAAGTCAACCATGGCAACATAATTCATACACTGGTTCCAATTAAACATTCAATTAATGCCATCCACGCCTCAACTAACTATCCCACATCAGGGGCACGTAAGTACGGAAAATAAATCATAATATTAAGTACAATAAATTAAATCAATTCATAATGTAAAGACTCGACTGTTGTTGGGACACTAACAAGACAATAACGAGAGCCAACCTACACCTGCTGCTGCCGACTGACAAGATAGGTGACACCGCCACCTGTCTACCTGAAGCAAGGACCAAAACAGAAAGGGTGAGTATAAAGGATACTCAGTAAGGGGGGTAATACAATATAGGTATTGATCACAGTTCGTCATTTATCGTTTAAAACCAAAAAGGGGTGAATGTTACTCGTTTTGATAAAGATACATACAATAATATAAGTTGTAAAACTATAACACAAAGTAACATTCGGGTTCGGCTTTATTTAAAAACACAAAAGGTTGACGAACTGGATCCTTTGAAAATATTTGCACATAAGGTCAAGCCGATCATTTTATAATGGTATTAGTTGAATCACGAGCCGTTACAATTTCGAAGGACATCGCATAAATAAGTTAGAAATGATAACTAAACGGCTCGTAATTCAACTAAAGTGTTTCACAACAAAGGAGGCTTATTGTCGGTAAGTTCGAGTCACGCTTCCGGGTTTTATACATATATAGGAAACTACGTATGCTAAAGGGAGAAAACCGGAATGTGCTTCGACTTGTAACGAAAGCCGTAAATCATTTAGACAAACAAGTGATGCAATAAGTCATGCAATAATGTGTCCCGGCGAGAACGGGCCCTCTCCTTATAACTCCCAATCATGAAAAACATGCAAGCATGTAGTCAAGTACTCCACCACCAAAAGTCGTGATCCAATCACAATTTAAGGAAACGAGTGGTGCCCCACAACGCTACCGTACACAATTTAAGGAAACGCTCAAGGCGCTACCGTCGCATTAACTTAGGTCAATCAAACCTCCCGACCAGCCTAAGTCAATACCTAGAGTACACATCGGGATTTTCCCTAGACGCTCGTCTCCAGGCTCACCTCCTGTATAACTCCTGGGCCCCAAAGTCATGATCTAGTCCATGACTCGCTTTTGAAATCAATAACAATTTAGGTGGCCAAAAGGGCCATTCGAAAATAGGGAATCAGGGTGTGGGAGGCCAAAGGGGCCATTCGAGACAATGTTATATTTGCGAGGCCGAGAGACCAAAGTTCGCATTTAAAAACAAATGGGTTTTCCTTGCCTCTAGCTGAAAATGTTTGTAAAATATTATACATATAGGTTTTGCTATTAAAAGGTTTGACTAAGCACATAAAAAAATAGTAAAGGCAGGAACAATAAGCAAGAAGAAAAGGCGGGATAATAATTTATTTTGCAAACCTATATATATCTATGATCTTGCCCCAGTTGAAAACATTTTAAACCCTTACCTGTAGCTCGACAAACGAGAAAAGCAAGCAGCAATTATAATTCGGCCTCTAAGATCCCACCTGAAAAACACGGGGTCCAGATGATGAATGACTGACACAACAAGAAAACAGACATTGACGCTCGGCTATCAAAATACGAATATGCTTAAGGATAATCATTCAATATTTAAACACAAAAGAGCAAGTAGGGGTAAATTGGTCATTTAACATGTAAAACGAGGAATAAACAAATAACAATTAACATTTGATTAATAATAACATTTAGGCATAAATTATTCAGGGGTAAGGCTTGTAATTAAACATCAAACATGTATATTTCATTTAAATCAACAATAATTAAAGTACAACTTATAGCTTTTCCCAAAAGTTCAAAAGCTAACAAGTTCATATTAATTCTATCTCTAGCCTAATCGAACCGAAACCCATCCGTTCGACTATACAAGCATATATCATCAACAATCAACAATTTACACAAGCTATAGTACAAAAGATTCATACTAAAACAATCCGAAAAGCTAAAAGCTAGAAGCTACAATCAAAAGCTACCAAATAACACAATAATACGAAAAATGCGATAAAAGACAAACGAAAAGTCGGAATCGAGTAATACCAGGGCCGTTAGAGCCGTTGCGTGGAGGGGCACAATCTGTCCGAAAACTCCGTCGCCGGATTCCCGCCGGAATAGTGCCAAAACGCCAGAAAACCACCTGCCACCACCGGACCGCCGCCGGGCCACCTCCGATGGTCGAACCCTTATACCGAAATGTTCCTCTCGACGAGCGCGTCACTTCCCTCAAAGACGTTTCTCAATAGGATCATCCATCGGAATTTAATTTCACTTTGAAGCTCCAAAACCCTAGAATCCAAGAATCGAAATTAACGAAAATCGGTTCAACGAAATACGAAATTGACTTTGAAATCGGCTTACCCATGTCGAAATCCATATAAAGCCCTTTGAAAATGGTGGCCGGAAAGTCCAGACCACCACGTCGCCGCCGCGGCTCCGCCACGCGCCACCGGAGCTCCGACGTACCGTCGAGTTAGGGCCTGAGACTGGTGCCAAAAGTTTCGTCTCCTCATGGCCGTTCCAACCACGGTGGTTCGCCGTCGACACGACACCGCATGCCGCCGGAAAGGCTCCATCTCCGCTGCGCCACCTCTTCGTCGATCCACCGCCGTCCGGCCAAGTCAGGTCGCGGGACCACCGCCAAAAGCTTCCCCTCGTCAAGAGCTTCCATTTCCGACCAAGCCCATGCCGTGCCGTCGCTGGAAACGTCACCGACGAGAAGCCCCAAGCCGCGCCACCTTCGCGCCACCATTGCGTCGCCGTCACTGCTCCAATCGCCTGTAAACTTGTATGGTTGAGTTCGTCTCGTCGAGACGGTCGATTCGTTATATCATACGCGCGATTCCGAGAAAAAAATGAGAAAAATCACATTTTGGGGGAAGAGGGAGCTCGCGGCTCCTGTACGCGTAAGGTGTTCTTCATTTTTCATTTTGGCCCCAAATCTTTCAATAATTGCATAATATACCCTATCCTCGAAAAACGTGCAAATTGTGTAAAGTGTCGGAATTAAGCGTACTTAGTGTCAAAATGACCGAAATTAAATGCTTAACAAAGTTTGAGGTTTGTTTTATTAAAATTCATGAGTTTACGAAAAGTCAATTGCGAGTTGGGCTAAAGTGTAAATAATTTTGGGCCAAAAATGCAATTTTATTTAAAATATGATTTAATGAATAATATTTAGAACCTTGATAAAATATGCATTATTTAAACATTGAACCCCAGTCCAATGTACACCGTTAAATTACTAAATTCGATTAAATGAGCTAAAAATATAAATTCACCGAATTAGCCCTAGTTAGTGGCAAAACGATGCAAATTAAATTCTAATTAATGCCTTGGGTTTTAATTATCAAATCGATGATTTATAAAAATATTTAAATGCAAGGGTTGGAAAACGTGCAATTATGAAAGACGTCGGGACCGTAAACGGTCCGAATTCCGATAAATGCGTTAATCTTGAACTTGGAGATTGCGGGTCGTTACACATATAAATAATGATTGGAATCTCTTTGTCTCTTTGGTCGAAAAAATAGTTGTTTATTATACTTTATATTATTTTATTATTAAATAATCTGTGATTGTTTCGTTATTGAGTCATAATAATATTCATTTCATTATTGAAATTTCTTTTATATTATGAAAAATATTAATACTCAAATATAATAATTTAAAAAATTTATTTACATTGAAATAAATATAACTTTTCTACCACATAATGAACATGAGACACGTATATTAGGACAAAAAAATTCAAGAAAATTAATTGTTTATTTATTTTATATTATTAAAATAATAATAAAATTTATTTAAACTTATATTTAAAAAAAAATTCCTTACTTTAGTTAGATAAATTTTCATTTGAATTTGCTATATCAAAAATATTTGTTAGAAATTAAAATATTAAATATAAATTTTTAATGGATATATTGAATACATTATTTTGTTTTTATTTTTATTAACGAACATTCAATACCGTATGGATAACTCTAAAGCTTGTTAAAATTTACTTAAAACCATATTTTGAAAAAAAAAATTAACTTTAATATTATATAAAGTAGTTATATAGTTCTATAATTAAATAGGAGTTACCAATTTTTTGATAATTGATATAAACAAAAGTATGGAAAGTCAATAAATACATATGTAAGTTATAAAAATAATAATTAATTAAATTAATTATGGAAATAATCTACATGGCAAAATTGATCAATTCTAACTTATTCACTTTATTGCCACATAAACATGTTTCCTAAAACATTTCACTCATTCATTTTCATATATATATATATATGATTAGAAGTATTTTACATATCATAGTAAGGGCACTTATTTATCTAAAATAGCCAGAAAATTGTATTTATATTTATTGGGTCACTACTACGGGTTATAACCCTAGCCCTTACATAAAATGGACTATGGGGTGATTATATAGCTACTGATTTTTGGAGAATTTTGGGTAGCGCAACATTATTAGCCCAATAGCCACCTTTAATCCATTTCAGAACAGGGACCCAATTTCCACTCAAAATAATTTTATCAGATTAATAGTAAAAATTGGCTCGAAAATCTCCCGCTGCAAAGTGCAAACATTTATGTAGATGAATGGTAAAACATTCAACACCCATTTATGTAGCTGTATTTGAGTGTTCTTTGAAGCATCGCTTTAATATTTGTTGGATCAAGAAATTATCTTTGATAATTTCATGATAGTATTCGAACTTTTGCTTATGTCAAAATTAGGGCTTTTCAAAATTTGAATTTTGGGGCTGCATGGGCTTTCAACAGCCCAAAGTAAACAAGTAGTCCAAAATAAGGTATTTAAGCCAATATTTTTTCTAGAGAACTAAACAGATGGCTCATATTGGTTTTTTCTTTAGAAAAAAAGAATTTGTTTGAAAAAGTCATATGCAAAAAGCCCTGAAACACAAACCCATTAGAATAAAAGATCTATTTTAGTGAGAAAAGAGTAAAATATCCTTAAAGAACTTAAATATTATAAAGAAAACTAACTGTTTCCCTCCACTTACCTCGGGAGTTGCAGGGACGGTTGAAGAGAAAAAGCCAATCCAAGACTCCAAGGTCTCTTCAATGTCATAAATTGATGAGACTGTGGCAGATGAAAATGCGAGATAAATGAGAGAGCAAGAGAGGAAGAGAGAAAGGGAGAAAAGGAGGAAGAGAGAAATAGAGATAGAGACCTGGTCGAGGTTGCCACGGCACCACCTTGCCCAACCTCCCACTGTCCATCATGGTGTCCAAACGAAGCCACCACCACGCCTAATCTCTCACCGTCGACCATGGCATCCAGACGAAGCCACTAGCAGGCCCAACCTCCTACTGTCGTGTCCCGAGTCCAGATGCTACCACCAACACACCCAACTTCCGACCGTCGCGTCGAAATGCCTCCACCACCAAGTGCACCCACCCAGCGTCGCGTCAGACCACCCAACACCACCACTGCGAAAAACACCCAAAACCACTGCGGAATGGAATGGCAAATGTATTTTTATATTCCAATGACTTATTCAGTGACATTTTTGATTGTTGTGATTTTATAACCTATTGTGGTTGTTATACCGTGAATCTTGATTTATTTGATTTTGTATACCCTGTTTTTTCATTTTTAGGTTGTTTCTTGTGTTTTACAAAATTTTGTACACAGATTGTGTTATTGTTGGCTCATACCCTAGAAATCTTTATTTACATCATGATTTTTCGAAATGTAACCCTCGAAATCGTGGGTTTATACTCTGTTCTGCATATATTCTATACTATGATCTATGTTATTATTGTTTGAAACCCCAAAATGTGTGATTTATATCCTCTTTTACTGATATTCTATACCCTGATCTATGCTTTTTTATATACATATTGTGTTATTGTTGGCTCACATCCTGGAAATCGTTATTAATATCCTGGATGCGATGAACGAATTAGGACTTGGAGATGGCATAGCCCGATACCTTGAGAATGCCGGCTTGACGGCTTTCTTTGCCGTTCAGAGGCCGACTTATCCCCGTGTTACTTGTGAATTTTTGAGCTCCTACCAAGTTTCACGCCACGATGAGGATGTCGAGATTCCCCTCAAGCTCACGTTCCGAGCACACAACACCGAATATATGGTCACCTTTAGATAGTTGACCCATCATTTCAGACTAGACCTAGATTGTATTAGAGACAACCCACATGGATGGGCTGACGCCGAGGCTTGGCTTCGTATCGCACTAGGTGCAGCAGGTTTTAACCTCGGAGTGTCGAAGGCCACCGCACTCATCGAATACACCCTTGAGGGTTGTACACACAGCTCTTGCACGTTCAGTCTTTGCTAGAGGAGAGAGTGTGGGAGCGGTGACTAAGGAGGACTATTTCCTCCTCGATTGTATGATACGAGGTGTCAAGGTTAACCCCTTCCGGTTATGTTCTACCATTTAGACCGGATGATTACTCATAGAGTGGGCAAGATTAGGATCGGATCTTATGTCAAAACGATCCTTGAGTGTGCCGAGGTCCCCGAGATTTAGCTGTTCCAGCGGCAGGAGATACCAGGATCAGCTTTACTACCTTGGCTCTGATGAAGATATGTGAGAGGGAGGGTCGATCAGGCCATACTTTTTATGAGCCATCAGGCCACAACAGATGGTGACGGAGAGGACGGAGTTGGAGTCAGAGATATGGGTGGTGAGGATGTAGAAGAGCGTCCCCAACAGGATGAGCAGGTCCCACCTGCACTTGAGGACGTACCAGGGACTTCACATGCCCAGGCGCCAGTTGATCTCCAGCAGTTCTATTCCGAGTTCGTGGAGTTCTGTCATCAGACTATCGAGTTCCGATGTGAGGCTACTGACCAGTTGAGCTCGATTCAGTGATCAGTCACGGACATGTAGGCCACGATTACCGGTCTCTTCGAGCGTCATTTCCCGCGAGGACCCGATGCCCCAGGCTCCTAGTTTACCTATCTATCTATCATTTCTTTTGCTATCTCTAGTTAATTCCGTTAGTTTGTAATTCGTAGTTTTGTATGAACCAGATGTTGTTTAACTATTATGTATCTAAATGTTATTAGGATGTTTAAACTATCCGTTATCTAATTGCTACTTATTTGCTATGTAAATGTTTAGTTTTTTTAAATATTTTTGTGAATTATTTGTTCATATATGTTTCTTTCTTTATTCGTTTGTATGGTTTCTCTCCGTGTATACTCTCTTCGACAGACTTTGTAGATCGGAGTAGAATCTGAGGACATATTCTTTTGAAGAGGGGAGTATTGTGACGCCCCGTATTTTAGATTTAATTTCTGAATACGTATTTCTAATTCTTTTCTTAATTTCTTGTTTATACCGTTGAACTCGTGAGATGATTTCGACCTTAACCCTGAGATTTTTCCAAAATAACTATTTTGCCCCCGGAGACATTTTTTCTCCTAAATATCTTTTCTATCCTATTTTTCTACCTTGGTCAACTCACACACACACATCAAACAACTTATGTAAGAAGAAGAGAAAGAAGAAGAAAGAAAGGAGAAGAAAGAAGAGAGGAAGAGAAAGTTTGATAGTTGATCTTCGAATCCACCTTACGATCTCATTTCTCGATCAATTCACGAGCCGTAAACTCCTACGCGTTTCTCGTATCTCGATCTTCGATTAGGTACCATAATTTTCCTCAATTCATCTCGTCTCGTACAGTTTTACTGAAGTTGATGAATAGTAATTATATATGTATATTTAATGATTTCTGGTTCGTTTCGTGTTTGGTTGTGATGTTGCATGGATAGATAGTTGTATATTGATGAATTTGAGCTATGTTAGAAGTTTTGTAACAATTGAATTGTTGGATTTTGTTGGATCGATGATTTTACTGAGTTTTCTTGCGGAGTTCTCTGTTTTCTGCCCGATCTGTAGAAGCTCACGATATGTTGCAAACCGTGAGCATATCCCGTGCGCATGTATTTTCAGCATTTTCAGAATGCTTGCTTCAGATGAATAGTGATTGTCACTAATTAAAAGTTAACTTTTTCCGTTTGACCTCGTTTTCGACATCCGATTTCACCAGTAGTTCCTATAAATCATGAAATTGATTAATTCGTGACGTTTGGAATTTTTCGACCTCGTTCGGGTCATGAATAGTATTTTTTCATTTTAGGGCTTTTTACACTAATTTTTGATTGTTGCCCGATTGATCCGAAACTTGCATGATTACTTCGTTATAGCATTTTGAGCATGAATGTGAACCCTGAAATGTGATTTAGCATATTTTACATATTTTATTTCAATATTTCGTTTAATTACGTTAAATGTATTTTTGTGAGTACTTCAATAGAAGTCGTGTTTTAAGTGCTTTTATATACTTTATTTAGTTCTCGTACGCCATGCATCATGTCAATATCTTACCTGGTATTGTCGTCTGTCAGCTTCAGGCATTTTTCTCGAGGAATACTTGACCGTTGTATCTTTTCTTCAAGCTTTCCAGGTGAGGGTTACAAATGGTTTTCAACTGGAGTAAAAATCCTGTTACTTTTGCGAAATAACTTATCCCTGTGTTTTCAATTATATGGCTTTGTTTTATAGTTTTTCTTATATAATATAAATATTTAAACATATATCTTAATGATTTTGATTAAAACGTTTTGATATCAAAACCATATATATATGTATCTTAAATGATTTGTTTTAAAAGGCAAGAAAATATATTTGTTTTAAAGTAAGCTTTGGGTTGGAGAATCTTCTCATTGAGTGAAGTCGTTAAGGCAAATTCCTCCTAACGATAGAATACCCGGTTGTTTCTCTAACCGTTACAACCTTGCCTTGAAAAGGGCCCTTTGGCTACCAAAATGTAGTATAACGATTGCAAAAGTGAGATAACGATAATGTTAATGATTTATAACGTCGGCCTGGAGGTTATACGGAGGGTGAGATCCGGTGACGAGCGTCTAGGGTAATAAAATCCCAAAGTATAATTTCCAACTTGTAATTTCCAATGGGAGGCCTGTCGGTGGTTGGCAAGTCTTTCATTGGGGAGATGGTGGACACAACATTCATTGCGTGTTTTTCCTCAAACCATTACGAACGTGTTGAATTCTCGGGTAGCCTCGGAATTTGATAAATGGCGTAGGAGTATTTAATGAATGTGGTGATATAAGGAGAGAAAAGGGCCCGTGCTTGCCGGGACAATAATGTAACGATCTTGTTTAATGCTTTAAAGTAATTTAGTTGAATTATAAGCCTCGTCATTTATAACGTTGATTAAACGAGCTTAGAAGTCAACTAGATTATCATTTAAAATTATCGGCTTGAATTAGGTGCTAAAATAATTTCAAAGGATCCGTTCGTCAATCTTTTAATATTTCAAATACGCCGAATCGAGTGTTGCTTTTCGTATAGTTTTAAAACTTATATTAATCGTATTTCTTTCCCAAAAACAAGCAAAATTTACAACTTTGGTTTCAAACGACAAAAGACGAACTGTGATCAATATTTATATTATATAACCCCTCGCTAAGTATCCTTTATACTCACCCTCGTGTTTTGATTCTTTCTTCAGGTTTTTTCAGGCAGACGGGTGGAAGTGTCACCTTTGTGGTCAGTTGGCAACAACAGGTCTAGATTTGATTCGAGTTTGTCGTGGTCAGTTTAGTGTCCAACAACAGTTGAGTCTTGATGATGATTTCTTTGTTTAATGCTTCCGTTATAGTTGAAAGAATTGAAGATATATGTTGGATTTTATCTGTTGTAGTTGGCGATATCTAGGACTTTACAGGATAAAGTCATTGAGCTTGTGTGGCGTTTATGTATTAAATGTTTTGAATTTGAACTTGTTGCCTTGGATGGCTGTTATGATATAAATGTTCTTTTATTTTCTTCCGTAACTCTGGTTTTGCTAGTATTGTTGTTGGGTGGGTTGCTGTTGTTACCAGGTTATTTGATCGAGTGATTGTCGTTTGCTGGGATGGATTTTCGAGTAGGGCACTCTGTCATGCTCAAGAGTCTGTTTCAGTTCGGGTGTGATTCTCTTTTTCCCAGCTTTGGAGAGGGGCGCTATAGATATTCTATACCCTGGTACGTGCTTTTTCATACACAGATTGTGTTATTGTTGTCTCACTATATTTTCATTATGACATTGTAAATCTGGTGGAAGTTTATCATTAGTTTATCTTAAAGCATGTTTCCTTGTACACGAGCCCGTTAGGTTCAAGCTGTGGGGTAGTTGGAGCATGTTTTCTTGTACACGTGCCCCATTTGCTTGATCCTATTGCATTTCAACAACAGAGAATGAGATAGTGGCAACTTGGTGTAGGCTGATAATCAAGCTACAGTTGCTACACATCCGGATGATACTTTAATGAAAAACACGCAACATAGAGCTTTAAATTAGTTGACCTTCATCAGCCGAAATACACACATTCCTCAGCAGGAATTCTCGTGTAGGTGGTGAAGACATCGTGGATCTCTCATCTCTCTCACTCTTCTCTATTAACTCAGCCTGAACAATTGGAGAATGCAAGAGATGATTTAGGATCTAATAAGAAGTAAGAAGCAAGATCAGTTGGGGTCAAAAAGTAGATCCCGAGATTCTAACTGGCTTCAGTTTCTTTATAATTTCTATACCTTCAGGATCTCACTTTAAGATACTGGAGGTTACTTGAACAAGAAGAAGAAGAAGAAGAAAAACATTTCTTTTGGTAAAGAGAAGAAGAAGATTACGTATAAAAAAGTACAGAGAAGAAGAAGATTATGTGTAAACAAGTAAAGAGAAGAAGAAGATTATGTAAAGTGAATCAAATTACATGTAGTTCGATATATATGTAATGAAAATCTATAGAAACTCTTGGAATAATGAAATTCATAATTCAGCATATCGTTTATGTTATCTTCTATGATTCTCGTCATCAATTGTCAAAAGAAATATCAATTTTCTTGCAATATAGAGATTTGTACTAGATTATGTGAGATAAGCACCTTGTCCTGACATTATATTACCCCAGAAGTTTAAATAAGTACTTAGGATTCTTTACAATAAATATCAATTGTCGTGCAATATTGAGATTTGTACACTATTATGTGGGATACATACCTTGTTTAAGCATGATCGTACTTCATAACTTCAAATAGCTACTTCATTCGCTAATATTCTCGGCATCAATTGTTAACAAAAATATCAAATTTCCTACAGTAAACTGAAAAGTACCTTGTCCTAACATTATAGAACCCCAGAAATTTTAATTACTTCGGATTTGTATAAATAAATCAATTTGCGTGCAATATTAAATATTATACTCGATTGAGTGAGAAGAGTACCTTTCGTCTATATTATCGTACCTCAAAACGTTTAATACCTGCTTCATTTTCTATCATTCTCGTCATCAATTGTTAAAAGAAATATCAATATTCTTGCAATATAGAGATTTGTACTAGATTATGTGTGATACGCACCTTGTTCTGAGATTACAGCACCCTATAAGTTTAAATAAGTACTTCGGATTCTTTACACATAAATATCAATTTTTATGCAAAATTGAGATTTGTACTCGATTATGTGGGATACATACCTTGTTTAAGCATGATCATACTTCATAACTTCAAATAGCTACTTCCTTTGGACATAGATAATCCGTTCAATATTCTAAGTTAATCTTACGGAATGTTATAGTATTGTTATGCTTTTGAATAATGCCTCGATCATGTACATGTGTTTTCAAATATGTACGGAATTCCTAAAAAGAGTACCAATATTTCACTTAAAATCACAGTTCAATAGCTTTATACATTCAATTTCACAAGTTATGTCATATCGAATATTATTGTATTGACATAAGTATGATCAATAGCTCTTTAAACCTAGTTCCCAAGTAAGATGTATATTTCACTTAAGTTTATAGTTTAATCAATTTTATATTAGATAATGATCAACATACCAAGTTATTCATATCAAATATTATAATATTGACATAAATTTGATCAATAATTCTATCACACATGTGGAGGACGTATAAGAAGACATAGAGTACTACTCTGAGAAATCAAGGTACTTAGAGACTGGCACAAAGTATTAATTCTAATATAATAAGTTTTTCTAATATGTGGCAAAAATAGAAAATCGAGTACAAAAATACAAGCATCAAGTATTGCGATGCAAAATTAAGGTAGGCAGAACCGGAATCAAAGTATAAAATTCCATATAACAAGTATTAGTATATATTGTTTATTTATTACAAAAGATACCACATACATGTCAAGAACAGTACCCTACAACTCCTGAATTCCTAATATAAACTCCAATATCACATTTATATTTAATATTTTTTTATTACAGACCATGTCTGGAAATATAGATATTCGAGTATAGGTTAATATGTATAAAGTACTACGCTTAGAAATCAAGGTACTCGGAGACTGACACAAAGTATAAATTCTAATATAACAAGTTTTCCTAATATGTGGCAAAAAGAGAGAATCGAGTACAGGAATACAGGTCTCAAGTAGTCCAGTGCAAAATTAATGTACGCAGAACTGAAATCAAACTATAAAATCTAATATAATGAGTTTTTCTATAAATGACACACATTTAAACAATAATATTTGAAGTACTTATAACTTAAATCAGAGTATTCTAGTCTCTTTATATTAGTACAATTGGAACATAACAAAGTATAAATACATATTTATAAAGAACTCCACATAATTTAATTGAAAGCTGTTATAAAGTACAAGAAGATTAAATGCGAAAAGGATAATTGTAGGATGAGAGCTATCATCGAAGTAGTAACAACTATTGATAACAATTGTTCCATTGTTGCCCCACACATGATTTTCTGAAGTGGTGTGAGCCAAATGACGACGATAATGCAGTTGCTAAAAGTGTTCCACTTGTAGAAGAAGATTTGAGGAATAACATACCTACTGCTAGTAGAGCTGAAACCAGAGAAGCAGTTGTTGGAGGCATGATTCAAAAGCTTTTAGCTTTGAACCTAGTTTTGCTAGCATTTTACTTATTTTGCCAAATTGTAATAGTCATCGCTAAATGGGGCATTCAATTAGAAAAGCAACATAATTTAACTTCAAACACATATCCCAAACATTAACTTCAACATCAATACAGTCTAAGCAATATTACATGTCAAAACCAAAAATAAAAAATTCGAACAAACAACACAAAAGTACCCTACATCAATTGAGAAATCACAAACAAGATCAATCTTCATCAGTGAATTACTTATAATTTTTATTCACACTTTTGGGTGACACTCGATTCTCCATCAGAATGCTCTTTTTCTTCAATCGTTTTGGCTTTAGTCTTACGTCGATAAGCTTCAGTTTAAGGACCTCATGCTGACGGATCATGTTTGAGACATCTTCATCACTGGACAAATCGACACAGTGCCCTTTTTAATGAGGAGCAACATACCTCAAATTATAGCTAATTGTGGAGATTTTCGGGCCATTTTTTATGGACAATTTGGCAAAAACCACGAAGAGTTAGATTAAGATCAATTGAGAAGATGTGCATCTTGGAATCAAATAGAACAATAGCCAAAATGAGCGCCTCATCCATTATTCAAGCAATTGACACACAAGTTGTCGGAGACCTAATTGTGGAAAAAATGAGAATTAATTGTGGAAGAAGGATTATAATTATCTAAAGAGAATATATAAATATACATATTTAATTAACAATAGTGAAACAAATTGTTCAACCTACAAAAAGGAAATAATGAACCTATAATGAACCCTAACTGTTACGTACCGGGTAGAAACGAGAGCTGGAAAACCCCGAGCAGAAGTTGAACACAAAGAAGTCTCTGCTTCGTCCTTAAATTTTCAATCGTCGCCAGAAGAAGAAAAGAGGAAGACGATGAACATACAAAAGAAAAAAAAATATTAAAGATTTTCTGAATAAAATAGAAAAGAAAATAAATGTGGGTAAAAAGAAATAGAAAGTAAAATAAACTTTTGTAAAAAGAAAATAGAAAATAAAATAATTTGATGACTAGACAGAAATAATAATTCTTTAATCAAAACAGGTCCTTTAAATTATGATGTTTCTATTTTAGGGCCTTTCGAATGTGACTTTTAGAAAGAGATCATTTTTTCTAAAATTCTAAAGAGAAGTGTGAAATGAGTCTCTCCTTCTCAATTTTCGTTTTTCTTATACAAGTAAAGGGACCAATTCAAGGATGAGTCCACCACTTAAATGACTCATAAGCTAAACTACTCTAGATTGTAAAATTGATAAGTAAACGACTTCTTACTATCTATACTACTATGTAAAATAGCACAAAAATGTTTGACCTAATTAAATACCTTAATAAATTCTGTTGAGTTGTATTTTCATTATATTTTTAGTTAGCTTATGTATTTGTTTACTTAAGTGTTAATACGCTTCTTATATTTACTTAAGCGCGTTTAGTACTTAGTTAGGACTTAGTATATTAGGTGTTTGTACTCTTTTTTGTAGCTTAACTTTTCCAGATTAATGTATCTCTCTTTACGCGCATCTGCTCTCTCTTTCATTCTCTCTCAATCTCAACAGATAGCTTCCATGTTTTTCATCATGGTATCTAGAGCATAGATCTCTGGGAAACCTGATTAATCTTTTACCGCTTCAATCTATTGAAGTTCTTACGACAATTCATCGTTATTTTCACAGATCTCCATTTCTGGACGATTTTGCCCTAATTTTTTGAATATTTTCTCGCCAATTTTTACTGCGATTTTGTTCGAGAATCTTTCTTCATATCTTCAAATCATTGCCCTAATTTCTGCTATTCCGTGTTAATTCACTCCAAAAATGTCGAAATCTGAGGACAAGAAGCCTGAACAATCACCAGTCCCTGCGAATTCTCGCGATGATCCATATTATCTTAATAATAGCGATGCCGCTCAACTTACGATTGTTGCGATCAGTATGAATGGGAAAAACTATTTGCCTTGGAAAATAACTATGAGAATCGCCTTGCGATCGAAGAACAAGAACGGCTTTATTACCGGTGACATCGCGTTGCCAAACTCTGATGATCCACTACACGAAACTTGGCTCTGCGTTGATAACACGGTAACATCTTGGATTCTTAACTCTCTTGCTAAAGATATTATGGAAAGCTTCATCTATGCTGAAACCTCGAAAGAACTTTGGGATGGTTTGAGTCACACCTACGGTCAATGTAATGGTCTAGTACTTCATAGGATTAAGCATCAATTATCTAGTATTCAGCAAGGAAATTTGCCCCTATCTGGCTATTTTAGCAAGTTAAAGACACTATGGGATGAACTGAATTGCCTTAATGACATTCCTTCATGTAAACTGGGAACTGAGTGTCTAGTTTTGAAATATCTTCTCAATTCTTAGAACCATGACATGCTCATGCAATTTCTGATGTGATTACGTGAGTCATATAATGAGGTTAGGAAGAACATGCTTGCTATGGATCCTTTACCAGAGGTTGCAAAGGCTTATTCCTTGATTTCTAGCGTTGAGACTTAGAATGATGTCCAAATCTCACTGATTGATGGCCACAACTCTGCCTTACTGTCTAAAACCTCTGGCATGGGAAGGGGAAACAATAAAAGAAAGGATAATAAAAGAGACAGACATTGTGATCATTGTAATGAGGATACTCATAGAACTGAAGCTTGTTTCAAGTTGACTGGAGTCATTCCAGATTGGTATATGGCATTGAAACAGAAGAAAAGCACAGAATCTTACAATACTAGCAAATGAACCTCTTACAGATCCTCTGCCAACACTGTCCAAGATTCTCCCCTGGATTCTACATATGAGGCATGTAGCGCCCATTTCCGTAGGCGGAGAAAGGACATCACATCCGCACCGAGATGAACTCCCAAACGAGGTAGATGTACCCCATTTAAAAATCCATCCTGGCGAACGGCAATCAATCAATCAAATACCAGCAACAACATTACGACACCCCAACAACAACAGCAATAAAAAAATAACAGAGTTGCGGAAGCTAAATCAAATTATACAATTAGTCATATAAGCCATTCATGGCAACATAATTCATACATCATTCTCAATAATCATTTAATAAATGCCATCCATGGCTCGTCTAATCTATCCCACATCAGGGGCACGTAAGTACGGGAAATAAAACATAATACGGAATACATAAATTAAATCAATTCATAAATAAGGACACGAATGTTGTTGGAACACTGACAAGACAAGACATACGAGCCAACCTAGACCTGCTGCTGCCGACTGACAAGATAGGTGACAACGCCACCTGTCGACCTAAAGTAAGAATCAAAATAGTGGGGGTGAGTATAAAAGATACTCAGTGATGGTAAAGAGGGAACAAGTACGAGCCACGTTTCCGGATTTGGATTATATATATAAGAAATTACATTTGCATAATTGAAGAAAAATCCGGATCGTGCTTCGACTTGCGTACACGCCAATAATTAACAGTACGCCAAAGAATTAAAGCGATAAATACAAGCAATTAATATCCCAGCGAGTATGGGTCTGTTCCTCCTTATAACCCCTTCAATTACAATAAACTCCATCACCGGTGTCCGACCCCGAAGCGCGACCCCGGGCGACTGTTGAATTTTAGGAAAACGTGCAATGAATGCAACGCCCACCATCGCTCCCAACCGTGGCTATCAACTCCTGACGGGCCACAATTGACGCTTAATTTTGGGAAAAGCACCTCGGATTACACCCTGGACGCTCATCCCCAGATGCAACCTCCGGATACCATCCCGAGCCCATTGAAATAACAATACATTATCTTTCTGCTCGCTTTTGAAGAACATTATAAGTTAAGGCCAAAAGGGCATTTAGGCAAGTGTGTGTGACGACAAAGGGGGTGACTACAAGTTTCATACGTGTCGGGAAACACCAACGTCTTCCCCTAACGACTTCCCTTATAGACCCAACCGAAGTCAAAACGTCATGCTTAAAAGAAAGAGCTTTACTTGCCTTATGAAAACAAAATGATTTAGAGATACTTATAGGTACAAGTTAATATCAAAACATTTATTATAAAATCATGAAAATATAGGTTAAATATTTGATAGATATACGAGAAGGGAAATCAAAGCAAGATGAGCACATAAGGGTAGTTCGCAATAATTTAAAAGAAATTCTTACTCCGTTTGAAAGCATTTTAATACCCTCACCTGGAAGCACGAAAACGACAAGACAACCCAAGCTATGCCTTGAAAAGACGACCTGAAACTAATAGACGACAAGAACCAAATAAGACAAGACACGACAATGACTCACGAAGACTACAACACATGAAAAACCAATAAACGTCATGTAGCAATTAAATTTACAATTAAAATGCAATTAAATCGATTAAACGGAAAGTACGAAATTAACGATGCTAAACATGCTCAATTGAAATTCTAATTGCACATTCATGCATATAATATTATAAAGAAGCACTCATGCAATTTTCGGATTTTTCGGACGACATTCAAAAATTGGGAAAAAAGCCCTAAACGAAAAAGGCTCGATTCAAGGTCCGAATGAGGTCGGAATTTTGAAAACTTTACGAAATATTCATCCTTGAATCATATGGAAGCTATAGGTGAAAACGGCTCGATTTTAGGGGGTCGTATGCAAAAAATCAACTTTTATTTTT
Source organism: Verbena officinalis (assembly GCA_958496215.1). Lineage (NCBI taxonomy): Eukaryota > Viridiplantae > Streptophyta > Magnoliopsida > Lamiales > Verbenaceae > Verbena > Verbena officinalis. The sequence continues at coordinate 24,255,505 of OY292390.1, read as the reverse complement.
GGCCATTTGGCCCCATTACCGTGAGCAACTAAGGAAAAAATGCTGAAAATTTGGTTAAGACATTCGCACGGGCTAACGCACGGCCTTGTGCACGGTCTTGAGCACGCACTCAAGACCGTGCAAGCTTAAACAACTGCGCACTGGCTTGCGCATCGGGGTGCGCCGGCCGGTGCAGGCTCAAAGTGGTGCACATGGTCTGGTGCATGGTCTTGCCAAGACCGTGCGTTGGACCGTGTGGTTCGTCTTTCAGGTGCAGAAAACGCGATTTTAAGGTTTCTCACGAGGGTTTCGTCCTAAAATCAACTAGGGTGGATTCTATAGCTAAAATCAACATATAAAATTCACACTCATGCATTGTACACATTAATAGCTATCATTTGATCTGAACTACACTAAAAATGGTAAACTCTAACCTACAAATCCATCAAATTATCAATTATTCATTTCAATATAAAAACTAGAAAATTGAAGGATTTAGTGGGTGAATCGAAATGAGGAAAGAAGATTACCGGTAGAGAATTGAATGAGGATCGTATATTTGGCCTCGGAATTTCGATTGATCGAGCGACGGATTCGGAATGGGATTTCTCTTTCTCTCTTCTTCTTCTCCCTTTCTCCTTCTCTTCTTTCCTTCTCTCTCTCGATTTTGAGTTGTGTTCAAGAGTGTGCAAGAGAGTGTGCACAAGGGGGTGTAAGTGTGTTCAAGGTAGTGTGGGTGTGTCCAAGATGGTGCAAAGGTGTTTCAAGGGGGTGTGGGTTCGTTTAGAGATTAGATTAATTTCGAGGGGTGGAAAAGGTAATTATAAATGGTTGAGGATAGGGAATTAAATTAAAATAACTTAAAATTAGCTAACGAAGCTAATCTTTCATATAAAATTCAACGAAATGTCGAATAATTATTCCGAGAATATATTCTGGAATTTTGGGTCGTTACAAGGCAGGTACATCTTATGTCAACAATTTACCTAATGCTAACATTTTTGCTCTTATTAAGCATGAAATGTCTAAGTACTTCAAAGAATTGACTACCAAAGGTATTGAACATGTGAACTTTGCTGCAAGTTCATCAGATACTCATTTTGAGTATGCAGGTATGATTTCATATTCCATTTCTGCTAATTTCAGTACTAGTAGTAGTAGTATTTGGATAATTGATACAGGTTCTAGTAGTCACATGTGTTCTAGATATGACTTACTTATCAATCCAAAATTGCCTAAAAGTCCCATTTCTATACACCTACCTGATGGAAGAGCACAATTTGTTAAATTTGTTGGTGACATAAAACTAAGCAACAAACTTATTCTTAGAGATGTACTTTACATACTCTCCTTTAAGTACAATCTCATTTCTGTAAATAAATTAGTTTCTGCAACCAATCTTATTTTCATTTTTTCAAACTCATGTTGCCAACTGTAGGACCAGATCTGTAGCACCCCCAATGCTACATCCTGCACCAAGACGTATCCTAAATATAGGTTTAAACCTATACTTAAGATTTCCTTGGTGAACGGACAAAATCCTGACTAGGCGGAAGCTACCAACAAAACAACACCAACAATAATTACAAACCTGGACAATATAATAAGACCATCAAGATTATCATTATCAAAACGATAACTATAGACAGTAACTTGTACTATCCAACAACAGCATAGTTCTCAAAACCACACAAGTAAAGTAATCTAAAATTATTTACAATGTTACAACTATAAATATAAAACACGACAGATTATAGGGGTTTACAAAAGTAAATATACAACACGAACCCCACTAGATGACTCCTGCCACCTATACACGACACGCCGCCTAGTGACACCTGTCTGCAGTCAAAATCGAAAGGAAAGAGGCATTAGTCAAAATGACTTAGCGAGGGAGAAATATCTATATTATAAAACTGAATAAAGGTTCACTATCTAGTTTTAACGAGCAAATAAAGAAACAAACAGAAAAGAAAAGAAGCCAGATTTATCTGCAGGAAATTGTTAGTGAACCAATATAACATAATTTAATCAGAAACAGATACCCAACGAGAACGGGTAATTCTCCAACCTCAACACCCAAACAATTAGAAAACAAAAACCAACCTTATTCCTTCAAACATAAACTCATGCTGCTTGACACACGAACAACACTACATAAACTAATGCCGCCGGTGCACGGGCGACACTACATACTCGCGCCATTCGTGTTACCAATAACTCCATCGACAAACACGAAATAACACTACATAAGTGGGATACGTGTCGGGATCAGCCTTTGGTGCACACCTCTAGGCCTCACCTTCCAGATACCCCGGGCCCATATCCCCCAAGGGCGTCCCCAAGGGTTCTAACAACAGACAGATCTCGCATTTCAGAAGACAAATTTTTCTTTATAAGCCAAAGTGGCTTATCTTTCGAAAACAAAATAGATTTTTCATAACTATAAGTACGAAAGGATTTTCCGTATATTAAATCATTTATCTTTAAATTTAAATAAGATAATAATTCAACTATCTACTAAATATAGCAATAAGGAATGGAAGACAATAAAATTCATAAAGTAAAGGCTTCGGGTTATGGGGAGTATGTATTTACATATATATGATAATGACTGCAGCGAAGAAATAAAACCTCATCTGGATATCCCAAAAGATAGCAAAAAAGATCGTCGGACACAGTATCAGGGTTCCTTTGAAGGATCACCTATTAATAAAAGACTATGGAGTAAGACTCGACTCGACAAACCAATTAAGACACGACTTACTTGTACGGCTCTAACATAGAACATGTAGTCACGTAACAAATAAACAGTTGAATTAATTAATTAAATATGTAAGAAGTAACTGAAACTATTTAAGTAAGGTAATTCCCTAAATCATACCAATTAATCAATATCAATTCTTTACAGAATCTCTGAACACAATATTTCCTACAAGTAATATGTTGTTAGAAGAATTCTCGTTATATTAAATCATATACAGAGTAAATTCCGTACTCCCTTAAGAAAGTATTTAGAATACTACTTGGGCTTAAAGTAATTTCCTAGCTCCATTATTAACTTCTAATGGTGGTTGGACTAATAATCAAACTACTTGTACCCATACAAGTCTGATTCGAGAAATTAAGAATTCAATCTATAAATTAAAAGCAAATAGACTATAACCAACACATATTCATGTATCTAAGCTATGTTCGGCATACCAAAGTATAAATAGATATACGTATGTGTATAGTAGGTTTATACGTATTCTTGACTATATGTACATCTAATTGTTAGGTAATCATGCTTCTGCAAGAATTGTCAAGCAATCAACTACAGACATGCCACTAAACAAAGATTAATATGCTTTGACCACCTTTTTAGTTATTCAAAAATTCTTATATATTAATGAATCTAATTCCTTCAAAATTAACTGAAAGTCCGAAACACAAGTAGTGAATTGAATAAAGTTTAAGTGGGCCAATTCATCAAAGAAGCATATGTATACATAGGCTGGCTTCCTAATTATTACAATAAATAAAAGAGAGAGATAGCTAGAGTTTTACCTGTTGGCGTTGGATAACAGTTCGAACAAAGATGGAAAAAAGGAAATGGCGTAAAGTTACTTTTCCTCTGTTAGCTAATATAATACTTGTATATGCGTTAACTAGAATATATGAAAAGGTGTGTACAAAAATCTAGGTAACCTAATATATTGATTAATTATGCCTTTTCTTATTTCTTATTTATTTATTTTGTTTTACTAATTGCGGCTCATATATATATATATATATATATATATATATATATATATAGTCTAACTACAACATTTAGGTTTATCATTCGGTTGAACTTAAGGAAAATATATCCAATCCGTAATGGCAAATTTTAGATGATTTAAATAAGAAAATCACGTTCTTATCAGTGTTTAAGGATAAAGATATACGTGTCACAGTTTAATAAAAACACGTAGACACTTGTACACGTAATTCTAAATTTTGCCACTTATCAATTAACTCGAAATTCAAGTAATTCAAAGTGTTTGAAAATTTTAAAAATACCAATTAGACACACATTAGACAATTTAATCACAATTAACACATAGGCAAATATTTCCCGATCTAATTTTTCTAAACTTTGTCCCGATATTTTAATTAATTTTTTTATTTTTTTACTGAATCTTTTGGTTTGAAAATCTGGGGCCTTACAAGATCTCTAAACAAATAATTGCTACTGGATGTGCCAAAAATCCTTATAGGTTCTTGGCACTGATAAACTTATGTACATAGATTCCAGTAGTTCTAATAAAACTAGCATAGGCACTGATTCTGTTGTTACCATTGATCAGGTACCTCTCTACAAATCTGTATCTTCTGATATTACTTGTACTCATTTGACAAACAATACTATTTCTATGAATGTTGACTGTGATGTTTGGCATCACAGATTGGGTCACCTTTCTCCTACTGTTTTAACTCACATTGATTGTTTATCTTCTTATAACTTTAATAATAATGAGGTTTGTGACTCTTGTATGAGAGCTAAGCAACACAGACTTAGTTTCCCCATCAGTACCATTAAAACTAGTAAAGCTTTTGAGCTTATACATCTTGATTTGTGAGGACCATATAAGAAACCTACTAGATTAGGATTTCACTATTTCCTAAGTATTGTAGATGACCATACTAGGTGCACCTGGACTTATCTTATGCCACATAAGACCTCTACATTTGAAATTCTACAAAGTTTTATAGCTCTTGTGGAAAATCAATTTGACACTCATATTAAAACCATTAGATCTGATAATGGGACAGAATTAACTAATTATAAGTGCCTTCAAATGTTTCTTTCTAAAGGGATTTTACACCAAACTTCATGCTCCTGCACTCTCTAACAAAATGGGGTTGTGGAAAGCAAATACAAAGTGCTTTTACAAATCACTAGAGCTTTAATGTTTAAATCTGGTCTACCTGTCCATTTTTGGGGTGATGCCCTTCTCACAGCTACCTATATTCTTAATAGAATACCTACTAGAATTTTATCATGGAAAACCCCATATGAAAAACTTTATAAAGTTCCTCCTTCTTATGATTCTTTAAGGTCTTTTGGATGCCTCTGTTACATTACTAATAATGGTCCTCATAAGGACAAATTAGCATCTAGGGCTTCCAAATGTGTATTGATAGGTTATGGATCTGGGCAAAAAGGCTATAAAGTTTATAATCTGGATCACAAAGTGGTTACAGTTTCCAGGGACATCAAGTTCTTTGAGCATATTTTCCCTTTCTCCTCAAATAACCAGCAGGCCCCTGACTCAGGTATTGATGCTCCTGCACTTGATTCTACATTACCATCTTTTGACCCACGTATCGATGCCCACTGACTGTTTTTAGCTATTGCAGCTTCTAATAATTGGTTTTTGCATCAATTAGACATAAATAATGCCTTTTTACATTGCTTTTTAGATGAAGATGTATATCTTCTTCCTCCAAAAGGCTATACTAAGTCAAACCTGGTGAAGTTTGTAAACTCAGAAAGTCCTTGTATGGCTTGAAACAAGCCTCAAGACAATGGAACTCTGAATTTACAAACAAATTGATTGGTTTTGGTTTTAGTCAGTCTGCCCATGACAATTGTCTATTTACTCTCCATAAATCAACTTATTTTCTTATGCTTATTGTATATGTTGATGATGTACTAATTGCTGGTTCTAATGAACAGGCTATATTACTTGTTAAAGAATTTTTACATTCAGCTTTTACTATCAAGGATTTAGGGAGTGCAAAATATTTTTTGGGGTTGGAGATAGCTAGATGTCCATCTGGTATGCTTTTAAGTCAGCACAAGTACATCACTGATATTCTAAAGGACACAGGCTATCTTCAATCCAGGCCAACCTCCACTCCCTTACCTACTGGCATAAGATTTGATGATTTAAATGTTATTCCTTACAAAGATCCCTCCCAATACAGGAGACTGATTGGGAGATTATTATATCTTAACATGTCTAGGCCTGATCTTAGTTTTGCAGTTCAGCAACTAAGTCAGTTTGTGGGCAGCCCCTCTCAAGCTCATTGGGATGCAGCTGTTCATGTTCTCAAATATCTAGCTGGATGCCCTGCTGCAGGTATATTCTTTCCTGTTCAAAATACTCTCTCATTATCTGCTTTTTGTGATGCAGATTGGGCCACTTGCCCACTTACCAGGAAGTCAGTCACAGGCTTTTGCATCTTCTTGGGAAAATCTTTGGTCTCTTGGAAGACAAAGAAACAACGCACAGTTAGTTCTTCTTCATGTGAAGCAGAATATAGAAGCATGGGATCAACAGTTCGTGAGCTCCAGTGGATTGCTTACATATTGGCAGATTTACAAGTTGAAGTCACATTACCTATACCTTTCAGATGTGATAACAAGTCAGCCATCAATATTACAGAAAACCCCGTGTTCCATGAGCGAACCAAACACTTGGAGATCGATTGTCATGTCGTTCGCAACAAATTCAAAGAGGGTTTTATTCTCCCAAACCATATACCTTCAAGTCTTCAATTGGCAGATTTCTTTACTAAGTCCTTAGGGGGTCCTATGTTTAGAAAATTGTTATTCAAGCTTGGATTTTTTTCACAAATATCCACCTTGAGGAGGGGATGTTGAGTTGTATTTTCATTATATTTTTAGTTAGCTTATGTATTTGTTTACTTAAGCGTTAATACACTTTTTATCTTTACTTAAGCGCGTTTAGTACTTAGTTAGGACTTAGTATATCAGGTGTTTGTACTCCTTTTTGTAGCCTAACTTTTCCAGATTAATATCTCTCTCTTTACGCGCATCTGCTCTCTCTTTCATTCTCTCTCTATCTCAGTAGATAGCTTCCATGTTTTTCATCAAATTCAAATTTAAATGATCTCCTTTTCATCATTTTGATGACTCCGGAAATTAGGTAGCAATTGGCATTAGGTACGTAGTAAAAGAGAGTGGTCCACGGAAATAAGTGATTGATTTTTTCTCCATTTGTTTTGTTTTCATCCTTGTCCCACGTATTCTAATTCGCAACCTCACATGTATGCACAATTTTGTCAAAAAGAGGAAAATACACATGTATTAATTTCCTCCATCTTTGGGGCGCCTGTTTGCAGGATACTGCAATGAGATGACAAATTGGATTCCTAAGTCGAGAGTATTTTGGTGTAGTTATTCTTAATGAGATGACAAATGTAAGTATAATTATCTCTTTTTTTAAATTAATAGTCGTTAAAGATAAAATGATAATTTGATAATTTTATAATAGATTTTTAAGTTTTCGTTAGGAATAGGAGATTTGTCTGTAATTTTCATTAGTTGAGGGGGTCAGTGTATAAATGTAATTCCCTTTATTTTATAAACTTTCTAAGAAATTAATCTAATTTTATGTGTGTTAAATTCAATTCTGAATCAAATTCTTGCATACTTTAACATCAAATCCATTTTATAAACATGCTAAGATTTATATATAATCTAAATATATTTGAACAAAAATCTTCGAAATATAAAAAAAATTATATATATATATATTTGAATAAAAATGAGGTCATACAAGAAATTTGTTTTAATTCGGAATAAAAGTTTACTATAGATACCGCCCAATGGACAAGTGTGTAGATTCTTCTTTATTCACATTTTGTTTGGTCTGTTCCTCCTCTCATTGTCATTCGTATACAACTCCATCAAGCAACCGCTAATTAATTAAAATCATTTTATTTAAACAAAATATAATTTCTTTTTATTATGTAAGACTAAAGTAAGAATCTCTGCTTTCACTTTTTCTTAAGTCTCGCAAAGATCTTGTTTAACAGTCCAGTTTAATAAATAAATAAATAAGTCATTACGCTGCTCAATTTAAAAAAGAAATGTAATGAGTAAATAGTAATGACCATACGATTACGCTGCTTGATCCATTCCAAATTAGTTCCAGACAGCTTTGGTAAGTCGAATGACACTAAATCCATAATCTACTTTTTTATTTCTCATTTTGTATTTGGACTCGATACTGCAGAAGTTCATAATCATGACCATAATTTACTTTTTTGTTTCTATCGCCTTTTAGATTCAGGTATTGTAAAAGTCTAAATGGGAGCAATCCTAATCTAGTGTCTCATCCCATTAAGAACGAATCTGATCTAGTATCCCTATAGACCAACTAACCTTTGGTGAAGAAGAAATGAGCTTTGACTTAATTCAATATTCAAAAACTAGTTAAATAGATGAAGTTTGTCAAGTCATTATATACTGAGGATGTTTGATATATTTTTTTTATGTGGAATAGTATAATAATTTGTTTTCTTTCAAATGGATAAATCAGCCTTCTTTTTGATTAAAGATTTTACTCCTACCTCTCTTCATGTAAGTTCTAACTCAGTTCTTGATTGAGTCGATATTTAATTATAGTATATGAACACAAATACGATATGAAATTTCTTTTTAATATTTAGCATTAAATAAATATCCAATAGCTAGAGAAAATAGGATCGTTGCTAATAATTGTATCATTTTTGTAATTAGAAAAGAAAGAGGATAATTACGTTTCAAAATAATTATAAATTAAAAAATAGAAAAGAAATATCTAAAAATCCAATCAGAGAGGGATGTGATTCGATGGTTGGACCCGCAATGGACCATGCTCAGTTTTGTCATCTCCCACAAGGATAACTTCAAGGAAGCAAACCAGTTCAATTCAATCACCACTCTGAGGAGCAAGAAGACAGCTTTTAGGGGTGGCCAAATTGAGCTCCAAAATTCATTCCCCACTACACTAAATCTGAATTTTGAGAAGAACAGCCACCTTTTTTGAATCCCACAATTATTCAAACATACTACAAATATCGAACCCCATTCCAGAATTTAATCAAAAAAAAAAAAAAAAAAACAACCATTCTCTGTTAAAACAAAAACCCTAAAAATGAAATCCCTCAATCAAATGGATCTCGATGAGTGGGAGATTCTCCCCGATGATGGGTATCTCGAAATCAACGATGATGGATCGGGTAAGAAGATTTATTCCAGAAACTATAATCATCAAGGATCCGTCAGTGTTTTTGAGATGAATTACTTCATCGACCCGCCAAAATCCGTCGAAAAAACAGAGCATGGTTATCATCATCATCAGAGGATGATGCCCAGTCAGATTGTGCCCGTCCAAATTGATCATGTGGAAACAACAAATTCGAAGCCGGAAGATGATCATGAGGTAGTTAAGAAAGAACCCACAACAAAAATCCCAGTTGAGATCAAAATCATGACACCAGCACGGCCGGAAACGGTGGGATCTCTCGGATCCGGGTGGTCGGAGCCCGACCCGGAACTTTTCTCGCAGGTTTTCTTTAAGAAGATGAAGGAAAGTGAATTTGTCGACATGAAAGTGGAATCGCCGAAGTCGAGTTCTGCTAGATTTTTTCAGTTGGAGGAAAAAGATGGAAAGGTTGATTCGGATATGGATATGGATATGGATTTGGAGGGAAGTGATGAAGATGAAGGCGGTTTGAACATATGGAAATGGAGCTTGAATGGATTCGGCGCTATTTGCTCATTCGGAGTGGCGGCTGCAACTCTTTGCATCATTATTTTGAGCAGCAACCACAAGAATCATGATCGCCACAATCAGAAGCTCCCGTTTCAGATTTACGCCAATGACAAGGTTTGAAATTTACTCATGATGATTGAAACTTGAAAGTGCAAAAAAAAAATTGATATTTTAGTTAGTGATAAAGTCAAGTTATATTTAGAAAGACAATTTAAAATATATTATCTTTTTAATAAGTTTGAATTTTAGTGTAAGTATATCTAGAAAAAAAAATATATTTCTCAAATAACAATTATTATAAAAAACCAACTTCCAACAATCTTGATTATTAATTGGGAACGAAATGTTATAATTTATTATGGATAAAGATTAGATTCTTTAATATGAATATTATGAATTGTTTTAGGTTAATACTAATTATTTATTGTATTTGAGAATTTAAATTATTTTTGTTATCAGGTTATAAATCACGGACAAATAGACTAAAACCAACGAGTAACGTAGATTTAGAGGTCTCGAATTCGAGTCTCTGAAAATTAACATATCTCTTATTAATAGGGAGAATTTTACACTTTAACGATGTCCTCCAATGGCTTAGAAAATGTATATTTCGAAGTTCGAATTGAACCTTAATAGTACCGACCCTATATTTACTTACATGTATCTTTTGGAATGAAAATGGTAATAATCGCATGTATTCTTGATCAAATTTAACCACGCGATGTGGTAAATGTTACTATAATTCTCATACGATTGATCAATTTTTGGACCAATTACATAGAACCCTTGAGATTTGCGTTTTTTCACATCATTTTTCTACCATTTTATTCTTAAGAATCATGAAATTTATTTTGTGTTTTGTTGTGGTGCATGCAGAGGATCAGGCAAGTGGTTCAGCATGCAAGTAGGCTTAATGAAGCAATGTCGGCAGTGAGAGGAGTTCCCATCACCAGAGCCCATATCACATTTGGTGGTTATTATGATGCACCTCTTTGAAAAATGCAATTATATATGGGAAATATTATATATATGTCAAGATTGCATAAATACTTAGAATAATTAGCAATCTTTTTTACATAAATATTTTCATGTTCATTCATTATCAAACCTCTAGCTAGTATTAGTAACTTACTTATTGTGAAGTTTGTATTGTGTTTGTGTGTATATAAACATTTCTATTTTCTACTAATATAGTGGTCGATTGTTAGAAGTACAGTAAGAGCTTTTATTGGAGTCCGTGGCGGAGTTAGGACTCTGATGTGAAGCGGTGTATCTGACTTGAAGAGTGGATTCAAATGGGTCACTGAATAAAAACTACACTAGATATATTATGAAATAATTTCAGAAAATATACTATATATATGAAATAATTTTAAAGTCATGGTACACCCTCTCGCTTGTATGTAGCTCCGCTACTGATTGGAGTATATTCAAGAGTGTTTGTAAAAGCTCGGAAGCTAAGCTAGAGTAGAAGTTAAAAGTGTAAACATAAAAAATTGGAAAAAGATATACTAACTTGCTTTTAAATAATAGGAAAAAGGTAAAATTGGAAAAACATCTTCAAATGTGCTTCTCTTATGCGTAACTTATTTTAAATATACTATTCAAATTTTTTACAACTTTAACTAAAAAGAGAGGTTGGAGTCTTAAGTTTATAAAAAAAAGTTACACAGGCCGGAAGACTCGGTGCCCAAAAGTAGAAGTTCTTGATCTGATAAGGCACTCCAATGTGACAGTGTCAGACTTTTAGTTGTTCAGGACATCCACCGTCGGATACAATGATTAGTGTTTTTATTGAATTATAATTACTTTAATGGAACAAATGACTAAGGGTTAAGGATGTTTCATACTCAAAGTTAGAAATCGAACTCCCTGACATTTAATTAATAATAATGAGTATCTTCCAATCAACCATTCTCGTATATTTACAGCTTTAGCATTAACTGATTTGTCAACACATACCCCTCATTTTAATCTTACTTATTTTAAAAAATTATTCGTGAATCTTAAATACTTTATATCATTTTAATATTTTGTTGTACTATCATCTTAAAAAGTTGATCGTTATATTCTAATAGAAGATTGCCAAAACACGAAATAAAATTGCTTAAATAGAAAAAAATTGAACTCTTTACACAACCTATATTCAAAATTCATATAAATAATTGAAGTTAAGAAATTACAAATTAACTTAATTATTTGGTTGATGAGAGGTGTTTTCAACCGATTAGGTTTTCTTGAAATGTTTAAGTACTAGTTTCTGAACATTTGGACAATGTCGAATTAGCAACTACTTAGAATTGCTAACACTTATTAAAAGAAAACGAAACAATTTAATAATTCAAATTTATAAGGAAAGAAAAAGAAACAATTAATATAAGTTTTTATATTTGGAATTTGTTAATAAGTATTTATTTCATCCATAAATTTATTATTTTCTTCATTTTTTATTTTTTAATTTTAATTCTATTCTTGTTATTGCAAGGAATCGAATCCCAGACTTTCACATCTGAAATAATATCTGGTGGCCATTAGTGAAACTCCAATGGTTTATTATCATTTTCTTCATTTATATGGAAAAATTAAATAAATAATTTTGAGAGCATTGCGCACACCAAGAGTTACCAAAATCTTTTGTCCTAAGTCTTTGTCAAACCAATTATATTTACAAAAATAAAACTAGAAGAAAGACAACCGATCCAAATAAAAACAACCCAAATGACAACTGGCTCTTAATTATCGTCTACTAGAATAATTCATCTCCTTCTTTTTTATTAATTTTTTAATGAAAAGTTTACAAAGTCAGTAGGAGTTTCTCCACTCGGTTCATGCGTCATTGGTGTCAGTGCGGATTAATGCAGCAAACAAGAGTTAGCGTGGTTAGTAACAAGCGGACTCATACCTGTTACGAGTCCGACTTTTTTTTTTTATACTGATATGAAAGCTTTGTTGGTGAGTGATTTATAAGAACTTTTGTAAATGTTTAAGTCTTGAAACATGTCCTGACTCTAATGATGAACGTCGTAAAATTCACTTAAATTAAACTTTCTGGCATAACTCATTTATCTCAACCAAATATAGAAAAAAAATAAGCAGCCCAGTAATCGGAGATTTTAATTTGCAGATATTTTAACTAGCTAGTCATGAACTGATAGATAGGGACTGATTGAACAAATCCAACAATAGATATTGTTATTAATAGGAATATAGATATTTATCATTTCTAAGGTTTTATGTAATTATAAAGAACTATATCCCAAAAAAACCTTGTGTTAATCGAAGGTTGCCAAAAAAACCCCGACATACAAAAATTAGCAAAAAAATCCTTATATTTTCAATTTATTTGGTCACCGCCCCTTAAACAAATCTGGTCAACAAAATGACCCGAATTGTCTACTTTGCCCTTTTGTTTAAGAAAAACAACTTGTTCTAAAAACCCTGTGTTGATCAAAAGTAGCAAAAAGAACCTGACATATAAAAATTAGCAAAAAGAAATATTTGAATTATTTATTGACAAAGATATTATTATCTTTCGAAAATAAATTGAATAACTACGCAATATAAAAAAAACATGATTATGTTATATATTTATAAATATTAATTTATGCAATAAAATAATTAATTATTTTTCGAAAAATAAAGTATTCAACTTCATTTCTTTGAAAAAAGTCATTACTTTTCAAAAATTATTTATTTCATTATTTATTTTTGAAGTAAAATATTTGGATTATTTATTTATAAATAAATTATTATCTTGCAAAACTAAACTGATTGATTATACAGTAAAATAATAAATTATTAGCTAAAAAACACGGTTATATATATTATATATTAATAAATATTAACTTATGGAATAAAATAATTAATTATTTTTTGAAAAATAAAATATTTGATTTTATTTATTTTAAAGAAGTTATTAATTTTCAGAAAAATTAGTTATTTATTTATTTTTGAAATAAAGTGTTTGGATTATTTATATAAAATAAATTATTATCTTTCAAAATTAAATTGATTAATTATGCAGTAAATTAATAAATTATGAGAACAATAACACTGTTATATTATATATTTATAAATATTTCTTATAAATATTAATTTATGCAATAAAATGATTAATTAATTTTCGGAAAATAAATTATTTTATATGTCAAGGTTTTTTTCTACTTTCGATTGATATAGGTATTTTTTAGCAATTAATTACATTCATTAAGTGTATTAGAGACATTATACAGGCGCATAAGCTATCCCAGTTGCAGTCAACGCACGTGAACCAACAACAGACCCGGTAGGGTATATTTTGTAGCTTATTTGCAAACATAAGGTTCGTGGAGTGACATTTTATATCTCATGATCTAAACTACTACTTTCACCTAACACGAGGGTCTACACTGCAAAATAGTCTAATTATAAATCAGACCTCCTATGTAGCGGGCGCCCCAACGGGTAACGCACGCCCCGCACCGAGGCTCGACCCGGAACCGAAATAGAATTCTGCCCCAAATCAAAACCCGGCGAACGGCACACATTTACTCAATCACTAGGCGGGGATTTCAAAAACGAAATAAACGACAAAGGTGCGGAAGCGATAAACAAGCAAATCAATAAACCATTGCACAATAATAAAGCCCACCGAGGCCAACGAAATTCTAGTTACTAATAACTATCATTTAATACACGGGTTCAATACAATATCCCGAATTCTAGAGTAACGGGTTCAGAATAATAATCCCGAATAAATACATAAAATCCTACTACATATAACATAATGAAATGTCAAACGGGACAAGAGTTTACAAGTGCAAAAATATAGATGCAACTCAAAAGACGCGACGACGACGACGTACAATCCTGCCTACTATCCTGAAACCAACACCAAGGGTGAAACAGAGCGGGTTAGTCAAATGACTAAGTGAGGAGGGAATAATAATATATATTATAAAACAGGAATAAATCAACATTTTCAAACTTAAAAGAAATCAACATAAAAGAAAGGTTTTCGTAAATGGTTGGTGATTTAGCATAAAACATAACATTTCATATGACTCGGCGAGACGAGCCCTTAACTCCAATTTCTAAACATAAAAACGGGAAACCACCCTTATTCCTCCAATGTAAACGGACCGCTAAATCCGAACTGCTCATAACATACGGTATAATCTCAGGTACTCAAAGGGCTGCCACTCCGGCCTCACCCCGAGCTCCCAAAGGTGGAGGGAATGAGAGGATTTACGCCGTAGACCCGACGTCTACCGGTTTCGTCCTGTCATCCTTACTCCGGGCCCAAACGTACATACATACAGTTCATAACTCGCTTTTCAAATCATTTTCGGGTTGGCCAAAAGACCGTTCGAGACATGTCATATGTGAGGCCGAAGGCCAAAGTTCGCCTTAGGAAATCAAAGAGGTTTTACATGTCTCTTTCATAAATATTTCAAAAGGTATACGTAGTAGATTTTCATATCAAAATATTTTCTATAAATCGAATAAACATAATAGGAATAAATATCTACTAAGTATATATATATAGACGGTATGAAAACAAAACGTAAACCATGGCTTATATGGGAGAGGTTAATATATATATATATATGTAACGCCCCGAAAATTCGTATTATGAACCGGGGACCGGGATCGATTTTCTTGCGCGATTCATTATTTATTTTATTAATTATTATATGATTTTTATAATAATTTCGTATATGAGTGAATTTTAATATTTAAATCACAAATTGTCAATGTGCATTTAATTATATGAATTTTGACTGTAATTATGTGTTATTTGGACAATGTGAGTTTTCGAACTTATCTTGCGAAATTACAAAAATGCCCTTTAGTTTCTCGAATCAATTCAATTATTGACTAAGTCTCACATCTCTCCCTCTCACCTCATTCATGCAAACAACATCAAAGGAGAAGAAAGAAAAGAAAGAAAAGGAGAAGGAAGAAGAAGGAGTTTCAAACGATCGTCCCGACTCCGTTTCTCGACGGATTTTCGAACCGCTTACGCCTACGAACTCCTCACGATCTCTTCTACGAGTAAGCCTTTCACGTCCCTCTCGTTTAATGTCTCCTATGCCTTGTATTTCTCGATTTTGTTTATAGTTGATTAATATAGGGTTTATATGATTTTGGATGAATTTATGGACGGATTTTCGTGTTTATTGTTTCTATATGTAGATTATATGTTGTAGATGATTATATGTGAGAATTAGGGGGTGATTTGCATGATTTATCGATTAAATGTTGAATTTTGGTTTGAAATCGCGTATGTTTTTGCTGTCTGCGAGTTTCTGCTCAATCTGGATGCACACGGGCCTTGCACACGGGGTGTCGCAAGGCCGTGTGGGGTTACACGGCCTCTTGCACGGCCGTGCAAGAGACCGTACGTGTGTGTGTTGGTGCACGGCCTTGTGCACATGGCCTTGAGGCCGTGTGCAACAAGCCGTGCGTGTTTCTCATGGTGTACACGGCCGTGCACAAGGCCGTGTGGCCTGGTTGAACAGGGCCCTGACCTTCTGTAAGTCAGGGCCCATTTTAGCCTACGGGTCCCGCCTCGGCCCGTCTTTTCCGAATTCTTTCTTCGCTCGTGTATTCGATATATATGATATAGATAAGAATTGCATGATTTATGAATTTACAACATGTTCGGGTATATGAATAGTGCGTTTTAAGTTTTCGTCAAATTTTCTAACTTTTGCATGTGAAGTCCGATTTTTCCGAAATTCGAATGCATACTCCTTTATGATAATTTAAGCATGTCCGTAAAGTTTCGTTGCATTTGGATTTGATTTGCATTTTTAAATTTGTGAATTACTTCGTTTCGTTTGATAATTGAACCTAAGTGCTTTATGTGATTGTATAACGTGCTTTTACGTGTTTCTATGCTTTCGTATGAGCCGTGCGTCGTCGTATGTCTTATGTGGTTGTCGTTTGTCAGTTGCAGGTTCCACTCTCGTGGATTAGGTTGCTCGTTTCCGTTTTGGGCTTTCTTTTGGTTATCGCCAGGTGAGGTTTCTATTGTTATCCCGTATTATGTAGATATGTACTATTGAGCCTCACTAAATAAGCCTCGCATGTGTAATTTATGTTTTCACCCCGTATTACTATATTTAGTAAATACTTTATGCTTATTATCTTTATGAGGTTTAAGATCAACGGATTTGATATTAAATGAATAATATGTATATGATTTCGAAATGTTTTCAAAAAGAGACAAGCGAACTATGTTTCGATTTAAATGTAATTTTGGGTTTGGAAACCTTCTCGTTGAGTGAAGTCGTTAGGGCGGGTTTCACCCCCCAAGACGATGGAACACCCGGTTGCGTTTCCTACCGTTACATCGCCTGTCTCAAACAGCCCTTTTGGCCCTCCCCGAAATGTCTTGATTCCTATTTTAATAGGAAAATGATAGTTATGAAAAATGCGAGATATGATATGCGTGTCCGTCTTGTCTTTGTGGGCCCCGGAGTATGGCGATCGGATGAAGCGGGATAGACAGCGGGTCTACGGTGGAATTCGGTAGCTTGCTCCATGTTTACCGGGAGCACGGGTGAGGCCAGAGTGGCAACGTTTGTGCTCCTGCAGCGGTTGACTTCGTGTCAATTGAGACATAGGCTATGCCTATATGCTGAGCAGTTTGGATTTAGCGGTCCTTCTGCTACATGGGAGGAATAAGGCTGGTATGGTTTTCAGGTATGTTTCGATATGATATGAGGAGTTGAGGGCTCGACTCGCCGAGCAATATGATATGTCCCGTTACGTTATGTATGATAAATCACAAAATATTTATGAAAACCCTTCTTTTACATTTGTTTTCTTTAAGTTAAAAGGGTGATTTATTCCCGTATGCTATTATGTATGTATTCCCCTTTTCCCCTCACTTAGTCTTTTGACTAACCCTCCATGTGTTAAACTTTATCTGTTTCAGGTGGTATCTAGGTGGGCATCGTCAGTCTTGTATCGCGGGTTTTCTTTCTTTTGGTGATTGTCCGTTTCTAGATAGTTTTAAGTTTATGATTAGGTTATATGTATATGTTACCGGGATATTGTATCGAACCCGTTTATTATATTATTGTAATTGAATTTCGCTAGCCTTGGTGGGCTTTAACTAATTGTGCAATTGAGCTACTGCTTTGAATGTTGTTATATGGAATTTAATTTGGTTGTTGCTTCCGCTCCCGCATTGTTGTCGTCAGTTGTTGTTTTACAAAAAGCCCCGCCTAGTGATTGAGTAAATCGGTTTGCCGTTCGCCGGGTTTCAATTTAGGGTCGGATTTCTGTTTCGGCTTCGGATTGAGGCTCGGTGCGGGGCGTGCGTTACCCGTTTGGGGGCGCCCGCTACAATATATATATATATATACATATAAGTACCGGAGTTAGAAACTGAAAGCCTCACCTGTTGGCTAATCAAAAGAATAAAAGCAAGACCGGTGCTACTCCACGGGAGTATCGTCCGCAAAAATACAAAGACACAACCACATAAGACTAACGACGACGCACGGCTTATATGAAAGCATTAAAACACATAGAAGCACGTTAAACAATCAAATACGACACGTAGGTTCAAATTAGCAAAAGAAAACGAAGAAATTCATGAATTTAGATATGCAAATCTAATCCAAATGCAACGAGATTTCATGGACATGCTTAGAATACCATAAGAGAGTATGCACTCAAGTTTCGGGAGAATCGGACTTCATATGCAAAAGTTAGGAAATTTGTCGAAAACTTTGAACGCACTATTCACAGTCCCGAACATTCAATAAATTCATAAATCATGCAATTCATATCTATTTCGTAATTAAAGAATACATGGGCGAAGAAAGAATTCGAAAAAGACGAGTCTCAGAGGTACCTACAGGGAGCTAAAATGGCTCCACACGGCCTCTTGCACACTGGCTTGAGGCCGTGTGCAGCAGACCGTGCACAACAAGTCAACATGCACGGCCTCTCTACAGGCCATGTAGAGAGCCCGTGCAGATCCTTCAACACGCACGGCTCTCACACGGCCGTGAGAGAGACCGTGCACCCTCACACGGGCTTGCCACACCCCGTGTGCAAAGCCCGTGCACATCAAGAACAGAAGCAAATTTCGCCGAACAGAAACCTTACGTGATTTAAATCCAAAAATCAACATTTAATCATCAAAACGTTAATCACTCATGCTAATTTTCACATATAGTGATCTACAACATCTAATCTACGCATAGAATCCATAAACATGAAAAACCATCCATAAAATCATCTTAAATGACATAAAACCTAAATTATTCAACTATTCAAAAAAATTCGAAAACCGAAGCACAGGAGGCATTAATCGCGAAAGACGTGAGAAGCTTACTCGAAGTTGAGATCGTGAGGAGTTCGTAGGTTTCACGGCTCGGAATTTGGTCGGGAAACGGAGTCGGGACGATCAATCGAACTCTCCTTCTTCTTCTCCTTCTTTCCTTTCTTTTCCTTTTTCTATTTCTCTGGTTGTTGCGTGAATTAGATGAGGGGGAGAGAGAGATGGGTTAAGTCAAAAGGTTGACTTGGTTTGAGAAACGAAAGGGCAATTTTGTAATTTTGTAAAAATAACTCAAAAACCTAAGTTATCCAAATAATACATTAGTCAAAGTTCATGGAATTAAACGCACATTGACATGTCGTGATTTAAATATCAAAATTCACTCATTTATGAAATTGTTATAAAGTCACATAATAATTATCAAATAAATAATTAAATCGCGCAAATAAACGATTCGGACTTACCGGATAAGAATTCTGATTTTCGGGGCGCTACAATCACCCCTTCTTATGAGAATCTGGTCCCCAAATTCTACTCGTCCGACTAAAATACCTTCGGGTGCGCATCTTATCTTCGGTCTCCTACGTAGCGTCTTCGGTTGTTTGATTTCTCCAAAGAACTTTGACAAGAGAAATCTCCCAATTGCGCAGTGCTTGAGTCTTCTTATCCAATATCTTCACCGGCTTCGAAACAAAGGTCAAATCCGGCTCTAGTTCAATTTCTTCAACAAGAAGGATTTCAGACTCATTCGGGAAGTAATTTCGGAGTTTGGAAACATGAAAGACATTGTGAATCCCTGTTAGGCTTGGCGGCAAGTCTAACCTGTAAGTTGCGTTCCCAATCCTCTCCAGAATCTCATAGGGACCCAAAAATCTCGGGCTCAACTTTCCTGTTTTTCCAATTCGAGTGAATCCCTTATGAGGAGAAACTTTGAGGAATACTTTCTCACCAACTTCAAATTCCAACGGTCGGCGACGGGTGTTGGCATAGCTCTTCTGTCGATCCTGAGCTGCTTTCATTCTCTGCCGAATAATCTGAATACGGTCGATGGAATTTTGGAGAAACTTTAGAGGAGTCCCTCGTACATTATCTTTCGTCCAAAGCCAATCCTCGAGATCCCAAAACAATGGGGATCTACACTTTCTGCCATATAACGCTTCGTAAGGTGCCATTTTGATCGTAGACTGATAACTGTTGTTGTAGGCAAACTCGATCAAAGGCAATTGGTCGTGCCAATTGTTGCGAAAATCCAAGGCACAAGCCCGAAGCATATCATAGAGATACCTGATCATTCTCTCTGATTGACCATCTGTCTGCGGATGTGCGGCTGTACTGAAAGTCAGCTTCGTTCCCATTCGCTCTTGAATTGCTGCCATAAACGGGAAGTAAATCGAGCATCTCTGTCAGATACTATAGTTGTCGGAATCCCATGAAGCTTGACAATCTCCCGGTGATAAATCTCTGCCAACTTATCCACCTTGTATGACATGTTGATCGGTAGGAAATGAGCAATCTTGGACAGTCGGTCGATAATCACCCAATTGCTATCGTAGCCACCTCTAACTTTAGGTAAACCAGACACGAAGTCCATGGCAATACCCTCCCAATTCCACGTAGGAATTGGTAGTGGCTCAAGCAAACCTCCCGGTCTTTGATGTTCAAGTTTGACTTGCTGACAAGTCGAGCATCTCTTGACGTAATCAGCTACGTCTCTCTTCATACCTCTCCACCATAATAATTCTTTCAAATCTCGGTACATCTTACTTCCACCTGGATGAATTGTGTAAGGTGTGTTGTGAGCCTCATTAAGAATCTCTTTCCTCAAACTCTCCGGAACACAAACTCGGGTCTTGTAAAGGAGAATTCCTGTGTCGTCCACACCAAACTAAGTCTCTGAATCAGCTGCGATGTGAACTATCTGTCTCGGAGTCCACTCATCAGTGGCCTGAACATCTCGAATCTTTCGAACCAACTCTGACTGGATCGATATGCTGTGAACGTGGGCCTGAGAACTGATGTGAACTCTCTCTAACTTAGGCTCTAGCTGGGCGATGCTCGCCTTCCGGCTTAGTGCATCGGCTACAACATTCGCCTTTCCGGGATGGTACTGAATCTTGCAATCGTAGTCCTCAATTAACTCCATCCAATGGCGCTGTCGTTTGTTCAATTCCTTCTGAGTAAACAAGTACTGAAGGCTCTTATGATCTGTGAAGATGTCGAACGTGATGCCGTAGAGATAATGACGCCATTTCAATAAAGCAAATACAACGGCGGCTAGCTCAAAGTCCTGCGTGGGATAGTTCTCTTCGGCTGGCTTTAGCTTCCTCGATGCATAAGCTATAACTTTCCCATTTTGCATTAACACACAACCTAATCCTTCGTGTGACGCATCTGCATACACGGCAAATCCTTCAGAATCCTCGGGCAGGGTCAATACTGGGGCTGTGGTCAATCTCTTCTTGAGCTCTTGAAAGCTGGTTTCACATTTGGTTGACCACTCGAACTTGGCTTCTTTCTTCGTCAGTGCTGTTAACGGGCCTGCAAGCTTAGAGAAATCCTTGGCGAAACGTCTGTAGTATCCTACTAATCCCAAGAAACTACGGATTTCTGTAGGAGTCTTAGGTCTCTCCCAGTCCAGCACAGTCTTAATCTTCGACGGATCTACCTAGATTTCCATTCCGGATATGACATGACCTAGGAAGGTCACTCGATCAATCCAGAATTCACATTTGCTGAACTTAGCGAACAACTGGTGCTCTCTCAAAGCTTGAAGCACAATCTGGAGGTGTTCAACGTGTTCTTCTTTGGACTTCGAGAACACTAAGATGTCGTCAATGAAAATAACGACGAACTTGTCGAGGTACGGACGGAAAATCCTGTGCATCATGTCCATAAAAGCTGCTGGGGCATTCGTGAGTCCAAACGGCACAACCACAAACTCGAAATGTCCGTATCGGGTGTTGAAAGCTGTCTTCGGGATATCCTCTGATCGAATACAGAGCTGGTAATACCCTTGTCTGAGGTCGAGCTTGGAATAAACCCTCGATCCTTGTAGCAAGTCGAACAATTCCTCGATATGCGGTAAAGGATACTTGTTCTTCACTGTCATCCTATTCAATTCTCGGTAATCGATACACATGTGAAGTGTACTATCCTTCTTCTTCACGAACAAGACTGGAGCACCCCAAGGCGAGGCACTCGGTCGGATGTATCCAATGGAAAGAAGTTCATCGAGTTGGTTATTCAATTCTTTCAACTTTGTAGGAGCCATTCGGTACGACGACTTCGAATAGAACTCGGCTCCCGGAATTAGGTCAATCACGAACTCTATATCCCGATCCGGTGGCAAGAATTCCAGATTCTCGGGGAACACATCAGTGAATTCATTGACCACGGGCGTTTCTTCGATCTTCGTCTGGTCTTTCGGGCGGTTGAGAAGGTAAGTTATAAAGCACGTGGCTTCTTCTTTCTGAACAAGCTTCTTGGCTTCCATCATCGAGATATACGGACCTTCTCCTGATCGGAAACCCTTAACTTCATTAGAACTCATAATAACTTTCTTCTCGAAACAATCAACCTTCGCCCGATGCTCGTACAACCAATCCATTCCGAGAATAACCCCATATTTCTTCATTGGCAACTCGATCAAATCTACCGGGTATTCGATACCCTCGATGATAATCGGACAATGCTTAAAAGCACGGTTCGCAACTACCTTCGAACCCAATGGCGAACTAACCACTAGCACATAATCAAGCAACGAAACAGGCGCATGCACATATAAGGAAACAGCAGGCGCAATAAATGAGTGTGAAGCACCCGAGTCGTACAATGCATGTATGGGGATGCCATTTATATATATAGTACCTTCCACCACATCGGTCGGATCTGCCACGGCGTCCTCAGCATCGCCTTCCAAGGCGTAGACACGGGCATAGGCCTGAGGCTGAGCTGCTCCCTACTGTACCGGTCTCCTTTACGGGCATACATCCACTCGGTGATCGGCGCTACCACATCCGTAGCAAAGTCCATTCTTCTTCCAGCACTTAGCCTCTAAGTGCGGACCCTGACAGAATCCACATATGGGTCGTGGATGTCCCTGAGGTTGGGGAGAAGCAGGCTGAACGGTGGTCTTGAATGGCTTCTTCCCAGAAGAGGACCCAGAATGAGTAAATGGTCTCTTCGAACCAGAAGGAAAACTCTTGGTGGCTGCGAGGGCAGGTGCAGAAGTCGGTCTCATCTGTCGGAGATCGGACTCTATAGATAGGGCCGTCTCAACTGCGTCGGAGTAGTACTGGAGTCGGTTCCCGAGCATGTGCATATGAATCTCATTCGACAACCCCTCAATGAACTGGCGAGTCTTCCTCTGCTCGTCATCAACCATATATGAGCAATGAATAATAAGTCTAAAGCAATGAGCCTCGCACTGATCGACGGATGAAGTACCCTGCTTGAGAGCCAGAAACTCTCGCTCACGCCGCCGACGGACAACCAACGGAATATACTTGGCCCGGAACTCGACCAAGAATTGATCCCAAGTCGGGATTACATGCTCACGCTGCCATCTCTGCTCTATCCATGTCCACCAATCCTGTGCAGCCCTAATCATCTGATAAACTGCCAACTCGACCCTCTTAGGGTCCGGACACTCCACAACCCTGAATCTCTTCTCCATAGCCGAAATCCAAGCTTCGGTAATAATGTCATCCGGTGTACCCTCAAACTGCGGGGGATTAAGCTTAAGGAATCGGTCCATATCCTTCTCGGGAGTAGGGTTTTGCTGTACTTGATGGGTATGAACCATAAACTACCCTAAAGCCTCCATGAATTGGGATGGTGTCGGAACACTAGTAGGCGGACCATGGCGAGGAGGCATTCTGCAAAAATCAATATCAACATGCATGATGATAAGTGATCATGGAAAGCTATAACATGTAGAGAGTTAATTTCACATAACCACATTGTTACAAATCACATAATCCTAAGTCGTACGACCTAGACACAACCGGACACGACATACAACCAGGCACGGCAACTGCAACCTTGAGTTTCACATCTACCTATATCCGAGTCTATCCCAGTGTTTTGATTGTAAAAGATCTTTTGTTGTTGATCATCCAACAAAGATCCATCACAATTCAAACACTAAGCGTTCTTGAACACTAGTGAATGCAATTCCCTAAGTTACACTGGCACACAACGACTGACAAAACAAACAAAACAGGACGATTCAGAGCTTAGTCCATTGGACCCGAAGAGCTCTGATACCAACTGCAGCGGGCGCCCCAAATGGGTAACGAACGCCCCGCACCGAGGCTCGACCCGGAACCAAAATAGAATTCTATCCCAAATCAAAACCCGGCGAACGGCACACATTTACTCAATCACTAGGCGGGGATTTCAAAAACGAAATAAACGACAAAGGTGCAGAAGCGATAAACAAGCAAATCAATAAACCATTGCACAATAATAAGGCCCACCGAGGCCAACGAAATTCTAGTTACTAATAACTATCATTTAATACACGGGTTCAATACAATATCCCGAATTCTAGAGTAACGGGTTCAGAATAATAATCCCGAATAAATACATAAAATCCTAATACATATAACATAATGAAATGCCAAACGGGACAAGAGTTTACATGTGCAAAAATATAGATGCAACTCAAAAGACGCGACGACGACGACGTACAAGCCCGCCTAGTATCCTGAAACCAACACCAAGGGTGAAACAGAGGGGGTTAGTCAAACGACTAAGTGAGGAGGGAATAATAATGTATATTATAAAACGGAAATAAATCACCATTTTCAAACTTAAAAGAAATCAACATAAAAGAAAGGTTTTCGTAAATGGTTGGTGATTTAGCATAAAACATAACATTTCATATGACTCGGCGAGACGAGCCCTTAACTCCAATTTCTAAACATAAAAACGGGAAACCACCCTTATTCCTCCAATGTAGACGGACCGCTAAATCCGAACTACTCATAACATATAGTATAATCTCAGGTACTCAAAGGGCTGCCACTCCGCCTCACCCTGAACTCCCAAAGGTGGAGGGAACGAGAAGATTTATGCCGTAGACCCGACGTCTACCGGTTTCGTCCTGTCATCCTTACTCCGGGCCCAAACATAAATACATACAGTTCATAACTCGCTTTTCAAAACATTTTCGGGTTGGCTAACAGACCGTTCAAGACATGTCATATGCGAGGCTTCGGGCCAAAGTTCGCCTTAGAAAATCAAAGAGGTTTTACATGTCTCTTTCATAAATATTTCAAAAGGTATACGTAGTAGATTTTCATATCAAAATATTTTCTATAAATCGAATAAACATAATAGGAATAAATATCTACTAAGTATATATATATAGACGGTATGAAAACAAAACGTAAACCAAGGCTTATATGGGAGAGGCTTAATATATATATATATACGTATAAGTACCGGAGTCAGAAACGGAAAGCCTCACCTGTTGGCTAATCAAAAGAATAAAAGCAAGACTGGTGCTACTCCACGGGAGTATCATCTGCAAAAATACAAAGACACAACCACATAAGAGTAACGACGACGCACGGCTTATACGAAAGCATTAAAACACATAGAAGCACGTTAAACAATCAAATACGACACGTAGGTTCAAATTAGCAAAAGAAAACGAAGCAATTCATGAATTTAGATATGGAAATCTAGTCCAAATACAACGAGATTTCATGGACATGCTTAGAATACCATAAGAGAGTATGCACTCAAGTTTCGGGAGAATCGGACTTCATATGCAAAAGTTAGGAAATTTGTCGAAAACTTTGAACGCACTATTCACAGTCCCGAACATTCAATAAATTCATAAATCATGCAATTCATATCTATTTCGTAATTAAAGAATACATGGGCGAAGAAAGAATTCGAAAAAGACGAGTCTCGGAGGTACCTACAGTGCAAATTGCACATCGGACTTACAGAAGGTCAGGGAGCCAAAATGGCACCACACGGCCTCTTCCACACCGGCTTGAGGCCGTGTGCAGCAGACCGTGCACGACAAGTCAACACGCACGGCCTCTCTACAGGCCGTGTAGAGAGCCCGTGCAGATCCTTCAACACGCACGGCCTCTCACACGACCGTGAGAGAGACCGTGCATCCTCACACGGGCTTGTGCAAAGCCCGTGCACATCAAGAACAGAAGCAAATTTCGCAGAACAGAAACCTTACGCGATTTAAATCCAAAAATCAACATTTAATCATCAAAAATCACTCATGCTAATTTTCACATATAGTGATCTACAACATCTAATCTACGCATAGAATCCATAAATACGAAAAACCATCCGTAAAATCATCTTAAATCACATAAAACCTAAATTATTCAACTATTCAAAAAATTTCAAAAACCGAAGCATAGGAGGCATTAATCGCGAAAGACGTGAGAAGCTTACTCGAAGTTGAGATCGTGAGGAGTTCGTAGGTTTTCACGGCTCGGAATTTGGTCGGGAAACGGAGTCGGGACGATCAATCAAACTCTCCTTCTTCTTCTCATTCTTTCCTTTCTTTTCCTTTTTCTCTTTCTCTGGTTGTTGCGTGAATGAGATGAGGGAGAGAGAGAGATGGGTTTAGTTAAAAGGTTGACTTGGTTTGAGAAACGAAATGGCGATTTCGTAATTTTGTAAAAATAACTCAAAAACCTAAGTTATCCAAATAATACATAATTACAGTCAAAGTTCATGGAATTAAACGCACATTGACATGTCGTGATTTAAATATCAAAATTCACTCATTTATGAAATTGTTATAAAATCACATAATAATTACCAAATAAATAATTCAATCGCGCAAATAAACGATTTGGACTTAACGGATAAGAATTCGGATTTTTGGGGCGCTACATCCTACTTTTAGAAATTCTGAAAAAAAAAAAGATATGACGATTTGCATGTGACTTCTCATGTGACCGATACATATCAAATTCCGGTAAATTTAATATTTTCAAAAATTAAATTCAAAGAGGATATATCGATAACGTCTTCCTCCTACAATAACTGTTTTTTGATTTCTCCCTTAATTTGGACTATCATTAATAATTAATTAATTTAAATAATTTTCTCTCTCTTCTTTTTACTTTCACACGTTCTTTTTTTTCTCTTCTTTTTATTTTTCTCTCCCCTCTTCCTCTCTCTCCCTAATTAAATTTCTCAATAATTTAAATTTTATACTTTTTTTAACTATAAAAATTACTTTTTAACATTTTATAAATATGTTGAAAATAATTAATATTATCATAAATAAAATTTTATTTGTATTTATAAATTTATACTATCTAAATTTATATATCATTAATAACATTTTAATTTATATAGCACACATATCGAGTGTGCCATATTTACTAGTATAATTAATTACAAAACAAAATTCGGAGACAGTCGATTTGACAAACGGACAAAATTAAGGGACTAACTTTATTTCAAACCACTGGACAATTTTATTTACTTTGTGATTTTCACAAAAAAAAAAATTTCAAATTAGGAAATCACTGCAAAATCCAACCAATTGTATGATAAATCGATTAATTATTAATAATACCCTTATTATATCAACGAAAAAAATAGGAAATACATATGGATATGTTCAAGCATACAACATATCAAAGAATCAAACTAAGTAAAAAAACAATAATAAAAAAAAAAGATCTCGATTGAGCAGAGTCGAAGAAGCTGAATCACGAAATACATATTAAAATTTAAAAAACCAGCTCAATATCCATTCAGAAAAGCATTCCCATTGCTACCGCAACAGCCGAAGCGAAGAACGCCGGCACGAAAGCGGCGGCATCAGAAGCGGGGCCGGGAGAGGCGGCGTGAGTAGAGGTGGTCTCAGTGGAGGTGGAGCCAGAGGCACTAGGGCTCGGGGCCGGGGCTGATGCTGACTTTGATGATGCCGACGCCGATGCGGCCACATTTTGCACCGCCACCAAAGCCACCAACACGGCGACCAAGATAATCTTCATCTTCAATGCCTCCATTTTTCGAAATAGATTAGAGAAAATTTCTGGAAAAATAATTTATTTGTTTTGGGTAAAGATGAAATAAAGTATGTGTTTATTTATTTATTTATGTGTATGCGAATGGAAATCTTGTGTGGAATGGTTGGTTATATATAAGGATGTTTTCAGAGGCAATGATGACCGAAGAGACCGTTGGTCCCTCCGAATCGCAAACGGAAAGGAAAGCGTGGTGATCGGGCTGCCCTTTGTATAAACATCCTATATTTTGCTTTTCGTATTTCACTCTTAAAATAAAATAAAACAATATCCAAGTCAAATAATATATAGTACGAGTCTATTAAATGAGTGCTAAAATAAATATTTTATAAAAGACGAATATATGTAAACTTGTAAGAAATCAATTGAAAATATGCCAAATTTAATTTATTATTGATTAGCGAGTGTGAAACTCGTATCCGACCTGGGGACGGCCGTTAGCGATTTTATGCTTTCTTTATTGTACTAGCAAGAGCCACTTTCATCGCACGTGGTCGTCCCATTTTTTAGTTAATGCCTTGCCTCTTATTTTTTTCACTTTGAATCAAAATATTTTCTCACAATTTTAATCCTTATTTTCCAATTTTCTCTCTATTTATTGGTGATTTATATTTCAACCAAAACTTAAGTATAGTACAAATGAGTATTAATAACATAGAAGATGAATAGTTGAGTTGAGTTAGAAACTCAAATTAATAACTCAATTAAATTGGAAGAAGGAGAGTTGTGTAGAGTTAAAAACTAATTAGTTGAGAATCATTAATTCATTTTTTTTAATATAACTAATTAAATTCAGTAATAACATATTAATATTATTAATTGAAGTGAATGAATTGTTAGCTAAGGGTACTTTAGTCCATTCACAATAGGGAAGAAACACCTTGAAAGATCCACACTTTTATAATAGTATAGATAGATAGATAGATAGATATAGATATAAATTTTCGCTTTTGTATTGGTGTTGCTCAGACTGTATCAGAGGGTGATCTTATCACCCTCCTGATGTACTTTGCTAACTTTCCGATTTGATGTTATATATGAGGTAGATACCTCTCTTACCCCACGGTCGGTTGACCGGTTGTAGTTAAAAAAAAAATAAAAAATAAATATAATTCATATGAATTTAGCATGAAAAAGTTCAATATTGTGTAATGATAAATTATAGATGATTTAATTATAGTTTAAATCTATCCTAAACTGTTGACCAGATTTCTATCCTAATTCTATGCACACGTCTAAATCTATCCTAACTTCCATATTTAAGAGAAGAAACAAAAATTTCATAAGTATAAAAATATAGTAGAAAATAAACATCAAGTAAATGTGTTTTTCAACTAAGACGACACAAAAAGATTACATAACTAATTAATAAGGAGAATGAACTATGAAACTTTATATATTAATAAAGGTTAGGGGGAAACTTAGGAATGATGGAAAATGTTAGGGGCACAGTGATCACTTGATCAAAAAACGTTTGACGGAAAATTGGATCGTTGTTAGTCGTAAGGGGCAAAGGGAGCACTTTGTGAAAAGTTGGGAAGTTAAATGCAAAAAAAGAAAAAATAGGAGTGAAAGTGCAAAATCTGGAAGAGGTAAAGGGGCAAAATACAATTATCCCTTTTTTTTTTTTTTTTTTTTTTTTTGACAAAACAAGAAGGTTGGTTTGTAGATATGGAACATCTATCGTCCAGCAGGTCTCATGCTTAGTTTGTAATCCTTGAACATAACTCCATTATATCGAATATCTATTGTATTATTTTGTTTAGACCCTTCTATGGTATTAAAATTATAGGTTCATCCCCTCTTCTTTTTAAAATTATCAACACATCTCTTACATAGATATATAATTTCAAAATAAAGTCAGGGTCCTATAATTTTATGATTATACCTTTAATATTTTCTAATTAAAAAATACTGAAATATTAAAATTATATAAAAAAATATGTTGAAACAATTTTGCCCTTAGGCTTTTATCTTCTCTTGTTATACTTCTAGATTCTGCAATGGCTGCTGCTTTGAGGTCAAAATCTGCTAGAGGCGCAGCTTCAGCTGCTGTCTCACAGTTCAAATACTTCATTCAGAACTATATGCACTCGGGTCGGATTAACCATTCTCAGTGGAGCTCCGGATTTTGCAACAGTAATCACAATAACTCTAGTTTCCTCTCAAGCTCCCCATTCAAGTCCTTTTCTGTGAGGGGCGATTATATCGATAGTAGCAGAAATCTCCCAAAATTATGTAGAAATAATAGGATAATTGAGAATTTCAGCTCTCATGGAGACCCACCTGAGGTGTGGCAACCCCCTGGGGTGATGAAATTGTGGTGAGGCTTGGGGCTAAGTTTATTCAGGTGGGTGATGGTGACGGGTCGAACTCCGGCTCAAGTCGAGTATTTGAGGCTAATAAAAAAAGGGGAGAAGTCAAGGTCTCTGGCGCCGGCGGTGGCCGTGGTAGAGGATTTTTGATGGGGACGAAGAACCCTAGCCGTATTGCGGTGGAGAATAAACTGTCTGGTAGATGATTTTTGATGGGGGACGAAGAACCCTAGCCGTATTGCGGTGGAGAATAAATTGCCGATATAATTTTTCATAATTTCATTTTTTAGAAATTTTCATTGCCCATGGTATAATGGAAACAAAAATATGCTAAAAATAATTCATGTGTATTTTTGTCAGGTCCTATCATTTTATTCAGGATTTGGGTCGGGTTGGATTTATTTTGTAATTATATAATAACCAGAAAAGTGGATAGTTACAGGACTAAAAATGCATTTTGGCCTATATATATAGGGGCGGAGCCAGGATTTTTGTTTTGGGGGGGCGAAATTTTGTTTTAGACTAAATGTGTCGCATCCGTAAATAATAAGATTTAGAGTGGAAATTAGTGTATATGTTGGGAATTACATAAGGGAATTATTGTTAATTTTAAAAAAAAGAGGGGGTCAACCTATAATTTCGATATCATAAAGGGGATCTAAATGCAATTAACTCTATTTAAATTTTAAAATGTTTCAAATATTTTTAACAAGTACGGTATAACAAAGTTATTTATACATATTAATCAGTGAAGACTGTCGCAAGCTGCTTAAACTCCCATAAGAGTCCAAACTCAGCCATGTTAGGAGAACTAGAAATGAATGTGCGGATATTCTTGTTAAGTTAGGTCATGATTTAGACACTCAATTTGTGTTGTGGAATGACCCTCCTAGTGAGGTCATTGACTGTATTTAGGCCGATTTTTCCGAACTGCTAAAATATTAGTAATTTCTTTTTCTGATAAAAAAGAAAAATTATCTAAGTTGTGTCTGTCATACATATGAATTATATACTTTAAAATTGACATTATTTTGTCATATACTTGAATCATTTTGGACAATCATTCTTTCTCCCATAATACACATACAATTACTTACCTGCTCATTCCTATATACCTCGATCAAATCACCTGTTAAATCTTTGGGATAATTATCAACTATGAGGTACGAAATAAATACAAAAAACCCTATGAATTTTCAAAACTTGCGAACACCCCCTAAGGTTTCACACTCCTCGACAAACTTCAACCATCGTAACAAACATTTATTTAAAATGAAGGGTACTGTTAGCTTTTCAAATATCAGCCGTTTTATTTTTTCTTTCAGCTCTTTCCGTCTAGGGAAACATGGTAATTTTACCATTGCCGTTAGTTTTTCCGTTAGGCTTAAAACTTCAAGGGGGAGTTGGTAATTTTTGAAACCAGGTGGGATTTTTGGTATTTGGGTCATACCTCAGGGGTAGTTGGTAATTATCTCTGAATCCTTTAATCCATGACTTCCTCAATATTTACAAACCGACCCCTTTCAATAGATAGCTGAGCTGCAACTCCAATTGCTACAGAAATCAATCCATCATACAAATCTACAGCAGGAGCTTCTGTACCTTTTGCTCTTACTGCAGACAAAAATTGAAGATGTTCCAAATAGCTAGAGCCATGATGTAGCCCGTCGTATTTTATTCGATCATCTTCGGCTTTTAATGTCTTAACTCCGTCTCTTCCTTCTGCACGGCTCCCGAAACGAACAATGCTCTCAGGGACAAATGCCTCGCCTTTTCCATTTTCACCAACTACAGATATCTCTTGTTCGTTTTTACTGCCTTCAGCAAACATGCAGAGATCAAGCATGCCACGAGATCCGTTTTCGAATTCAACAATTACATATGCGTTGTCGATTATGTCAGGCGTTTTCCCATCATATGTTTCGTCTTTGTGGTTTAAATCCATAGCTCCGGAAGCCATGACTCTAACGGGATTAGCACCTGAACAGGGTTGGAATCAGGAATTCGTCTTTTAGTATAAGAAAAAAGGAAATTGGTGAAAATATACTATGGGAAAATGTAAAATGTTGCCACAAGTTATATGCACAAGCATCCCAGCACAATCGATAGGTGTGATAATCACATATTCTTTAAGAAATTTTTCTATAGTTTATTTAATTTATGATGAATCAAAATATATTACTAAGAAGATAAATGAGAAAGTAAAAATCGTTACACTAGGATTTTTCGTAAGTATCCCAAAGATTTTGATATCTGAAAGATAATTTCTCACTTTAAGGGATACAAAATACTTAATTTAATAAATCTATATAGAAACTTCTCTCCATACCTGCAAATAGCCTCATAAGATCAAAGAAGTGGCAGCATTTCTCCACTAGGGTACCCCCAGAGTTGCAGTTGAAACGGTTCCAATTATTGACCTTAACCAGAAATGGGAACCGATGTTCACGAATAGCCACCATCTTGACATGTCCCAAAATCCCATCCTTAACCAAATCGATCAATTTAGCAACAGGAGGCATGTATCTATATTCTAAACCAACTTGTAATAACATATCTGGTCTCGTTTTAGCAGCATCTACGACCTTTCTGCAGTCTCCAACAGTCGTGCACAAAGGCTTCTCCACCAGAACATGATGGGGTTTCGGGTAGCTGATAATATCCATCAAGATTTCATAGTGAGTCATGTTTGGAGTCGAAACCACCAATACGTCGCACAACCCACTACTCAAGAGCTCCTTGTGAGACGAAAACACCTTCACATATAGTTCGTGTACATTGCATCAGTCAATTAAACATTTATGTCATCAAAGTCATCATATACCTAGCTTAACTAATCATTCATGAGAATATAATTAACACGATATAAACCGAAATGCATAAAATATGATCAGACGGCGTGCAATTAATCAACTAAAGCTCATCCTTCAGAGTTCATCAACACAAACACGCATTCTATCTCATTCAACAAGAAAGGAATTCTCAGGTTTCGAATTCGTATCTCCAACTGCATAAATAACTAAGCATTGCTCTTCCTTCCTCTTTTATTATAACCAAAATAATTAAACCAGTAAAAAGCCAAAAAAACACTAACCCAACCCAACTGGGTACCTGAAGAGGCCAATTGAAAGAATTTGCAAGAATTAGGGCTTGTTGTTGGGAAGGTAAGTGAGGATCAGCTATAGCGACCACAGCTACAACTTCACTCCTGAGATGGTGAAGATTGATGAGATGCTCTCTTCCCATCATCCCAACTCCAATTATTCCATATTTTACTACTTCATCACCCGCACCAGCCATTCGATTATTGTGTGATTTTGCAATTTTTTCAGTGGAAGTGTTTGATTTTCGAAGAGAAAATTTGTTTGTACGACTCTCCCAAGTTTTCATTTAACTAAATAGCCCTCAAAATATTTTTTCTTTTTTTTTAAATAAAAACTTAATAAAATACTAATAAGTCTAATAAGCAATTTCGTTTCTAATAAGAGATCTCGTAATGAACGCGAGATCACTTTTTAGAAAAATTTATTAATTTGATAATTTTTAATAATATTTTTATATTATTGTCTAACTAATACGGCTAAATCTTAATTTTAGGTAGTTGTACATCCGTTTTTAAATAGCTATAGAGATATGTTGTATCTTTTGTCGGTAAAAAATGAATATGTTGTATCTTTTTGTAATCTGTAAAAAAATGATTTCCTGACCTATAATAGATCACGCGAAATCGCTTTGAGGTGAAGAAATAGCAATTTCGCGGCTCCTTAACTTAAATTTTATCATTTCATGTTGGAAATGACGTAATATTAATTGTAAAGTACTTTAATTTTTTGTATGGGCTTGGATTTCTAGGAATTTTTGTAATCCGTAAAAAAAGGATTCCGTGACCTATAATAAATCACGCGAAATCACTTTTACACGTGAAATCGCTTTGAGGAGAAGAAATAGCGATTTCGTGACCTATAATAGATCACGTGAAATCGCTTTTACCTATAATAGATCACGTGAAATCGCTTTGAGGAGAAAAACTAGCGATTTCGTGACCTATAATAGATCACGCGAAATCGCTTTGAGGAGAAGAAAGAGCGATTTCGTGACCTACAATAGATCATGCGAAATCGCTTTTACACGTGAAATCGCTTTGAGGAGAAGAAATAGCGATTTCGTGACCTATAATAGATCACACAAAATTGCTTTGAGGAGAAGAAATAGTGATTTTGTGACCTACAATAGATCACGCAAAATCGCTTTTACACGTGAAATCGCTTTAAGTAGAAGAAATAACGATTTCGTGACCTATAATAGATCACGCGAAATCACTTTTACACATGAAATCGCTTTGAGGTGAAGAAATAGCTATTTCATGACCTATAATAGATCACCCGAAATCGCTTTTATACGTGAAATCGCTCTGAGGAGAAGAAAGAGCGATTTAACGGCTCCTTAACTTGAATTTCATCATTTCATGTTGAAAATAGCATAATGTCAATTGTAAAATACTTTAATTTTTTTTGGTATGGGCTTGGTTTTTAATTTCTCTTATATAATTCTGTTCAATATTTTCAATATAGTGTCTAGGAAATTGAAGACATTCGACTAGGTTTTATTTTTGAAAACAATCTCAAACATCATATATAAATTGTTACGAATTTGAATTTTAAGTTATTACATAAATTTATATGAAAATATAGTTTACTGGAAAAATTGATTCACACAAGTCTTGTTCTACAAACATAATTCATATAATGTTCCATGAAACCATTAGTTGCAATCGCATATTAAAATATTTCTCAAGTGTGTTTCACAAAATAAAGAAATTGTTTTAACTATTTACACACTACTTTAGTGAATTTTTACTATTATTATAACGACCCAAATTCCGGAATATATTTTCGGAATAATTATTCGACACCTCGTTGAATTTTAAATGAAAAGATTAGCTCCGTTAGCTAATTTTAATTTATTCTAATTTATCTCCATATCCTCAACCATTTATAATTATCCTTTCCACCCTCGAACTTATTTTAATCTCAAACGAACCCACACCCTCTTGAACACCCTTGCACCCTCTTGGACACACTTGCACCACCTTGAACACACTTACACCCCCCTGTGCACACTCTCGCTCACACCTAAAAATCGAGAGAGAGAAAGAGAGAAGAGAAGGAGAAAGGAAGAAGAAGGAAGGAGAAGGAGAAATCTCGTCCCGAATCCGTCGCTCGACCAATCG
Source organism: Verbena officinalis (assembly GCA_958496215.1). Lineage (NCBI taxonomy): Eukaryota > Viridiplantae > Streptophyta > Magnoliopsida > Lamiales > Verbenaceae > Verbena > Verbena officinalis. The sequence continues at coordinate 24,220,124 of OY292390.1, read as the reverse complement.
AGATTCTGAGACCAACTATACAATCCTCGTTCGATTCTCTACCGGTAACCTTCTTTCCCCATTTCGTTTCATCCATTAAATCCTTCATTATTGTTAACATTTGTTAAGTTTGAATATTTGATGGGTTTATAGGTTGGAGTTCACCATTTTTAATGTAGTTCGGATCAAATGGTAGCTATTAATGTGCATGATGCATGAATGTGAATTTTATGTGTTGACTTTAGCTATAGAATCCGCCCTAGTTGATTTTAGCACGAAAATCTCATGAGAAACCTTGAAATCGCGTATTTCTGCACCTGTAAGTTGAACCACACGGTCCAACACATGGTCTTGGCAAGACCGTGCGCCAGGCCGTACACCCCCTTATGCCTGCACCGGCCTACGCACCCCGGTGCACAAGCCAGTGCTCCTTTGTTTTAGCTTGCACGGTCTTGAGTGTGTGCTCAAGACCATGCGCCAGGCCGTGCGTTAGCCCGTGCGAATGCCTTAACCAAATTTTCAGCCTTTTTCCTTAGTTGCTCACGGTAATGTGGTCAATGGGCCAAAAATAAAAGTTGACTTTTTGCATACGACCCCCTAAAATTGAGCCGTTTTCACCTATAGCTTCCATATGATTCAAGGATGAATATTTCGTAAAGTTTTCAAAATTTCGACCTCGGTCGGGCCTTGAATCGAGCCTTTTTCATTTAGGAAATTTTTTCCAATTTTTGAATGTTGTCCGTAAAATCCGAAAATCGCATGAATGCTTCTTTACATTATATTATGCATGAATGTGTACTTAGAATTTCAATTGAGCATGTTTAGCATCGTTAATTTCTCACTTTCCGTTTAATTGATTTAATTGCATTTTTACTTGTAATTTTAATTGCTACATGATTAGTAATTGGTCTTTCATGTGTTGTAGTCTTTGAGAGTCGTGTGTCGTGTTTTGTCTTTGGTTTTTCGTCTGTCAGTTTCAGGCCGTCCTTTAAGGAATAGCTTGAGTTATCTTGTCGTTCCCGTGCTCCCAGGTGAGGGTTTTAAAATGCTTTCAACTAGAGTAAGGATTTCTTTTATTTATTGCGAACTACCCCCTTACGTGCTTATATTGATTTGATTTCCTTCTTTGTATATCTATTAGATATTTAAATATTTTTCATGATTTTAATAACAAACGTTTTGATATCAACTAATACCTATGAGTATATCTAAACCGTTTTGTTTTCAAGAGGCAAGTAAACTCTTTCGTTTCAAACGTGATGCTTTGACTTAGGATTTGGGTCTATGAGGGAAGTCGTTAGGGGATGCTTCCCGACACGTATGAAACTTATAGTCACCCCCTTTGTCGTCACACTCTTGCCTAAATGCCCATTTGGCTTCAACTTATAATGTTCTTCAAACGCGAGTAAAATATTGGACTTTTCTTTAATGGGGGCCCGGGAAGGTATTCGAAGGTCTCACTTGGGGACGAGCGTCCAGGGTGTTGCCCGAGGTACTTTTCCCAAAACTAAGCGTCAATCGTGGCCCGTCAGGAGTTGATAGCCACAGTTGGGAGTGATGGTGGGTGTTGCATTCGTTGCACGTTTTCCTAAAATTTAATTCGTCTCCCATGGTCGCACTATGGGGTCAGACACCGGAGATGGAGTTTTATAATGACTTGAAGGGGTTATAAGGAGGAACAGGCCCATTCTCGCTGGGATATTACTTGATTGCATCTGTGCTTTAATTTCATTATTGTACTGTTAATTATTGTTGTGTATGCAAGTCGAAGCACATTCCGGATTTTCTTCAATTCTGCAAATGTATTTTCCTATATATATATCTAAAACCCGGAAGCGTGGTTCGTACTTGTTCCCTCTTTACCTTCACTGAGTATCGTTTATACTCACCCTCGTCATTTTGATTCTTACTTCAGGTCGACAGGTGGCGTTGTCACCTCTTAGGTCGTTTGGCAACAGCGGGTCGTGAGTCTCGTCTTTCGTGTCCTTTGGTGATTGTCGGTAGCGTCCAACAACAGTCTGTCTTTACTTATTTAAATTGAATTGTTTATTTAGTAGAAATGTATATATTGATGATTATTGAGATTTGATGATGTTGATGAAATGTTGAGAATTGATAATTGTTAATTGATGCCTGTGTGGCTTTAAGTGTTGAATTGATGATATTTAAGCTTCCGCACTCTGTTGTTTATGATTGTTCGTTGTTGTTGGACTAAGTTCGTTGTTGTCGGTATAGATTGAGTGCTTGCCGTTCGCTGGGATGGATTTTTAAATGGGGTACATTTACCTTGTTTGGGAGTTCGTCTCGGTGCGGATGTGGTGTCCTTTCTCCTCCTACGGAAAGGGGCGCTACAATTATTATTATATCTAGTAAGTGCAGTAGAGTTTTTACCGAAGTCTCCACCGCATAATACTTTATTGATTATCTCAAATCATATATATTATAATTTAGATTATTCCAATAAACATGATTTCCGTTGAATACTCGTGCACTACTTTGGATTACTATATTTGATGCAATTAAATATCTGTATTAAAAACAATACTCAGTAAATTGCTTAGCAAATTATGAGCTTGAATTTTTAAAACTAGTATAATCTGTAAGAAAGCGATTTGGAGTTCAATAAGCGATCTCAAAACTTATCTGAAATCGCTCGCTGAAAAAAGCGATCAAGCGATTTTGTGTCCAATAAGCAATCTCAGAACTTGTCTGAGATCGCTTATTGCATTCGAAATCGCTTGATTGCTTTTCTCAGCGAGCGATTTTAGACAAGTTCTGAGATCGCTTAATGGTTCGAAATCGCTTACGCAGAACAACAGATTTCTTTCTTTGAAAATCATCCAAAACCTATTACCCACCTTCCTAATTAGATATATATTTGATATAAATACAAAATAGTTCTTATCTTCAACTTTCTAGTTCAATATTTGTGGAAATCCTCATTGATCTACCCTCCTCTTGCAATAACTAGATTTTATCAAACCCTAGACAAATGGGTTTATGTTGGAAGAAATTTTTTGGATTTGATTTGTAATATATGTAAGTTTTGAGGTTAAAATAGAATTTTTAAAAGTTAGCCCACTATTTTTTCATAATTAAATAAGTTATTATTGATAATATTTATGTTAATTATTAAAAAGGGTTATCTATTAAAGAGTTTCAAACTGAGGGTCATTTAATTAAAAGAAACTTAAAAGGGTCTTCTCTTCCCGCGCCTTCTTCTTCTCTTCTGCTCTTCTTGTTCTTGTTCTTGTTCTTCTTTCTTCTCTTCTTCTTCTTCCCTTTTCTTCTCTTCTTTTCTTTTGAGAAAAATGCATATAAACACTTATGTTAGAAAAGCTCCAAAGGAGCCAAAATTTGCTACCAAAAAAGCTCAATCATCTCAAGCTTGTGAAGAAATTCTTGAAGAAAAAGTTGATGAAGGACACCAATATAAGGTATAAATACTAATAGATAATTTCAGTTGTTTTATGAGGGAAGTAATCCCTTTGAGCATCACTAATCCGTGTTGGCAATGGCCATATATATAATTTAGAGCAGAATTCTCGTTGTTACTACTTTTTCCATCTGCAAAAAAGTAATTTATGGGTTTTGGTCTTATGGTTTTACAAATGACAAAGTAGAATCGTTAGAATTTATATTTTGTTAGAACGGGACTCTGTAGCTACAGGGTTCTGTCTTTTTACTGGTTTTTATGTGTCTATTTCTCAATTTTGGTCATGGTTGTGTGATCATTCCGATTCTTTCCATTTCATAAATCAGTGATGCTTTCAGTGGAATTGGATGCGTCTCTGCTTGATGATCCATAACCGTGTTGGATCATCAGTGTAAGCGCTCTGGATTTTTGGGAGTTTTGTAATGCCCCGTATTCCGTACGTAATCTTATTTATAATATTTCTAATCCTTTTATTTTAATTTCGTTTTTGCCGTTGAATTCGCGAGAATATTTTGACCTAAACCCTATAATTTTTTCGAAATATTATTTTATTCCCAGACATCTTTTTCCCGAAATATTCCCTACGTGCTTCTCTATTCTAGTCATCACAATCATCAGTCAACTAAGTTACCTAAAGAAAGAAAAGAGAAGAAAGAAGAAAGAAAGAAGGAGAAGAAAGAAGAGAAGTTTCCGCTTTGGTCTTCAACCTCGAATTCTGATCTCGTTTCCCGGCGGATTTTCGATCCGTAAATTCCTACGAATTCCTCGCATCGTTCTCTTTAGGTAGCTACTAATATTCCCTCAATTCTGTCCCGTTTCGGTATGAATATGTAGAAGTTGGTGAATAGTTAATTCATTATGAATTTTGACGGTTTAAGTATTTTCCGTGATAGTTTCGTATGATTTTCGTGTCTATATGACGAGCATGAGTGGTAGATCAACATATATGATTTTCATTGCAATTTATGGATTAATTAGGAGATTATGTGGAATTTTGGTATAAATTTTGATCCTCTGCTCGAAGAAGTTCAAACTGAACTGATCTACGCATGCTCACGGTAAGATGCAAATCGTGAGATATACCGTGAGAATATTGCAATATACCGTGAGTACCTGACTGTGAGATTATTATCTCATGGTAAGATACAAACTGTGAACACCTTACCGTGATCCCTGCAGCAAACCGTGAGCCATACTTAGCCAATTTTTCAGCCTGTTTCAACAATTTGGTTACGGCATTATTGGTCAATCCATTTTAATTAAATGTTGACTTTCTTCGTTTTATCTCATTTTTGAGATTCGACTTCGCCGATAGTTCTGATAAATTGCAAAACTTATAATTCGCGAGATTTAGAATTTTCCGACCTCGTTCGAGCCGTGAATTGTAACCTTATTTGTTTAAGGTTTTTAGCTTATTTTCTGTAATTCGCTCGATTGATCCAAAACTTGCATGATTGCTTCGTTATAGCATTTTGAGCATGAGTGTGAACTTGAATTACGTTTTCACACGTGTTACATATTTAATTCTAATATTTTCTGCTTAATTGATTTAAATGCATTCTTGTGAGTACTTCAATAGAATCGTGCTTTGTGTGCTTTTAACTGCTTTACATATCTCCCGTAAGCCGTGCGTCTTGTCAGTTTCTTATGTGGTTTTGTTGGATGTTAGTTTCAGGTGTCCCTAGAGGATTTCTTGATCGTCGTGTCTTTCTCACCAAGCCTTCCAGGTGAGGGTTTAAAAATGCTTTCAACTGGAGTAAGAATCGTATATATATTGCGAACCAACTTATCGTCCTGCTTTTATTATTGCTTTATTGTTTTCCAGCTTTGTTATATTCTATTAAATATTGATCTATTATATTTATGATGTTAATCAAATGTTTCAATATGGAAGGATATAATTATGTACGATTTGCAAATGGTTTCAATAAGAGACAAGAAAAACCGATATGTTTTCACATGCGGACTTTGGTCTTCGGGCCCCGCAATTAATCTTGTCTTGAACGGCCCCTTTGGCCAAACGTAGTGTAATGATTGCGAAGCGAGATAATGATACCGATAATGAATGAATAAAATGGGCCCGGAGGTTATATGGAGGGTGTGATCTGGAGACGAGCGTCTAGGATATAGATCCCAAAGTATAACTTCCAAATTGTAATTTCCAATGGGAGACCGGTCAGTGGTTGGCTAGTCTTTCGTTGGGGAGATGGTGGGTGATTGCATGTGTTGCATGTTTTTCATCAAACCTACTTGAGTGATTGGTTGAATATCCGGGTAGCCTCGATAATTCGACAAACCGCGCAGGAGTATTTATTGCTTGTGGAGATATAAGGAAGAATGGGTCCATGCTCGCCGGGACAATAGTGTATTGAACGTGTTTACTGCTTTAATCAATTTAGTTAAATTATAAGTCTCGTCATTTATTTACTGCTTGATTATGTTATTGTTATTATAATGCTGATTAACGAGCTTATAAATTATCTTGTAAAGTATCGGCTGAATTATGTGCTAAAATGATTTCAAAGGATATGTTTGTCAATCTTTGATTGTTTTGAAATAAGCCGAGACCGGGTGTTGCTTTGTCGTATAGTTTTACACCTTATATTATTATTTATATAATTTCTTAAAACAAGCAACATTCACCATTTGGATTTCGAACAAAAATGACGAACTATGACCAATATTTATATTATATAACCCCTTGCTGAGTATCCTTTATACTCACCCTCGTGTTTTGATTCTTGCTTCAGGTTCCTTCAGACAGACGGGTGGCGATGTCACCTTTGTGGTTTGGCAACAGCAGTCCTGTTATGTAAAGAGTGTGTAGTGGTCAGTCTCATGTCCAACAACAGTCTGGTCTTGATGGATTCTCTATTTATGCTTCTGTTATAGTTGAAAGAATTGCGTTAAATATATCACTATTTTCACCGCGTAGTTGAGCCTCTGAAAAGGCGTAGGATAATATTGTTAACCACTTGAAGTTTATTGTGTTATGCAGTTATGATCTTAGTTTGGATTGTTATAATTTACTGCTTCCGCACTCTGATTAGTTTTAGAATTATGGTTGCTGTTGTTGTTGGACTAGTCGTTGTTGCCAATTTGCTTGCTTGAACGCCGTTTGCTGGGATGGGTTTTTGAGTTGGGCGTATGTCGTGCTCGGGAGTCTGTCTCGGTTCGGGTGTGGAGTTCTTCTTCCCAGCCTTGAAGAGGGCCCCACAAGTTTTATATAGTGTATTATAGTCCCTTGATTATGTTGTTGAAGTTGTTGTAGTAGTTAATATATAGTTTTTGGATAGGTATTTTGGTAGTGATGATAGGGCTAAATATATCAGTATTTTGTTATTTGTTGATATGTTTTCTAAAACCAATCCTAACGGAGGAAATAGCTAAATTGGGTAAAATTTAATGGAATGACCTAAATTGTCCACTTTTTAAATTTTACGGGACCAAATAAAAAAATTTGAACACAATGGGACCAAGTTTTACCTCGGTCCAAATAAATGGGACCAAATATGAAATGTTTCCGATAATTGACTAACAGCCACGTGACACGCACGTGCACTTTCCATCTAAAACTTAACGGAAGGACCTAAATTGTCCGCTTTATGAATTTTACGGGACCAAATAAAAAATTTTGAACACAATGGAACCAAGTTTTACCTCGGTCCAAACAAATAGGACCAAATATGGAATTTTCCCTAAGAAAATATACGGATCTTTCATTGACCAATCAAACGGCGTCGTTGACGATGATTGATCGATGGCCGTAGATTTTTGAATTCCTCTTCTATTTCTTTTTTATTTTCTTTCTTTGAACAATATCTTTTCATTTCTGTTAACTAGTTCAAACGACTGCTCTGACTGCTAGTTTTCTTCTCATATTCGCTGCTGGTTTGGAAGAATTTGTGCGTAATTGTGCGTTTGCAAGGTAAATTTCCGTCATCACATACTTAGTTTTTTTTTCAATCTCATTACTGAGAGAGCAAATTTGATGTTTATCTTTTCTCTTTTTTAATCTCTATGTTTATGCGTTCAAGTTGTAATTCGCTCATCCTCTGGCTCTGCAGATCTTACTGGTTCAAGCGATTTCTTCTTGTTCTTTCGGAAAACCATTACTAGTTTCTTTTTTTTGGTAATTTGTAAGACGTTGGAAGTTATGGATAAGGAAGAGAGAAATATTCCGAGAATAACGAACTCGCCGGCGCCGGCGGAATCAGAGTTTCTGTTGCGGTGGGGAAGCAGAAAGCGGCTGAGGTCATGTGTGCGATTCAGAAGTAACAACAATCCTGCAGAAATTCCTTCTTCATCTACAATTCGCAGCGGATTTCTCGCACTTGAAGCTCCTTTTCCTCAATCCGAACCTGGCCACACAAGGTACTCGTGAGTAGTGACTGCAAAATCGAACTTATTAGATTATTTTTGTTGCTTTTTAAAGTTCAAATGATGCAGTTATAACTAAGAAAACGTGGGTGGTTACATGAACAGTACAGTTGCTCTTCGACCTTATTGAATTGACATGAACAGTTTTTTTTTTTTTTTTTTTTTTTCAATTTCTACCTTTTTCTGGTAAAAAATGACAAAAATCAAGCGATTTTCAATTTTGGTGTTTGTTTGGTTGCAGGCTGAATTCAGAGCTGGCAAGTGTTGGGAGGATTACTAGGCCGGTAGATGCGGTTGCAGGGGAACAGGGTCTGGATCATCATGATAAGAAGAATAATATAAAAATTGTGTGCCCGAAGTTGTGTATAGGTCTTTCGAGCAAAGAGAAAGAAGAAGATTTCATGGCCATGAAAGGTTGCAAGCTTCCTCAAAGGCCCAAGAAGAGGGCCAAATTCATACAAAGAACATTGCTCGTCAGTCTTCTTTCTTTTTTCCCCTGTGATAATCATTATTGCTCTTCTTTTTTTTTTTCTGAACTTTTTTGACTGGATAAGCAGTTGGCGAGTCCTGGGTTATGGCTAACTGATATGACTTTGGAGAGGTATCAAGTCAGGGAGAAGAAGAAGACATGTAAAAAGGTTGGTTTCTCATCTTCTTCGTTGATTTCTGTTATTCAGATAGATTTTCTGTTTCTTCTGGTGTTTCACTTATATTTTTCAAAGATTTGTTCTAGGTTCATCATAGGAACTATTATAGCAATTATAGGAAAAGATAAAAGAATCTGGATGGACTAAACTTTAGCATTGAGGTGTAAGAGTCATTTTATGGAGCAAAACTAAACCTAAGATATTTTCTTATAAAGTTTTGCTTTGATTGGACAATGATGCCTTTAGGCGCATAGTGATAGGATTTTATTGTTGGTTTTGGTGATGCAGAGAACAAGAGGATTGAAGGCTATGGGAAGCATCATAGACAGTGATTCAGATTAAGACGGTAGAATTGCAGCCTTCAAATACGCTACTACTCTACGAAACACAGACAACGGATACAGCAACATGGATACGACGATATTGATTCTTTTTGATATTTTATACTAAAAGAGTGTTCGACACAATAAAATAGGTCTTTTAGAAATGTTTGTAATCATAGGTAATCCCCTACTTTTACTATTAAGTTATTAACTCTGTTCTTTTTCTGGTGTAAAAGCTGTAAAACTATCGAGCCGTAAAGATGTGTATAAAGTTTTTCTTTTTGGTAAGGGTGTATGTATATAAAGGCGTCATTCCCTATCTTGGTCCCCAATTCTGATATCATGCCTAAATTGGCGGTTGAGGAACCAATATAATCAAAAACATTGGGAAAAATACTTGTATGAACTCGAGCCATGGGTTCTATGTAATTGTAACTAACAGTTTAGACCGAATTACTTTTTATGTTTTGGTTTGTTACTTTGCTTTAAAGTGAATTATAGATATAAAAAAACCTAACCTAAATTGCTGGGTGCATAGGTGCAAAACAGATTCGATACATGCAAGAAATGTCGAGTAGAATCAAGATTTTTAGAATTTTCTAAAGATGTCTGTTTGAAAAAATTTAAAAACTCAATTCGTATTTAATGGTTAGTCAGTGAATCTTACCGCCATATAGCGAGATTCTATGAAAAGTAAACCTGAGCGTAAGGAAGTGAGAAAACTTAATGCTTTTAGAGAAGCTAACAAAAGCTAAAAATTGTAAAAAATTAGGATGTTAAAGAAAATGTAAAAGGAGTTTTAAATAATAATAAATAAAAGAGAATTGTTGAGTATTTTGAGAAAAAAGGTTCAAAAACTCTTTTATTAAGATTAAACGAATTTTCATTCATTTGTGGAAATAAACTAGTAACTAGAAGTTGAGGTTAAAAATGAATATACTTACATATGCCTCCAAATGTTAGATTTTGTTACATTTTAGGTCGCGTTTACTTTGGAGAATTAGGCATTTTTTTTTTTTTTTTGAATAAATCAGCCCATGGAAAAGTTGCTCAAAATTACATTAAAATGCCATTACTGAAATTACGGTGAAATACCTAAATTATTTAGCAGGAAATAAGCACACCATAGAAATTAGAAACAGCAGCTGAACCAAGAAAAGGAAAACTTAGCCATAGTAATTTTCCAATTACTTCCCATTTTGATATCAAACCATAATTTTGTATTATGCATGAGAAATTTCAGCGAAAAAAGAACTTAAAAATCGTGGAGAATAATAAAATGTTACGATCCGGCTCATTAATCACGGAATTTCCGTAGAAATAAACCATTATATCAATAATGTTTTATGTATCAGTAAACATGTAGGAATTTAGAGAAAGAGTTGGGAATAAAGTTTTAGAAAGGAGATGAGAAATAAATAGAAAAGGAGAAAAGAGGAAACAGAGCTTAATTCATTTCTTGTTTCCCAATCATACATTCGATAGGGTTTTGTACTAAGTAGCAATAATAAAACGTAAACAGAAATATAAATATAATTTGAGAACTCTTATTGCTTCACACGTTTTTTAACCCTTTCCAGATTAGTCCGTGATTCTCCATTCCAAATACCAGAATTACCCCTAATCCAATTCTAGGGTCATGACATAAAATCAAAGATAACGTGAAAGCTAGAAACACATAAATTTTACGAAAGCGCTTCTCGGCAATTGAAAATTAAATTTACAATCCGTCTGACAAAACCCGAGAAAATTACTTAGCAAATCTCATTAGGAAAAACGGAATCCATAATCGGTAGGAAGTTTTACCTGGTGCAGTAGCACATCTTCCAAAATCGAAAGCAGGAAAAAAATGAAAAGGGGCTCAAGAAATTGGGAAAGAAAGGTGGAGAGTTTTTTGAAATTACCACTGGAAAGGAATCTTTTGAGGGTAGATTAGTAAAAACACATTAAACATGCACTATCAATTGTAGCAAAGTAAACAATCCGACAAACATTACACGACTGGAATCGAATCTTTCGTTCCCATTCACTCAGACAAACAAATAATACAACAAAACATTGCAAATAAAGTTGCACGATAGTTTAAAATTTTTTACCTTCATGACAGCGTCTTTACAATCTTTTTACACTAATGGCAGATTCCCCATAACAACATTACTTTTGTATACAAGTTGTCTAAATTGCAATATGTGGCGTATATATATCTTTGTGCAAAATGAAATAAATTGAACTACTTCAGCTTACAACAACAATGACGTTTTAGGCCGTGAACGCTAGAAACTTCCAAAATCATCAAGCCTCTATTCACAGAGAATCAACTTACTTGTGTTCTTGCAGCTTGAAGCATTTCTACAATGAGTGTCTTCACATCCCTGCAAATGACCAAAAGAACAACGAAACTTGACAATTAAGAACAAATGTTAGAAAACATTCAGATAATTAATATCCTAGTTATCAAGAAAAAAGAAGCATAATAATGCCAGTAATAGGCAGAAGTAAGCAACATCAATCCACTACCAAAACCAAATACTCTTTCTGTTATTGTAATCTCAATCCATCAAAGTTTTTGCGTCATGTATGATAAATTAAAATATGATCCTATATAAAGATCATGTGCCGTTATCTTAGCATAGTTTGGCAACTACTTTGAATTCAGTTACTCACTTCCGATCTGCAGCACGCCTTGTGAAAGGAATTCGGAGCTTGAAAGTGTTCCCTTGAACTCCAGCCTTCAAAATGAAATATCATCAACTCAATAAGATGTCTTAAAGAATGAAAGACAATAATGTAAATAGAAAAATTGAGTACCACTACAGTGAATACTACATCTACCAGTCTTCCTTTCAAGAACAGAGTACAAAGGTCCTTTCTGACTTGGTATCAAGGATGGAAGCGATTGTTAGACAAGAACGCTCCCCTTTAACAATTTACTTCCACAACTTCTGTAGATTCGATGGAATCTTATTGCTTAAACACTTAGCATGTCGTCCCAAGAGCTACAGGCTAAAACTACTGATGAGGAACCATAGGCTTTACCAGCTAGTTGTCTATTCTGGTAAGAAGATGTTATTCTGCTTCCAAGACTCATTGAATCTACTCCCTGGCAAACTGGATGACCTAGCTAAGAATCTATGTCCGGGTCTAGGCCCGAAAGGCTCTATCGAATATGATAAGGTGAGAGTGTCTCGATTCACCATTTTTCAAGTAGCAATGTGCAGTGTCTCAATTGACCATATTCAAGTAATGCAGTGTCTCAATTCACCATTTTCAAGTAGCAATGAGTAGTGTCTCAATTCACCAATATTTTTGTGGTTGATGACTAGATTTTGTTACTTCTAAATTATTTTATGACAACATAGATATATGAAAAAAAAAAAAAAAAAAGAATATATGTAAATCATATTATCATCTAATATATATTAATTTTATATTAAGCCAGTAAACCGTCGAACCGCGAAGCTATACATCACTTGATGGTAACTGAAATATGGATTCTTTTTTGTTTTATTTTTTTGCTTTTCGAATTAAAAATATTTTCACAATATGTAAGTAGAAATTCAAAATCCGAATTCAACTATCCACATGGAAGATGCAAGCAAATTGGCTCAAAATCAGGCATACAATTTGTGTGACATGACTATATATTTCTGTCACAAAAATTTCATTTCACCTTAACAAACACTAATAAACTTAATCGGGCTTAGCACACACGTCTCTTAGTTCCACCATTCCTGGATCTACCCTAAAACCCTTTAAAATCATCATCATGCCTCCACTACATTCACATCCATAAACTCTTTTTTTGCCTTAAAAATACAGTCTCCACTTCCCATTTCTAGCTACTAAGATGATGAAAATTTTATTAATCAGAATCCTCATTTGTGTTATACTATGCATGTTCGTCGAGACATCATCACTATCTCATAACATGCAAAACCCTACGTACATGAACAACCACTTCGTTGAAGAAATGATGATGCCGTCTGAGATAAGCAGGAGAGTTCTTGGAGGAAGCTCGGGATATATTAGTTATGGTGCGTTGGCGAGGGACAAAGTTCCATGTGGTGTGAGAGGAAATTCCTACTACGATTGCAGGTCCAGCGAACCCGTTAATCCCTACAACCGTGGATGCTCGAGGATCACGCATTGCAGCAGGAACAACCATTGATTCTGTTGGGTTTCTGTAGTAATTTAATTTGTTACTAGAACTATAAAGGGTTGGTGGGACATATCAAGTTAAGAAAATTTATGTGGAAACATATGAAATATGAGTATAAAGAGTTGTGTTCATTTTATAAAATTTGGTTTAAATCTCATGAGATGTTTGGTATACTTTTTACATACTTAATGAATTGCCTCCGAAAGATGTATGTGGAGGGAGTTGCAGAGTAAAAGTCTGTCCAAGTTCTTTAATTTGCTTGTGGGTTTTAATTTTTATCAAGTTTCTCTTACTATATGAATATGTTCGGCTAAGTGGAATTAATTATGACACTAGCTTAGTTACTAGCCCATGTTGCACAAATAATTCTAAATATATCATCATGCCGAGTCCTTTCGATCGAACACCTTGTCATATACTTATCTAGTGGTAATTAGTAAATGTTGAAAGAAATTCATATCGCGGTGTTCGTCATTCCTATATCCGTGTTCGTGCATCACAAACTAGTGGCTCATCCACCTTATATTTCTGGTTGAGATGCTTCATACATTCAACTAGTAAAATGAATAAAATAGATCATAGTGTGTGATGTGGTCGGATTTTAGTAGACAGTCCTCCTGAGCATGCAGTTGAATTTATATTGGGGGTAACCACCTCGACCTAAGACAAACAAATAGGGATTTACTTGGCCACAGAAGGTTGTCCCCGACGTAGCACCTCCGACGCTCAAGTCGGTAAAATGAACTAATAGGGTGTAGAGAGAGAAAGTAGTGCGGTCGGAGTAATTAAGATAGCTTACCAACTATAATAAATGTGGGATATTTATAGTGGTGCTTAACACACACTAAAGTACACCTTCAGCAGTGCGCAGTTAATGCTCGACCTACGGATTGCATTTAATGCGCCTACGGCCAGAGCAGACCTACTCCAGATGTGATTGGATAGGACGTGATCGGCCACAACTGCTTGGCCTTGCCACTGGACGAGAGTTGGCACAAGTCGGGCAAATCCTTAAAATCCTTAAAATGTACGTTCTTGTCAAATCCGTCTTGTCGAAAATACGGATTGCATTTAATGCGCCTACGGCCAGAGCAGACCTACTCCAGATGTGATTGGATAGGACGTGATCGGCCACAACTGCTTGGCCTTGCCACTGGACGAGAGTTGGCACAAGTCGGGCGCTTCGCCACTCAACTAGCCCCGGTTGATTATGCGCTTTCCGATCGAGATCTCGCACCTTGACAGCTCGACCGTCGATCGGAGGAATATCCGACCTAGGTTTTGGGACCTTACGGTCGGACGGCCTGGTCGAGTATTTGAGCACATGGCCATATGACTAGTCAACTAGAGAGACTTTGACCCAATGAACGTGAAGGGCATCAATTATCCTATATGAATATGTAATCCACCTAAATATATATTTTGGAACCATTTAAAAGATGAGGTAAATAAGAGTTAATATGAAAATTTTAGCTTATCTCAAATTCGATACAATAAGTTCAATTTGTATTGTTTTAATACATTTAAAATTATTATATCAAATTTGAAATGACTGTCATTTTGAAATTTGACATAATATGATTTGTATACGATGTTTAAATCTACTCGTTAATATGTACTGCACTAAATTAAATTTGATAAAAAATGAAGCTTACGCTGCTAAATTTAGGAAAAGCAAAATATATGGCATGAAAAATGAAATTAATTTTTTCCTAGATCAGGATATCGTGGGACACTTGGCCAGGAGATTTAAAATTGTTTCATACTCAAAGTCGGGAATCGAATCTCTGACGTTTAGTTAAGAATATAGAGGAGTCTCTTTCACTCAATCATATCCTATGATTTAAATTAAATTATCGCATGATGGTGATATTAAACCGCAAAAAAAGATAACCATTGGCAACTTTTATTGTATTTATTATAATTTATACATAATATAATATTAATGGTGAGACGGCCTGTAGGTTAGCCCGGAATCAGCTCAGGTCAAAACGGTAAAATTTGAGTAAAACACGGACGAATTTTCCAAGTTGAATCTGAAAAATTCGCAATAGATATTTGCTGACGTGTTTATATGTCCAATTATGTGCATACATGATTTACTTGATATTGAATTATTCACTTTTGATTTCATTTGACCAAATCGAAATTTTCAAAAATATCGACCGAATAACCCTCGTCGGGCTAATTCCGAAGACTTAGTTAATTGCTAGTTGGTCCTTGGTTTCAAAATATCCTAGGGATCATCTTGCAATTAATATAAATATCACCAACTATACACCACCAACTTAGCTCATTCTTCATTCTCACAACTCAACACAACCCTCTCTTCTCTCTCCCCCAGGCCGGTAAATGGATAACCGAAAATCCGCTGTCCGTCTGAATCCGTACCCGTTTAGAGAGGATATCATCCATATCCAATTATAGACATCTGAATAGTAAAAGAATAAGGATATGGTAATCAGACATACGCTTATAGATCCGTCATATATATCCGATATCTGCATCCGTATCCATATTCGATAATATATATATATATTTGTTATTAAGTATGAATATATTTTAAAGCTGAATGAAAGGTTTTATAAATTATATAATTGATATAATTTCAATAATTTAGAATTAATTAAAAAAATATAGTTATTTTGGATTTAGAAAGATATCCGATATTATTACTTATCTCAATAAAATATTGTGTAATCTATAGTTGTATGGGTTATATGATCTTATTATTATATTTAAATTGTATATGCACAAAAAAAACAAATTGTATGTATTAGGATCTTATTATTTATATAGTTATATTAATAACTATATACTATAGTTTATATGTTCTGAGTTACGAGATGGTCCGTACAAAGGAGTATTATGTTGTTTTTTTTTTAGAATGACATTATGGCGATAAAGGACTTATGGATGATTATGTATGGATGATTTTTTTTTTCCTTTTGATAAATTCATGTATGGATTATTGGATTTAACTAATTGTGTTGTGAAAATTTTATTTTAGTAAATTATATGCTTTTAAATCTAAAACAGGAAAACGGATTCGGATATTCAGATACCACTAATTGGATATCCTTACGGATACGGATAATCCGATATTCGGATAATATCCGCCTGATAAGGATACGGATATCACTTTTCACTATCCGCCGGATATCGGATAAGGATTCAGATATTGGATTTCCTTAACAGATTCGGATACGGATATCCACTATCGGGCAGATATTTTATCCGTTTACACCCCTACTCTCCCCTCCCGGCCGAAATCACCTCCCCCTCTCTCCCACTTCTTTTATTTTTCTTTCACTAATTTCTTGTGTTTTAATGTTCTATACATTTTAAACCAAGAAAACAAGTGAAAAATCATACCTATTCCTAATCTCCAGTAGCCGAAACCCTAGATATGGGTTCTCACCCATTATTTTGTGCTTTTCATGGTCATAATTTTATCCATGGGGTTATTGTTATGAATATTATGTTATGTGAACAGATCTTAAGGTTTCAAGATATTTTGAGTTTGAAAGAGCCATGAAAAATTTAAATGACCTTAGAAAAATATATGAAAATTTGCAAAGGTACTTTGCTGAGTTATAAAGAGTTTTATAAAGGTTTTTGAGCAAGAAAATCGGTTTTTATAATTGAGGAAAAAATTATTTGCAACCTGAACTTTCCACTTTTTTTGAATTTGCAACCTGAACTATTTCGGTTTTTAATTACAACCTATACTAACAGAATTTATCAACATTTGCAACCTGGTGGGCTTTCAAAAGAAATAGTTTTAGGTTGCAAATTCAAAAAACTTAAAAAAATTAGGTTGCAATTAAAAGCCCGAAAAAGTTTAGGTTGTAAATTAAAAAATATTGAGAAGTTCAGGTTGCAATTATAAGTTCGAAATAGTTTAGGTTGCAAACTAAAAAAAATTAATAGTTCAGGTTGCAAATAAATTTTTTCCCTTTATAATTTTAGGGATTTTAAAAAGAAATCCCGAAAGTGCAGTTTTCGGAAAACTGGCGAAGCCAGATTCAAACGTGTTTTCCTCCTTCATTTCTTAATATTTTATAGCGTTTCAAAGCCTAACATGTTCTACTTTCAAAGAACTTTCTAAAATCGTATGGCTCATTTTCTGACTCCCAGTGGTTAGTTCCCGAGAGCTCTTTGAAGTTGGTACTTTGTTGCTGGAAATTTGTAGATCCATGATTAAATGTTTGTTTGTTGTTTATTTATGGTTTAATCATGTTATTTGATGAAATGATGATGATGATGTGTTTACATCTTTATTTGAAGCATGATAAATGTATGTCTATATGTAAAAATGGTGTATTAGTGTGTGTAGAGTTTTAGTGTGTGTTCTTTGAAAAGTAAAGAACATAGGCTAAGTTTCAAGAGTAAAAAGAGGAATAGAATGCTAGTCGGGACTGCAGTAGGAGATGTCGAAATAACCTTGACATTGAAACCCAAACTGTCGATGTCCACCATGTACGCAAAATCCACCTGAAAAATCAGTGATTTGAAAGCTCGCAAAATTATCATCCATTATCAGAAGATATGAAAGGACATTTACCAAAACATATGCTGAAGGAGGCATATATTAACCAAAAAAGTGTCTAAACAAGAGCATGTTTACAATCTCTTTCTTGTTTAGATCCATAAAAATTTCATATTCAGTCAGAAAGAAAATCTAGAGTTCACATTTTCTACTTTAGATGGAAACAAATAATTAAGAGGGACATTGCAATATTACCGGGACAGATGTAGAGTGCTGCACAATCATCTTTGTATCTTCTGAATGATCTTTATTCATGTGAGACTAGAAGCAAATTTAGAAACTATTAGAATTTGATATGAAGTCGGCCATAAAATACAAAAACA
This sequence comes from Verbena officinalis, assembly GCA_958496215.1. Classification (NCBI taxonomy): domain Eukaryota; kingdom Viridiplantae; phylum Streptophyta; class Magnoliopsida; order Lamiales; family Verbenaceae; genus Verbena; species Verbena officinalis. The sequence continues at coordinate 24,202,325 of OY292390.1, read as the reverse complement.
ATAATAGAGATATCAAGAATATGGCTGGTCATACCACTACAGGCTTGGAAAATTGATATATAGGATCCACTTTTGTTTTTCTAAAGTCCTCCGGCTTGAATTCTGCAAGTATTCGGAAAATGGGATCATAATTCCCATAAAATGATCATATTGAATGAAGAGATCACAGCTCTATCATCAGATGTGCTGGAATATATAGAGGAACAAAAATGTTCCTTTAAAATTTCATCTGTAGTTTGTTCCTCTATAATAGATCATGTAATTAAGAAGTCTCCAGTAATATACTAACCTCCTGATCCTAATATAGCTGTTGCAACTCCTGAGACATATCTAACAACTTTAGGTTTGATTCGCAAGAATTGGAAGTCACCAAAGTCAACCTTTCAAAAAAAATGTTATCTTGGTACTTAAACTTTAAAAGTTTTGGAATTGCGAAATCCCACAAATTATAAAAGAAATTAGTAAAAGTATTACCCAAAATGCTTCAGGATGTCTATCCAAATATGCAGAACGAATAGTTTCCACTTCCTTTTGACTAACCTATATTAATCACAGAAGATTTCAGGGCAGGTAAAGGTATAAAGTAGAAGAAACAGGCAGCAGTACAGAAGTGGCACATAATCTGCAGTTAATTCTTCAAGACAATTTTTTTTTTTTTTGGTCATATCTTCAAGATAATAAATAGGGAAAAATATAGAAAACTATGGCCTAGTGATGCTTACTGGGACGGCCTCACCGTGCACTATAATAACAAGGTCGGTTCTGTCCTCTGGATCTTTTGCTACAAGCAATGAGCATTTGGGATTAGCTAAAAGATCCTGCATAACAATTACCAATCATTTTCAAATTAAACCCTTCAAGTTACAAAGATCTTACATAACTTTTGGAATTAATAGCACTCTCGCACAAATGTAGATATAATCATGTTGCGTACAACCAATATTTTGAAGAAATAGAGTGACAAGATCCAGAGTGCACAAACCTTTGTATGAACTGCCAGACTACTAACAGCTAGTAATGGAGATCCATGAGCATCACAGGCAAAGTCAACCATGGAGCCTGATGGATAGTCCTCATACTTCTGTATTGGGTTAAGAAAACGGACTTAACCACTAAATATCATTACATATGAGAATAAAGTCACAATCTATCAAAAATACGTGAATTTATGTATCTGTTAACGTTCTCAGAAATCACACTGTATTGCGCAGGGGTTCATCATCCATCGTCTTGTAGAAGAAAAAGATACTGGAACGGGTTTAAATAACAAAGTATATACTCAATTTGCAATTCAAACAAACTACAGTATTTTGAGCGGACCTGAGAGAAAGTGGACAGAACTCCACGCAGGCTGTAATGGAGAAGTGTCCTAATTTCCTCTATAGGAGGCAATCTAGCCGCTTTTTCCTGACAATCAAATAACAATAGATCATTGAAAATTAACAAGTCCATGTATAGAAATATAAATAGCTGCAATAACACAAACACACGAGCGAGGGAGAGAGAAGAGAAGGAGTTGTGTGTTTTGGATTCTAACCTGGTGATTTTGGATGAGTTGAAAAACATTCACTTCACCATTAACATCGGCGGCAGTAGAAGCATTCTGTGTGAAAACTCATCCCAAAGCAAAACATTATTCGAAAGTGTACACAAATAAACATAGAAATGGAAAACAGAGCAATACCACATAGAGAAAATTGATGATTGATTGAATTTTTGTTGGTACCTGATTGGCTGGGGACACTGAAGCCATGCGTATTTGAGACGATGATGATTTGAAAGGAGAAGAAATGGGAGACTTAGCTAGGAGTATTGAAGAACTGTTCATGTAATTCTTACTGTTACCTCCATTAAAGTAGTAGTGAGAGAAAGGAGAAGGATTGAAGCGACGGAGGAAACGCTGAGGGAGATGGTGAACTGCAACACTCTTCATCTTTTTCTGCTCTCTCTCTCGGAATTTCTCTCGGACACTCGGATATCTTTGGTCGAGTTTAAATTTTTTTTTTTTTTTTTTTAACTTGATATAAAATCCGAATGGATTATGGGCCTAAATTTTAGGAGCGCACTGACCATTATCATATTTAAGCTACTTTTCTTGTGAGCTAGCCCAACAACTTTTACTAGAATTTCTTGTTCGAACTTCGAACCAGTTTAGGCAGTATTCAATTACCATGTTGTGGCTCAGTTGGCAATACAGGTTGAGTTTGTGGGAAGAGCCTTAGGTTCGATCCCCACTAAACACATTTGTTGGGAGGGAAGAAGAGCTTTAACTGTAGCTAAGCCCCGAATCGGATTAGGGGCCCTCAATGTATGATTACCCAAATTGTTAATTTACACAAAAAAAAAAAAATGTTCAATTACTATTTTGAGAAAACTAGACAAATGGCCCTATTCACTTTTTTTCTTAGAAATAAAAACTTTTTTGAATACTTAGAAATAACAAATGGCCCTATTTAATGGTTGGGGTTATGCATCGCGACAATAGACCCTCGAAGCTAGCCTTGTATAATTCATCACCGATAAGGGTAAAGCGACTCACTTTTGAAATTACTCTTCGAGCCTCGGTCACTTGGTTTCGATCCTAGCCATGATTCTATTTTCTTTGTTTCAGGGTCGATCTCTAGGTGATGGGCTGTGACGCTTGGGTCCATACCCTCAAAGTTTGAGGGTGATCATGCGAATACATCCTCATTCGCTTTTAAGAACTCGACGAGGCTAATTTCAAGGCCCTCGCTCAATTGACTCCCTACCCTCGTGCTTCGGGAGGGGTTGCGTTCTTCCATGTTTATGGTTTTGTGTTCTACTGGGTTGATCATAACCTCAGTTTTTTCATGTATTCTTGCCACTACCTTTGGGTATCCTTCAACTTGTCTTTGTAGGGTGTAAATTTTATCAAGCTTAAGCTTCCCTACATCCACTGATAGAGCATAACATTCGCGAGCCACAGTTTGATTCTCTTTCACAGCTCCCATGCCATTCTTTGTTGGGAATTTAACCTTCAAATGATATGTTGATATGACTACTTTGAACAAGTTCAAGCCAGATCTGCCAATGATGGCATTGTAAGAGAGTTAATCACCGATCACCTGATGATGTTGGCTAAACTTCCACTATCTACGGGCACTCTTTGTATCTTGCACATCCCAATTTTGAGGGTTACCATTATAGGGTCGTTATGTGGTAGGATTACTCATTCGAGGTCAGCATTTTCGAAGGAAAGCTGATCACCAGGGTTGTACCTAGCAATATGACCTCAAGGGCATCTGATGTCTTTGCTTGTTTTCTAGCTCGAACATATTTTCTTCGAGTGTTTTTTGTGTCTCCATCGATCGGACCTCATGCGATGGTGTCAATGATCATTTTCTCCGGTTCTTTGACCCTAGCTTCATTTTCTACTCAAGGTGACCTTTCTCGTTTGGGTCAACAATTGTGTTTGAGATCATTGTAGGGTCAATGATTCTTTTTGTATCCTTCATAATTCCTTTCATATCTGATCAAGTCTTTGAAGTAGTCTTCACGAACCAGCCTTTCTATTTTATTTGTCAATATATTGCATTCTTCAGTATCGTGCCCAAGCTCTCTGTGAAGATCACAGTATTTTTCAAAATTCCTCTTCTCAGGTGAGGGTTGAATCCTTCTTGGCCAGTGCCACTTTTTGTCGTGGATGTTGGTCATGAGAACCTCGTGTCTTTATATACGTAAGTGTGTATAAGAATCGTAATTCTTATAACCTCTTGATATGGAATGATCATAGGATTTCGCCTCTGGCTTAAATTTATTCTTCCTTCCGACGGGCGGGTCGTTTCGACCTCTACCATTTTCGAGGTTCGAGGGTATTTTTTAGGTTCGAGGTTCGAGCTTCATTTCGTGCTTTGAGTTGTTCCACCATAATCTCACCCAGCGTGTTCTTAAACATCACACCCCGAACTCGCGGGCCCGTTGGACACGAGTATAAGTTTCGAACCCACTGAGTGCAACCTGAAATTGGGCCTAAACCACTGCCCAAAAGGATATCCATTGGTTACACTTGAATTCTAACTTATAAACTCATTCTAGTTTCTTTACAAATTCGATGTGGGACAAATGTCCACACATCTCTAATATTGGGGCGCTACAATCACCTATCCTTTAGAAATGCGACGTCCTCGTCGCGGCGTGACATAGCCCATAACCGCCCGCCAGTGGAGAATGTGGAGCGCGGCTCCCCACACACGCGGAGTCCCTTTTAGAGGTGACACTAACGTGCGTGGAACATGCATTCCCACGACTGACGATTGGCTCTGATACCACTTTGTCACGCCCCCGGACTCGCGGGCCCGTTGGACACGAGATAAGTTTCGAACCCACTGAGTGCAACCTGAAATTGGGCCTAAACCACTGCCCAAAAGGATATCCATTGGTTACACTTGAATTCTAACTTATAAACTCATTCTAGTTTCTTTACAAATTCGATGTGGGACAAATGTCCACACATCTCTAATATTGGGGCGCTACAATAGCTCTGATACCAACTGTAACGCCACGTCCCCAAAAATACGGTGCGACGTGACATCCCGCACCAAGTCACAACCCATAACAAGAACTGGGGTCCGGTTATGAACCATAACCTGGAGAACGGAAAATAAATACCAGGCGGATTTGTTTTAGAAAATAACAGAACAACAACAAACCATAATACAACGGAAGCAAATTAATATAATCTATCCCACTCAGGGAACTAGAAAAGCATTAAATCCAAAGCACAATTATAAAGCCTACCAAGGCCACTGAAAACAATAATATCAACATGTAAACTAATGTACATCATTTACATATACAACTCTAGGGTTTTAAGTATTTATCCAAATACACAAGCGGAAATGAAATTACCTAAACAAAAGTAAATAATCCCAACAACAAGAGCTGAATCCGCCTAGTGACAAAACCTGAAAGAGACAACGAGGTAATGGGGTTAGTCAAAGAGACTAAGTGAGGGGGTTGTAATACGTATATATTAATAAAACTGGATAAAAGTTCGCCATTTTTAAATGAGAAGAAAGCAAATGAAAAATAAAGGTTTTCATAACATTGGCGAAGTAACTAATGTTGTAATGAATAAATAAAAGCTCGGTGAGACGAGCAACAACCACCTATTTCACAATATGAAAATAATCAAGTAAACTGCCCTTACCTCCTTGTGTAGTCAGGTAGCTAACCCGAACTACTGATAATCAACTATGCAAGGACAAGTACCCTTTACATCTTCGGCTGGGGACAAGTCTATGCAACAAGATCCCGTCCGGCGCAGGTACTCAAAAGGGTTGCTACTCCGGCCACACCCCGAGCTCCCAGCAGTTTGGAGACCAGAGCATTGAGATCCACCGTAGACCCAACGTCTAACCGGCTTCACCCCATACCCTGATGTCCGGACCCCAATAGTATGAGATGGCACAAAAGCCGCGCGCAAAGGCCAAGGTATATTTCTCGCATTTCGAAAGATTTAGTCAAAGGGACCAATTGAGAAATCAATTTTAACCCTTTCTGGCCAAAAGAGCCTTCGAGGGGCTAATATGTAATAACTTGATATCAAAATATTTTCCTCGAAATCATTAAAGTAGTATGGTTTTCAAATAGCTACTACGTATAATATAAGTAGGGGAAAGAAAATTTAAAAGCATAAAACACAGCCTTCGGATATATATGAAATATTTACATACGTATAAGAAAGCCGAATTCGGAAAAAAAACCCCATCTGGATAATACTGCAAAAAGGACAAAAAGGGAAAGACCAATCTACTGTCCGGCAGAACTACCGCCTGAAACCAAATATGACACAGCCACGTAAGATGACAGTACGACGCACGGCTTATGCTTTAAATCATGTAATCAATTTGTAATTTAAACAAGTCAAATAGCATAAAAGAATTAGAAGAAATAGTTAAACAAAATAATTTCTGAACTAACACAGACTATTGAATTTCTATTCATGTATGTAACACGAATTATGTATGCGATTTCCCAATCAAATTACAATTAAAATCCATTTAATGTTACGGATCTTAATTAATTTAAAGAATATTCAAACTCATATGAAAAGGAATTATACTTTATGTTGCGCTGCAAGTCTAGCTAAGTAACAAATTAAATTTCATTAACCCATTAACATCTAAACCTTTATTCTACTTGCCGTGAACATGTACTCTGTGTGATTGTTAATAAGCTTGATGAATGTTTATTTATTAGGGAAATAGATAAGCAATTTAAGTTAAAACTGGTATCTTTGTGATTATGGTGTAACTTGCTAACACCCGAGGTAACACTATCATCAACAAGCCATTAATTAATAAAGCAGATAATATATGAACTAACAGAGCTTAAGGTTTCACCCTAATTCTACTAATTTATTAAGGACCCACGTCTATTAAGGAAAATATTTCCTATGAAACATTATCTGGTACTAAACAACAAAATAAATGTTGTCAAAGTGATTTACCTAAGCATGATGAAGTTCGGAAATGGACTAAGTTAACTACACACCACCACCGAACTATACATGTATGCCCACTAACTAGGCGATTCACCAAGTTGTATTTGAAAAAGTAGACATGAATTAATTAGACCACAACCTAGATGGAGGAGTAAAGAAAAAAAAATAAAAGTACCTGCTCGACAAGTTATGTTCTGAACTCATAGAAGGAAGAAGACGAAGTGTAAGGAATAAATGAGTTTTCTAGTATTATGTATTTAATATATAGATTATCTCATTGGTTCTAGAGATTAGAAAAATGGTATGAAATTTAATTGCCTGCCACATATCTCATCCAATTTCTGATTTTCTTTTCTACTATTTAATTCAAGTTATTGTCTTAAAGTCTGCTCGCAAGATATATAAGTCACACACGACTTTTACTAACATTAAAGTTAAGTAAAATATAAATTTGAAATCATAGGTGAAACAATTCAATATTTATCTTTTACGAACACATGTAGTTTAAAGAAGAAAATTTTATTTTTATCAGTATTTAGGAATAAAGATATACACGTCATAATTAAAAAAAAAACATGTAAACACTTATACAAGTAGATATAAATTTGCCACGTATCATTTAACTCAAAATTCACGTAATTTAAAGTGTTTAGAAAATTTTAAAATATCAACTAGGCATACTTTAGGCAAATTAATCACAATTAACACACCTACCAATTTAAATTAAACACATTAAGCAAATAATATCACATAAGCACATATTTCCCGATCGAGTTTTCCAACCTTGTCCCGTTATCTTAGGAATTCTTACCGGCTTTATTTGTACGAAAATTTGGGGCATTACACTTTGTAGGTCACCAGTAGAGACGATATCAGCGTCGGTCATCTTCCTTGCCTTTCAGCTCACTGTCATCTTCTTCTATGTTGAGGGTGATGGTGTCGCTAGGGAGAACCTCGTATTTTCCGGATAGTTTACGCTTCGCCTCAACAATTTTTTCTTCTATCGCCATGTTCGCAAAAGTTCGAGCGACACAGAGAAAGCGAGAAAACAAGATCTCAAAAATCTCAAAAATCTCAGAAAAGATGATATATAAATCTCACTAGCGCGAAACTCAAGTACTTCAACGCGACCAGTCTGAGGAGATTCCCACAGACGGCGCCAATGTTAAAGTGTCTTGCTAAGCCTTAAGTTTAGAACAAGATAGAATAATCGAGAATCTTCAAGAGATTAGCCGCGTACGAATACTAGTATGTTTAATCCATTCATATACAGGTCAATGAGCTAAACACATATAAAACCATATTAAGGGTAAATAAAGGAAAATAAGAGATGTGCAGAGCTTGAGCAGCAAAAGGAAATAGCAGAAGGAAAACTCGTGTGAAGAAGATGATAGACTGATCCTGGGCTGCTGCGTGTGCTTTATTGTTCATTTTGTATCTAGGTCAAGCACTTTTAGGGAATTTAGATGGGCCAAAGATTGCTGGACCTTTATGAGTGGGCCGAGTTTATCAATACATCCTTATGGGCCCAAATTAAATGAGATACCAACTTAATATATCTAGACCCATAAATACAAGTATTTATTGGTCATAACACGTATAAAGTATTATGCCGAGAAATCAAGGTATTCTCTAGTCTAGAACAAAGTATAAATTTTAATAAAATAAGTTTTATAATATGTGGCATAAATAGAGAATCGAGTACTGGAAAATGGGTATCAAGTACAGATGTGCAAAATCAGAGTACTGGTTTTCGGAATTAAAGTATAAAATACAATATAACAGGTATTACGATGCATTGTTTATTATTACAAAAGATCCCACGAGTATGTCAAGAAGAGTTCCTTAGAACTTGGGAATTTTTAATCTCACATTTATTTTTCATATATTTTTATTACAGACCATGCGTTGAAATATAGAGAATCGAGTACTGATTAATACGTATAAAGTATTGTGCTGAGAAATCAAGGTATTATCTAGTCTAGAACAAAGTATAAATTCCAATAAAACAAGTTTTCATAATATGTGGCATAAATAGAGAATCGAGTACTGGGAAATAGATATCAAGTACTGAGGTGCAAAATCAAAGTACTCCATTCCGGAATCAAAGTAGAAAGTACAATATCACAGGTATTACGATATATTGTTTATTATTACAAAAGATCCCACGAGGATCTCAAGAAGAGTTCCCTGGAGCTCTGGAATTCCCAATATAAACTCAAATATCAGGTCCTAAACTGAGGAATCGATGTATTCAAATCCAGTAACGAAGTATAAAATACATTATCACTCGAATTTTTATTACAAACTAAAGTACATATCAAGATGAAATCTCACGTACTAAACTGAAAAGCGATGTACTCAACTCAAGTCACAAAGTATCCAAAGCAACTCAAGAAATAACAATTAACATACAAACAAACCAAGAAAAATTATACTAAAATAATTCTCATCTCATAAAAGTACAACAAAATTCGCAGCCTCTCTCAGTCTCAGCCTCCTCATCCAACATTAGTGCCAATTGTTGAATATCCGTAAAAGACACTCTTATGGTGATAAGACTCAATTCAAGCACATTGTGCAGCATGATCATGTTAGCGATATCCTCATCGTTCGACAGTCTGATAGAGTGGCTCGCGACTTGAGGGGTAAGATATTTCTAAGTAATGTCACTTCTGTAAGATTTTGACCATTTTGTATTGAAAAATTGGCATATATCCATTATTGTCGTATCATGTCTAATTGAGCAGATATTCATATGAGAATCGAATTTAAAACTAGGCAGGAGACGGAAGGGCACGAAATCCATAGATTCCTCGTATGGATAAGCCAATATGCATTCTTATTGTTAACTCAAATTGTTGAGAGCCTGACTGTGTAAAAAGGAGAAAAATTAACTCGGCCTAATATACATAATTAATAATACTCAAATATACATACATATGAAAACAATTGGAATCTAAATTATTCAAACACATAAATTTAGAAAAAAGATGCGCCACACACTAAATGAATTAGTGAACTCTAAATATTACAAATATCAGTGGGTACCAAGCAGAATCAAAAACTGAAGATGAAACCCGATGCTGAAGATGAAGTTCAGAAGAAAGTGGATAGAGAAGCTTGAGCTAAAAAAGAACTGTCTAGTTTCCTTCTTTCAGTTCAGGGATTGTCGTGGGGAAGAACAAGAAGAGAAGAAAATAATTTGGGAAATTGATTAAAAGAAAATAGAAAAGAAAATATATTTTTTTAAAATAAAAAATGATTTTTGAAAAGTGGTTGAAAAATAAATATAAAATAAATTATTTGATGACTGAGCAGAAATAATATTATTTTAATCAAAACAGATCCTTATTTCTAAGAGTTTCTCATTCCAGGTCATTTTGAGCAATACTTTTAAAAGTTGGTCCTTGTTTCTATGAAGGATGCTATAATTGGTCCTTATCTCTAGATTTTCGTACTATTATAGCTAGTAACTTTTTCTTTAGGCCAAAATAGCAAGTAATTTTTTCGAAAAATTCTAGTTTTAATCCAATAAGAGATGAGCGAGGTCAAACTTAGTCCCACTATATTCAAAAATCATTTTCTAGTTCCATAAGATTTAAAAAGTGGACAATTTTTATCATTCCGTTAAATTTTGGATGGAAATCACTGTTTCCTCCATTAGGGCACCTGATATGGAGGGAAATGATAGCTTGTGGATTATTTTTTGGCAGGAAATTCATCTAAAACTCTCTATATTTTTCTCTTTTGTTCTTGCACAAACATTACACCGGCCAAAAATAGCACAAACCCTCTATTCTGAAATTATGGACTTTATAGCCAATTATTTTTTGTAAAGAAGTGATTATTTAAAAAATTAACTACTCACACTAATATAATATCTTTATATTTTACAGCAACGACTCTGAAATATTTAAATTATTGATCAAATTTCGAAAAAAATGTTACAACAGTATAATAAATTAAAAATAAAAATAACAGAAAGAAAAGTAAAAATTAATTACCGGGACTGGTAACCCAGTTAGCAAGAGAAAAACTATATATATATATATATATATATATATCCTTTTGTAATTTCTTCTTCCAACTCCTGAAATTCCCACGCATCATCTGCCGAGTATTCTCCCGAAGAGATGCAGAATAGTTCAGCAATTGCAAACCATAAATTATTTCCATTAACAAATTGTTCGACAACTAATAAAAATTTATTAAGAAACACGATTATTATGTAAATGGAGCTTACCAATGGAGTCTCTGCGTAATGCTGTCAAATGTGCACAGCTGCAAGAGAACATTTTCCATAGGCCAAACTTTAGGGGATGTGAGTGTAATTATCCATAATTAATAAGATTAGGAAATAATACAGATATCCTACCTGCTGTTAGCCCCTGGAATCTTTATCAGGAACTAATGTTAGCCCTCTGGAACTATCCAGGAATTCAGAAGGGACCTTTTAGTAATTATCATGCTTATTTCGAAATGCTGGCAAAATATATAATTAGTTGTTTTTTTATATCTTTATTTTTCAGGTTTTTCAAGGCTGCATTAAACTCAATATTAGGTGCTCAATGAGGTTCTCACTAATCAACCTATGAGTGGCCCAAGACTGATTAGAAGACAACTCATTTAATCTGACTTTATGACTGTTGGAGGCTCCTCTCAAATCCACTATTTAAATGGATCATGCTGCATCAGTCTAAACTATTCAAACTTAATACATATTATAGAGCTTTCCACACATAGAGTTTAGATCTTTCTCATGATGTGTTGTTTATCTTTGCTTTGAATCCTGGAAATAGTCCTGATAGGTATCATACTTATATTAGATAGGTACCTGACATATTCTAGTTATTGTATTTGTAATAGTCCTAGTGACTCAATAATATTTCTCTTTAAAATCCTAAGTTTATACACTTAGGTAGTGGATTAATCTACTCAATTGTGTTTATACAATTGTAGTAGGTCAAACCACTATACATCGCTGCACAAATTCTGTCTATCTATTATTTTGGTATCAACCACTCCATACAATTCAACCCCTCTAAAGTTTTCACCTGCAGAGCCTTCCCAAAATCAGCACAAAGGGATCTTATATAAGTTCCCTTTGAGCAAGTCAATCGGAAAATCACATTTTGCCTGGCAAAACAAGAAAATTATACATCATAAAACAATCAACATTATCATAACTATCTCAATTCTTCAGCCAATTTACCTGTCTTCTAAGCTTCGTTCAACTTCAAAATGGAAGATAGAAATCCATCTAGGTGCAAGTTCAATGCTTTTTCCTTTTCTAGCTTTCTCGTACATCCTCTCTCCTCCAACCTTAATCATCACAAGAAATGAGCATCAAAATTGAAATATGACAATAATTAATATAATATGATCTCTTTTTAACAAATCTTACTTTAATAGCAGAGAACATTGGAGGAACTTGCCATATCTCCCCACAAAAAGATCCTTCAGGTTTCTTTATATCCTCATCCTTAATGTGTTCCCAAGACTCCCGTTGGATCACTTGAAAAAGAAACCATTTTCAGCTCAATTTTGTAAAAGAATAATATTGACAAACTCAACTGTTCCATTTTAAATGATATTTAAAAAATAAAGTAAATGGTGTTCAATTAAGCATACAGGTGAATCAGCATCGCAGGTCGAGGTATCTTCTCCTAAACGGAATATAAAGGGTTTAGATGTTTAGATGGGGTTTAGATGAATTTTCCGCCAAAAAATAAGCCACAAACTATTATTTCTCTCCATATCAATTATCAGGTGCCCTAACGGAGGAAATAGTAATTTTGGTTCAAAATTAACGGAAGGACCAAAAGTGTCCATTTTTTAAATCTTATGGGACTATAAAAAAATTTTGAACACAGTGAGACTAACTTTAACCTCGCTCATATATTATGGCCTATGAGACTAAAAGTGAAATTTTTCCTAATTTTTCACTTAATCACTTGTATGTAATTGATGATCTTAATAGAAGATAATTAACACTGATTCCTTCAAATATAACTCCAAAAAATTCACCAAGAATCATGATAATAGTTTTTGGAATTTACACAAAAACAAGAATTTCTAGTGTGTACTTAATGTGGATCCAAATCTTGCATCATTATAAGTAAAAACAAAACCTAAATTATTCAGAAATCTTAAAATTATCTACTACACACATATGCGGATAGCTTCTTTAATGAATTCTATTTTGATATGCAAAGTAAGAGAATTAAGAATTTTGAATAGATATGTTACACTAATTCAAATTAAAATATTATCTATAATATTGTTTTATCTACATGTAAGAGTCCTACAATATCTTTATAAATGATCTGATTTTAACTATATTGAAACAAAGTAAAAAGAAGTTAATTATAAAAATTTAAATCATCAATAAAAAAATATAAAATAAACATGAGAATATCGTTCAAATTAAAATAAGTAATGTTATTATTTTTGAAGCAAATTGGGATTTTTTATTTTTATTTTGCCAAAGTGAAAAATTAATTAAATGACCTATAAAAAATCCATACATAATAATAATACATGAAAAAGTTCTTCATCAACTACACCTCCTTAGCAAAGTCAAAAAACTAAGATAAAACAAGAAAATTCTTCTACGCACCAGGCATCGGAGTCCACATATGCACTCAACGGTTATAATTTGCTCCATCTTTAACTTTTCATACTTTCATTAAAAATAAAAGTGGAATAAATCATGACCATTTGATACATATGGGACGGACGCCTGACACCCGATGCATAGAAGAAACCACCATCTATTCTTTGAAACCCTACTCCAACAATACGTGTATATATAGTATGCTATATGACAATTTTCTTGTAATCGAAACACTTGAACAGATATAAAACATGTGATTATTGAGCTTCCAAATATCCTTTGTCTTCCAAGTATGATACCACCTGCCCAGCCATCTCATTGGGTGAAGGGCAGATTCCATCTTTTTGTGTTATCTCAATCTAAAACAAGAGTGACGATCGGCATTTTCAGTATCAGAGATGAGATAAAATGCATAAGTTAGACATAAAAACATAACAATCATACCTCACAATTCGAAGGAGGTTCATAAGGATCATCTATTCCTGTAAAACCTGCGAAAAATGAAATGCTAGTGTTTAAATAACCGACCAAGTTTCAACATTTCATGAGGAGATTATCCGGTTTCGTTTAGAATGGTTGTATTTTTGTTCTTGAAAAATATTACTCATATTTTGTTTCCTGTGAAAAATAAAAACAAATATGTATAAATGACGTAAAAAAAAGCTACACTGTTATATTTGAAATAAGAATACTTATATGTAATAGCAGTAATTCGTGGGTCAATTTTTGGATTGAAAATAAGATTTATTAAGGCCAGTCCCAGTATAAAAATAGAAAAAATATGTGTTTTATGTTGAAAATGAGAAAAGCAAACATAATTTCCAGTTGAAAAGTGCTTGAGTTTCACATATTTAACTTGAACAAACAAGCCAGAACAAAATCAGGGATCAACAAGATATTAGTTATTACACACCTTTGATCTTCCCGGCCCGAGCAAGCTTGTAAAGTCCTTTGGGATCCCTTCCTTCACACAACTCTAGAGGCATGTTTAGGAAAACCTGCAAATTTGGACTAGATACATCGTTAACATCTCCACATAGAACCTTAAGATTTGAAAAGAATCAAAACCAGAAATCTTGCCTCAATAAAACTTTCAGGTAACAATGCACGGCAAGCGTCACGATCTTTACAGTAAGGAGATATCAAGCTAGCAATGCAAATTAAGCCAGCATCAGCAAAGAGCTTCGCAACTTCCCCTAAATTAATAAGAAAGAAAACAAATGATAGCTTCCTTTTATTCATTTTATATACTCAAATTCAAATCAAATATAGAAAAGATTGATTTATAGTTGGGATAATTACCATAACCCATGGGGTTTGGTTCAAATACAGAACACCCCCTGAGGTTTCGGAAATTACCAACTCCCCCCTGAGATTTTGAGATAGTGAGCCTCAGGGAGAAGTTGGTAATTTCAGCAACCTCAGGGGGTTTTCTGTATTGAGCCAAACCCCAGGGGGTAGTTGGTAATTATTCCAATATAATTTTACATCGTTTTCTACCTCCCCAGAAAACCCAATTTCTCTCTAAAAATTGTGTGTGGTTGTGTCACATTCTAACGAATCTTCGAGTAATATGAAAGAAAATCTTTGTTTATTAATTAAGAGACAAGAAGAAAACATAATAAATCTGATTATCAGACATACTTTTTCATGATCAAACAACTTGTACTTACCAACCCTGCGAATATTTTCAGTTCGATCTTCGGGTGCGAAACCGAGATTCTTGTTTAGACCATGTCTAAGGTTATCTCCATCAAGAACATATGAAAGTTTTCCCCTTGAGTGCAATTGTCTACCCAATGAGCACGCTAATGTGCTTTTCCCTGACAATATGGATTAAAAGCACTCAGAAAAGTACAAAACGATCCAAATTGTGTTAAAACACTTATTCAATGCATGAATCCGAAACAAATAGAATCATGTAATTTAAATATTTTACCTGATCCACTTAGACCAGTGATCCATACAATACATCCCTGTTGATTGAGCAGCTTTTGCCTATCAACCTTCCCGACTAGACATTCGTGCCAGAATATGTTTGTTGAATTTCCCACAGTAGACATTAGGACAAACAATCTTCCAATATCCTGTTAAAACATACCCATTCAGATTATTACATTCAAGAACTCAACTTTAAGCCCCCATCTGGATCCTAAAGTATAAAACTCAACTGTTTGATGTTCAAATTTTATGCGTAATCGAGCAATATACTTCACCAAGCTTTCACATATATTTTTCATCGTATGTAATAGCATTAATTTCCAAGAAAAAATACAAGAAAGAAAACAAAAATCTAGTATTAATACTCAATTTTGTAATAAAATAAGAAAACCCATTTTACAGAAATTGAGTATTAATACTAGATTTTTGTTTTCTTTCTTGTATTTTTTCTTGGAAATTAATGCTATTACATACGATGAAAAATATATGTGAAAGCTTGGTGAAGTATATTGCTCGATTATTGCTCAATAGTATTAATACTTAATCGATGAGAAATTTATTGTTTTCTCTTTCTTATTTCCTGCAGGAGCAACCACAACAGCCATGATGGAAAACAAGGCTAGCTAGGAAATTACACACAAAAATGTGTTTGTTTGTGTAAACGCTGAAAGAATTCATTCTGAAGCAATTAAACAGGACGTCATTCCACAAAACGGTAAACATTGTCCTGAAACATAGTATCTTTGAATCATCGAACATCAAGAACAATAACCCACATTTCCACTTTCTTTAAACATGATACCGGAAACAAAGAAAACCCAGATAAAATTTGAGGGAATCAAAATGGGTACATAAGTTACGATCAATATCAACATATTAGAAAGTAAATATGAAGGAAAACGTTCATGAATAAGGAAAAATAAAAAGGAAATGGCGGAAGAAAAATTACCTGCAAAGCGAAAGAAATGAGAGAGAGAAACTGAGAGTGGAAAGAGAATCAAAGAGGAGGTTGAATTTAAGAGATTGGTGGGCTATTGGGGTTTCTTGAATGTGGACGTATTTCACGAAGAAGGGCTGAATTGAATTGGAGTGATGAAACCATGAAAAAATAAGGAAAGAAATGAAGAATGGTGTGCACGCCACACCAGAATAGTGGAATTCTATACTGCTTGTTTCCTCGCTTTTCGGAAAGGTTTATTTATTTATTAATATTTATTTTGGTAATTTATGATTTTTTTAAGGGTAAGTTAGACTTTAGATAACCATCTTCGATAGCTACCTATTTTTTTCAATGGTCATTTTAGGTGTCCAATTTAAATTTAAATTTTAACTTTGTTATCCATTTCTGTGAAACTACAGATTTGTCCATAAGTTTCATACCCTCCAAACCTAATTCATCTACTCACTCTCTCTCTCTCCTTTCCCCCCGTTTTCACAACCTACAGGCTGCGGCGACAGAGAACAACGATAAAATGGTCACTTCCAGGCTAATTGCTTGTGTTAGGTTCAATGGAAAATTGAATATAATATCATTTACAGAGGGAATGACATTAAATGGAATATTGGATCTTGTCATTGAAAAATGACCTGAATTCACGATAGCTACTCACCAACTTCAGTACACAACCAACAATGTGGAAGGAATGTGGGTTACTCTATTTAACGATCAAGATCTCAAGAACATGATCGATGTCGTTAGGTTGTGTAATGTTACTATCATGGATATGAGACTACTATTGACTGATGTGCATTTTTATCAGTGCAGGTATTTCATCAGCCCTCACTTTGTTATCTTACATCGATTTTGTTCAATTCCGAACTAAAACCATAGACTGCATACTTTAATATATTGATTTCTCGAAACTGAAATGTTGAAAATGGAATATATTCTCCATTCAAACCAGAATTAAAATGTGTACCTATCTTCTTAGTCTGCATAATTGAAACCTTGAACTGCAAGTTGACTCGCGCTTAGAGCAGAATTGTTGCGAGTTGCCTATCAATGCTCTAAGAACTTAAAATGTATATCTACCTTTTGAGTCTACATAATTGAACCCTTAAAATGCAAGTTGACATGTGTTCAGAGCAGAATTGTTGCCCGCTGCATATCAATGCTCTAAAAACCTAATATGTGTAGCTAACTTTTGATTCTGCATAATTTAAACCTTAAAATGCAAGTTGAGACGTGTTCAGAGCAGAATTGTTGCTCGCAGCCTATCTATCAACGCTCTGAAAACCTAATATGTGTAACTAACTTTTGATTCTAAATAATTGAATCCCTTAAAATGCAAGTTGACACATTTTCATAGCAGAACTGTTGCGCGTTGCCTATCAATTCTCTAAAAACCTAAAATGCCTAACTAAATGTTGAGTCTTTATAATTGAACCTCCTTCCTACCATAATTGTTGTCCTATTTTTTTTTTTATCTATGAAGGTTTGAAGCGGACGAGGGAGTGGCATCCTCGAGTCAATCCCGAGCCCTTGAAACCAGCGGTGTCGAAGTCTGGAGTCAATGCATCCATGGGGTAAAATAAGAATTCGTGGATGCAAATGACTGCAAGCGTCATCTAAAATACTACCATATCGCAATCAATCGCGATTTTCCATTCAAAAAAAATAATACTCGAAAGATACATGTTGTTTGTAAGACTCGAGGGTGTGGCTGGAAGTTTTACGCCTCATTCAATAAAAGGGATTCGGTTTTGCCACCAGGAGCATGCCTCAGTTACATCACTCTCGCAGCGAAGATAGTTTGAGGTCAAAGGGACATCCCAAAGCCGATGCAAATTTCGTTGTAGATTTAGGGTAGAAAAAGTAAAATCCCAACCAAAAACAAAACCATGCGACATTGAGAAAGATTTTGAGCTAGAATACGGTTGTAAAATTTCACACCACTCGGCTTGGCTTGGGAAGGAAATAACCGTCCGCGATATCCATAGGTCTGGTGTTGATTCATACGACCGAATCAGATGGTACTGTAATGCGTTGATTCGAACCAATCCAAGGAGCATTGCAGAATACGAGGTTGACCATGCAACTAAAAGATTCAAGAAGTTGTTTATCGCCTTTAATGCATGTATCACCGATTTTCTCAATAAATGATTTTTTTGGATGCCACGTTTATCAAAAACGAGTTCAAAGGTGCATTGTTCGCTGCCACATCTAAGGACGCAAATAGCCAGATGTACACGGTAGCATATGCAGTGGTCGGTGCTAAGAATATTGAAAATTAGGAATGGTTTTGTCACAAGCTCAGAGCTGCACTTATAGGATCTTGTGAGCAACAATAAACTCAGTACACATTTTTTTCTGTTCGGCACGCGAGACTACTCCATGCCGTAATACCTACTGTCTCCGACATTTACTGGACAACTTCAAGACACAGGTAATCAGGAATAATTATTACATTCTGCATAATCAATACAAAATATCGCTTAATAGTTTCACGATTATGCATAATGATCCAGTATTTTTCCATTTGATTCCACATGTTTCCAAAACCATTCCACATATCTGCACTAACATTCCACATAATACTTGCTAAATTATTACCTTTCTCTTATAAATGTAGGTTCTCTCGAAACACAATCCCAAAAAATGCAAACAATATTGGATTGGTATTCTGAAAAAGGCTGCATATGTTGTTCATTTCAGCGAGTTCAATCAGTGTATTGAGACTCTCCAAACGGAATTGTTGTTATACGTTGACTTCCTGAACAATGCTGACCCGGCATGCTAGGCTAATGTAATGTTCCCCGGTAACCGGTATGGGGAAATGAACAATAATATTGCCGAGTCATGGAACAATTGGGTGAAATTAATGAGATCGTTTCATGAAGTTGGCATGGCCGATAAGATTCGATCACTGCTCATGAAACATTTTAATGACAGGCGGGAAGAGAGTGAAAGGGTAACGACAATATTGTGTCCAACCGTTGAGGAAAAGCTGGCTGCAAACGTCAAAGCCGGTCGGAAAATGCATGTGCATATATCCAACGGACAAGTATTTGAAGTCTATCAGGGTAAAATTAATGTCCAGGTTAATATGAGAGAACGTGCATGTTCTTGTCAGTATTGGCAAATGTACAGAATCCTATGCGCGCATGCTTGTGCATGCATTTTAACCCAAAATCTCTCGGTTTATGACTTTTGTGGTCCATATTACTGTACTTCAAGCCTTAGAGAGGCATATATGTACCTAATAAACCCGATACCCAATACCAACATGAATGACGCACCTGCACACGCTATTAATCAGGATCCCCAAGTGTTACCCCAGGTTGTTTTAGCAACCTGGTTGCATACGGGTTAATAGATTTCCTTCCCAAGTTATCAAAAGACCTCTTGCGTGTGGTAGATGTAAAAAACGCGGTCACAATAAACGTTCCTGTTCTGAACTAATATAGTAATAATAGTAGGGCAAGTTTTGAAGCTAAGTGTGCGTCATTTGGTTTTTGTAGTTTATTGTGTGTTCTGACTGGGAAATGTAATGGTTATTGAATGGCAGGAAGCACATAAAATGCAGGAACCAAAATACCCTTTGGGTTGATTTAGCTGATAGAAATTACGCAAAGTTCAGTAATAGACACACATATAATAAAAAAGTTCAATAAGTTATAAAATCAGTGTAGCATTTTGTATTTCCGATAGGCCAAAATACCCTTCGAGTTGATTTAGCTGATAGAAATTATGCAGACTTCAGTAATAGACACACATATAATAAAAAAGTTCGATAAGTTGTAAAATCAGTGAAGCATTTTGTATTTCTGATAGGCCAAAATACCTTTAGAGTTGATTTAGCTTATAGGAATTATGCAGACTTCAGTACTAGACACACATATCATAAATAAGTGCGATAAGTTGTAAAATCAGTGCAGTATTTTATATTTTCGATAGACCAAAATACCCTTTGACAGCTTCGTAATATCAATGCTTCAGTTTTCCTAGTTTTCCACTACACGAGAACCAAAAATAGCATTGTATCTGTAATAAAAGGGAAAGTATATCAAATAGCATTATACCCTGGACAAAAATTGTTAGAATTTAGAGAAACCCTGTACCACATAATTAACGAATCATCATAAGTCTGCATGACCAACCCTGGACAAAAATTGATAGGCCAAATATACCCTCCAACGGGGAATTGACCAAGTAAGTACACGGCTATCCCATTCAGGGGAGTTGCGCAGAATGCTCTCGGCATAGTAGCACAGAAGAGCACCACAGTCGTTACTCATGTCGTCTTGTTTCTAACATTGTACTCGCTCATGTGTTGCCTTCGTGAGATCAGTCATTGGAAAGTCCTTATTCCTAATCCAGTACATACGCAAGAAATTTGTTAAAATTTTAGCATCACTTGACCCATAATCACTTTTCAAAGAGTTGTATTCTTTGAAATTACGTAGACTTAAGTACTAGACACACATATCGTAGAAAAGTTCGATAAGTTGTAAAATCAGTGCAACATTGTTTATTTCCGATAGGCCAAAATACCGTTCGAGTTGATTTAGCTAATAGAAATTACGCAGACTTCAGTACTAGACACACATATCGTAAAAATGTTCGATAAGTTATAAAATCAGTGCAGTATTTTTTATTTTCGATAGGCCAAAATACCCTTCGAGTGGATTTAGCTAATAGAAATTATGCAAACTTAATTATTAGACACGCATATTATAAATAAGTTCGATAAGTTGTAAAATCAGTGCAGCATTGTTTATTTTTGATAGGCCAAAATACACTTCGAGTGGATTTAGCTAATAGAAATTACGCAGACTTCAGTACAAGACACATATATCATTAACAAGTTCGATAAGTTGTAAAATCAGTGCTGCATCGCTTATTTTCGATAGGCCAAAATACCCTTCGAGTTGATTTAGCTAATAGAAATTACGCAGACTTAGTACTAAGAGTTCGATAAGTTGTAAAATCAGTTCTTCATTTTCCCTAGTTTTCAACAACATGAGAACCCAACAAACCAATAATAATACTAAGAGGGCAAGTACGCCCTGGACAAAAATTGATAATATCAATAAAAGGGCAAATATATCAAATAGCATTATACCCTGGACAAAAATTGTTAGAATTCAAAGAAACATGTACCACATATTTAACAAATCATCAGAAGTCTGCGTGACCAGCCCTAGACAAAAATTGGTAGGCCAAATATACCCTCCAATAGGGAATTGACCAAGCAAGTACACGGCTATCCCACTCAGGGGAGTTGCGCAGAATGCTCTCAGCATAGTAGCACAGAAGAGCACCACAGTCGTTACTCCCGTCGTCTTGTTTCCGACATTGTACTCACTCATGTTTTGCCTTCGTGAGATCAGTTGTTGGAAAGTCCTTATTCCTAATCCATTACATACGCAGGAAATTCGTTAAAATTTTAGCATCACCTGACCCATAATCACTTTTCAAAGAGTTGTATTCTTTGAAAATGCATTTTTTCTTATCAAATACCACCACATGCCAATGCTCTCCACTGTGAATTGGAAATATAAAAAACCTCTTCCATCGGTCACTGATCTGGGTCAATTCATTCAACGGAATAATGAAACATGACTCGTCCGCGTCTGCGACAACAACCTGAATAAATTTATCGAGCTGGTATTGATAAATGCATCCTTTTAACCTACCCCGGCGTTAAGCATACTCTTGCTTGAGTTTGTTGATAATTGTGAGAGCTAGGAAGAGAGATGCAATTTGCGACAACTCTGTGTTCTCTTTTTTTTTTAATATCCCGAAGTAATACTAAATGACATTTTCATCCATCATTTGACCATTTAAGAGGTCATGGATATGTTCCGGAGCAATATTGGCGCCATCCATTTCTTTACTCTCGTAAACAGTGCTGTTGCATAAAATAGATAGCTATTCAAAATTTACACTGACAAAAATATAAATTTTAAATATAATTACACAGTTTCAATTTCAAAGTATGCATTTCATAGTTTGAATGCTTTTTCAGGACAAACCTTTTAGCCGACATTTTTTGAGACATAAATTTATCCACCATGGTGCGATGCTCAGGATCTGACTCATCACGACCCGGATATGAAACTGATGCGGAAACAACCGCCCTGGACTCCTCCTCATCCTCCCCTTGCTCAGGTACGACATCATTTGTTGTCGGGACTCCCTTCGCCTCTGACGCCGTCCCATCCCCAAGTCGTTGTCCAACCGTTGGCATCTCATTGGCCCCTTGATCACCTTGCCCAGTTACGACGTCAGTCTCCATAATTAGAATCTTCCCCTCCACCAATATCTCCCTATCCTCCTCCAACGCAATCTCAAGGGGTATGCTACCAGCATTTGTTGTCGGGAGCCCCTCCTCCTCCCACGCCTTCAAATCCTCAAGTTTAGAGCTTTGCCCAACTATGTCGGATAGCGCACAATTATTCCACAACTCCTCCATCAATGGATCCTCCACTTCCTCATCACCCATCTTAGAATAGTATCGAGCTATATCCATAGTCATATTTTCAGGTTCCATCAGTGTGCTCCTTGCCACGTTATCCACTACAACGACATTGTCGTTCCTCTGTGTCTTTCTTACTTCCATCCTCCCAGAGGAATCAGAAACAGAGTCATCATCGCCATCTTCATCCATGTCCTCCTCCTCTTTGTCATCATCCTCCTCCTCCACATCCTTCTCTACATCCTTACCATCTCCCAGTACCAATGGAATCTGATTCTCATCACTAACCATCAATCCTACTGAAATATCCAACAACTCTCCCCTAGATATCGTTGTGACTCCTTCTTTTCATTATAATAGTCAGCAGAGACTAGAACATTCAACAGTCTTTCTTCCTTTACATCTGCCGCTACAATCGGATATATCTGTCAAAAATAAAGAAATTAACTTTCAATAACGCGAATTGAACTTTTAATGATGCATTTTTACCCCTCATCTGAGGATCAGATCATACTTTATGCTAATTTTCATCAAGTTTAACATTTTCATTTTATAGTTACGTGAATTGAACTTTTAGTGATGCATGTTTACCCATCATCTGAGGAACAGATCATACTTAATTTAGGCATATTTTTATCGAGTTTAACATTCTCATTTTATAGTTACACGAGTTGAACCTTTAGTGATGCATTTTTACCCTTTATTTGAGGGACAGAGTATCCTCTAGGCATACTTATTGTTTAACATATTCATTTTATAGTTACGCGAATTGAGATTTTAGTGATGCATTTTTACTCCTTATTTCAGGAATAGAGAATTCTTTTGGATTTGTTACATAGAGTTACAATTTAGTTCTTCAAGTAAAGAAATTACTTCCACATGATTATATATGAGTTCTGTACTACCTCATACTTGGCGATAGAGTCTAAAGCCTTGTGGGCCTTCTCCTTGACAATAGGAAGTTTAGATCCCGTCCAATAGAACATGCACGGGAATGAATGATTTGAGGTTGATACCCCATACTTCGGGACATGTTCATAAAACCAAACCTGTTATTCAGAAAAGGCAATCAAATTAAACACAAATTCATTAAAAACCAAGCATCATGAACAGTCTCAAAATATCATTGCTTACCAACAGTCCCATAGTGCAACCATCAAGAAATTCCATGCCCTTCTTGTGTTTATTGATCCCTTCGATCAAGAACCTATAAGCGGCAACACCCCATGCCAATTCCCCAATTGTTTCCAACCTATCAACATACCTTAACAATCCTCTTGCCAGGTTTCTGGTGCTGGCAGGGAACAATAAATAGTTAAAAACTAACAAAATAAACGTTCTAACAAAGTCCTCTACACCTTCATCATCAGTCCTTCCAACCAATCTCGGTGGGAGCAGTCGCGGAGAGGAGGCGCACGCTCCCAACCGGATCAGAGCACAAGGAGTGAAGCTCCTCCCCGAATCGTCGTGCTATCTCCGCCATCACCGCTGTAGCGCCCCTTTCCGTAGAAGGAGAAATGACACCACATCCGCACCAAGACAAACGCCTAAACAAGGTAAATGTACCCCATTCAAAAATTCATCCTGACGAAAAGGCAAGCACTCGATCAACACTCCGGCAACAACACGACGCCCCAACAACAACAGCAACAACCAGAGAAATGCGGAAGCAAATTCATAAACAACAATTCAATACATAGATGCCATCCATGGCAACATAATTCATAAAAACAGTTCACAAATAACCATAACACATAGTGCCAGCATGGCTCAACTACATATCCTGAACAATCCTAGATATCGTCAACTATCCCACATCAGGGGCACATTGGTACATAAAGTAATCATAATGTTAAATACAGTAATTCGAATCAATTTAGAAAGTAAAGACTCGACTGTTGTTGGGACACTGACAAGACAATAATATGTAAGCCAACCTAGACCTGCTGCTGCCGACTGACAAGATAGGCGACACCGCCACCTGTCTACCTGAAGCAAGAACCAAAGTAGAAAGGGTGAGTATAAAGGATACTCAGTAAGGGGGGTTTATACAATATAGGTATTGATCACAGTTCGTCGTTTATCTTTTAAAATCAAAAGGGGTGAATGTTGCTCGTTTTGATAAAGATACAAACAATAATATAAGTTGTAAAACTATAACACAAAGCAACATTCGAGTTCGGCTTTATTTGAAAACACAAAAGGTTGACGAACAGGATCCTTTGAAAACGTTTGCACATAAGGTCAAGCCGATCATTTTGAAATTATATTAGTTAAGTCACGAGGCAGTTACAAGTTCGAAAGACATGGCATAAATAAGTTGGAAATGATAAGTAAAAACGGCTCGTAATTCAACTAAATAGTTTGAACAATAAAGAAGGCATAAGTTGGCAAGTTCGAGCCACGCTTCCGGGTTTTATATATATATAGGGAAATACATATGCTAAATGAAGAAAATCGGAATGTGCTTCGACTTGTAACGAAAGCCGTAAATCATTTAGACAAACAAGTGATGTAATAAGTCATGCAATAATGTGTCCCGGCGAGAACGGGCCCTCTCCTTATAACTCTCAATCATGAAAAACATGCAAGCATGTAGTCAAGTACTCCACCACCAAAAGTCACGATCCAATCACAATTTAAGGAAACGAGTGGTGCCCCACAACGCTACCGTACACAATTTAAGGAAACGCTCAAGGCGCTACCGTCGCATTAACTTAGATTAGCCAACCCTCCCGACCAGCCTAAGTTAACACCTAGAGTACACATAGGGATTTGCCCTAGACGCTCGTCTCCGGGCTCACCTCCTATATAACTCCTGGGCCCCAAAGTCATGATCCAGTCCATGGCTCGCTTTTGAAATCAATATCAATTTAGGTGGCCAAAAGGGCCATTCGAAAGTAGGGAATCAGGGTGTGGGAGGCCAAAGGGGCCATTCAAGACAATGTTATGTTTGTGAGGTCGAGAGACCAAAGTTCGCATTTAAAAACAAATGGTTTACCTTGCCTCTAGTTGAAAATGTTTGTAAAATATTATACATATAGGTTTTGTTATTAAAAGGGTTGACTAAGCACATAAGGAAATAATAAAGGCAGGAACAACAAGCAAGAAGAAAGGCGGGATAATAATTTATTTCGCAAACCTATGTATATCTATGATCTTGCCCCAGTTGAAAGCGTTTTAAATCCTTACCTGTAGCTCGACAAACGAGAAAAGCAAGCAAGCAAGCAACATATATGATTCTCCCTCAGAGATCCCACCTGAAAACACGGGGTCTAGAGGATGAATGACTGACACAAACGAGAAAATAGACACTGACACTCGGCTATGAAAATGCAACATGCTTAGAGACGAAAATACAATATTTAAGCATAAAAGGACAAGTAGGGGCAAATTGGTCATTTAGCATGTAAAATGTGGAATAAACGAATAACAAATAACATTTGATTAAATATAAACATTTAAGAATAAACTACTCAGATGGTATGATTGAAATTCCACAATAAACATGCATAACCCGTTCAAGTCAATCAATTGAATTACAACTTATCAACTAAACAACTTTTTCCAAAAGCTCAAAAGCTACAATCTAACGTTCACTCATAATCCAAGTTTAATCGAACCCAAATCTCATCAATTCAACTATACAATCATACATCCACAATATTCATCAATTGACAATCATGCTACAAGTTAAGGTACACGCAAATTCAGCTTAATTGATTCGAAAAGCTAAAAGCTAGTGCGAAAGTTGACATATATACATAATCATACAAAAACGGCCATAAAAGACAAACGGTAAATCGGATTGAGGTAATACCAGTGTCGCGTTGCGTCGAGACGATGAATCTGTCCGAAGATACCGTTGCCGGATTCCCGCCGGAACAGTGTCAAAACCGCCAGTCACCGTCTGCCACCACCGGACCGCCGCCGCACCGCCGCCAACGTAGTCGGACCCTTATCAAACGTTCCTCTCATCGAGCCCGTCAGTTCCCCCAAGCCCGTTTCTCGATCCGGTCACTCACCGGAGTTTAATTTCAGTTTGAAGCTCCAATGAACCCTAAATCTAAGAATCAAAATTACTCAAAATCGGGCTATCGAATTCGGGAACAGAGTTCGTAGAAAGCTTACCCACGTCGAGAAGGTTGGAAAGCACCTAAAGATCGATGAAAATGGTGGCCGGAGCATGTCGGACCACCATTCCCGCCGCGGCTCCGCCGCACGTTGTCTGAAAATTGCCGGAGCGCTGTCGTCTGATGGAGTCACGCCACCAGACCACGACCAATCTTCTCGTCTCGTCACGCCGGTCAAAACCTTGGTGGTCCGCGCCAACATCGCGCCTGAAAAATGGCCGTATCTCTGCCGTCGGTGGTCGGATTGACTCAAGACCACCGCCAATGGATTCCTCTCGTCGAAATGGTTCAGACCCGACTGATGTCAAGTCTCACCGTCGCTGGAAAAGTTAGATCGGAGAAATGCGCCGCCGTTCAGTTCTCTCGCTGTTACGCCGCCGTCGCTGCTCCGATGGCCGGGAAAATAGTACGGTTGGATTCGTCTCGTCGATACGGTTGTCTGAACATATGATTCGTCGAATTCTGAAAATGTTGCAAAAATCATATTTGGGAGAGAATGGCTCGTCGTTCGATGATTGTCGGTGTGAGTGTGGTTTCTAAATATGGAAGCTTACTATATATATTTTTCAAAAAACGAGACAAAAACGCGAAGTCTCGGAATTAGGCGTACTTAGTGTCAAAATGACCGTAATGAAAAGTTTAACAAGGTTCGAGGTTCGTTTCATGAAAATTCGGGCATTTACAAAAAGCCAATATCGTGTGGGGTCAAAGTGTAAATAATTTTGGGCCAAAAATGTAATATTTTGGAAATATAATTTACGAATACTATTTGGAACCTCGATGAAATACATCTTTAAAACATTGGATTCCGATCCAACGTGCGCTGTTAAATTACTAGATTCGATTAAACGAGCTAAAAATATAAATTTACCAAATTGACCCTAGTTAGTGACAAAACGACGCAAATATAATTCTTATTAATGCTGTGAGTTTTAAAAGTCAAATTAATGGTTTATGAAAAATTCTTTAAATGTGTAATTATGAAGTACGTCGGGACCGTAAACGATCTGAATCTCGATAAACTTGCCAATTCTGAGCTTGGGAATTATGGGTCGTCACAACCCCCGTCGTGCGCCGCCGCACCAAGCTCTCCAGAATTTACAAATGTCCATCCGGTCGTTCAGGCAACGTTGTGACCTCCTCTTGAAGGGAAAAGACGCGGTCGTTCCCCACCACTGCAAGGGCTGCCGCTGCGAGCAGCAGCCCCTTCGCCGCCCGTCGTGATTTTCGAATGAAAAAGAGAAGGCGACGAGTTTTCCATCGTCGCCCTATGGTGGCGCGTTTTACCGGCACCATCCGCCTCCCCATCCACCGGTGACCAAAAGCCCTCACTAGTTGAGGGCAGCCGCTGACCAAGGACCAAGGTCAGCAGCGCTAGGGTTTCTGTGTAAACCCTAGCCACCTGATGGAGAAGAAGACTTCGACCCGTTTTCTGAAACGGGTCGGCCCACGGGTCAACCTGGCCCGTGAAAATTTAAAAAAAAAACTTTTTATTTTATTTAATAATTTAAAATGAGTTTTAAATTATTTTAAAATATCTGAAAATTATTTAAAATAGAGATTTTAGTAATAATTTCTAATTTTAAAAATTATTTAAATGTTAAATTGGATATTTCAAAAAATTACAAGTTTATCGCCATAAACAATTATCTTGATATATTTATTTAATTGTTTGCTCTATTGAATATTAATTGAATTATTAATTTGAAAATTTTAATTTTCGAATTAAATATCAAATTAATTTTCATATTGTTTTAAAAATATTTGGTTTAATGTTTAATATTAAATCAAGTAAAATACTTTCACTAATCAAATTGAAAATTTGATAAAAGTGTTAAATTATCTTAAGAATTTAATTCTTAAGTTATTTTCAAAACCTAACTTTTCAATGTGTTGAATTGTGTGATGTATATAAACTGTTTATGTGCGCAGGATGATCATAGTTGGAGCCTTATGTGTCATGCATGTTTTATTATATGTGCAATTTATAAATTGTTGGTTTTATAGTTTGTAAGTGAGTGCCTGCGAGCCTCGTTAAATCTTGTAAGTAATTTATTTTCTAAAATTTCCCCCCAAATGTAAATCCCCTAGAATAGTAAGTGTTCCATGGAGAGGTTCAAGAAGGCAGGCTCATGAAGACCCTAATTTTAAAAAAAGGGAAATCAATTGTAATAGATAGGATCTATTATGTACTCACTTATTTGCTCTTTACATTCCTGCATTTATTTATTGCTTATAATAAAATTGTATTTTATGGTTAGCTCCCATAAAATACAATATAGGCGCTATGATCATCCATTTAAATTGTGAATGCTAGAATGAATGGTTTTATTAAATTGTTTGATTTAACCCTATCATAAGACATATATAAGTCACTGCATGTATATGTATTAAATAAGCGATCTTGTGTGTTGCTTGTGTCAGCTGGTGATTTTCGAAATCACCAGTCCAACAGTCCCTGTTGTTTTTCTAAACCAAACTTTATACATATATTTTGAAATATGTATATATTGAATCTCAACGGAAAATACTATCAAAGTGAAGTCATTTGCCAAACAAAGTGTTTGGGTTTTCCAAGGCATTCCATCAAAAGGGGAATTTAATCCTAAGTTAATGGATATGGATGTCACTCGAGTCGAGGGTCCTTATTATGTAATAATAAATCTAATTGATTTGATGGGTTGGATTCAATACCTAAGTAGTATGGATGTCTCACGAGTCGTGGGTCCATATGAAAATAGGTAATGCCAAAATTCATTTTATATGTCGGGAA
The DNA here is from genome assembly GCA_958496215.1 of Verbena officinalis. Lineage (NCBI taxonomy): Eukaryota > Viridiplantae > Streptophyta > Magnoliopsida > Lamiales > Verbenaceae > Verbena > Verbena officinalis. The sequence continues at coordinate 24,172,972 of OY292390.1, read as the reverse complement.
TTGTATTGTACAAACAAATACTAGGTACCTAAAGTCATAATTTGGATGTCTCACGAGTCGTGGGTCCAAGTTATGATTTTAGGATCTTGACATCCACTACTAGAAATTGATTAGAAATCGATTTCATGTATTCAATGGCTTTGGGAACCATGAATTTCGAAAAAATAGTGGGAGCCATCAATGATGGAAGTCCTATTCATTTTTGGTATTTTATTATTATATCAGTCTATTAATATTCTTGTTTTTTCTTTGTCATTGTAGAACTTTCCAACTTCCCTACAATGTTGAAAATCCGCTTAACGCTATCCTTGAGTCTAACAAACTCACAGGCTCCAACTACTCTGACTGGTTTAGAAACCTCAAGATAGTCTTGAATTCTGAGAAGAGGACCTATGTACTTGACAAAGGCCCGCCCGAAAAACTTCCTGATGATATGGGCGAAGAGGAGAAAGAGACCGCTCGAAAATGGATCGAGGATGACCTTCAGGTCAAATGTCTCATGCTGGCCACCATGTCACGCAATCTTCAAAGGCAACATGCTGAGAAGCCCACTGCAAGGTCCATCTATGTTCAGTTGGACGAGCTGTGCAGGCCCGTCAACAGGATTGACCGGTTTGCTGCAGCCCATGAACTGTTCACCATCAAGATGACTGAAGGATCAAATGTTCAAGAACATTGCATTAAGTTTTTGGGGCTCATTAACAAGCTCGCAACTCTTAATGTAATGATGGATATTGGACTATATATTGATCTGTTGCTATCCACCTTGCCTCCCTCTTATAAACCATTCAAAGTGAACTACGACATGATTGGTGTAGACACAACAATTGAAGAACTGATGAGAATGCTCGTAAACTTCGAGCATACTATGAAGAAGGACAAGTCTATCCTTATGGTTTCCTCTTCCTCAAGAAACAAATCTGCCAAACCCAAGAAGGCTAAGGGTGGCAAATTTGAAAAGAAGAAGAAGTCTTTCAAACGCCCAGGAACTGCTAAGAAAAGCAAACTGGCAAAGAAAAGCCAGAATGAGGATGTCTGCTTCCACTGCAAGAAAGATGTACACTGGAAGAGAAACTGCCCTGAGTACTTAGCCAGTCTCAAGAAAGGTATGTTTTTAGTTGAAGTTAATCTTTCATTGAATCACAATAATTGGGTTATTGATTCTGGATGTAGTGCTCATATTTGCAATGACTTGCAGGAAATGAGTGGCATTCGAAAATTTGATGGAAGAGATCACATTCTAAGATTGGGCAATGGGGACAGAGTCCAAGCTAAAGCAATAGGATGTGTAGTCCCAGGAACTGCTAAGAAAAGCAAACCGGCAAAGAAAAGCCAGAATGAGGATGTCTGCTTCCACTGCAAGAAAGCTGTACACTGGAAGAGAAACTGCCCTGAGTACTTAGCCAGTCTCAAGAAAGGTATGTTTTTAGTTGAAGTTAATCTTTCATTGAATCACAATAATTGGGTTATTGATTCTGGATGTAGTGCTCATATTTGCAATGACTTGCAGGAAATGAGTAGCATTCGAAAATTTGATGGAAGAGATCACATTCTAAGATTGGGCAATGGGGACAGAGTCCAAGCTAAAGCAATAGGATGTGTATCATTAGTTTTAGAGAATTTTACTTTAATTTTGAATAATGTTCTATATGTTCCTGAGATTGTCAAGAATATCATTTCCAATTCTGTACTGGATTCAGAAGGCTTTGCCTTCAAGTTTATGAATAATAATTGTTATTTAATTCACAATGATGTTTCTATATCATTAGGATTCCTACAAAATGGTTTATACATTACTCAATCTCTAAACAACTTACTTAACATTCAACAAGGTACTAAACGAAAATCAATCAATCAAGACTTAGCCCAACTTTGGCACTCTCGACTTGGAAATATATCCAAGAAAAGGATTCAAAAGCTAAGTACCTTAGGATCTTTCCAAAAGGAAGATCTTGAAGAACTTAAAACGTGTGAATCCTGTTTGAAAGGGAAGATGACAAAGATTCCCTTCAAGAACAATTCTGAGAGAAGCCAAGATCTTTTAGATCTAATCCACACAGATGTTTGTGGACCTTTGAGTAGCAGTACTCGAAATGGGTGTGTTTATTTTATAACATTCACTGACGACTTTAGTCGTTATGGGTATGTTTATTTAATGAAACACAAATCTAGGGCCTATGAAAAGTTCATAGAATTCAAGAAAGAAGTAGAAAACCAACTTGATAGAAGGATTAAGATATTACGTTCTGATCAAGGAGGTGAATACCTCAGCGAAGAATTCTTGAATTACTTGAAAGATAATGGAATTGTCTCACAGTGGACTCCACCATACACGCCACAATTGAACGGAGTTTCAGAGCGTAGGAACAGAACCCTAATGGATATGGTTCGTTCCGTGATGAGTTTTACTGATTTGCTTTTTTTTTTTTTTGGGCTATGCTATAGAAACAGCTGCAAAGATTATAAATATAGTACCATCAAAATCAGTGCCTACCACTCCTTATGAACTATGGTTTAAGAAACCACCTAGTTATTCTTATCTAAAAATTTAGGGTGCTCCCGCTTATGTGAAGAAAATAATGAGAGACAAATTGGATACAAGATCCACTTTATGTAAATTCTTAGGTTATCCAAAAGAAACAAATGGATACTACTTCTATGATCAAACTGAGCAAAAGGTGTTTATTTTGACTAATGCAACCTTACTAGAAACTCAGTTTCTAGCTGATAGAAAAGGTTCAGTCATAGAACTTGATGAGATTCAAGACAAAGTAGAAAACCCACCAGCAGAAGAAGAACCTACGCCAACTTCTGAGCCAGCGCAGACATCATCAGATCAAATTGTAGACATAGCTCCTCGAAGATCAAGTAGGATCCCGAAGGAACCTAAAAGATATTATGGTTTTATAACTGAAACTGGTCAGAGTGATAATGATCCAAAGGCCAATGAGGAAGCTATAAAGGACATTGATTCGGGAGAATGGCACAAAGCCATAATATCCGAAATGGACTCCATGTACTCAAACAAGGTATGGACCTCGACTGATTTATCCCCTGGCGAGTAAGTTGTGGGGAGTAAATAGATATAGATGCGAAAACTTGGAGCAGATGGGAAAGTAGCGACTTTCAAAGCAAGACTTGTTGCAAAGGGATATATACAAAGACATGGAATAGATTTCGAGGAAACTTTTTCCCCAGTAGCAATGTCTAAGTCCATTCGAATTCTGCTTGCAATTGCTGCATTTCATGATTATGAAATTTGGCAAATTGATGTGAAAACTGCCTTTCTCAATGGCGATATTGACAGAGATATTTTTATGGAACAACCCAAGGGGTTCATTTCCAGTGGGAGAGACCAGAAAGTCTGTAAGCTTCAAAGGTCCATTTATGGACTTAAGCAAGCATCCCGAAGCTGGAACATTTGTTTTAATGAAACTGTAATAGCTTATGGTTCCATCAAGAATGAGTTTGATCCTTGCATCTACAAGAAGATAGAGGAGCATAAAGTACAATTCTTAATATTGTACGTAGATGACATATTACTCATTGGGAATGATGTAAATGTTCTTAAATCTACAAAGCAATGGTTGTCCACTCAATTCTCAATGAAAGACTTGGGAGAAGCATCCTATATTCTCGGAATAAAGGTTTATAGAAATAGATCAAAGAGAATGATAGGTATCTCTCAAGCAATGTACATAGAGAAGGTCATGGCAAGATTTCGCATGGAATCTAGCAAGAGAGGTTGCACACCCATGATCACTGGACTTAAGCTGTCCAAGAAAATGTGTCCTAAGACACCAGAAGAAGCAAAGAAGATGCAAGCTTATCCTTATGCATCAGTCATAGGAAGCATCATGTATGCAATGCTATGTACAAGAGCGGATGTTGCTTATGCTCTAAGCATAGTAAGTAGTTTTCAATCTAATCCTGGAATTGAACACTGGAATGCAGTGAAACATATTCTAAAGTATCTTAACAGAACTAAAGACATGTTTCTCGTGTATGGAGGTTCAAGAGAATTGAAATTAGAAGGATATACTAACTCGAGTTTTCGGTCAGATGTGGATGACATGAAATCCATCTCTGGATTTTTATTCAAGCTGAATGGAGGAGCAGTTAGCTGGAAGAGTTCAAAGCAAGCTACAACTGCAGATTCAACTTGTGAAGCGGAATACATAGCTGCATTAGAAGCAGCGAAAGAAGGTGTGGTGTATGAAAAACTTCATCCAAGAACTCGAAGTGGTCCCTAGCATTACAGAACCAGTTGTAGTCTTTTGTGACAACACTGGAGCCGTGCCACAAGAAAAGGAACCAAGATCTCACCAGAAGTCCAAAAATATTTTAAGACGATATCAACTCATCTGAGAAATTGTGGAAAGAGGAGACGTTGCTATTGAACGAGTAATGTCATAAGAGAATATTGCAGATCCACTTACGAAGCCCCTCAGCCAAAGAATTTTTGAAGAACATGCTAGTAGTCTGGGTCTTAGAAATATGGGCAATCTGGTTTTAGGGCAAGTGAGAGATTGAAAGGGATAGTGCCCTGCAGCCAATTGTAATTTGGTTATCTCTATGTAATAGACAATCTTTGATTTAATAATAAAGGAGATAATTTTATATCTTGAGGCAAATCTTCTTTATTTCATTTATAGCATTTAGTTTCTTTATGTTATTGCTCATATTAATGAAACTTAAGAAGCTCCTGAATTATTTTAACTATATCACATTAACTTATGTTAGTCAAATGAAATATGTCATCAGGGTGTAATTCAAAAGTATAAACTCCAAGTCAAATGAGTTTATAAAAAGGACAAGTGGGAGCATCCATCAAATGAACTCGATTAAAGACTTGCAGTGTGACTACAGAACTATACTGTGTTTCAAGTAAATGAGTGTTAGCCAGAACACTTGTACTCACACTGGGTGGCTGTTAAGTATTCAACAGTTTCACTGAGGATCCCAACCAAGACACTCAAATGGCAGAGGCTATAACCTCTAAGTAATTGAGTAAAGTCTAGGTTGAAAACGTGACTAACTAATCCCTAGACTTGAGGATTCATTGTATCTCATATTTAGGAAATAAACATTTGATATAGTATTTTCTTTATGATAACAATTCACAAAAGATCATAAGCTCATGTCAGTGATTATTGAATAAATATGGAGGTAAATGGATGTCAAGAAAGGATCCATCTACTCTAAGATTATAGTGAGTGAATTCCTATGTAATCTGCATAGAATAAACGTTAAAGGAATCTTCGGCTGAAGTAGTAAAGATTCAGACTAAGGATAAGTTCTCCTTGAGTTTAGAATCGCGTGACATTTACTTCTAGACAGATACATATGATAAAGGTCATATAAGGTTTCTTAATCCCATTCCTTAGACCTTATCGGGAATTATTAGATGGAGAGATTGTATCTCATAGAAAGTCGTTGACCGTTAAAGATTCATTTAATAAACGTGCTTTCACCAATGGCTAGATAGACTGAAGATGGAGCTAGTACTTATCTGATGTCTGGCTTAGCATCATTATAGTAATGAAAGTAATTTGATGAGTCAAATAACTTCATGCTAGCTACTATTCATTTTTGATGAACCTGAGGGATTACACAATGAATTGGTTTTTCCAAACCTTAGAACTAATGATTAATATAGAGACATTAATATTGAATTAAAGATTGTTTAATTTAATTAAGAGTAAGAGAGAAATAATTAGTATTAAGATATTAATTAACTAAGAATGAAATAAGTTAATTGGTTTAACTTAATGAATAAATTGATTTTATTCTAAATATATTATCTACTGGATTTTTAATTAAGTTGTGCTTAAGTTTACTTATGTCTGCAATAATTAAATACATATCAAAGCCCAATAGAGTTTTGAGTTGTGCTATATTAATTAAAACTTGAAAGGAATTAATTAATAAAGTCTGATCTAGTAATTAATGTACTGGGCCAAACCCGAACATGCTTAGCCCATATACTACGAGGGGCGAAAATTTCAGTACCTAGGGTACAGAATTTTCGGCCACCTCCCTGTCCTTATTAATAGGACAGTGCTCAGTTTATTCTATACACACAACTCAGATCTCTGATTCTCAAGGCAGGACGAAGTTCTTGTATTTCTCAGTTAGTAAGAAATTCAATAACATTCTTTTACTATTAAAAGTTTTAGTTCTTAACTGTCAGATTTGTTTACTAGTCAAATCTGATAGTGGTGTGGAAAAGCTGGTTCGTGGATTCAACCTCAAAGGGCTTCAAGAAATGAGTCTTCGTTTAGCAAACAAATTGTGGATCTATGTTCCTGAGAACTTCATATCCCTACTACAACAGGCGTACTAAAAGGTGATTAATCTGATCACTTTAGTTTTGTGAAAACATCGATAAACGGATTCATAAACTTCCTGGGGATTCATTTTTAATCCTGGTACAAAATTTTTTAAATTCTGCATGTACCGGGTATGCGATTCCAACAAAAATGAAAACAACATCTAGGACCAAACCAAAAGTGTCCTATCTAACACGCTGTTGCCACTCCGACACGTAGTATATGTCGGTCACCAAAAGCTACCTGAGACAAGAACCAAAACACGAGTGGTGAGTCCAAAAGAAACTCAGTGAAGGGCTATATATAATAGAATGGAAAGCAAGAACGAGTTACAAATCTGGTTTTTACGAAAATAATAATAGTTTCTTATAACATTTGGATTGTGATTCATCTCGGTACATGTATATTCAGTAACATTATTCAATATTTATCCCTGTGAGAATGGGCCTCCACCTTATAACTCTACATTCAATAAATACTACCAACACCGTTTGTCAGTCAAGGAGCAACCCAAAAGTCGTCATGATAATTTCAGGAAAAACATGCAACACATGCAATCGTTCACCATCTCCCCAATGAAAGACTAACCAACCACCGACTAGTCTCCCGTTGGAAATTATACTTTGGGATCTCACTACTCTAGACGCTCGTCTCCGAGTCTCACCCTCCATATAACCTTCGGGCCCACTTTATAAATTAGTATCGTTATCGTTTTCTTGTATTTGCAATCGTTCGTTACGCTTGTGGCCAAATGGGCCATTTTTGAGACATTCGTGTAGCGGTCAAAGACCCAAAATCTACTTTTGAAATCAAAACGTTTTATGTCTCGTTAAAATTCATTTTCGAAAGATTATATATATACAAGTTGATATCAAATCGATTTTGCTCGAAATCATTAAATTATAATTTGAAATATTTAATATCGTATACGAAATGTAAATTGCAAAACAATATAAACACGGGGAGGGGTAACATTTATTTCGCAAGTAATATTTATACATATAGGTTCTGGTCCAGCTTAAAACAATTTAAAACTCTCACCTGGATCTCTGCAAAATAACACCCTGACTGCTAGCTTATTGACCCTCGTCCTGTGGCTGATCTGTAATAACACAGAACCCTAAAGGATCAAAACGTAACTCTAAAACCAACAAATAACCAATTAAAGATGAACGGCTTATCAGATGAATCCACACCCATGCAATTAACATTAGATATGCATAACGAAGCTACCACATCAGTTTCATATCAATCGGAGAAATTACACAAAACGAACAAACCAAAAATGTCACTATTCATCACCCGAACAAAGTCAGAAAATTATAAAATACGCAGATTATTCAATATCATAAATTATAGGACCTACTAGTGAAATCAGATGTCAAAAAGGAGTTCGTATGCGAAATCAGGGTTTTTAATATGTGAGATCACTATTCATGTACGTAGCTAAAAAACTAAAAAATGAACTCTCATGGTATATTGCAAGATCTCACGGTAAGATGCTCATGGTATGTGACATATTGTGAAAATATGGTCGCACGGTAAGTTGCACGAACGTTCACGGTATGTCACTTACCGTGACACATATCGTGAGGTTCCATTTCGAGCAGAAAACAGAGAGTTTGGCAGATGATCCACAACAATCCCATAAATCATATAATTCGACCAATTCACAATTACCAACACCAAATCTAGTCTAATCCATCCAAAACATGCATATAGAGCCAAGTTTTACGTCATATGACTAAGGATTTAGCAAGAAATTCTCAAATATAAACATATATTACTATTCACCTTCATAAACTAAAACATGCAAAACATGAGAAGTAGAGAATAATTCTGGTACCTATACGAAGAACACGTTGCGAGGAATTCGTAGGAACTGACGGTACGAGAATCGGGCAACAAACAAGATCGTGGGATTAATTTGAAGGAAATGGAAAAGTTTGATCAACTTGTTTCTTCTTCTCTATTTCTTACGTGAAGAAATGGAATAGAAGAAGAAAAAGGGAAAAAGAGAAGAGAAATGGAATCTTTGACAATTGAAATTTTTTCGGGAAAAGGATAAAATGGTCATTTTATTGAAATCTCTGCACAAGTTGCAAAATTCCGAACACATCAATATTACAGGCGATGTGAAGCTAATAAGATAACGAGCGCAAATATGAAAATTATAAAGTCAGATAACACAGGTAATTCACAATTACGAGAAATGAGGTAAAAGAAAGGAAATAAAGGCACAAAACGTACCAAATTACTATCAGAAAATTCGGGTCGTCACAACAAGTTTTCATAATATGTGGCAGAAATAGAGAATCGAGTACTGAAAAGTGGGTATGAAGTACAGTTGTGCAAAATCAGAGTACTCTTTTCCAGAATCAAAGTATGAAATTTAATATCACTGGTATTACGATATATTATTTATTATTACAAAAGATCCCACGATGATGTCAAGAAGAGCTCCTTGGAACTCTGGAATTCCCAATATCACATTTATTTTTCATATATTTTTATTACAGACCATCCATGCGTGGAAATGTAGAGAATCGAGTACAGATTTCAAATGTTTAAAGTATTAAACTGAGTAATCAAGGTACACTATAGACAGGAACAAAGTGTAAATTCTAATAAAATAAATTTTCATAATATGTGGCAGAAGTAGAGAATCGAGTACTCGAAAATGGGTATGAAGTGCAGAGGTGTGAAATCAGAGTACTCTTTTCCGGAATCAAAGTATGAAATTCAATATCACATGTATTACGATATATTGATCACTATTATAAAAGATCCCACGAGTATGTCAAGAAGAGTTCCCTGGAACTCTGGAACTCCCAATATGAACTCCAATATCAGGTACTAAACTGAGGAATCGATGTATTCAAATCCAGTAACGAAGTATAAAATACATTACCACTCGAATTTTTATTACAAACTAAAGTACATATCAAGAAGAAATCTCACGTACTAAACTGAAAAGTGATGTATTCAACTCCTGTCACAAAGTATCCAAAGCAACTCAAGAAATAAAAACATACAAACAAACCAACAAAAATTATACTAAAATAATTCTCATCTCATAAAAGTACAACAAAATTGACAGCCTCTCTCAGTCTCAGCCTCCTCATCCGACATTGGTGTCAATTGTTGAATATCCATAAAAAACACTCTCATGGTGATAAGACCCAATTTAAGCACTTTGTGCAACATGATCATGTTAGCGACATCCTTATCCTTTGACACTCTGATAGAGTGGCCCGTGGCATGCGGGGCAAGATATTTCAAAGTAATGCCACTTCTATGAGATTGTGGTAATTTTGTATTGACAAATTGACATATATCAATTATTGTCGTATCATGTCTAATTGAGCAGATATGCATATGGGAATCGAATTCAATACTAGCCAGGAGATAGAAGGGCGCGAAATCCACACATTCCTCGTATGGATAAGCCTAAGCCATTATTCAACCTTATTGTTAACTCAAATTATCGAGAGTCTGGCTCTGTAAAAAAGAGAAAAATTAACTCGGCCTAATATACATAATTGATTATACTCATATATAAATACATATGAAAACAATTGGAATCCAAATTGTTCAAATACATAAATTCAGAAAAAATACACTAAAGGAATTTGTGAACCCTAAATATTGCAAATATCAGCGCGTACCAGGCAGAATCAGAAGCTGAAAATGAAAACGGATGCTGAAGATGTAGTTATGAAGAAAGTGGATAGAGAAACTTGACTTCAAAAAAGAACTGTCTAGTTTCCTTCTTCCAATTCAGGGATTGTCCCGGGAAAGAACAAGAAGAGAAGAAAATAATTTGGGAAATTGATTAAAAGAAAATAAAAAAGAAATTTTTTTTAAAAAAAATAATTTTTGCAAATTGGATGAAAAATAAAAAAAAATAAATTATTTGATGACTGGACAGAAATAATATTTTTTATTCAAAACAGATCTTTATTTCTAAGAGTTTCTCATTTCAGGTTCTTTTGAATAACACTTTTAAAAGTTGGTCTTTATTTCTATGAAAGATGTTATAATGGGTACTAGATTCTCGCTAAGACAAACGGATATTTGTCAGTCTTCGCTATTGTGTTTTGGTGGGTCCTAATGTTTATTTTGAATAGAGCGGCCCATTAATATCCATAGTCTTGGATTTGTAATGGGCCTGGTCCAAAATAAATTTCGGAAAGTTTACAAGTTATCCCAAAAGACAGTACTGATCTCATTTTTCACAGCCACGCACCTCAAAACCTCGTTCTGAGAATTCTTATTTTCCTTCAACCCTCCACCGGTGACCGCCCGCAGTCGGAGAAGCCGTCCACCGCCGCGACCAGTGAGTTTTGTTTCTTCTCCATTTTCTCCTTTTCCTTTTCTGAAGTCTCTCAAAGTTGTCTTGCTCCGCCGCTACCAACTCCATCGAAACGTTCGCTTGAAAACTTGGGTTTGGGTATTACTGTGGCACATGGTGATTGCCGCTCCATTATCTTAATTTATTCCACACCCTACGTCCGCGGAGTAGCTTGTTGTTGTACTGCTTTCTTCGTAAAATATGTTGTAGAACGATAATTTGCTAGTTGATTGAGTTGTGAACCAGCTTCAAGTTGAGAAACTAAAAAGGTCTGCCGACGGTTTTCGAGCTATGTAAAATTGTTAAACCTATAACTCGAACCATTCTACCATCAAACTGGTCCATTTTCTCTCTTTACCTGTTCACTATTCTGGCTATTACGGAGAGGAGCTGCATGATATAAAATCTGTATGAGCTAAAATTTAGTCTAGCAGCCTTCTCGTTTCTGTTGTTATTGTCACGTTGTTTACCGTAAAACCCTAAACCATGAAACCTATTGGGTGTGAAACATGTGCCCTAGGCGGTTACTCTTGAAATTGGACGTTTATGATTACTTAAACATCTCAATATATCTAGTTTAATTTATCCTAATTGTTTCTGTTTCCTTCTAGTTCTTATCTCCTATGTTTTGTGTATCAGTATTCTGGTAAAATATCGGGAAATGGAGATCGACTCAAAAGCACCAGCTGCTGTTCAAGGAGATACTGAAGTAAATTCCTGAATTATGAATACTTCCTCTGAGTTTCTAGTTTCCATTATTTTGTTTGGTATCTCAAATTTTATTTTATTTTTTGTTCCCAAGTCTAAGAGTAAAGATGCTGACAGCATATCTGAAACACTGGGGCAACTGAATATTGGAGAATCATCATCTACCTTCAAGAAAAAACCTGTTATCATAATAGTTGTAGGAATGGCAGGTATTGGTTTGTGCAAGAAAAACAATGCAGTCTTTGATGTATCATCTATCACTATTATAGTCTTGAAGATTTGTTGATCAAATTTGTGTCCAGGAAGTGGAAAGACGACATTTATGCACAGACTAGTTTGTCACACCATGGCATCAAATATTCGGGGTTATGTTATGAACCTCGATCCTGCTGTTATGACACTTCCATATGGTGCAAACATTGACATCAGAGACACTGTCCGGTACAAGGAGGTCATGAAGCAGTTCAATCTTGGACCAAATGGAGGAATTTTGACTTCACTTAACCTGTTCGCTACAAAGTTTGATGAGGTAAACTGTTCATGGCACTATTGGATGGGGAAACTCACGTCATGCTTTGTTAGCACACTATAATTGCTCTTGCTGTGTTGGTCTGTGTTGGTGTTTTGATTGTTTGTACTTTGTAGATAATTTTTGTGGTAATATCATCTGGCTAAACTTAGGGGAAATAACTGAGTTTAGTTTTGTACAACAAAAAAATAAAACTCCTGCTTTGGGTCTTAACTTTTGTTTATGTTTTATTGCTTTCTTTCGTTTCTCAGCTTCTAAGTAATTCGAAGCAAATATTTGGTGATCCAAAGCCTGATTAAGAATTCTATATCAAGACTCAGTTCATACAATAAAAGAACTCATGCATGCTAAAAGAAATTATCTTAATAATCGACTCGTCGATTGATGTAGACAGATGCATGCAATGCTTTACCGCCCTACCGATAATTGCTTGTGTAGTTATATAATTATTTACATTATTAATTTAATTTGTACTGCGGTTGAGTACGCCCCATATGTATCTGTATCATCAAATCCTTAAATTGGCAAATGTTGTTTTTGCATTAATTATTTTTTCAGGTTATATCTATGATCGAGAGACGAGCAGATCAGCTTGACTACGTTCTGGTTGACACTCCTGGCCAAATTGAAATTTTCACTTGGTCTGCATCTGGAGCTATTATTACCGAAGCTTTTGCATCAACATTTCCTACTGTAATTGCCTATGTTGTTGATACACCACGTTCAGCAAACCCAGCTACCTTCATGAGCAACATGCTTTATGCTTGTAGCATCCTTTACAAGACACGATTACCACTTGTATTGGCTTTCAACAAGACGGATGTGGCGCAACATGGATTCGCTTTGGAGGTGAGCTTGTAAGAAAGATGATGTAAAATATTTAAGCGTATAAACTCGCAAACTAGATTTTGATGCTTATAAGCCAGAAGATTTTAACAAATCACATGATTGCCATTATTAATATCTTATAAATCACATGATCTGATTTTATCAACACTCTTTAAGGTCTTAGTTTAAAAATAACATCTGATATCTTATAAGCTACATGTGAGGACTTAGGGGGTGTTTGGAAAAACTTCTGCATCTGGAAAGCTAAAGTTTTAAATAGTTGTACTAGTAAAAGTTGGGAGTGTTTGGAGAAAAATGTAAAGCACTTTGAAATAATGCCAAAAAAGGACCGAAAAGGTGCTTCTTGGTTATAGCTTATTTTTTAAAGCTAAAAGCAGAAAAACACTTATTTTTAGTTTGCAAGCACTACGTTATAAGATCCTCTAAATAAGAGTAGTAGTCGAACACCTGAGTTTATCTTTTTGTGCTTTTCTTCATAGATGTGTTTGTTTGAGGAACACTTACTTTGTTATGTTTTCTATTGCTTGTGAACAACATAACTAAATTTCTGTTATTAATGCAGTGGATGAATGATTTCGAGGTATTTCAGGCAGCTCTGGATTCCGATAGTTCTTATACATCAACCCTGACACGTAGCCTCTCCCTGTCATTAGAAGAATTCTATAAAAATCTTAGATCAGTCGGAGTGTCTGCAATAACTGGTGGTGGGATGGATGATTTCTTGAAGGCCATTGAAGCCAGTGCAGACGAGTACATGGAGACATACAAGTGCTTACTTTTCCTCCCAAACTTTAAGAGTTAAATGTAATTTAGCCCCTCTGAAAATACAAAATTTACAAAATGCCCCTTGATAAATACAAAACTGCTCCTTGGACAAGAGTTCAATGTGCATTTTACTGGGGTATTTTGTCCATTTTGTCATTACACGAGGGTAAATTGCATCAGACCAAACTTGAGCAGAGATTGTATATCCTACATTTGTACCCCTCCGAGATTCCAATATTACAGCTGGTATCCAGAAGTTCGAAGAACTACAAACCGCTTGCAATTTTTTTAAAATTACAGAAACCATCCCTGGAAGTTCGGAAAAGTTGCAGCAAACCACATCCTGATATAGGGTGGTGATTGTTTCTAATAATTGTTATGGAGTGGTTCGTAGTTCTTTCATATTGCGGGTACCAACTGTAATATGGCAATCTCTAAAAGGGTATAGATGGAATTAACTCTAATAATAATTATAATTACTTTTCTTAACTCTCTCTCCAGGACTGATCTTGACAAGAGACGGGCAGAGAAGGAACGTTTAGAGGAAGAGCGCAAAAAGGAAAACATGGAAAAGCTTAAAAGAGATATGGAGAAGTCTCGTGGAGAAACTGTGGTATTGAGCACTGGTTTGAAGGATAAGGCAGCTGATAAGAGGATGGAGTTTGATGAAGAGGATGATGATGATGATGATGTGATAGAAGAGTACTACAGTGAAAATGATGCTGATGTCATAGACGAGGATGAAGATGAAGAGGTAGCCAGTTTTTCTTTTTGAGAAAAGTATCTATAAATTACCAACTTTTGATGAAAATACATATTAGAATGCTTGTGATTTTCTGTACATTTAAGTTCACTCGATTATCCCTTTTGTTGTGGTGAAAGTAAAATCAAGTGCTGCAATTTCATGAGAAGTTGTGTGTAGCTGGTGAATTGCTTATGGCAGCTTATGATTGTAAAATTTAAAGCAATGGAATGAAGGTCCGGTAGGGAGATATGATGTGTGTTCTTGAACTAACCGAACTTGGCTACCACAAATTTCTCTCTTATTTTGCCATAGTTTTTATATTTTGTTTTATGTCATAAAATGTGCATGTATAAAATTATTCTTTGAAATGCATAATTATGTGACGCTTATCAGTTTTCTTGACAGCATCAATAATTCATAATTACAGCAAAAGAACCGTGGCTGCAAGGAAATTTTAGTATCTCATCACAATTGCTGGATTTTTCTTGAAACTAAAAATGACTACTAGCTTTGGAGATTATATTTCTCTCTTCAATCATATTTCTCATATCTTGTCTCTCCCAACTATAAGTAGTTGTACCAAATTTGAATTGGTTTAATAGGATGAAACATTGATCCGATTTAGGGTTGTGTCTAAGGAAAAAATGGAGTGGTATATAGAAAAGAAAAAATAAACTATAAGTTGTTCAAGTTTTTTCTCGTCAAACAAATCATTAAATGAAAGTTTTATTTTCAAATTCATTATGTATTTTTTTTTTCTAGAGAATGTTAGGCTAGTTTGTTTTGCTTACCTTCATTTGTATTGTTCAGCCATCTTTTGGTGTCTGATTCGGATCTTTGTTTAGTTTTGGTTTGTTTGCTTTATAAGATAAGGGGATTCTTATTAATTCGGATCTTTGTTTAGTATTGGTTTGTTTGCTTTATAAGATAAGGGGATTCTTACTAATTCGGATCTTTGTTTAGTTTTGGTTTGTTTGCTTTATAAGATAAGGGGATTCTTATTAAAATTCACGGCGTTGCCAATTTTATTGAAAAAGAAAAAGAAAATCTTAGGCACATGATTTAATCTATGAAGTACGGACACGGCGACACGGATAGACACGACACGGACACGGCGACATGGATTTTTTTTGATATTTTATACTAGAGATGTGTCCGACACGGGTGTTCGACACGGTGTCAGACAAGACACGACATGGTAGAATGAAATTTTTAGAAGTTTCCATACATCATAGGATTTAATGTAAATAGCCCCCTAACAGGTTTGATATTTTTCCTAGCTTCTAAAATTTTCAAAACGTTGGTTAAATAATAAATGGGTAATCTCATTTTTGATATCGTAATTGTACTTTAGTACAATTTTGGTACTAAACTAATCATTGTTCAAAATTTTGGTACAATAACTTATAATTTGTATCAATTTTGGTACATTCGGGCCTAAAACGTTAATTATTTCTCAATTTTGATACCATAAGGCTTTGAACATTAACCGACTATCTCTAATGTCGGACACTTCAAAATTTTACCCCGTGCAGTGTCGGACACGTGTCCGACACTGCAAAACCGTGTTCGAAATTAAAAAAAAAAAAAGAAAAAAAAAATAGGACATTGTGTCTGACATGACTGGGAGAGTGTCTGATACAGCTGAAGGAAGTGTCCGACACGATAGGATAAATTTTATAATTTTTTAAAATTTTTTGGACTTCTTTTGAATTTTTTATAAAAACTCTCTCTTCCCCTTCTCTTTGTCTCGCTCGTCTCACAGTAATCTCTCTTTCTCTCTTTTTGTTCTGTTGTTTTGCTTCTTTTAACACCAAAAAAAAAGTATTCTTCTTCTTCTCTCTTTTTTTTCTTTTTCTTTTTTTTTGTATTTTTCTTTTGATTTTTATTATTTAATTTCAATCAATAATTGATGGAAAATTCAACTCAAACATATTAATTTTATTCTTTTGTTTTAATATTGAATAATTGTATATATATTTTATATATTGCACAAATTAGTAAATAATATATATATATGTAACCGTGTCGTGTCCGAATTTTTTGAAAAAATTCATGTCGCTGTGTCCGTATCCGTGCATCATTACCGACTATCATCTATACTTCTATACTATTTAATAATGTACCTTTCCCTAGAATAACTACCTTTCGTAAAGCTTTTATTTTGGTTTGTCAATTTTTTATTTTTTATTATCAAATTTTACTCCATCTCTTCTCCATGTTCTTTTTTTCTCTCTCTTTCATTATCACACTTTTTTCTCCTCTTATTCATATTTTCACTTTTAATTCTATTAATTTATTTTTACAACCATTAAATTTTATTTTTACATAAATACTAAAATAATATAAATTAAAAATCATAAACAAAGTTTCATATAAGCATTTATAAGTTTAGAATATTAAAATTTAATATATTAAGTTACACTTATTTTTGTTTTGCATATACTGAGTGTGCCAAATTACTAGTTAATAATTAATTACTCAAACCTGAATATACCAAAATTGATACAAATTTATACATCAAGTGGCCATATTACTAGTTAGTAATTAATTACTCAAACTTGAATGTACCAAAATTGATATAAATTATAAGTTATGGTACCAAAATTGAGAACAATGATTAGTTTAGTACCAAAATTGTATTAGAATATAGTTACGGTACCAAAAATAATGTGAGAAAACTAGGCAAACGGCCCTATTCACTTTTTTCTTAGAAATAAGGACCTGTTTTAAAAAGTTATAGGCAAAAGTCCCTGAAATACATATCCTTTAGAAATAAGGACCTGTTTTGTTGCGAAAAGACTAAAATACCATCAAAGAACTAAAAACTTACAGAGAATACCAAATATTTCCCTCCACTTACCGCAGGAGTTGCAGAGACGGTTGAAGAGAGGAAGCCATTCCAAGACTCCTCCGTCTATTCAATGTCATAAATAGATGAGACTGTTGGTAGATGGAAAGGCGAGATAAGTGAGAGAGCAAGAGAGGAAGAGAGAAAGGGAGAAAGGGAGGAAGAGAGAAACAGAGATGGAGACCTGGTTGAGGTTGCCGCCGGCACCACCTTGCCAAACCTCTTGGCATCCAAACGAAGCCAGCAGGCCCACCACCACGCCTAACCTCTCACCGTTCACCATGGCTTCCAGACGAAGCCACCAGCAGGCCCAACCTCCCACGCGTCCAGAGTCCAGACCTCACCACCAACATGCCCAACCTCAGACCGTCGCGTCGAGACGCTACCACCGCCAAGTGCAACCACCCACCGTCGCGCCAGACCACCCAACACCACCACTACAAAAAACACCAAACACCTATTGCCGAATGGATGGAAAATATATTTTTGTATTCCAGCGACTTATTCATTGACATTCTTGATTGTTGTGATTTATATCGTGAATCTTGATTTATTTGAAATTGTATACCCTATTTTTTCGATTTTAGTTTGTTTCCTATGTTTTACAAATTTTTGTACACATGATTTGTTATTGTTGGCCCATACACTGAAAATCGTTATTTATACCCTAATTTTTTCAAAATGTGACATTTGAAATCGTTGTTTATACTCTCTTCCGCATATATTTATACCCTAATCTGTGCTTTTTTATACCCAGATTGTTATTGTTGGCTCACACCCTGAAAATTGTTATTTATACCCTAATTTGTCTTACATGTAACCCTCGAAATCGTGATTTATACTCCCTTCTGCAGATATTCTATACCCTAATCTATGCTTTTTTATACACAGATACACTGAAAATCCTTATTTATACCCTAATTTTACGAAATATAACCCTCGAAATAGTGGTTTATACTCCCTTTTGCAGATATCTATACCCTGATATATTCTTTTTTATACACAAATTGTGTTATTGTTGGTTCATTATCTTTTCGTTAGGATATTGCAGATCTGTGGAAGTTTATTATTAGTTTATCTTGGAGCACGTTTTCTTATATACAAGCCCGTTAGGTGCAAGCTGTGGGGCAGTTGGAGCACGTTTCTGTGTACATGTGCCCCATTCGCTTGACCTTATTACATTTCGATAAAGGAGAATGAGGTAGTGACAACTTCTTGTAAGCTGAAATTGAAGCTACAGTTGCTCCACATCCCGATGATCCTTTGTTGAAAAACACGCAACACAGTGAAAGGGATAGTGCCCTGTAGCCAATTGTATTTTGGTTATCTCTATGTAATAGACAGTCTTTGAATTAATAATAAATCAGATATTTTTATATCTTGAGGCAGATCTTCTTTATTTCATTTATAGCATTTAGTTTCTTTATGTTATTGCTCATATTAATGAAACTAAAAAAACTCCTGAATTACTTTAACTATATCACATTGACTTAGGTTAGTCAAATGAAACATGTCATCAGGGTGTAATTCAAAAGTATAAACTCCAAGTCAAATGAGTTCATAAAAAGGACAAGTGGGAGCATCCATCAAATGAACTCGATTTAAAGACTTGCAGTGTGACTACAGAACTATACTATGTTTCAAGTAAATGAATGTTAGTCAGAACACTTGTACTCACACTGGGTAGCTGTTAAGTATTCAACAGTATTACTGAGGATCCCAACCGAGACGCTCAAATGGGAGAGGCTATAACCTCTAAGTAATTGAGTACAGTCTAGGTTGACGACGTGACTAACTAATCCCTAGACTTGAGGATTCGTTATATCTCATATTTAGGAGATAATCATTTGATATGGTCTTTTCTTTATGATAACAATTTACAAGAGATCATAAGCTCATGTCAGTGATTATTGAATAAGTATGGAGGTAAATGGATGTCAAGAAAGGATCCATCTACTCTAAGATTATAGTGAGTGAATTCCTATGAGATTTGGATAGAATAAATGTTAAAGAAATCTTCGGCCAGAGTAGTAAAGATTCAGACTAAGGATAAGCTCTTCTTGAGTTTAGAATCACCTGACATTTACTTCTAGACAGACACATATGATAAATGTCATATAAGGTTTCTTAAACCATACTTTAGACCTTATCGGGAATTATTAGATGGAGAGATTGTATCTCACAGAAAGTCGTTTACCGTTAAAGGTTAATTTAATAAACGTGCTTTCACCAATGGCTAGGTAGACTAAAGATGGAGCTAGTACTTATCTGATGTCTGGCTTAGCATCATTATAGTAATGAAAGTAATTTGATTAGTCAAATAACTTAATGCTAGCTACTATTCATTTTGGTGAACCTGAGGGATCACACAATGAATTGGTTTTCCAAACCTTAGAACTAATGATTAATGTAGAGACATTAATATTGAATTAAAGGTTGTTTAATTTAATTAAGAGTAAGAGAGAAATAATTAATATGAAGATATTAATTAATTAAGAATGAAATAAGTTAATTGGTTTAACTTAATGAATAAATTGATTTTATTCTAAGCACATCATTTACTGGGTATTTAATTAAGCTGTGCTTAAATTTACTTAAGTCTGCAATAATTATATATATATATATATATATATATATATATATATATATATATATATATATATATATATCAAAGCCGAATAGAGTTTTTAGTTGTGCTATATTAATTAAAGCCTGAAAGGAATTAATTAATAAAGCCTGATCCAGTAATTAATGTACTGGGCCAAACCTGAACAGGCTTAGCCCATATACTGAGAAGGGGGAAAAATTACTGTGTCTAGGGCACAAGATTTTCGGCCACCTCCCCTATCCTTATTAATAGGACAGTGCTCAGTTTATTCAGTACACACAATTCAGATCTCTGATTCTCAAGGCAGGACGAAGTTCTGTCTCTCTCTCTTTCTCTAGTTCTTGTATTTCTCAATTAGTAAGAAATTCAATAACATTCTTTTACTCCTAAAAGTTTTAGTTCTTAACTGTCAGATTTGTTTACTAGTCAAATCTGATAGTGGTGTGGAAAAGTGGGTTCGTGGATTCAACCTCAGAGGGCTTCAAGAAAGGAGTCTTCGTTTAGCAAACGGATTGTGGATCTAAGTTCTTGAGAACTTCATATCCTTACTACAACAGGTGTGCTAAAAGGTGATTAATCTGATCACTTTAGTTATGTGAAAATATCGTTAAACAGATTCATAAACTTCTTGGGAGTTCGTTTTTAATCCTGATACAAAAATTTTAAAATTCCGCATCTACCGGGTATGCGATTCCAACACATAAGGCTTTAAATTAGTTGACCTTCATCAATTGGAACGTACGCATTCCTCACAGGAATTCTCTTGTAGGTGGTGAAGGCATCTTGGATCTCTCTTCCCTCGCACTCAAAGACCTCAGCCTGAACAATTGGAGGAGGGTTTTTCTATAGGGAAGAAATGATACAAGATCATACAGTGAAGCATGATCTGTTGCGGCCAGCTTCATTATAATTTCGATACCTTCTGGATATTACTTCAAGACAGTGGAGATTTTACTTGAAGAAAAAGAAGGAAGTGATGTCTTAAATAAGAAGAAGAAGAAGTAGAAAGTGAAGGTTACTTTAAGAAGAAGGATATTATGTGTAAAGAGGTAAAGAGAAGAAGAAGAAGACTATGTAAAGTGAATCAAATTCCATGTAGTTCAAAATATATGTAATGAAAATTTGTCGAAACTTTTATCTTATTCAGCATATCGTTTATGTTATGTGAGCCACAAAGTATAAATTTCAATACAATAAGTTTTTCTATACAAGGCAAATCTAGAGATTCGAGTACAGAAAAATAGGTAGGAAGTACTGCAGTGCAAAATCAAAGTACAGGTTCATGTCGAGAGTTGTATAAAGAAGAATATATAGAAAAACTCTTTATTTAGGATTTTATAATTTGATTTCGGCACAGATTACCTTAATTTTGCACGGAAGTACGTTATAATTGTATTCGTGTTCTCCATTCTCTATTTCTGCCACATGTAAGAAGAACTTGTTATATTGGAATTTATCTTTGATTCTAGTGTAGCGAGTACCTTGATTTCTCAGGATAATACTTTAGACGCATGAACCTGTACTCGATTCTCTATTTTCCAGTCATGGTCTGTAATAAAAATATATTTTATTAAAAATAAATGTGATATTGGACTTAATATTAGGAATTCATGAGTTGGAGGAAAGTTTTCTCAACATGCACGCGGTATATTTTATAATAATAAAGAATATATAGAAAAACTCGATATGTTGGATTTTATACTTTGATTCCGTTTGAGAGTACCTTGATTTGGCACACTCGTACTTCATACCTGTATTCCTGTACTCGATTCTAAAACTTATTTTATTGGAATTTATGCTTTGTGCCATTCTACGGCGTACCTTGATTTTTCAGTGTAATACTTTAGACGCATGAACCTGTACTTGATTCTCTATTTTTCAGGCATGGTATGTAATAAAAATATGTTAAAAATAAATGTGCTATTCGAGTTTATATTAGGAATTCACGAGTGGTAGGGAAGTTTTCTTGACATGTACGTGGTATATTTTGTAATAATAAACATAGAAAAACTCATTATGTTGGATTTTATACTTTGAATCCGTTTGAGAGTACCTTGATTTTGCACACCAATACTTGATTCCTGTATTCATGTACTCGATTCTCTATTTGACACAAATTTTAAAAACTTATTTTATTAGAATTTATACTTTGTGCCAGTCTACGTCGTACCTTGATTTCGCATTACAGTACTTTACACCTGTATTCGTGTACTCCATTCTCTATTTCTGCCACATGTAAGAAAAACTTGTTATATTGGAATTTATACTTTGATTCCAGTGTAGAGAATACCTTGATTTCTCAGGATAATACTTTATACGCATGAACCTGTACTCGAACCTCTATATTTCCATGCACAATCCATAATATTCGATATAAATAACTCAATATTGTTGAACGAAACATCTACTACAAAGTTGATTAAACTGTGAATTTAAGTGAAAATATACATCTTACTTGGGAAGTAAATTTAATGTGCTATTGATCAAACTTATCTCAATACAATAATATTCTACTTAAATCCATAATTAAGTCAAGATGGACATAGAAAATCCTTTCAATATTCTATTTTAATTTTCTGGAATGTTATAGTATTGTCATGCTTTTAAATAATGTCTCATTCATGTACATGTGTTTTCAAATATGTATTGAATTCCTAAAAGGAATACCAATATTTCACTTAAAATCCTAGTTCAATAGCTTTGTCATATGGAATATTATGGTATTGACATAAGTATGATCAATAGCTCTTTAAATGTAATTCCCTATTAGGATGTATATTTCACTTAAGTTAAAAGTTCAATCAACTTTATATTAGATAATGATCAACATACCAAGTTATTTGGGTCAAATATTATAGTATCAACATAAATTTGATCAATTATTCAATCACACATGTGGAGTACGTATAAGAAGATATAGAATATTATTATTATTATGTGAAATCAAGGTACTCTGTACATTGGCACAAAGTATAAATTCCAATAAAATAAGTTTTTCTAATATGTGATTCAAAAAGAGAATCGAGTACAAGAATTTAGAAATCAAGTACTATTGTACAAAATCAAGATACTCTCAGACGAAATAAAAATATAAAATCGAATATATCGAGTTTTTCTATACATTGTTTAGGAAAAAAGATTTTTTATCTCTTGTACTATCATGTAATACCTATTAGATAATAATAATAATAATAATAATAATAATAATAAATTTCCTTATTTTTATTATATATATATGTGTGATAATTTTGTACAAAACTTTTGAGTGAAAATATATTATAATTAAAGTTGAATACTTCCTAATTATCAACTAGACGGGTGAGTATAATTCTTGAAGGTTCAAAGACATTTATTATATTTAAGAAAAGAAATATAAGAGGTGCACCCATTTAACTATCTTCACGCCACCTCATTCCCTAGAATGACTCACCACCATTTCGCTAACCCTCATATTTTATACAAACAACAACTCTAAACCTTCTTCTTCTTCAGGAGAAATGGAGAGCAGACAAGAGAAACTCAGACGACTAAGGAATAGGTAGAAATCAAGTTCAAGGTTTTTTATTTCTCCTCCTTCTAAATCTTTAGGATAATTTTTATCTTGTTAACTATCTTCTCTTTTCTTGGGTTTCATGAAATTATTTCTCTTCGATTGATTTTGAAAAATTTCTGGGGATTTCCATCGTACTTTACCAAGCGAAGGGATTCTTTTAGTTGGAGTATTCATAACTTACTCGATTCCCTCTATTCTTGATATTAAAGATTGAGATACTTAAAGGAATTTCCCTGTTTCACCCAAACCTCATACCTCGGTATAATTATTATTTTTAATAAAGGTGAATTGGGATTTTAGGAAAGATGAAAATAGAATTGGTTATTTCGTTATTATATAAGTGGGTATTCTCTTCACTTTTAGAGTATTGATACTTGGTAATTAAATGTTCACCACCTATATAGGAGACACCTTTTGCCGTAGCTATGTAGTTCTTATGAAGTGGAAGTAGTTTATGTTATTTAAATGTTAAGTTAGGAAGAACCACATATAAAAGCTTACCAAAAGCTAGTCAAAAGGACTAAATTCTTCTGTAAGAATCTAATAACAATAATAAATCACGATTTGGTATTGTCCATCAATTCATTATAGCATATAAACTGACTTTAATTAAGGAATAATAGAAGTATTTGATTTTAGTAAATAGTATCTCCTTTATTTAATAGTTTTCAGAAGTCATGATTAACAATATTGAATAGGTGATATTGAAAGGGGAGAGTTTGGGATTGAAGTCAACGGAATCGGAGACGGGTACTATCCAAGGTGAGTGTCACTCAAAATATTTTGATAAAACTGGGAGAAATGCTTTTTTTAAAGTATATAAATGTTAGATGTGGTCAGTTGGAAAATGAACAGAACTTGGAAGTTCCATTAACTTTATGAATATGGCTCTATTTTCTAAAATTTGTGAAATCTTGGTGTGCTAAACTAAGAATCATAATTTAAACTACATCTTGCATCATATCCAACGTAGTACTTTATCTCGTTGGTAATGTGGTTAACATTTTGCTGGACCTTATATATTGCTGCGGAATTAATTTCTATTTGGGCCCATTTCGGCATGGATTTGGCGACCCTTGGGGGCAAGCATAGGGCTGTCGTATTGTCTGGTCGTCATTCCATGGTTTCCGAGTCCCCTCCCGTGCATAGACGGAGCGTACTATGGCGATGGGGTCGTAGAAATAAGCATGTACCCGGGCATGCCTATATATATATATGCAAGGTGGCTTCTTGCTTAAGGTGGATAAGGTAGTTTATTCCAGTGGGAGTCATATGGATGGTATAGAAATGAAGATTGTATCCTTTTGAGTTGTTTCGTTTATTGTTATGCATTGAAACAACTTACATCATTTCGTGAACTGAGTTGCAATTTAAGAAACTTTATTTCTTTTATTCATTTAAACTCATGTGCTTTACCACACCATTTATGACCTCATTAAGCTTTTGCTTATTAAATTTCAATTTTTGTCTTTAAAAAAAGAAAAAAAACCTTTTCCCAGGTTATGAGGATTACAACACTACTTGATAAATGGGAGCTTTATACCATACAGATTACTGAAGTAATAGCTTAGATGAAGTACTACTGTTTGACTTTTGTCATAAGTTAAACCTATGTGTATTTAACATAGTGGGCAAAGTTCAAAGTTTAGAGTTTGTATGTATTTTGGTTTGGTTGTTGTGACTTAAGGAGTACTTTAGTATATTTTGCCCATGTAGATAGTGTGCGGAGATGTAGTACCTAAACTTATGATATGTATGTGTTCTCCTTATGTTAAAATCTTAAATTTTCATTTGCTAACATGGGAATAATAGATGATCATGTGTTCACATCATGTAGGTGGGAGTTAGTGGCTTTCTTGAAATTTCACTTATGCTTGTATGATTGTTATGTCTTGTTGGGGCGTTACATATCACGTTTTTTACACTTTGCCTCCTAATCTTTTTTTTTTGTTCCAAATTGCCTCCTTTCGTTTACGGGATTTACAAACTGCCTCCTTATATTTATGAATTTTACAAATTGCCTCATCCGACTACTTTCTGGCAGAATATTCCATTTTGATGCTCGCAAATGCTATACACGTGAGTTTTTAAGGATTTTTTTTGTTGCAAATTGCCTCCTTACATTTACAAATTTTACAAAATGCCTTCTTATGTTCACAGATTTTACTAATTGCCTCCTTAAAATCTCACATGCATAGCACGTGTGAGCATCAAAATAGAATATTATGCCGGAAAGTAGTCGGAGGAGGCAATTTGTAAAACCCGTGAATATAAGGAGGTAATTTGGAACAAAAAAAAGATTAGGAGGCAAAGTGTAAAAAACGTGATACTATAGGAGGCAAAAACTTTTTTTCCCTATGGTTTATTAGTACAAGATATACCAATTGCATGTTAAGAAAAATTCCCTGCCACTTGTGAATTACAAACATAAACTCCAATATCACATTTATTTTTAATATATTTTTATTACAGACCATGCCTGAAAAATAAAGAATCGAGTACAGGTTCATGCGTCTAAAGTATTACTCTGAAAAATCAAGGTACGTCGTAGAGTGGTACAAAGTATAAATTCCAATAAAATAAATTTTTTTAATATATGGGTTAAATAGAGAATCGAGTACATGAAAACAGGAATCAAGTACTTGAAAGGGATAGTGCCCTGTAGCCAATTGTATTTTGGTTATCTCTATGTAATAGATATTCTTTGATTTAATAATAAAGGAGATATTTTATATCTTGAGGCAAATCTTCTTTATTTAATTTATAGCAT
Organism: Verbena officinalis; assembly: GCA_958496215.1. Lineage (NCBI taxonomy): Eukaryota > Viridiplantae > Streptophyta > Magnoliopsida > Lamiales > Verbenaceae > Verbena > Verbena officinalis. The sequence continues at coordinate 24,146,908 of OY292390.1, read as the reverse complement.
TAAGTTTCTTTATGTTATTGCTCATATTAAATGAAACTAAAGAAGCTCCTGAATTACTTTAACTATTTCACATTGACTTATGTTAGTCAAATGAAACATGTGATCAGAGTGTAACTCAAAAGTATAAACTCCAAGTCAAATGAGTTCATAAAAGGACAAGTGGGAGTATCCATCAAATAAACTCGATTTAAAAGACTTGCAATGTGACTACAGAACTATACTGTGTTTCAAGTAAATGAGTGTTAGTCAGAACACTTGTACCCACACTGGGTGGCTGTTAAACATTCAACAGTTTCACTGAGGATCCCAAACGAGACGCTCAAATGCGAGAGGCTATAACCTCTAAGTAATTGAGTTCAGTCTAGGTTGACGACGTGACTAACTAATTCCTAAACTTGAGGATTCGTTGTATCTCATATTTAGGAGATAATCATTTGGTATGGTCTTTTCTTTATGATAACAATTCACAAAAGATCATAAGCTCATGTCAGTGATTATTGAATAAGTATGGAGGTAAATGGATGCCAAGAAAGGATCCATTTACTCTAAGGTTATAGTGAGAAAATTCCTATAAGAACTGGATAGAATAAATGTTAAAGGATCTTCGGCCGAAGTAGTAAAGATTCAGACTAAGGATAAGTTCTCCTTGAGTTTAGGATTGCTTGACATTTACTTCTAGATAGACACATATGATAAAGGTCATATAAGGTTTCTTAATCCCATGCCTTTGACCTTATCGGGAATTATTAGATGGAGAGATTGTATCTCACAGAAAGTCGTTAACCGTTAAAGGTTTATTAATAAACGTGCTTTCACCAATGGCTAGATAGACTGAAGATGGAGCTAGTACTTATGTGATGTCTGGCTTAGCATCATTATAGTAATGGAAGTAATTTGATGAGTCAAATAACTTAATGCTAGCTACTATTCATTTTGGTGAACCTGAGGGATCACACAATGAATTGGTTTTTCCAAACCTTAGAACTAATGATTAATGTAGAGACATTAATATTAAATTAAAGGTTGTTTAATTTAATTAAGAGTAAAAAAAAAATTAATATTAAGATATTAATTAATTAAGAATGAAATAAGTTGATTGGTTTTACTTAATGAATAAATTGATTTTATTCTAAGTATATTATCTACTGGGTATTTAATTAAGCTGGGCTTAAGTTTACTTAAGTCTGAAATAATTAAATACATATTCAAGCCCAATAGAGTTTTGAGTTGTGCTATATTAATTAAAGCCTGAAAGGAATTAATTAATAAAGCCTGATCCAGTAATTAATGTACTGGGTCAAACCTGAACAGGCTTAGCCCAATAACTGAAAGGGGCAAAAATCAATTGCTTTTAGGTCACAGGATTTTCAGCCTCCTGCCCTGTTTTCTATAAATAGGACAGTGCTCAGTTCATTCAATACCTCTAATGTATGGACACTTAGAAAAATAACCCCGTGCAGTGTTGGACACGGCTCTGACACGCCTAAGTCGTGTCAAAAATTTAAAAAAAATAAAAAAACTTGGACACCGTGTCGGACACGGCTGGTAGTCGTGTCCGACACGGATTGGACACGGCTTGTTGAGGAATCTGCCAGAAGAGCGGTGGATCTAGGCGGTGATGAAAGCCGGAGTCCTTGAGGGAAATAGGACAGCTCCTTGATGCAGGCGACGACAGGATCTTGAAGGAGACGCCGGAGGTTTTGCCGGAGATGAAATCGAAAGAGGAATTTGTATTAAGGTTTTGCAGTCGGAGTAGATTACCTGGCAGCGGTTTCAAACCTTGAGCAGAGATATTTTTCTTATTTGTTCTTCTGCTGCATACAACGGCTACAGCCATGTAATAAAAGCATAAAACCCTAAATTTAGTTGTTTTGTTATTTAACATTTGGTTTTGGGCAAGTCTAATGGGCCATTGTGAAGTGGGTTTTCTAGTGGGCCTGAATCCTGATTTTTAAAAATATATTAAAGAAACTAAATAATGAATCATGATTGTTAAGAATATATTAAAGAAACTAAATAAATCTTATATGTTGCATACATTAATATTTATATATATTTGTACAAAATAAATTATATATATTTATTTATAAATATATAATATAGTCGTGTTGTGTCCTAAAATTTTAAAAAAATATGTGTCGTTGTGTCCCTGTCGTGTCGTGTCTGTGTCGCTGTATTCGTGTCTATGCATCATAGTTCAATACACACAACTCAGATCTCTGATTCTCAAGGCAGGACGAAGTTCTGTCTCTCTCTCTTTTTCTAGTTCTTGTACTTCTCAGTTAGTAAGAAATTCAAGAACATTCTTTTACTCCTAAAAGTTTTAGTTCTTAACTCTCAGATTTGTTTACTAGTCAAATCTGATAGTGGTGTGGAAAAGATGGTTCATGGATTCAACCTCAAAGGGCTTCAAGAAAGGAGTCTTTGTTTAGCAAACGAATTGTGGATCTAAGTTCATGAGAACTTCATATCCCTACTACAACAGCGTGCTAAAAGGTGATTAATCTGATCACTTTGGTTTTGTGAAAACATCGTTAAACGGATTCATAAACTTCCTGGGGATTCGTTTTTTAATCCTAGTACAAAAAATTTAAAATTCCGCATGTACTGGGTACGCGATTCCAACAATACTATTGTGCAAAATCAAGGTAATCTCAAACGGAATCAAAGTATAAAATCCAACATAACGAGTTTTTCTATATATTGTTTATTATTACAAAATACACCACGTGCATGTCAAGAAAAGTTCCTTGCCACTCGTGAATTCCAAATATAAACTCCAATATTACATTTATTTTAATTTTTTTTTGTGGTAGATTATTTTTAATATATCTTTATTATAGATCATGCCTGAAAAGTAGAGAATCGAGTACATGTTCATGCGTCTAAAGTATTACTCCTAAAAATCAAGGTACGCGTAGACTGCCATAAAGTATAAATTTCAATAAAATAAGTTTTTCTAATATGTGGGTTAGATAGAGAATCAAGTACATGAATACATGAATCAAGTACTAGTGTGCGAAATCAAGATACTCTCAAACGGAATCAAAGTATAAAATCGAACATAACTAGTTTTTCTATATATTGTTTATTATTACACAATATACCACGTGCATGTCAAGAAAAGTTCCCTGCCACTCGTGAATTCCAAATATAAACTCCAATATCACATTTATTTTTAATATATTTTTATTACAGACCATGCCTGAAAAATAGAGAATCGAGTACAGTTTTATGCATCTAAAGTATTACTTTGAAAAATCAAGGTACGCCGTAGATTGCCACAAAGTATAAATTCCAATAAAACATTTCTAATATGTGGGTTAAATAGAGAATCGAGTACAAGAATACAAGCATCAAGTACTATTTGCGAAATCAAGGTACTCTCAAACGGAATCAAAGTATAAAATCGAACATATTGAGTTTTTCTATGTATTGTTTATTATTACAAAATATACCACGTGCATGTAAAGAAAACTTCCCTGACACGCGGGAATTCCAAATATAAACTCCAATATCACATTTATTTTTAATATATATTTATTACAGACTGTAGGTGATTTTACGCAAGTGCACGTATCGCTAACAAGTAATATAGAGTAAGAGAGTGTCGATCCCACGAAAAACTAAATAAATTGCTCAGTGATTACCAATCTAACGTAACTCAATATTATTCAAACGACCGATTAATATAAATTTTATCCAATAACTAAGGAAGAAAACACAACTAATGACAATTAAACTAAGGGATAATCACACTTTGGCCCCTCAACTTTTCCAGATTTCGCACTTTAACACCCAACCTTTCTTTTTTCACAGTAAACTCTCCAATGTTTCCGAAACATCCCACTTTCACACCTAAAGCTAACGTCCGTCTATTTTTCTATCAAAATTTCATAGTAAACACCCCAACGTTTCCGAAATGTCGCACTTTCACACCTAAAGCTAATGTCCGTTTATTTTTCTGTCAAAATTAAATCATGTGCTCAAAGCGTGCCTCCTTCAGGATTATTATTGGTATTTTAGACCTAATTATTACTGGTACTTTTCTTTCGTTCTTCTTAATATTGAATATGAATCGAGAACAACCTCAAAAGGCCAAAGGGATCAAATACGGCAACGTCTCCGGTGAACTAGCCTCGAAACCCATAGCCCTACAAGAAGCAGCCACACTTTAGTCAGCTGAGAATCGTGCGTTTGGTCAAATTTCAAAGGCAGTCCAGCGTCTGTCATGCAATCCGCCGCCAACTTCAACGAGCGCCCAAGCGCAGTTGACCACCAAAAAATCACTGACATTGTCCTGGATCAGGGCGCCGTCATTGGAGGCACGCATATCGGTGGACACCGTGTTATTGTTGAAGCAATCGGCAGCAAGTAAATAGTATTTTTTGCCTCACTTTAATTGAAACCTAATTAATTAAAATGATGATAATTTGGGTCTACAATATCAATAATAATCCTAAAGGAGGCACGCTTTGAGCACATGATTTAATTTTGACAGAAAAATAAACAGACATTAGCTTTAGGTGTGAAAGTGTGACATTTTGGAAACGTTGGGGGATTTACTGTGAAATTTTGACAGGAAAATAGACGGACGTTAGCTTTAGGTGTGAAAGTGGGACGTTTTGAAAACGTTGGAGAGTTTACTCTGAAAAAAGAAAGGTTGGATGTTAAAGTGCGAAATCTGGAAAAGCTGAGGGGCCAAAGTGTGATTATCCCTTAAACTAACTAAGAATCAAATGCAGGATTTTAAGTGCTAATACCAACTTACAAGAACTAATCTAAAGATGCAGATAAAAATAGACAAGAGATTTAAACTTGTGAGACTAAACTCTAGAATTACGAAATCCCCACTTTGCAAATCTAACCCCCTTGTTCTACACTAGTGAAATTATATGAAGTTGTTACTAGGCCTGAATCTAATGTCGTTACTAGCTTCTGTCGAAGTCATGCTCCGTTATTCCTACTTGTCCTAATCACTATATGTCTATGTGATTAGCAAACAACCAAGAACGAATCAAGTATAGTTCAGAAAAAGCCTGCCTAAGGTGTTTAGGTATATGTCTATCCTAACCACAAATCAACTATCCAATTTTGCAAATAATTAATCATAGGCTTCTATATTGTTCAACCTCTCCTACCTTATCTCCGTCGAGCTTCATTAAGAGTTAGAAATACGAACTAATTTGTTGGCCAAACAACTAATTCGAGTAAGCACACAATATAAAAAGCAACTTAAACATTCATATAGAATCACAAGTCTTCAAACGAGGAATTCAGATTGTGCAAAGGGTTCATCCATAACCCTAGAAAACTAAATTAGTTCATGACCATATCTAATGTAACAAAAATCATGATTACAAGTTCACAGGAAAACATGGAATTAAGAAAGAAAGGAAGAAACTCTATTGTGTTGAATCTTCAATCTTCTTGATTAGAATTAATCCTTGTAACTTGCTCTCTTCAATCCTACGTCTCTCAAAAGTGTGTATTAGGGCATAAAAAGTTGTGAAAATTTCGTCCAGCCATAAGCCTTAAATATCTCCAAAAAGAAGTCTCCAACAAGGTATAAGATTGTCAAACAAGGAAAGTCAAATCAGATTAGGATTCTTTTACGCGCTTCAGCTGTGTTCGAACATAGACAATGGTGTCGAACACAACCCAACTTCTCAACTTTATCCTGACCTTCTATTCAAGCCTCAAAATGTTGTGTTTTGTTGCAGACTCTGTGTTAGAACATGGCTCCAGATTCTGAAAATATATCCAAAATGACCTCTGTTTTCCTTCTTTTTGCACTTTGCACCCTTAATTCCTGTAAAATAGCAATTTACACCAATTATGCACAATTATATACCAAAGCACCCTAAAATTATCCAAATTCAACCTCCAAAATATATACTTCTAGTGACTCATCACAAACCATGCCTGAAAAATAGAGAATGGAGTACAGGTTCATGCGTCTAATTAAAGTATTACTCTGACAAATCAAGGTACGTCGTAGACTACCACAAAGTATAAATTCCAATAAAATAAGTTTTTCTAATACGTGGGTTAAGTAGAGAATCGAGTACAGGAATACAGGCATCAAGTACTACTGTGCAAAATCAAGGTACTCTCAAACGAAATCAAAGTATAAAATCGAACATATCGAGTTTTTCTATATATTGTTTATTATTACAAAATATACCAGTGCATGTCTAGAAAACTTCCCTACCACTCTTGAATTCCTAATATAAACTTCAATATCACATTTATTTTTAATATATTTTTTTTACAGACTATGCCCGAAAAATAGAGAATCAAGTACAAGTTCATGCATCTCAAGTATTTACTCTGACAAATCAAGGTACGCCATAGACTCCCACAAAGTATAAATTCCAATAAAATAAGTTTTTCTAATATGTGGGTTAAATAGATAATCGAGTACAAGAATACATGCATCAAGTACTATTGTGCAAAATCAAGCTACTCTCAAACGAAATCAAATTATAAAATTGAACATATCAAAATTTTCTATATATTGTTTATTATTACAAAATATACCACGTGCATGTAGCGGTGTGCATCGGTCCAAAACCGAACCGAACCAGAAAATTTTAGGATGTTAAACTGAAACCGAACTGAGGATCTTATGGGATTGATTCGGTTTGAATCGGAAAATCCCAGTTCGGTTCCGGTTAACCGACCGAAAAATCGGTATTATTATTATTTAAAATAAAATAGATAAAAACTTGTTGTTTTTCCAGTATCAGCTGTCTCTCTCGAAAGTGGTTCAGAAATGTAAAAAGAATTTAAGGGCTAACTACATAATCTGAAGGAGAACATTACATAATTCAACTCCAACACTTATACTTTTCCTAAATAAATTAAAATTACATTAATGCTTTAAAGTTGGGAAAAAAAAAACAAAATAACAAGAAGAACTACTTTAGTGCAGCAAGAACAAAAGAAACACATACCTGCGACTCAGTGAGTGGCCGACGGCTGGTGGTGGCTGGAGACTCCGACTGCTCCGCGACGGCTCAGAGCAGTAGCGTTGGGTGGTGGTCAGTGACGGGCAAGGGAGCCAGGGTGGGAGGGGCGACAGCGTGGTTGGGTTTAGGGATTTAAAAATGTGGTCTGATTTTGATTCTGAAAACACGTAACATAAAACCTAAAAGGTGAATTGTTTTATATTTTTTTTAATTCTAAAATTTCGATTCGGTTCCGGTAAATCGAGCCAATAATCGGACCGCGTCCAACTTTTCGATTTTCTGGTTCGGTCCGGTTAACCGTCGGTTTTGAATCGAATGAACCGGAAAAACCTAAGGCATATATATAAACCGAAACCGAACCGATGGTCTAACCGGTTCGGTCGGTTTTGGTCTAGTTCGGCCGGTTTCGGTTCGATTTTTCGGTTTTCGGTTATTTTGCACAGCCCTACGTGCATGTCAAGAAAACTTCCCTACCACCCATGAATTCCTAATATAAACTCCAATATCACATATATTTTTAATATATTTTTATTACAGACCATGCCTGAAAAATAGAGAATCGAGTACCGGTTCCCGCGTCTAAAGTATTTACTCTGACAAATCAAGGTACGCCATAGATTGCCACAAAGTATAAATTTCAATAAAATAAGTTTTGCTAATTTGCGGGTTAACTAGAGAATCGAGTACAAGAATACAGGCATCAAGTACTATTGTGCAAAATCAAGGTACTCTCAAATGGAATCAAAGTATAAAATCAAACATGTCGAGTTTTAAAGATATTGTTTATTGTTACAAAATATACCACGTGCATGTCAAGAAAACTTCCCTACCATTCGTGAATTTCTAATATAAACTCCAATATCATATTTATTTTTAATATATTTTTATTACAGACCATGCCTGAAAAATAGAGAATCGAGTATAGGTTCCTGTGTCTAAAGTATTTACTCTGACAAATCAAGGTACGCCGTAGACTGCCACAAAGTATAAATTTCAATAAAATAAGTTTTTCTAATATGCGGGTTAAATAGAGAATTGAGTACAAGAATACAGGCATCAAGTACTATTGTGCAAAATCAAGGTACTCTCTGTAGCTGTAGCGCCCCGATTATTCAGAATCGCGCCTAGGAGTACTCCAAGGGACGTTGCACGCCATGCAACAAACCGTGGAGGCTGGGGGACTTGTCCCACATCGGAAATTACAAAGTGAATGAAAGGGTTTATAACTAAGTTACCAAGCACAACTACCATGTGGTTAACCATCTTTTGGCAGTTGATTCCCAGGCCAAACTTTAGGGTTGTGCTCGGTGGTGGCGAAGATTATACCCGCGCGTCCATCGGACGCCCAAGCAGGGGGGTTCTCCTCTCCGCGCCTGGGGCCGTGTCAATTGGTATCAGAGCCAACCGTCGGTGCGGGTCCATGCGCGTCCGACCACCCGCTCCAGGGACTCGGCGTGCGTGGGGTGTCTCCACTGGCGGGCGGTAATGGGCTATTGTCACGGCATAATGAGGACATTGAGCTCTGAAGGGGGGGCGGTTGTAGCGCCCCGACTATTCAGAATCGCGCCCAAGTAGGGGGGTTCTCCTCTCCTCTTCGGTTTGTTGCAAGGCGTGCAGCGTCCCGTGGAGCACTCCTTGGTTCAATTCTGATTAATCAGAGCACTACAGTAACGGCCCGTTAATCCGATTATTATCCGGTAAGTCGTATCGATTTAATTGCACGATTTACGATTTAATTTGATAATTGTTATGTGAATTATATGACTTTTTGTAAATGATTGCATTTCGTTTTTTAAACCATTACATATCAACGTGTGTTCAATTGCATGAGTTCCGACTATAATATCGCTTATTTCCGGCAACCTGCTATTTTTAGTAAGTTTGGCATAATTACGATTTTATCCCTTCGGCTTTTCTTAGCCCAAAATAAGATTTTGATAACAAGGACCAAACTCTTTCTCTTTCATTTCTCCCCTCTCTCTCACACAACTCTCCCCCTCTCTCACTATTCATCATCATCAAGTTCAAAACCTAGCTCTGTGTCCAGTAATCGACACGAGACCCGACCTTGACGGAAAACGTGCACCTCCTTGAAGAACAACATACTCCGAACTCAAGCCTTGTCTTCCAACGAATCTCCCTCTATCCCGATTTTTCTAGGTCTTTTCTTCTTTATAGAAATTCTCATTTTTCTCTCGTTTTATCGGTTTAGAGCATGAGTGCTTTTATGTTAAATATTCCCAACATGATAATACATGATTTTTGTGTTTTAAGTTTAAGATTTCAAGTTATTTCCAAGTAGGGGTAGTTTATGTAATTTATCGGATTTGTTCGTAACTTGCCGGAACTTCGCGAAACTCTCCATTTATGTTCCTTTCGATGCTATATAATCATTTCCATGTATTTTGGGTGATTTGGGGTTGAAATTATGGTTTAAATCACGATTTTTAGGTTTGGGGCTGTTATTTCCCGCTGGGGAAGATGATCCACCACGGCCGTTGTGGAAGAGGGCACGATTTTTAGGTTCAGGGGTGTTTTTGTAATATTTTCTAAATGTTATCTGTTTCTTCCGAAACTCTAATGCATGCTTCCTTAGTATCTTTTAAGCATGTTTGTGAACTTCTATCTTATTTGAACTTGTTTTACTCTTGAAATACATGGTTTATGTATGATTTTTGATAATCTTGACTTAAATGCAATATGTGATCTCATAACTTGCTTTTATGTGTTTAAAAGCTTTTGTATAAGTCGTGCGTCATTGTCAGTCTTATGTGGGTGTGTCCTTGTGTATTGCAGACGATACTCTCGAGGAGTAGCGTGGCATTTGCTTGCTTTTGTCTTCGTTCGAGCCGACAGGTGGGATTTTTTGCTTCTCGTTACCGTTATATCTATGTATATATATAAATAAGCCTCACTCTTAATAAGCCTTGATTTATGATTTATTTTCACTCCGTTTATATATATATATATATATATATATATATATATATATATATATATATATATATATATATATTAAATCTTTATGCTTATACCTTTATGATCTTGAAAACGTTTTGATATGAAAAGTATTACGTATATGTTTGTGAAATGTTTACGAAAGAGGCAAGTAAAACTTTTGTTTTCTAAAACGAACTTTGGCATTATAGCCTCGCACACAACTTGCCTCGAACGGTCTTTTGGCCACATGAAAATATTTGAAAAGCGAGCTAGGTATATGTATGTGTATGATACGTTCTGATGGGCCCGGAGTAAAGGCGATGGGACGAAGTCAGTGGACGTCGGGTCTACGGTGGAAATCCTGTGGTCCCCTCCACCTTTGGGAGCTCGGGGTGAGGCCGGAGTGGCAGCCCTTTGAGTACCTGAGCTGTTTACGTTTGATCTGTGTGGTTAGGGGTTGCTCCCTAACTACAATTGGTAGAATAAGGAGGGTTTCTGTTCTATGATTTGACTGACGGTTCAGAACTCTTCTCGCTGAGTTATTCGAAAGATTTGTTATGTTTCATTTTAAGTTAGATTACCAACCGTTTGAGAAAATCTTTACTTCAGTTGTTTTATTTTCTGTTTAAACTGGTGATCTACTTTCGTTTCGTAATATATACTATTATTCCCCCCTCACTTAGTCGTTTGACTAACCCCCCTTTATCTCACCCTTGGTTTCAGGATACTAGGCAGGCTTCGTTGTTTTGTCGTCGTCGTCTGTCGAGTTGCATATCTTTTATTTAGATGTAAACTTCTATTCCTGATTGGCATATACTTATGTTATGTTAATGATGTAGGATGTGTTTTAGGTTATGTATTATGTTCGGGAATAACACTGCTGAACCCGTTGTAAATTATTATTATCAGTTATAGTTGAATTTGCTAGCCTTGGAGGGCTTTACCTAATTGCGCAGTTGTTCTATTATTATTGTTTATGTTCTTTTTATTGCTTCTGCTTTCGGTTTGTCATCGTTTTAAAAATTTCCGCCTAGTAATTGAGTTGGTTTGCCGTTCGCCGGGTCTTGGATCGGGTCGGATTCCTTTATATTCCAGGTCAGAATTTAGTGCGGGGCATGCGGTTGCCCGTTTGGCGACGCCCGCTACACTCTCAAGCGGAATCAAAGTATAAAATCGAACATATCGAGTTTTTCTATATATTGTTTATTATTACAAAATATACCACGTGCATGTCAAGAAAAATTTTATACCACTCGTGAATTCCTAATATAAACTTCAATATCACATTTATTTTTAATATATTTTTATTACAGACCATGCCTGAAAAATAGAGAATCGAGTACAGGTTCATGCGTCTAAAGTATTACTCTGAAAAATCAAGGTATGCCATAGACTGCCACAAAGTATAAACCCCAATAAAATAAGTTTTTCTAATATGTGGGTTAAATAGAGAATCGAGTACATGAATACAAGAATCAAGTACTATTGTGCCAAATCAAGGTACTCTCAAACGGAATCAAAGTATAAAATCGAACATATCAAGTTTTTCTATATATTGTTTATTACTACAAAATATACCGCGTATATGTCAAGAAAACTTCACTGCCACTCGTGAATTCCTAATATAAACTCCAATATCATATTTATTTTTAATATATTTTTATTACAGACCATGCCTGAAAAATAGAGAATAGAGTACAGGTTCATGCGTCTAAAGTATTACTCTGAAAAATCAAGGAACACCGTAGACTGCCACAAAGTATAAATTCCAGTAAAACAAGTTTTTATATGTGAATCGAGTACAAGAATACAGGTATCAAATACTAATGTGGAAAATCAAGGTTTTCTCATCCGGAATCAAAGTATAAAATCCAATATAATGAGTTTTTCTATTCAATCAAAAAAGTGACAAAATTTAACACGTCCCAAACATTAATTCAACGTCAATGTAGTCTAAGCAATATCACATGCCAAAACCAAAACATAAAATTAGAACAGAAAACACAAAAGCACCTTACATCATTCGAGAAATCACAAACCAGACTAATCTTCAGTGAATTACTTTTGGGTGACACTCGATTCTTCATCAGAATACTCTTTTTCTTGAATCGTTTTGGCTTTCACCTTTACCCTTACGTCGATAAGTCTCAGTTTAAGGATCTCGTGCATGCGGATCATGTTAGAGACATCCTTATCACTGTACAAATCGACACAGTATTCTGTTTGATAAGGAGCAATGCATCTCAAATCATAGATAATTGTGGAGATTTCGGGCCATTTTTTACGGATAATTCGATAAAAATCACGCAGAGTGAGATTAGGATCAATCGAGAATACGTGAATGTCGGAATAGAATAGGACACTAGCCAAAAGCATCGCTTCATCCATTATTCAAGTAATGGACACACAAGTTGTTTGGAACCTAATTGTGGAAAAAATGTGGGAATAAATTGTGGAAAAAAAATTAGAATTATCTAAAGAGAAAACATAATATACATATTTCATTGACAATAGTGAAACAAATTGTTCAACCCACAAAAAGGAAAGTTTAAACTACAATGAATGAACCATAACTATTATGTACTAGGAAGAAATGGGAGCTGGAGGACTGAGCAGAAGCGGAACAAGAGAAGCAGAAGCACAAAGACGAAGAATAAATTGGACGAAGAAAGTAGAAGCTGAAGACTTCCTCTTCTCTGCTTCGTCCTTAGATTTTCAGACGTCACCGGAAGGACGAATCAGAGAAGAGAAAGCCGATGAAGTTTTATTCTCTGGAAAAAAAAATTAAAGATTTTCTGAAAATAGTTGAAAAGAAAATGAAAAAGAAAATAAATATTGGTAAAAAAAATAATAAAATAATTATTTGAAATAATATTATTTTATTTAAAATAAGTCCTTATTTCTAAGAGTGTCTCATTCCAAGTCCTATTGAGCAACACTTTTAAAAGTTGATCCTTATTTCTATGAAGGATGTTATAATGGGTCCTAGATTTTCGAAATAATATTAACCCAATGATAAATTTTACGTGATCGTGTTGAGCTTTTAGTTTGGGCTTCGGAGAACTACTTGGGTTCTGTCTTCTTCGCTCGCTCGCGCTCACTGAGAAATTCATTTCTAGAGAGAGAAAGAAAGAGATGCAGGCGTATGGCTACCTAATGTTGGGCCCCACCTCCTTCGACGGTGGTGGCTGTTCCAAAGCTAATCTCGCATGGTCCTGCCCCACTTCCCGAAGTCGCCGTCGGTTCACAGCTCCGGCCGCCGTGAGCGGCAACCGGAATCATTACGACGTCTTGGGGGTTTCACCGAACGCTTCCTCCTCTGATATTAAGAAGGCTTACCGTCTCCTCGCTTTGAAGGTATCCAATACATCATCCTTGATTCTCTGCGTAAATTCAATTTGTATTTGGTTTAACTTTCACGATTATTGTTGGTGCTGGATTTGTTATCATTTAACACTACTACTTGATGCTCATCGATAAACCGGAAATTGGCTGACTTTCAATTTGTTCTCAGTTTATTGCCAAATTATAAATTTAATCGGTATTTCATCGCGTCTTTGAGTATTTTGGTTGGTTTGTGTGCCGAAACAAGTTAGAAAGTTGCTCTTGAAAAGGACCGTTGTAAAATAATGGATTAATTTTCGCCATTAAATGTATCAAACAGCGAATATATTTTGTGGCAGAAAACTTGCTCTGGCGTTAAGGGATTAGGTTTAATTTATATATTCCAATTAATAGATCTTTTACCGAAATTTTATATGGTAATTTGTTATGTCCAGTTCGCTGTCCAGGCAACTAACTACATGTGGTAATCTGCAGAATTTTGGTGCTTTTAAGTTTCTTGCATGATTTTTCGTCGCCTCTTTTTTTCCCCCTCTCATCTCAACTCTTTTGTCTCTCCTCTCCTTCAAAGATTTTTACTTCATTATTTTACTTCTTATTATGTTTTTTACTCATCATAAATTTAATCCTACATTAAAATGTGTAGAAAAATATATATTTATGTGATGAACTTGTTTCAAAATCTAAGCAAGTAATTAACTTAAATTTTACTTTTAATTTGGATATACATACCTCGAGTGTGCCTAACTGCTAGTTAACTATTATTCATGAGAGCCTACATCAACTGTAACTTGGATTCATATCTTTACTTAATTCATGACTGCAGTTTCATCCTGATGTTAACAAGGAAGTTGGAGCTAATGAGGATTTCATGACCATACGGCTTGCTTATGATGTGAGCAATTTTGTTGTTTCCTTTTTGTTTTCTATATTTACTACATGCTGACTATCTGTAAACTAATAGTGTGATATTTGACATATTTTTGATGTCTAACTTCTAACGTTTTTGGCAATCTAAATAGCTTAGATTAGGAGAAGTTGCTTTCTGAAGTCTATAACATTTAGTCTCAACATGTTTATGGATGACTTAGTTTTGGTTCTTGAAAATTTATAAAATTTTAGATGGGAAAGGACCTTTTTGGGGGTTTGTACACCTTGGTTCCTATTCTTTTTGGGGAGCCGGGGTGGGGGTGGGGGTGGAAGAAAAGGCTCAGTTATATCAAATGTGATCTGAAGGTCGTTTTCCCAGTTCTGGTGGAATAATAAAGAATATTTCATTGAATTAAACCATTGAATATTTGTTTGATTATTCCACTTGAAAACAACAAATATCACCTTTAAAGCACATTTTATGGTTGAGGTACCATTTTCCCACCACTAACCAAAATACCAAGACCCAGAAGGATTTACCTCAAATATTCTCGTGTCCCAATACCAGCAACATTAACTTAGGAAAAATAATAGAAATTTCCGTTCAATGCAGACATTGATTAATGAAACATCAAGAACCGAATATGATAGAACCCTCCATCACCGACAACGTACCAGAAGACCTTTAGGAGATGATTGGACCATTAATCAAGAAAGCGAGGAAGAATTAAGATACTACTATAGATGGCTTTACCTGAGACGTAAAAGGCGGTATGAGAGATACTGGGAACAATACAATGCCAGAGAAGAGCAATACGATGATGCAGATGAGGTGTTTGATGAAAATCCAGATGAGGAGAGAGGCTCCTTCATTGAAGTGCTTCAGTCGGCATTACTCTCTATATTTCTAATGCAGACAGTAGGGGCCCAGCTTTCTCTCACGTTTAGTAGCTTTATGGCTTTAATTGACCAGAAATTGGATCAGGGATATAAATTTGGTTATTTATTTGCATGGATATTGGGAGGAAGGGCTGGCATTTTGCTCACGATGTTCCTCTCTTTTGCAAGTTGGGTTTGTGGCAAAACGAGCAGCAGTGTCGTTGCTTTGGTTGTTTTTGCCATGTGGTTCAGTTCGAATCTTGCTAGGTATGCTCCGATTCCGATTCCTCAAGGTGCGCTTCTTACTCTTTTGTATATGTCAATAAAGCTACGAGATGGCCTATCATAAATACTGCTCATGATGCTGATACACGAAGACAACACGATATGGATATGGTGACATAAATTATTTTCAATATTTAGCTCTAGACAGATGTCCGACACGAATGTGGAGTATTGAAGAGTGTCGATGCATCATAGATAATGATATTTGCATTTCTATTGTGGATATTAGGGCAAGGTTATGTTATGTAATGGATATTTGTTCTTTTATGTTTGTAAATATGTAGAACAACATAGAAGTAGGGGGAAACATCCTTCTTTTTTTCTTTTTTATATATACCTCATGTTTCTTTGTCAAAAACTAGTTAGTAAAGTTGCCGTTGGATCAAATGTGAATGTAATTAATTGAGTTGAGTTGAGTTGAGTTGAGTTGTACAATGATGATTCATTTAGCTGTAATATGATTGAATTATCCACACTTATTAACACGAGTCTAAATAAAATTTTAATGGTTAATTGGGATCAAGTATCAATTAATACGATTTGTTCCCAACTGAAATAAAATTGTTTCAAATTACTTTCTAAATAAAAATCTGCAAAGTGAAAAATAACTTGGTACCGTAAATTTGACCTATTTTAATTTTGGTACCAATTGATTGGATTTTTCTTTTCAATTTACATACCATAAATAAATATTTGTTGGAATTGACATGCCAAGACCAAGCGGTCAATACTAACAAAATAGACATATGTGACTGTGTAAGTTAAATATTTCGTTCGGAGGGAAAAAAGATTGTTGGCAATTGTTTTGAAAGGAACTAACGAAATAAAAGTGGGAATTGGGAAATGAGATAAAATTGGAGCCAAAACTCTTACTAAACCCTAGTTTCCTTATTGGGATATTCGTCCATGGATGTAATCGGTTATCCTCCAAACAGAATATTTGACGGACACACAAGTCGCACGTATGTGTCTATTCCGGTAGTAATTGACAGTTCGGACTCGTTGGTATATCAATTGCAAATAGTATATAAATTAAGAAAACCTAGTAGGTAAAAAAAATAAAAATAGTACATGGATATACCAAAAAAGAGAGATATGTGACTTGTAGGGCTATAAGTTTGAAGGCCCAATTAGTAAAGGATTCTGGGCCTAGGCTTCTTTCAGGCCCAATAAGCTAACGTTCTAATGGCTCCAGCCTCTCCTACACATTTTACATGAAACCCTACTTCGATTAAAACCCTAAACCCTTGCCTCAGAACCCTACCATTGAAGGACGAAACAATAACAATATTAACATGAGACCTCCGAGGGGACGCGGCGGCGGAGGCTTTAGGGGCGGCAGAGACGGAGGCGGACGTGGCTTCCGCGGAGGAGGACGTGGTTTCGGCGGCGGCGGTCGTTTCGCTCCTCGCGATGAAGGCCCTCCTTCCGAAGTTGTTGGTCTCTCTCTTCTCTCTCTCTCTCCACAAACTTTGATTTTGAAATGCGTCTTACATTATTTAAGTTCTGCTAACTTGCATTGCTTTTTGGTTTGATTTACGTACAGAGGTTTCCACATTTCTTCATGCTTGTGAGGGTGATGCAGTTACGAAGCTAACCCAAGAAAAAATACCATACTTCAATGCTCCAATTTACCTTCAGAACAAAACGCAGATCGGTAAAGTAGATGAAATTTTCGGACCCATCAATGAATCTGTGAGTGCAGCCGCTCTCTCACGTTTTGGTTTTTGTCCTACGTTTCCCTTCTTTTGAGTGTTACACGAGTTTGATTTGTTATTTCTAACGTGAGTCTTGCTTTGTGATGTTGTAGTTATTCTCGATTAAGATGATGGAAGGCATTGTAGCGACAGCTTATGCTGCGGGTGACAAGTTCTTCATTGACCCGGCTAAGCTATTGCCACTCTCAAGATTTCTTACCCAGCCAAAGTATGTTAATTGTTATATGCCTATTTTTTAAGTCTTCAATTTTGAACTTGTTAAAGTTAGCAAACTTTATGATTACCATTTTCATTCACTTTATTTATGCACCGTACTATAAAGTGATACCAGATTCAAAATCCATTTCATGACTTGATTCAGAAGTGCTCTTTAATCTGCGTTTTCAACTCTTTTGGGGTTTCTAAAGAAAGATTTGATGCATTATATTTATACTTGATATTGTGATAATCCGATAGAGATACAATTCATAGCAGTTATATCCAATCGTTCGATCAAGTCTTGATCCTCTTCCTCTTGGAAGATTGTTGTTTCATTATCAGCTTATACTTTCATATGCAACATTACATTATGTTTATATCATTTATGGCATTGGATTTGATTTACATTTTATTTTGCATTTCGCTCGTATCTTGATGTTAAATGTATTTTCAGGGGAGCATCTACTAGAGGTGGAGGACGTGGAGGAGGAAGAGGTGGTGGAAGAGGCGGCGGCCGAGGAGGCGGTGGATTCCGTGGAAGAGGTGCTCCGAGAGGTGGTAGAGGTGGTTTTAGAGGTGGCGGTGGTCGTGGTGGCGGCTTCAGAGGCAGAGGAAGATTTTAAAATATGTTTTTGAGGCCTTGTTCTATCCTTTTAACTTCTTCGTCTTATGAATTGTCATTCTCATATTTTCCTATCATATATGGCCCATGATGAGATGATCGTGTATGTTGAAAAGGATTAGGGACGCGGGGTTCTAATGTTTCTGTAGTTTTTTGTACTTTAATTGAATCGTTAAATGTCTTAAATTCTGTTTTCTTGTTTCCTACTTAAGCTTCTGATTGCTGATTCATGCAGCAAGTCCTTTTTCTGTTAATCGTTATGATGCTGATTCATAATTAAATCCATAACTAAGATGTCTTCGATAACACGTATCAACTTGCCCATTCTGTCATTCGCTAACACTCATCTTACTACCACCAAAATATTACAGCTGCTATATTTTAAGGGTAAGAATGATATTCTCCGGAGTTTTGTGTTTTTTAACAAAAAAACATTGATACCTCCAACTCTTAAATAGAGCCGAAGTTTGCAAAACATTCGCACACCACCGAATCTCTAAGTGGTGTATATTAATTTGCACCTATACTGAGGGAGTTTTTCGAAATTATTCTATTCTACAAAGTTCCAAATAAGACCTATTAGGCTATTACTGTAGTTCTGTTCCTTCTCTTTTTTTTTTTTAAGTTATGCTTTGTGACAGTTTACTAACCATTTTCCGCAAGCAAAACTATCAAGACCAGTAAATATGACACACAAAATGCGTGTATAATATAAATTAAAATGTTATTAATGATATATAAATTTAGATAGCATAAATATATAAATACAACTAATATTTTATTTATAATAATGTTAATTATTTTCAAAATATTTACAAAATTTAAAATATATTAAAAAGTATTTTTTATAGTTAAAGAAGTATAAAATTTAAAATATAGAAAAATTTAATTAGGAAGATAGGAAGAGGGGAGAGAAAAAAAAAGGGAGGAAAAAAAACGTGAGAAAATGTAAAGAAAAGAAAAAAAAATTATTTAAATTTTAATTAATTATTAAATAACAGTCCAAATTAAGAGATTAAGGAGAATACGCTTTATATAATAGTATAGATAAAAAAAAAAGAAAAAAGAGAGAAAATGAAACGCCAATCAACTATCCACAAACCTCAATGATGACCGGTTAAGAACATTAGAACTTACAAGCTCTTTAACTTTCTCTTAACAAAGCCTCCTCATCTGGTCAAACATCATCCTAAACCCCTTTCATTTTGGACTTTCTTAGGATTTATCCGTCATTACAATACAATCATACAAATCATGTTGCATTAGAGGATTGTTTGTTTTGTTTACTACAAGAACAATACTCCAAACCAATGTTTAGATGTGATAAAAATAATAAAATCCCATGATGAAATTTTGGTGAAAAGGGCAAGCTTAATGGTGCTCAGATAACCACCACACGACCCTTTTACAAAATTCACTCCAACTCATGTCCCTTTCAGGTCATGAGTTCGGCAACTTCTGCAATTCTTCACATCAGCTCATTTTACAGAAGCACAAAGAGGAGAAATTTTACAGGCCAGAATAGTTTTTGTGACAAAAGGACTTAGCTAATTTGGCCAATGTAATGAAATCTGTCACAGATAATCTTTCACATTTTAAAGATTGTTAGTTTCACCATCTTCAAGACATACATTATACATAAAAGGGTTTCAGCAAACCGTACGACCATAACATATTGATGCAATGTAGAGATTCTTGGACCACTTTTCCTGCAAGAAGAAAAGGAAAAAAGAGAAGAGGGAGATCAGAAGGCAGCAGCTTTGAGTTGGAAATTGAGAGAGAGAGAGAGAGAGAGGGTTGTACTTTTACATGGGTACTGGGGAAGGCAGACGTGCGAAGGGTCTCCTGAGTCTCATCCATTATCTTACGTCTCGGTATACTAAGTATGAATGCACCTTGATCAGCTGTTGCTGCCATTGATGTTATTCTGTAACCATTTTCCCATCTACGGTGTATTCCTTCGCTTGGATAAAGAAAATCAAGCTCCACAACCTAATCACCACAATTTATTTTTAATTAGACTATTTAAATAATAATTTAGGCAACAGAAATCCATTCACAATTATTGAACTACATATTGAAGCTTTACCTGCTCAGAATATCCGGAATTTCTGGACATCACAACACCCCAACGACTGCCAGCAGTCGTCATGGATGTCACGTGAAAACCTTCTTTCCATTTTTTATTTATCCATTTGAAAGGAAATGATTCACTAACTTTATATGACTGTTGGGTGTAAGGAGTTCCTGAATAAGAGCCAAAAGCAAAATACAAAATTTAAATTTCACAGGTGCACTTAAAAATGTGTTTTCTGCTTTTAGCTTAAAAAGGCAGAAAGGGAGTGTTTTGTTTTACTCCAGCTGCTTAAAATAAGTTGAAATAAGCTAGAAGCTGGAAGATAGAAACACCTTTTCTAGGTCCTCCTATTATTTAGAAGTACTTTTGTTCTTGTTTCTCCAAAGATTCCTAACTTTTATTATTCTTAAATGTTTTTACAACATTAGCTTCTACTTTTAGCTTTACTCCAAGAGCAGAAGTTTTTGCAACATCCCCTTAGAATCTCAATAAAAGTGAATTTCAATTTGTAAAATGGTATAAACAACAATGATAAGCATCTCAACAACCAACAAGATATACGAGATGGTTAAACTGTATCAAAGCTTTAACTTTAACCAACCTTTAGACATAACGACGAGTGAACTTCCGTTAGTTGCACCAGCTATAGAACTGATGTAATAGTTTTTCTCCCATTGTTCCATGATCCATTCCTGACAAGAATCACAATATAAAATTTAGTGAGATACGCTATTATGTCACTGAAAAGAGACCACAGGAAACTATAATTTGAATTATTGCTGAAACTATATATAATTTGAATCAATAGTTTTGATGAACAACCTTATGGAGGAAGACAGCTGAGAGCTCGTACACCTGGGAATTAAAACCTGTTCCAGCATCCATGATTAAGGCCCAAAGGTTTGCTGCCGAAGCCACACAACTAATATATAAGCCATCTTCGTTGCCCTTCTCTACATGCTGACACAGCCTTGAGTCTGCAACATTGTAGTGGTATCTACAAATGCAAGATAAAAATTATGTCTTAATCAAGGAAAGATATCATAATTACGGTTTGCAATGTCATGTATCTAACAATAGAGCTAGTTTGCACAATACGATAAGTTGCAACTTAACAAACCTTCATGCCAATCTAAAAAATCAGACCATCTATGAGTTTTTTTTGTTGGTTTCCAAAAATTGAAACTTCCATAAGCCAAAAATTAAAGCAACTGGAAGATAATGAAGCTATTGAAAATTCTCAAAAGTTTTGCTGGTCACTGGAATATGTATAGAAGACAAACCTCAAACAATTGACAAGTCACGCACAGAAAGGATATATATATCTTCTTTGGTCAATACAGAACGAGATATATGCACATATACAACGCACAATACCAAAACAAAATGATAAAAACGACATCCAGATTTTCATAACTTTGACAAACCACTAAATTGCATTTCTCTATATTCAATGTGTTAGCTTCGTCAATGAACGAAATTAGGACATTACTATCGAGGGAAGGATGACGTGCACCAATATCCATACACATTACAGAAAACTAAAGTCCTCATCGAGAAAACTTAGCGATCGAACTGGTCCGAAGGACAAACTTTTCTTGGTCTTGTTTGTGCAAAGTTTAAGAAACATAGTAAACAAATCAAACATTCACAAACACCAACTATAGGGCTAGGAGGAGAACACAAATTAGGTTCATTTGGCTTTATGTCTTGCTAATTGTTGAGAACATGCATCATGTCAGTGTATATACCCACCCTATGCTCCACATTGGCAACAACTTCATTTATCACAAAGCACTAAAAAAAATAAAATATAACCTAATTCTAAGTCAATTAATGTTTCATACAAAATAAAAAGTAATAAAGTATATATTTAGACAAAAAGACCATCTCTGTCAACCAGAAATAAGAAACGTGGCAAATAATTGGCGTGTCTAACCATTGGACTATAAAAAAAGGGTGCAGCAATAGCATCATGATTATCATCTGCATGATCACTGGTAATCAGTAAATTTCCACCTCATATCTTCTCTAGTTTTCACTTAACCCACACAACAGTAGGTACCACAAGTCTAAAGAAAAACTGTTCACTATGAGAGGTACAGAGAACAAGGTTTCGCTACTTCTTTGAGATTAAACTTCACAGCTACTTTTCCTGATCAACATGCAAATAACAATCAAACATCACCTTCTTGTATTAAATACTCACTAAGTCCTCGGATATGCATATGATGAGGAAAATGAAGAAAATTAAAACTAAGTCACAAGTCTTTTGAAACCGTGCATAACAACATGTTACTTAACACAGGTCACACCGTAACAAGCAAATACTAGCAAGCAGGATTTCACCTCTGTTTCATAGGGCGGCGTGCATTATAAACTGAGATCCATTGAGTAGCAGGACTACCCAGTCGTACTTTTTTCTTTGGCTGCTCATCCTCTTCCAAGTTTATGAGCAACCTTGCACGCTTTTGCCCAACCTGTGCAAATAAAAATAAATATTTAACTTACGAACGTGTATACTACATGAATAACATCCATAAAATTAACATTACTAATTTGTTTTGATTAATAAGTAACCTTGAGTGCTCCATCAATTCTTATTGGTCTAAGGGACGAGCATGGTTCAATAAGAATATCAAACAGTGATATTAGCTTAGAATAATTGGGCTCCTCGTCAAACTTCATATTAGTAACAGCCTCAAGGAACTGTTTGAATGGAGCAGGGCAAAAGCAACACATCAACTCAGGAGAAGTAGACATTTTCTTTTTGCAGACCAAAAAGCTCTTATTGTCACCCTGCAGTTATCCAAACAAGAATGGAGAAGATTAAGTCAAATCTAATGAGATAAGACGCCATAACTCAGTAAAGCACTTTTTACCAATTCACCTGATATCCTTGCCATGGTAATCTCCCCTTTATGAGAAATATCAGTGTGTATGCCAGAGACTCAAGATCGTCCCTCCTACTTCCTGTGCGACCTAAATGTGCATGCACACTTGCATACCTTATTGTGCCTCTGTGGATGGACAATTGGAATTTGTAAGTACAAAATAAGCCAGAAATATCAGGTGAGGGGCTGTTTACTTACTAGGCAGGATATGATATTTTGTCCAACTAATACAATGACATTGAACAAGCCCATGCCCAAGAATAATTCAAGTAGGCCCAATTTTTATAGAGGGGAGGAATTGGCTGATTTGTGGGTTTAGTAGGGGCATTTCAATACATGTTCATTATTACGCATAATAGTTCATCAAATCGAAGTTCACTTTATAATAAGAATTGAGTAATATATCATCCAACATCTATTAAGAACACATTATACTTGGCTTGATACATAGCCTAAATCCCTCTCAACATGATTGTTCATCAAGCATCCTTCATCCCATATGAGGAAGTAAACAACCTACATAAATGCAAACTTCACAAACCTGAATATATCTGGCCTCTGATCATAGTCGACATGCAGACCAGATGATGCATCTTTCCACCTAGAAGCTGCATCACAAATGCATTAGAAACCAGAGAATAACCAATGAGCAAGAGAGTGATTTATTCAAAAGGAAAAGGAACCGCAGGAGTTAAAGATATCAATTGCAAAGTTAAGCTGAAAGCAATCGGAAAGAAATAAGGTTGCAGCATTGCCAGTATAAACTTAAGGGAGTCATGACACAGAATAAGAAAAACAGATAGAGTACATACCCAAACCAAGATCAATAAGATATAGCTTTTTCTCTTCAGCTGATCCAGGCTGACCAAGTAAAAAGTTCTCCGGCTTGACATCTCCGTGTACAAATCTAGATATGCAGCAAACAGAAGCATGTTAATAAATTGTGCATTCAAGTAAAGAGAATCTGTACCCAAAAGGGCAAACACCAACATTGTAATACTGACAGCATTTCTAAGGAAAGTTATGTTCACACAAGACACGAATCATATCAAGTAGATTTTACCCCTTCATATGAAGCTTTTCAAGAATAGATATAGCCTCCACAGCAATGCATGCCGCCATATTTGGAGACATCCTGTTTCAGGTGCTCCTCATCAAACAAGGAAGAAGGAGCATAGAAAAGGAAAAATAATTGAAATTTTATTTGGGACTCCGCCCACCCATGATTCAATAATCATGAGCTGGCTCAGGTTAACAGCAGGAGAGAGAGAGAGAGTCTTACGACTGGCCCAAAGAATTCCAAACATCCCAAAGACTGGGTCCAAGCATGTCCATGACCTGAAATAAATTATTTGTGTACGAAATGTAGAAGCCGTAAAACCAAAGTGCAACACTAAAAACTCACCAGGATGTAAAAATCTCCTTGCCGGCCCTTGTAGTGAACCCATGGGATCCCATAACATCCATTGAGTGTGCTTTTTATGAAAGAACAGCAATATCAACATATTAACATTTTAATGCAAAGAAAGATTACATCCTTAGGTTAAGAACAGAGATCTTACTTGTAAACCTGCCACTCATATGGAGGGCCGTAATTGCAGCCCTTACTACTTCGGTGTTCACACTTCAATGCAACCTAGAAAAGGATTATATTTCCAATTAAATTCAGAAAGCAAATTAAAGATTTCAAAAATCTCCATGCGGCAATAACACGTGCTAAATGATACCTTTATTGCATCTGGTCCTGTTCTCTCGCTGCCGCCACTTACCCTTCTGCCAACATAAACTTGGCCAAATCCACCCTTACCTAACTTTCTTTCCGTCTTATACACAGGAGAATTACCCACTTGTACCTGCACCAATAAAACTGGACTTGATAAACAAAATACAGCGGAAGTGCATCAAATAAATCAAGAAACAATATTAATTTTTAAAAAAGTGCCTACAACATCCATAGTTCAAAATCCATATTCAAGTATGTGATGAACAGGAAATTACCCTCTCAGGAACGGGAGTTGTACTTTCGTCTTCTTCAACTCCCATTATTTTATCCCCACTACCACCTTCCATGGCAATTTCCTTATCCGCAACGGCCTCTACTCTATTAAGAGCTGGTTCTTCAGCCCCAATTCCAACAGTTTGAGGAAGAACCTCACGAGGTACCTCGGGCTCTAAATCCAACAACCTAACCCCTCTGCCTCTACCTTGCCTAGTCGGTGTTGCTGCAGAAGGCCCTTTTGCTACACCAGCTGCATTTCCTCTCCCTCTTCCTCTCCTTCTGGTTCTAGTCTGAGCACGTGTGAGAAATTTTTCTTCTTGATTATCTATCTGAGGTGCAGGTTGGAGATCACCAAGCCGTTTTGATCTCCGAGCTCCGCTGCGCAATTCTGGCATCCTCACCCATGCAAAATCACCTCCCACTCACTTCCCCACCATTTGCTTAGGATCTAAAGTCACCTAAGTAAGAACAACCACCAAAAGAAGGGACAAAAGAGAAGGGTGAAATTTTAATTTTATTAAAATACCCGAAAGAAACTGATAAAACTCAAATTTTGCAAACATTACCACCCAAAGCACATAAGAAATAAGGAAAAACAGCATATACATAAGAATGGCTGCATGAAAGATGGAATTTTCAGCATAATTTTGCTTCTATTTCAGCACAGGTACCTTATACGGTTTCCAAATCAAGATTTTCCAACAAAAATCAACGCATCAAAGAGGAGTTTCTCTAACACATCCACGAAACACAGAGGGAAAAAATATTCTGATGTACAATTTCAGGATACCAAACATTCATAAAAGCTTTTGTGCAACCACACACAAATGCACAGATATGTACGGATTTTTAGCCGATTGATTGATTACGAAGGCCAGGGAAAAGATACATCCAATAATTTCACCGCAACAAAAAAGTTCAAATTCAACAGTTCGTGGACAAAAACATCACAAAAAAATTTTTTTTTTTAAAAAGTATGAATATTAGAAGCCGCCACAGATCAATAATCACAACTCAAAAACAGGAAAACCAGGGAGATCGGAGACAAAATAAAGCAAAATCAAGTCGAAAAAAATACAAAAAATCGATCAGCCGATAAATAACAGATCTTCAGTGAAAAATACACACAACATCTAATTTACCTGAAAAAAAAAAACTAGGATAAGAAACTGGATGAATGGCGAAATGAAATGTTGGATTGAAATTATTGGATAGAGCTGTGTGTTTGAAAATGGTATTTCCAAGGCTATAACCTCTCTTTGGTTTTTCTTCACAAAAAATCATCTACTGCCTGCCTGCCTTCTCTCGCTCTCGTTACTGTCTTTCTTTTAACTTTTTATTAGTTTTTAATTTTTAAAATCTCGTGCCCTTGAATGTGAAAAATCGTGATCTCTCCTCAATATTTAATATTTTTTTCTTTTTTAATATGTATACTAGTAATTAGAAGCACGCGGTCCCTGTGTGCATAAATTGTATTTTTATTAAAAAGTAATAATGATAAAAGAACACAAATTAGAAATTATCAATTCTAATAAGAGATTTTGATGATATGCTTGATTACGGTGAGTTTGAGAACATTTACTAATGCTAACGAAATGGGCGGAATTTTGGAGTATTGATGAAAATGACTGGTTTAAGAACATGTTGGCCGGAAATTTTCGTAATATTTTGGTTCCGGGAAGCACATGGCAAACGGTCTTTGTGGCAGTTGCTTGGGGATTGTGGAAGGCTTGGAATATATGGGTGTATCAAAACAGGAATGAACCGTGGAAGGTTACTTTGAATGGTGCTAAGTTTTTGATTCATGATTTGCTGAAAATTGTGCAGGGACGTTGCGTTGGATTCGACCACCACAAAGCTAGGTGAAGCTAAACACGGACGGAAGCTATTTTGAGAACACTAAAAAGGCGCGGCTAGTGGTGTTATTCGATCGGAGCTTGGAAAGTGGATCATTGGTTTTGCCATGAAGTTGGGAGAAGTTTCGATTAATGTGGCTGAGCTACTTGGTTTAAGAGAGGGAAAGAAGATCATTTCCGATGATTGAAGTGGAAATTGATTCAGAAGTTATCTTCAAGTTGATAAAGGGAGAAATAGAGGAGCATCCTCTCGAAAATTTGGTGAAGGATTGTTAGAGATGGTGCTCTGCAACCAACTTTTGTAAGAGACTATCTCTTGTTTTAGTCAATCCTTATATAATAATAAAGGGATAATTTTAATATCCATTTATGGCCATCTTCATTATTTTATATACTTATGTTTTTATATGTGTGTGATATGAAATGTTTGAACCTCCCGAACGACATCAAAGCTATATCACTTAACTTACATTGGAAGTTATTGAAACAAGTGAATTAAGGCGTAGTTCGAATATATAACTCCAAGTCAAATGAGTTCATAAAAGACAAGTGGGAGCGTCTACTATTGTAACGACCCGTTAATTCATATCATATTAAGTCGTACTGATTTATTTGCGCAATTTATAATTTATTTTGAAGTTTAATATGTGAATTACATGACTTTTTTGTAAATGATTGCATTTTGGTTTTTAAATCATTACATGTCAACGTGTGTTCAATTGCATGAGTTTTGACTGTAATATCGCTTATTTCCGACAACATGCTATTTTTGGATAAGTTTGATGTAATTACGATTTTACCCCTTCGTATTTTTTGGTCCAAAAATCAGATTTTGATATAAGAGCTAAACTCTTTCTTTCTTCTCCATTTCTCCCTCTCTCTCACTATTCATCACCCTTTGAACTCAAAACCCTAACTTCATCTCCGACGACCGAATCGAGACCCGACCTTAACAGAAAACGTGCTCCTCCTCGCGAAGAACAACATACTCCGAGCTCGAGCCTTGCCTTCCGACGAATTTCCCTCTATCTCTATTTTTCTCAGTTTGTTCTCTTTTGTGTATATTCTCGTTTTTCTCTCATTATATCGATTTGGAGCATGAGTGCTTTTACAATAAAGATTCCTAAGATGATAATAAATGTTTTTCATGCTTTGAGTTTGAGCATTTGTGTAGCGCCCCTTTCCTTGGACGGAGAAAGGACACCACATCCGCACCGAGACGAACTCTCAAACGTGGTAGATGTACCCCATTTAAAAATTCATCCCGGCGAACGGCAAGCACTCAATCTATACCGGCAACAACGTACCTAGTCCAACAACGAAAACCAACAGAGATAACAGAGTGCGGAAGCTATAAATTATATATATCCATTAAACATGCAAAGCCACACGGGGCAACAATTAACATAAATCAATATTCCAACAATTACATAATTAACATGGTCAATGCTCAACGAATATCCATCACATCATCGAATATAAATCACCATTAATATATCCATTTCTACTGGCAAAATAATTTAATAATAAAAGACAGACTGTTGTTGGACACTACTAACAATTACCAAAGGACATGAATACCAAGACCTACGACCCGCTATTGCCAACCGACATAAGAGGTGACAACGCCACCTGTCAACCTGAAGTAAGAATCAAAATAGTGGGGGTGAGTATAAAAGATACTCAGTGAGGGAAAAGAGGGAATAAATACGAGCCACGTTTCCGGGTTTGGATTATATATATATAAGAAATTACATTTGCATAATGAAAAAAATCCGGATCGTGCTTCGACTTGCATACACAACAATAATAAGCAGTAATAATAAAACATTAATGGAAGCAAGTAATATCCCAGTGAGAATGGGCATGTTCCTCCTTATAACCCCCTCAAGTTCAGTAAACTCCATCACCGGTGTCTGACCCCAGAGGTGCTACCCCCGGGCGACTGTTGAATTTTAGGAAAACGTGCAACGAGTGCAACGCCCACCATCACTCCCAACCGTGGCTATCAACTCATGACGGGCCACGATTGACGCTTAGTTTTGGGAAAAGCACCTCGGATTACATCCTGGACGCTCGTCCCCAGATGCAACCTCCGGATACCATTTGCTCGCGTTCGAAGAACATTATAAGTTAAGGCCAAAAGGGTATTTAGGCAAGTGTATATGACGACAAAGGGGTTTAATCCTAAGTCAAACCGTCACGAGAAAGGAAAGAGTTTTCTTGCCCTTTGAAAACAAAATGATTAGAGATACCTATAGATAAAAGTTAATATCAAAACATTTGTTATAAAATATATATTAAATATCTAATAGATATACGAGAAAGGAAATCAAAGCAAGATGAGCACATAAGGGTAGTTCGCAATAATTTAAAAGAAATTCTTACTCCGTTTGAAAGCATTTTAAAACCCTCACCTAGAAGCACAAAAACGACAAGACAACCCAAGCTATGCCTTGAGAAGACGGCCTGAAACTAATAGACGACAAGAACCAATTAAGACAAGACACGACAACGACTCACGAAGACTACAACACATGAATAACCAATAATCATCATGTAGCAATTAAATTCACAATTAAAATGCAATTAAATCAATTAGACGGAAAATATGCAATTAACGATGCTAAACATGCTCAATTGAAATTCTAATTGCGCATTCATGCTTATAATATTATAAAGAAGCACTCATGCGATTTTCGGATTTTTCGGACGACATTCAAAAATTGGGGAAAAAGCCCTAAACGAAAAAGGCTCGATTCAAGGTCCGAACGAGGTCGGAATTTTGAAAACTTTACAAAATATTCATCCTTGAATCATATGGAAGCTATAGGTGAAAACGGCTCGATTTTAGGAGGTCGTATGCAAAAAGTCAACTTTTATTTTTGGCCAATTGACCCCATTACCGTGAGCAACTAAGGAAAAAGGCTGAAAATTTGGTTAAGGCATTCGCACGGCCTAACGCACGGCCTTGTGCACAGTCTTGAGCACGCACTCAAGACCGTGCAAGCTGAAACAAGCGCACACGGGCTTGCGCACCGGCGTGCGCAGGCCGGTGCATGATAAAAGTGTTGCGCACGGTCTTGCCAAGACCGTGCGTTGGACCGTGTGGTTCCAACTAACAGGTGCAGAAACGCGATTTCAAGGTTTCTCACGAGGGTTTCGTCCTAAAATCAACTAGGGTGGATTCTATAGCTAAAATTAACATATAAAATTCACACTCATGCATAGTATACATTAATAGCTACCATTTGATCCGAACTACACTAAAAATGGTTAACTCTAACCTATAAATCCATCAAATTATCAATTATTCATATCAATATAAAAACTAGAAAATAGAAGAATTTAATGGGTGAATCGAAATGGGGAAATAAGATTACCGGTAGAGAATTGAATGAGGATCGTAGATTTGGTCTCGGAATTTCGATTGATCGAACGACGGATTCGGAACGGAATTTCTCTTTCTCTCCTTCTTCTTCTCCCTTTCTCCTTCTCTTCTCTCCTTCTCTCTCTCTCTCGATTTTCGGTGTGCTCAAGAGTGTGCAAGAGAGTGTGCACAAGAGTGTGTAAGTGTGTTCAAGATAGTGTGGGTGTGTTCAAGATGGTGCAAAGGTGTTTCAAGGGGGTGTGGGTTCGTTTATAGATTAGATTAATTTCGAGGGTGGAAAATGTAATTATAAATGGTTGAGGATAGGGAATTAAATTAAATAACTGAAAATTAGCTAACGCAGCTAATCTTTTCATATAAAATTCAATGAAATGTCGAATAATTATTCCGAGAATATATTCTGGAATTTTGGGTCGTTACAATACTCCCTCCTTCAAAAGAATCTGTCCTCAGATTCTCCTCCGAACCTCGGGGTTGATTAAGGGAGTATATTATGGCATTTAGGAGCTATTCAAACAAAAATCGCGCAATTAATACACATGCAATTAATTAAAACGAACAATTAACAGTTAAATTCAATTAAGCATTTAACGCATGGTTCATACATAATAGTTCAATTAAAAAAATCCAATTACAATTAAATGAAAATGACGAGAAATAAAGGAAATTGATGCCGACTAAGAATCGGATGCTCCAGAACCAGGCGACATGCCAAGACGGCTGAGATAGCTAGCGAGCTGCTCAGTGATAGACCTCTCGAGGTCGAAAATTTGCTCCCGGAGTTCAGTGTGGTTGCGTTGAGCCTCGAGCCTGATCTCCCGCAGGTCGGCCGACTGTTGGTTCAGTTGCTCAGTAGCTTGCTCCGCGAAGCTTGTGAAGGGGTTTCCCCAAACCGTCCACCTATCGGTCTCCCATCGGCTTCGGGTCTCCGACTCAGATTGTTAGTACTGAGTCCACTGCTCCTCACTTAGCCTATCCCATTGTGAGGATCCAGCCTGGTGCTGAGTCGGGTAGTCGTCGAAGCTCGGCTGGAAGTGAGCTTCTTCGGCTCTAGGAGGGTCAGGTACGTAAGGGACCTGTTGAGGATCGAAGCCTCCTGCTTCGTATAGTTGTTCTAGCATTTGCTCCTCAATTTCTTGTCGATCCCTTTCAGGTTGACCTCCTGCTGGGATGTCCTCTTCGACATCATCGCCACTCTCAGCTGCGGCTTCCTCTGCCGTCATCGGTACATATCTACCGTGTCGCCCTCTAACTTTCCTGCAAAGTTTCATCTGGGCGAGTTGCTTGTAAGAAATTGTCGAATCCTCTGCTCCTGCCGGGGCCATTCGATCCATGCCGGTCACGCCGGCACACTCGAGGATCGCGGTGATGTAGGACCCAATTCTGATTTCTCTCTTTGGCCGGGTGCCTACATACTCCACATATCGAAGGAAGAACATGATGCCATTGACTGCTTGCCTTCGGACCGCGCAATCCAAGACATAAAGTTCCTCAATGCTGATCAAACCGTAGCTATCTCCTCTAGCAAAGACGGTGCATGAGAGGAATCTATGAAAAGTCCTCAAGGCGGAATCACGGAGGTCGGTTGCCTTTGATTTCCCTTGTTGAAAGGGCCTCCCAGAAGTGGAGACATTTCTCCAAGCCTCGGCCTCGGACCAACCCACTTCTCGGCTTATCATTCCCCGAATGGGTAGCCCAAAGTGTACCGTTAATTGTCGGAGAGTGAGCTCATAATCCTCGTTGAAAGCTCGAAACTCCATCTTGAAAGGTAGCTCGGCGTCGTCTTCGTGGGGAATTATTTGAAGCGTTGCAATTAATTCGTATACAAGTCGGGGGTACGAATTCTTTCTCATATCCAAGAATGTGGTCCACCCCACGTCTTCAATGTACCGAGCGATACCGTCGCCAAGTCCCAAATTCCCCAATGCTTCTATATCGAGGAACTTGGTAGAGAAAACCGGGCGTTCGTGCATCCGTCTAAAAACCTTGGCTTGGAAGGGATTTGAAATATCCACATTAAATAGAAGTGGGGATGGAGGGTCATCTCGCCTCCTCCTTCGTCGGGAACCTTCGGCGACCATGAAAGAAGGTTGTTTGAGGTTTGTTGGGTTGAATTTGGGGAAATTCCTCACTCGGGAATTTTATCGAACACTTGGCGGGCGTGTATTTTGAGCGGCTATTTGTGTATGATCGGCTCGGCGGATCGTCCCCAAAAACCACCTAATTAAAGAGTGCAATGCCAACTACGTACCTTCCAAAAATTATGAAGATCCACCTGACGGATTGAAAGTTATAGGCTTGCAAAGTGGGGAGGATGAATTTGGGGGAAAAATTGGGGGAATTGGAGTTGCTGGAACGAGAGAGAAAAAGGGAAAAAGTTTATATTGCTGCTGTTCACGAAAGAGAGGTTTAAATGGGCGAAGGGGTACACACGGCCGGACGCACGGGCGTGCGCTGGCCCGTGTGGAGCGGTTCGGCCGGTTCAGCAGTTTAACGCTGAACTGGTCTGCACGGTCTTGAGCTGGGCCGCACGGTCTTGATCAAGACCGTGCGTTGGGGCGTGCAAGCACCCCTGAGTCGAATTAAATCGCGCGAAAATTACTAAAACACCCCGGATTAAACCCGGAGTTCAGCCAAACAATAATTACATAATATCGCGCACTTAATAAATTGAAAGACGAGAAATTATGAACGTTATGAATATGCACGGTACCTTTATTCCAAGAGACGAAGTCCGGTCTAGCCAAATTTTTTTTTTTTTTTTTTCATCCTTCGATCCCTCGATCTTGGTAGTTCCTCGACTCCTTCAATTACTCTTTTTCTTGTTGGGGCATTGGTCGACGAGGTGATTGGCGGCACCACAAATGAGGCACAGCCCAAGACTCTTCCTACACCTCTCGGTGACATGGTTCGGCTTCCGGCAATGAGTGCAGAGGATGATACTCCAGCTAGACCCGCTAGTCGTGGTTCCTTCGTTGTGAGCAGTCGTACGGACGACCACTGGAGTTACAGATTCATGTGGCCGGTTCTCTGAGGTAATCAATCGAGCATCCCTAGCTCTCATTTCAAATTCTGCTTCGGCTCGCAAAGCTCGGCCGACAGCCTCCGCATAAGAACAGCAGTCGACCTATGAGCACTTGGCGGATTTCGTGCCTCAACCCGCATATAAATCTGGCGGCTCTGTACCTTTGGTCTGGCTCCCGGTTAGGAGAGTAGTTAGTCATGTAGGCAAATCTGGCCTCGTATTCTGTCACGCTCTCTCCTCCCTGAGCTATTTCTATCTCTCCCGTCGGATACGGGTACGATGATCCTGGCGTAGTCTGGAGTGGGGGCAGTGAAGGATCTGATCGAGCTTTCTTGCGCGGCACACCTGCGTTCACAACTATTTGGCAAAATAGGTGCATGTCTTGTGAGAAATGATGCCAATAATTTGTAAACACATAAAGCATACTCAACACCCAATGAAAATCCTATCGACACACACTACGACAGACCAAACTAAGTAAAACGCACAAAGAGTTCCACAATCGACTCGCGTTGCATCTTCCTTAGTACAAAAATTCATAAAATATTGCCAGTCGGTTAATTAAGCCAACCGTAATCGTCTATAATTTTAAGCACCAAGATAAGACGAACACTCGTCAAAATACGAACTCGACACGAACTAACACAATTCAAAAGACATAAAAGACAAGACAGACGAGATACTAGAGCTTTCGGTTCCTTTTCGGGAACCTAGGCTCTGATACCACTGACTGTAGCGCCCCTTTCCTTGGACGGAGAAAGGACACCACATCCGCACCGAGACGAACTCCCAAACGTGGTAGATGTACCCCATTTAAAAATTCATCCCGGTGAACGGCAAGCACTCAATCTATACCGGCAACAACGTACCTAGTCCAACAACGAAAACCAACAGAGATAACAGAGTGCGGAAGCTATAAATTATATATATCCATTAAACATGCAAAGCCACACGGGGCAACAATTAACATAAATCAATATTCCAACAATTACATAATTAACATGGTCAATGCTCAACGAATATCCATCACATCATCGAATATAAATCACCATTAATATATCCATTTCTACTGGCAAAACAATTTAATAATAAAAGACAGACTGTTGTTGGACACTACTAACAATTACCAAAGGACACGAATACCAAGACCTACGACCCGCTGTTGCCAACCGACATAAGAGGTGACAACGCCACCTGTCAACCTGAAGTAAGAATCAAAATAGTGGGGGTGAGTATAAAAGATACTCAGTGAGGGAAAAGAGGGAACAAATACGAGCCACGTTTCCGGGTTTGGATTATATATATATAAGAAATTACATTTGCATAATGAAAAAAATCCGGATCGTGCTTCGACTTGCATACACAACAATAATAAGCAGTAATAATAAAACATTAATGGAAGCAAGGAATATCCCAGTGAGAATGGGCCTATTCCTCCTTATAACCCCCTCAAGTTCAGTAAACTCCATCACCGGTGTCTGACCCCAGAGGTGCTACCCCCAGGCGACTGTTGAATTTTAGGAAAACGTGTCAAGAGATGCTCGACTTGTCAGCAAGTTAAAGTTGAACATCAAAGACCGGGAGGTTTGCTTGAGCCACTACCGATTCCTACATGGAATTGGGAGGGTATTGCCATAGACTTCGTGTCTGGTTTGCCTAAAGTTAGAGGTGGCTACGATAGCATTTGGGTGATTATCGACCGACTGTCCAAGAGTGCTCATTTTCTACCGATCAACATGTCGTACAAAGTGGATAGGTTGGCAGAGATTTATCACCGAGACATTGTCAAGCTTCATGGGATTCCGTCTACGATAGTGTCTGACAGAGATGCTCGATTTACTTCCCGTTTGTGGCAGCAACTTCAAGAACGAATGGGAACGAAGCTGACTTTCAGTACAGCCGCACATCCGCAGACAGATGGTCAGTCAGAGAGGATGATCAGATATCTCTGTGATATGCTTCGAGCTTGTGCCTTGGATTTTCGTAACAATTGGCACGACCAGTTGCCTTTGATCAAGTTTGCCTACAACAACAGTTATCAGTCTACGATCGGAATGGCACCTTACGAAGCGTTGTATGGCAGAAAGTGTAGATCCCCGTTGTTTTGGGATCTCGAAGATTGGCGTTGGACGAAGGATGATAAGGAACGAGGAACTCCTCCAAAGTTTCTCCAAAATGCCATCGACCGTATCCAGATCATTCGGCAGAGAATGAAAGCAGCTCAGGATCGACAGAAGAGCTATGCCGACACCCGTCGCCGACCGTTGGAATTTGAGGTTGGTGACAAAGTATTCCTCAAAGCTTCACCTCGAAAGGGTTTCACCCGAATTGGAAAACGAGGAAAACTGAGTCCGAGATTTTTGGGTCCCTATGAAATTCTAGAGAGTATTGCGAACGCAGCTTACAGGTTAGACTTGCCGCCGAGCCTAACTAGGATTCACAATGTCTTTCATGTTTCCCAACTCCGAAAGTACTTCCCAAATGAGTCCGAGATCCTTCCTGTTGAGGAAATTGAGCTAGAGTCGGATTTGACCTTTGTTTCGAAGCCGGTGAAGATATTGGATAAGAAGACTCAAGCTCTGCGCAACCGAGAGATTTCTCTTGTCAAGGTCCTTTGGAGAAATCAGACAACCGAAGAAGCTACATGGGAGACCGAAGACAAGATGCGCAAGTTTCATCCGGAATTATTTCAGCCGGATGAGTAGAATCTGGGGGCCAGATTCTCATAAGGAGGGGTGATTGTAACGCCCCAAAAATCCGAATTATAATATGGTACGTCCGAATCGAATATTTGCGCAATTGATTATTTTATTTGATAATTATTATGTAATTTTAGAATTATTTCGTATATGAATGAATTTTTATATTTAAATTTTAATTGTCAATGTGCGTTTAATAATATGAATTTTGATTGTAATTACATGTTATTTGGACGACGTAAATTTTTGAACTTATTTGGCGAAATTACTAAAATGCCCCTTCGATTTTTAAACCCTAGTCAAATTAATTGACTAAGTCTCATTTCTCTCTCACCTCACCTCACTCTCGCCCAAATCACAAGCAGCAACAAGAAAAGAGAAAGAAAAGAAAGAAAAAGAGAAGGAAGAAGAAGAAGATTAAAACGATCGTCCCGACTTCAATTCCCGACGGATTTTCGAGCCGTTTACGTCTACGAACTCCTCGCGATCTCATCTACGAGTAAGCCTTTCACGATTCTTTCGTTTAATGTCTCGTATGCTTAGTATTTCTTATTTTTGATGATAGTTGTAGAATTTAGGTTTTATTCGATTTTGATAGTAATCGTGGATGGATTTTCGTGTTTATCGTTTCTATATGTAGATTATATGCTGTAGATGATTATATGTGAGAATTAGGGAGTGATTTGCATGATTTATCGATTAAATTTTGAATTTTGGTTTGAAATCGCGTATGTTTTTGCTGTCTGCGAGTTTCTGCTCAATCTGGACGCACACGGGCCTTGCACACGGGGTGTCGCAAGGCCGTGTGGGGTTGCACGGCCTCTTGCACGGCCGTGCAAGAGACCGTGCGTGTGGTGCATTGGTCACGGGCTGGTGCACACGGCCTTGAGGCCGTATGCATGAGGCCGTGCGTGTTGCTTGATTGTGCACGGCCTCGGCACACGGCTGTGTGGCCTGGTCGAACAATGCCCTGACCTTCTGTAAGTCAGGGCACATTTTTGCCTACGGGTCCCGCTTCGGCTTGTCTTTTCCGAATTCTTTCTTCGCTCGTGTATTCGATATATATGAAATAGATAGGAATTGCATGATTTATGAATTTACAACATGTTCGGGTATGTGAGTAGTGCGTTTTAAGTTTTCGACAAATTTTCTAACTTTTGTATGTGAAGTCCGATTTTCCCGAAATTCGAATGCATACTCCTTTATGATAATTTAAGCATGTCCGTAAAGTTTCGTTGCATTCGGACTTGATTTACATTTTTAAATGCATGAATTACTCTGTTTTCGTTTGAGAATTTGAACTTAAGTGATTGATTTAATTGTATAACGTGCTCCTATGTATTTTAATACTTTCGTATAAGTTGTGCGTCGTTGTTAGTCTTAATTGGTTGTGTCTTGGTATTTTGCAGACGATACTCCCGTGGAGTAGCGCATCCGGTCTTGCTTTTGTCATATTTTGTATAGCCACAGGTGAGGCTTTCCGTTTCTGTTTCCAGTATTATTACGTATATATATAAATAAGCCTCTCCCGATATAAGCCACGTTTATGTTTTATTTTAATACCATTTATATATATATACTTAATAGATATTTATGATTATTATGTTCATTTGATTTATCGAAAATGATTTGATATGAAAAGTACTACGTATAGACTTTGAAATGTTTACGAAAGAGACATGTAAAACCTTTTGTTTTCTAAGGCAAACTTTGGCCTTTGGCCTCGCATATGACATGTCTCGAACGGTCTTTTGACCATCCCGAAATGATTTGAAAAGTGAGTTATGATATGTATGCATGTTTGTTTGGGCCCGGAGTAAGAGCGATAGGACGAAGTCGGTAGACGTCGGGTCTACGGCGTAAATCCTATGGTTTCCTCCATTTGGGAGGTCGGGGTGAGGCCGGAGTGGCAGCACTTTGAGTACCTGAGTTATTCCCGCCAGTTATGAGTAGTTCGGATTTAGCGGTCCGTCTACATTGGAGGCATAAGGGTGGTTTCCGGTTTTTATGTTTGGAAATTGGAGTTAAGGGCTCGACTCGCCGAGTCATATGATATGTTATGTTTTATGTTAAATCACCACCCGATTACGAAAACCTTTCTTTTATGTTGATTTCTTTTAAGTTTAAAATTGGTGATTTATTTCCGATTTATTATATACATTATTATTCCCTCCTCACTTAGTCGTTTGACTAACCCCTCTGTTTTACCCCTGTACTGGTTTCAGGATACTAGGCGGGATCTTCGTCGTCATAGGCGTCGTAGAGTTACATTATTTTTGCGCATGCATAACTCTTTCCCGTATGGCTTTTATTTATATGTTTTATGATATTAGGGATTTATTACTGTAAGTTGTATTCGGGATTATGTATATATTGAACCCGTTATTATAATTATCGGGATATTGTATCGAACCCGTTTGTTATTTAATTAATTGAATTTCGTTAGCCTTGGTGGGCTTTAATACTTGTGTAATTATTTATGTTTTAATGTTTTGTTATTTTCGCTTCCGCACTTGTCTTTTCGTTGTTTTGAAACCCCCGCCTAGTTATTGAGTAAATGCTTGCCGTTCGCCGGGTTTTGGTTCGGGTCGGATCCCATTTCGGTTCCGGGTCGGGACTCGGTGCGGGGCGTGCGTTACCCGTTTGGTGCACCCGCTACATAAAATTCACACTCATGCATAGTATACATTAATAGCTACAATTTGATCCGAACTACACTAAAAATGGTAAACTCTAACCTATAAATCCATCAAATTATCAATTATTCATATCAATATAAAAACTATAAAATAGAAGAATTTAATGGGTGAATCGAAATGGGGAAAGAAGATTACTGGTAGAGAATTGAATGAGGATCGTAGATTTGGTCTCGGAATTTCGATTGATCGAACGACGGATTCGGAACGGAATTTCTCTTTCTCTCCTTCTTCTTCTCCCTTTCTCCTTCTCTTCTCTCCTTCTCTCTCTCTCGATTTTCGGTGTGCTCAAGAGTGTGCAAGAGAGTGTGCACAAGAGGGTGTAAGTGTGTTCAAGATAGTGTAGGTGTGTTCAAGATGGTGCAAAGGTGTTTCAAGGGGGTGTGGGTTCGTTTATAGATTAGATTAATTTCGAGGGTGGAAAATGTAATTATAAATGGTTGAGGATAGGGAATTAAATTAAATAACTGAAAATTAGATAACGCAGCTAATCTTTTCATATAAAATTCAATGAAATGTCGAATAATTATTCCGAAAATATATTCTGGAATTTTGGGTCGTTACAATTTGAGTTAGTTTGTGATAATAGGTTTTTGTGTAATTTTTGTGGGTTTGTTCGGAACTTGCCGGAACTTCGCGAAACTCACCATTTATGTTCCTTTTGATGTTTAGAGATCATTTCCATGTATTTTGGTGATTTAGTGTCGAAATTAGGATTTAAAACCCGATTTTCAGGTTTAGGGCAGATTTCTCGCTGGGGAAGACGACCCACTTTGCCCGTGGTAGGGCCACAACCCCTTTTTGCAGCTGTGGCCGTGGTGAGCATTTTTGGGGACCATGCCCGTGGTGGGCCCACATCATGGGGTCGTGGTGGGTCTGGGCAGACCACGGCCGTGGTAGGGCGGGCCGTGGAATCGCTTGATATTTCATTTTTGGCGGACCAACTCGTCCCGAACCTCATTTTTTTCTTGCTTTTTTCACTTCCATTGGTCTTAGAACTTCTTAACTAAGCAAAATATGTTGGGTTTGTGATTTTTGGGCATGTTCGGCATAGGAATAGTAATAGGGGTAGTTTTGGTAATTTTTTGAAACGTTCGGTTTTGCTTGCATTGCTTTGTAAATTTTCCTATATGACTTTCAGCTTATTTTGCATCTATTTTGAGCATGAATTGATCTTGATACTTGCTAATTTACATGTTTCTTTGCTATATTGATCTAAATGCAATATGTGACTTCGTTATGCGTTTTTATGTGTTTAAAAGCTTCCGTATAAGCTGTGCGTCGTCTTTAGTCTTATTTGGTTGTGTCTTTATTTGTTGCAGACGATACTCCCCAGGAGTAGCGTGGCATTTGCTTGACTTTTGTCTTTGTTCAAGCCAACAGGTGGGGTTTTTTGTTTCTCTTCCAGTATATCTATGTATATATATAAATAAGCGTCACTCCTAAACAAGTCTTGTTTTATGATTTGTTTTCACACCGTATATATATATATATATATATATATATATATATATATATATGTATATTAGTAAATATTTATGATTATATCTTTATGATCTTGAAGACGTTTTGATATGAAAAGTATTACGTATATGTTTGGAAAACGTTTACGAAAGAGGCAAGTAAAACCTGTAGCGCCCCTTTCCGTAGGAGGAGAAAGGACACCACATCCGCACCGAGATGAACTTCCAAACGAGATAGATGTACCCCATTTAAAAATCCATCCCGGCGAACGGCAAGCACTCAATCTATACCGGCAACAACGTACCTAGTCCAACAACAACAACCAACAGAAATAACAGAGTGTGGAAGCTTAACATATACATATCAATTAAACATTCAAAGCCACACGGGGCATCAATTAACATAAATCAATATTCAACAATTATATATTTATCTAGCCAATGCTCAACGAATAATCATCAATATCGAATCCCCATAATTCATCAATATATCCAATCTATCTAGAAATTCGGTTCAAATAATAAAAGACAGACTGTTGTTGGACACTACCGATAATTACCGAAGGACACGAAGACCAAGACTCACGACCCGCTGTTGCCAACCGA
This sequence comes from Verbena officinalis, assembly GCA_958496215.1. Taxonomy (NCBI): domain Eukaryota; kingdom Viridiplantae; phylum Streptophyta; class Magnoliopsida; order Lamiales; family Verbenaceae; genus Verbena; species Verbena officinalis. Next base: position 24,106,374 of record OY292390.1, on the reverse strand, counting down.
CATGAGAGGTGACAACGCCACCTGTCGACCTGAAGTAAGAATTAAAATAACGAGGGTGAGTATAAATGATACTCAGTGAAGGTAAAGAGGGAACAAGTACGAGCCACGCTTCCGGATTTTAATTATATGTATAGGAAAATACATTTGCAGAATTTGAGAAAATCTAGAATGTGCTTCGACTTGCATAACAACAATTAATAAGCAGTAACAATAAAGCATAAATAGAAGCAAGTAATATCCCAGCGAGAATGGGCATGTTCCTCCTTATAACCCCTTCATGTCATTATAAAACTCCATCTCCGGTGTCTGACCCCATAGTGCGACCATGGGCGACGAATTACATTTCAGGAAAACGTGCAACGAATGCAACGCCCATCATCGCTCCCAACCGTGGCTATCAACTCCTAACGGGCCATGATTGACGCTTAATTTTGGGGAAAAGTACCTCGAGCAACACCCTGGACGCTCGTCCCCAAGTGAGACCCTCGAATACCCTCCCGGGCCCTCAGTAAAAGAAAAGTCCAATATTTTACTCGCGTTTGAAGAACATTATAAGTTGAAAGCTAAACAGGCATTTAGGCAAGGGTGTGACGACAAAGGGGGTAACCACGAGTTTCATACGTGTCGGGATGTGCTGACGGACTCCCCTAACGACTTCCCTCATAGACCCAAATCCTAAGTCAAAGCGTCACGCTTGAAACGAAAGGGTTTTACTTGCCTCTTGAAAACAAAACGATTTAGACATACTTATAGGTATAAGTTGATATCAAAACATTTGTTATTAAAATCATAAAAATATAGTTAAATATCTAATAGATATACAAGAATGAGAAATCAAATCAATATGAGCACGTAAGGGTAGTTCGCAATAAATAAAAGAAATCCTTACTCCAGTTGAAAGCATTTTAAAACCCTCACCTGGGAGCACGAGAACGACAAGATACTCAAGCTATTCCTTAAAAGGACGGCCTGAAACTGTCAGACAACAAACCAAATAAGACAAGACACGACGCACGACTCTTAAGGACTACAACACATGAAAGACCAAATAATAATCATGTAGCAATTGAAATTACAAGTAAATGCAATTAAATCTATTAAACGAAAGACACGAAATTAAAGATGCTAAACATGCTCAATTGAAATTCTAATTGCACATTCATGCATAATATATTATAAAGAAGCACTCATGCGATTTTCGGATCATTCGAACAACATTCAAAAATTGGGGAAAAAGTCCTAAATGAAAAAGGCTCGATTCAAGGTCCGAACGAGGTCGGAATTTTGAAAACTTTATAAAATATTCATCCTTGGAAGCTATAGGTGAAAACGGCTCGATTTTAGGGGGTCGTATGCAAAAAGTCAACTTTTATTTTTGGCCCATTGACCCCATTACCGTGAGCAACTAAGGAAAAAGGCTGAAAATTTGGTTAAGACATTCGCACGGGCTAACACACGGCCTAGCGCACGGTCTTGAGATCACTACCAAGACCGTGCAAGCTATAATAGGTGCGCACCGGTGCGCAGGCCGGTGCAGGCTTAAAGTGGTGCGCACGGTCTGGCGCACGGTCTTGCCAAGACCGTGCGTAGGACCGTGTGGTTCTACTAACAGGTGCAGAAAATGCGATTTCAAGGTTTCTCACGAGGGTTTCGTCCTAAAATCAACTAGGGCGGATTCTATAGCTAAAATCAACACATAAAATTCACACTCATGCAGTGTACACATTAATAGCTAACATTTGATCCGAACTACACTAAAAATGGTAAACTCTAACCTACAAACCCATCAAATTATCAAATATTCAAACTTAACAAAATGTTAACGAAATGAAGGATTTAATGGATTAAATGAATTGGGGAAAGAAGGTTACCGATAGAGAATCAAATGAGGATTGTATAGTTGGTCTCGGAATCTTGATTGGTCGAGCGACGGATTCGGGACGGGATTTTCTTCCTCCTTCTTCCTTCTCCTTCCTTTCTCCTTCTCTTCTCTCTTTCTCTCTCTCGATTTGGTGTGTGAGCAAGAGAGTGTGCACAAGGGGTGTAAGTGTGTTCAAGAGGGTGCAAGTGTGTTTGAGGGGGTGTGGGTTCGTTTGACATTAAAATAAATTCGAGGGGTAGAAAAGGTAATTATAAATGGTTGAGGATATGGAAATAAATTATAATAATTTAAAATTAGCTAACGAAGCTAATCTTTTCATTTAAAATCCAACGAGGTGTCGAATAATTATCCCGAAAATATATTCCAGAATTTTGGGTCGTTACAAAACCTTTGTTTTCTAAAGCGAACTTTGGCATTATAGCCTCGCATACAACTTGCCTTGAACGGTCTTTTGACCATATGAAAATGTTTGAAAAGCGAGCTATGTATATGTATGTGTATGATCTGTTCTGATGGGCCCGGAGTAAGGATGAGAAGATGAAGTCGATAGACATCGGATCTACGGTGTAAATCCTCATGTTCCCTCCACCTTTGGGAGCTCAGGGTGAGTCCGGAGTGGCAGCCCTTTGAGTACCTGAGATATTTCTGTTTGATCTGTGTAGTTCGGGATAGCTTCCTTACTACAACCGGAGGAATAAGGAGGATTTATGTTTTATGATTTGAATGGTGGTTCAAAACTCTTCTTGATGAGTTATATAAAAGAATTGAAATGCTTCATTTTATGCTAGATCACCAACCGTTTGAGAAAACCTTTAAGTTGTTTTCTTTTCTGTTTAAAACTGGTGATTTACTTTCGTTTTGTAATATACATTTTTATTCCCCCTCACTTAGTCGATTAACTAACCCCCTTTGTCTCACCCTTGGTTTCAGGATACTAGGCGGGCTTCGTTGCTAGTTTCCGTCGTCGTCTAGAGTTACATTTTTTGTTTGCATGTAAACTCATGATCCTTGTTGGCCTTTATACGTTTATGTTATGTAATTGATTCGTAGGATGTTTTATCGATGTAAATAAACTATTTTGTTTCCTATTTTTGTTTGGGAATAATACCGTTGAACCCATTGTAAATTATTATTAGTTTATTATGGAATTTCGCTAGCCTCGGAGGGCTTTACCTAACTGCGCAATTGTTCTATTGTTATTGTCTATCTTATTTTATTGCTTCTGCTCTCTATTATTGTCGTTTTAAAACTCCCGCCTAGTGATCGAGTTTTGGTTTGCTGTTCGCTGGGTTTTGATTCGGGTCAGATTCTTTTCAATTTCGGGTTAGAATTCGGTGTGGGGCATGCGTTTGCCAGTTTGGCGGCGCCCACTACAACTATGAACTCGAATATATAGACTTGCTGTGTGACTATGTAAAAGTATTGAGTTTCTAAGTACGAGAATGTAAGTTGATATTCATACTCACACTGGGTGGCTGTTCGACAGTTGCACTGAGGATCCCAACCTTGACATTCAAATGGGAGAGGCTATAACCTCTAAGTAATTGAGTTAAGTCAAGGTCAGTGATGTGATTAATAATCCCTAGACTTGAGGGTTTGTCTCATCTCATATTCATGAGATAGTCATCTGGTATGTATCTCCTCTTTATGACAACATGCTCAAAGGAGAACATAAGTTTCATACTAATGGCTATTCAAGTGAATATGGAGATCAGAGAATACCAAGAAAGGATCCATCTGGTCAATGCTTATAGCGAGTAGAATTCCTATATCGTTTTGAATAGAATGACTGCCAAGGAATCTTCGGCCAAAGTATTAAAATGTTCAAACTAAGGAAAGGGTCTTCTTGAGTTTAGAATCGAATGGCACTCATTACTAACCGACATATAAGATAAAGTTAATAAGGTTTCTTAAACCCATGCCTTCGACTTTATCAAATGGAGAGATCGTATCTTACACGTAAAGTCACGGATCGAAAAGGTTCATCTCTGAAACGCTTTCACCATTGGCTAGGTAAGATTCTGAATGTGCTGGTTCGCTCAGAATTCTTGCTATGCGTCATATCATGAATAAGGATAATTCATGTTATGATAATTGTATGAATTGTATCATTCAATTAAATGCTAGCTGCTATACAATTGGTGGACCTGAGGGGTCACACAATGAACTGGTCTTCTTGAACGTAGAACAAATTATCAATAGTAGATTGATGTTAAATTAATGAAGTTAATTTAATTGAGAAGAAGAAATATAAATCTACATATATATACTAGTTAAATGCCCAAGTCTTAAGTGTCAAATCTTAGAATCAAAAGGTATACAGTCAACATTATTACAGTTCAAAAACAGATTAGAATTATAATCAACAAGATTGGGAGTGAGAGTTCTATAACAGTTTGTGGAAAGATTTTCAAAGCAATGACCATGAGTGTATAAAGTTCCAAATGCCTTTCCAGTGGCAATGATTTTATCAGTTTTCTGGTCCTACATAAAACATTTATTTGGAAAAAATATAAAGACAGAGTTAGTGTCTTGTGTGAGTTGCCTCACAGATAACAGATTGTGTTTGAAAGATGGTATGTATAGAACTCTCTTTAGGACCAATTCGTTAGTTATCTTAGCAGTTCCTATATGAGATACATTTCTAATGGAACCATCAGGCAAAGTAACAGTAACACGTTTAAGACAGGGGACAACATCAATAGCATATTCAAATTGCTACATATATGATTGGAAGCTCCAGTGTCAATAATCCATGTCTTAGCATAATCAGCAGTATATGAATTAGGAGTTTTAGGGTTATCTGAGTACTCTACTCCTCCTGCGAAATTAGTCTATTCAATTGATCTAGAGGAGTTTTCCTGCAGTAGTTTACTAAGATCCTGAACCAGTGAAGAAAGTTTATCAGACTGTTCAGGAGGATTAGAACTAGAGTCAAAAGGAGTATCAGCCTGAACAGAATTCACATTCTGTCTCCTAAGAGATTAATTTTATCCAGATCCTCTTCCCCTATTACCTCTGCCTCCTCAGAACCAGCACGTGCCTTTTTGAATTCTTCGTACCACTCAGGGTACCCATTTATTTTAAAGCAATTTTCAATGTTGTGAGTAGTACTATCACATTTAGAGCAATAACGATTTTCTTTAGAAAAAAATTTCTGCATAGTTGTGGTTTTGGAAGAAGAGGCAGTACCAAGATTAGATATAGCATTATGAGCTAGAAGCAGCAACAACAATGTGTGTTGTTCTCTGAGACTCCACCCTTTGTAGGATGAAAAAGGCGTGATTGATTCCAGGAATAGGGTCAGAAGACAGGATGTTGTTGCGAGCAATATCATAAGAATCGCTCAATCCCATGAGGAACTGCAGGCTGTCTGATTCCCTAGAATCTTTAATGCATCCATTGACGCCACATGTACACTTTTCACATATACATCTTGGCGGTTTGTGTAGATAAGAGATCTCATCACACAGTTTTGTGAGTTTAGTGAGATAACCAGCAAGACTCTGATCTCCTTGTCGAATGGATCTAAGTTCCCACTTCAATTGATACAGTAAAGGCTCGTTAGATTGACCATAGTGTTGCTCTAGATCTTTCCAAAACTGTCTAGTAGAACCGACGTAGTTGAAACCATCAAGTAACTCTCTAGTCATAGCATTCAAGATCCAGGCTACAATTATCATATTGGCTCTCCTCCGCTTCGGATACTCAGGATCGAACTCATCTGGCTGTGGAATGGTGCCGTCGATGAAGCCAATTTTGTTCTTGGCTTCCAGATCTATTTTAATAGATCTGCTCCAATTTAGATAGTTTTTTCCATCAAAGACAACAGATGTGAGGTTGAGACCTGGTTGCTCCGTATTGAGGAGAAAATACAGATCATCAATTGTAATAGAAGATGATGTAGCGATGATCCTTCCCGCTTCTTGTTTCTTCTTTTCGTCGGTCGGAGATACAGATATTTTTTAGATGATAGGGTAGTAGGAGATCTATCAAGATGATGAGATCGGTATAGATCTTCGAAGACAAACAGATCGAAAAAGAAAAGGATATGTGCGAGAATCAGAGATTCGAGAATAAGAACAGAGTATACAAATAGTGAAGATGAGAAGAAAAAAACGAACATAGGACGGATCTTATGCTCTCGATACCATATTGAAGTTGGTAATCATGGGATCTAGGGTTTGTACAGTGGCGGAAGGGTGAAGACGAGAGCGAAGAAAGGATTTAGGGTTTGCATATAATATTCATACATCAGATGATAATACAAAGCGTAGTGTTTAGAATACATATACAATAGAGAAAAATGAGAAAAGTGAAGCACAACATGTGCTGAATAGAAAAACACAACAATGGGCCTTAATGGGCCAAAACAATGAAACGTACAAATAATGACCCAACATCTAAGTCAGGCCCAATTATCTATAACCTATACTAATATTCATAATCCAACACACTCAATAATAATTCTTCTAATGTTTTGAGATGATGAACACCCTCTTGGAGAGAGTCACAGTGCTCCACCAGCTCCAGTTCTAATATACATAAGGACTGCAGTTCCAGGGAGAAAGCATCAAGTATCTCACAAATCAAAGGCATGCTGATCAGAGATAAACTTTCAAGTTTTGAAGAGAGACAATCCTAATGGGAAAACCTTTTGAAGCAATACTTAACTGGGGGAGACCAGACATCGCCAAATATTCAAGCTGAGGGAACACCACCACTTCATGTTATTGATATTGAGGTATAGGTGTTGCAAACTCAGTCAAGTTTGGCATATCTATCAAGAAAAGGGCTTGTAGAGCTGGAAACACAACAATCTTGTCTCCTTAGCTGGTGCTGCACTTGTCAATCCTGTAAAACAAAAGACTAATGGATCTCACATTGAGCAATGACTCAAAAGTAACTTCCTCGAGATTCGACAGGTGCCCCAACATAGGGATTACTTCACACTTACATTTACATAATCGAATGGTCGTCAAATTCTTTAGTCCTATCCAACAACCTTGCTGCTTGTCTCTTACCTCCATCTTCAAAATCCAGTTTGGGAAGTTTATGCTTTGGAATCCACTAATGTCTAAATCCTTTAGATTGGTGTGAGGCTGGAGGCCTTCCAACACACTGGCGTCATTTCTTGTGCCTTCTCCATACATATCCCATAAAAGTTTTAAACAGTCTAAGCCTGGTTTTTACATAAACTAGCAATCTCAGCATCTTCGTTGTCCTGTACTTTTTCGAGATTCCAAATACTTATCTCTTCTTTGAGATTCTTCAACGTTCCAAGTTCTTCAATTCGACAGCTCGTCTCAGAATTTACTTAGATGTGCGGTAATGTTTGCAGACATGTTAGCCTTCCTACATAAGGAGGCAAAGCTATATGCGAGATGTGAAGATGTCTCAGATTTATCAAGTCCGTCAATGTCTTTAGCAGCTCACGGAAACCTTCATTGACTCTTACCGTCTGCAAGTGGTAGAGACTGCCGATGGAGTTTGGCATGCATTCAATGCTTATTTCCTCAATGTCGAGATTCCTAACTAGTATTAACGTCTCGATCGACTTTGGAAGTGTTTCAATATTCTTATTTGAGAGAGATAAAGTCGCAAGGATTTCAAATGTGCGAACAAGTCATCAGACACCTCAACACTATTAAGGAATAATGCCCACAAAGTTTTGGGCTTTTCGAGAACAAAATTATTAGATGACATGTTATCATACCGAAGTCGGCCATTGACACCTAAAACAGAGCCTGCCAGATCATGCAGGAGGTCATGCATTTAATATTTCGGACATGATTCACCACATCCTAGATCCACACGTTGTAGTAGAGAGGTGCGCAGAAGAATGTCTAAGACTTGATTGCCTAGTCTCTCCATCTCAATTCCTCTATTATTTTCGAGGAACCCCTGTGCCATCCAGTGCTCAATTAGAATCTTTTTCTCAATCAAAAATCCTTTCTCGAAAATAAAACAGTATGCAAAACATCTCTTCACTGACGGAGACAACAAGTAATCGAAGCTCAACTTGAGCGTGTTCATTAGAGCTAAGTCCGTCACCCCCAAATCGAGAAGCCCAGCCTGTTGAATCGAAACCCACTCTTCTTTTGGTCTATCACGAAATAGACACCCTAATACGTTGGCAAGTAATGGAAAGCCTTGGCACTTTCGTGTAATCTCTAAGCCAGTACGCTCAAATTCAGACGAGGTGTCTCATGCTCTATCTTTTATGATAGACTAACACACCTTGTCAGATAGCATGCTTAATTTATAAATCAGGACTGTCGTCACTAGTGAAGTAACTCTTTCACTTCTTATAATAACGGCAATCCCATTTCTCTTAGGACAACTAACTCTTGATAAGGAGTTCATGAAATTGTCCCACTTGTCCCTTTGTTCATTCCAGTTATCGTCGAGGACAAGGAGATAGTTTTCCCCTCCCAAATGTTTTTGAATATTTTTCAAAATAGCTTATCTGCTTTCAAATTGCTCATTATTTTCAGTCAACGATTCAAGAATCTTTTTAAAGATAAGCAAGGCATCAAAGTTTTGGGAAACATGGACCCAAATTTGGCTTTGAAAATTTCAATTACCCTTTGATTTTCGAAAACATGCTTGGGCAAGGTCGTTTTGCCAATGCCGGTCATCCCACTAATCGGAACCACCGAAAACTGTTGCTCACCATTAACCAACATTTCTACTATTCTACCTTGGTCATCTTCTCTACCCAAAAATGAAGGATCGGTGTAATAAGAATCGGTTTCCCTGGTTAGTGCATCATCATGCATACTGACTGGGGTCGTATTTTTAAGGCCAAATTCGGATGCTAGTGTTAATATTCCTATTCGTGCTGTTAATGAAAAGAAAAAAAAAGATAAGCAAAGCAAAGCAATTAACAGATATTCCTATTCGTGTCGTTAATGAAAAGAAAAGAAAAGAAAAGCAAAAGCAAAGCAATTAACGGGTATTTCTATTGTTGCCGTTAATGAAAAGAAAAGAAAAGAAAAGCAATTAACGGATATTTCTATTCGTGCCATTAATGAAAAGAAAAGCAAAGCCAAGCAATTAAAGGATATTTCTGTTGCTGCCGTTAATGAAAAGAAAAGAAAAGCAATTAACGGATATTTATGTTGCTGTCGTTAATGAAAAGAAAAGAAAAGCAATTAACGGATATTCCTATCTGTGTCGTTAATGAAAAAAAAAAGAAAAGAAAAGCAAAGCAATTAACGGATATTTCTGTTGGTGCCGTTAATGAAAAGAAAAGAAAAGTAATTAACGGATATTTCTATTTGTGCTGTTAATGAAAAGAAAAGAAAAGAAAAGAAAAGTAAAGCAATTAACGGATATTTTTGTTGTTGTCGTTAATGAAAAGAAAAGAAAAGCAATTAACGGATATTCCTATTCGTGGCGTTAATGAAAAGAAAAGAAAAGAAAATTAATTAACGGATATTTTTGTTGCCGTTAATGTAAAGAAAAGAAAATCAATTAACGGATATTCCTATTCATACCGTTAATGAAAAGAAAAGCAAAGCAAAGCAATTAACGGATATTTCTGTTGGTGCCGTTAATGAAAAGAAAAGAAAAGCAATTAAAGGATATTCCTATTCGTGCCGTTAATGAAAAGAAAAGAAAAGCAGTTAACGGATATTTCTATTGCTGCCATTAATGAAAAGAAAAGAAAAGCAATTAACGGATATTCCTATTCGTGCCGTTAATGAAAAGAAAAGAAAAGAAAAGAAATGAAAAGAAAAGAAAAGAAATTAACGAATATTCCTATTCGTGTCGTTAATGAAAAGAAAAGAAAAGAAAAGCAAAGCAAAACAATTAACGGACATTTCTGTTGCTGCCGTTAATGAAAAGAAAAGAAAAGCAATTAACGGATATTTATATTCCTGTAATTACTTAAAAGAAAAGAAAAGAAGCAATCAAAGGATATTTCTATTCAGGAAAAGAGAAGAAAAGAAGAGAAAAAAATTATTGGCCAAATTGCATTTTTGGTCCTGTAACTATCAGCATGTAGCAATTTTGTTCCTAAACTATTGTATATCGCGATTTAAGTCCTATAACTTTCCAAAAGTAGCAATTTTGGTCCTGTCTTCGCCGAAATTCCAAATCAGCGCCGGAAAATGTCACGTGTGGCGTGCATGCGGAATGTTCCGGCCAATTTTAGTTGACATGGCATTAATAAGTGCCAACTTACCCTCCAAATCAGCATTGCTCAGACACAGTGTAATGCCACCTTTTTTTGTTAAATTTTCTTTATTATTTGGTTTCAATGTTACTTTTTTTCTTTGAATTTAATCGTGAAGAACAAAGCAACAAGAACAGCTATCAGCTTAACAGAAAACTTGGCCGGTTACTAGATCTGGTGTGTTTAGGGTGAAGCGGCGCCGCGACGAATCTAAAGGTGGCGGGGAGAGAGAGAGAGAGAGAGAGGCTCGCCACACTTTGGCCAGATCTGGAGACAGTGAGGCGGCGGCGCGACGGGTCTAGTGTGAGACGACAAAGGTGGCGACGGGAGAGAGGGAGGGGGGGTGGGGAGGGAGGGCTCGCCACTCCATGGCCAGATCTGGATAGCGGCGCCATGGAGGATTTAGGGTTAGACGGTATAGGTAGGGGGGTTTGGCCAGATCCGGCGAGAGGCTACGAGTTTGCCGACTACCACTCCGTTGTGAACGAACCCAACTAGTTTGGGCGTGAAGCTGAAAATCTGGGATGAAGTTCCTTCTGACATGAACACTTATTTGAAGATCCGGAGCTTGACTGAGTTTTGCTGGAGCTTGAAGATGATGGACATTGAAAATCTGGTTGTTTTACCTTTTTTCATCGTGTAGCACCAAAAAAAATTTCTAATGAATCCAACTATCTTAATTTTTACTTCTATTAAACTTTTTTCTTCTTCATGATGTATCGAGGAATTAATTTTTATAATAACTAAATTGGAGAAGCTGATTTAAAATCAATAGGAAGAAAAATTATCTGTTGCAATGATGAAGATGTTAATTTTGTCCAAATTTATCTTTTGTAATTTATATTATTTATTAAATATAAATTGTAGAATTTTAATTTCATAAATTTATATTACTTATTATTTGAATTTTTTTGGTACAAAAAGAATATTTTTAATATTGTCAGAGTTTATGTTTGAAATTAATTTTATTTACTTAGTTGTATTTTATTTCGTATCAAAGTTCCGACTGCCATGTCATTAATTTCCGGCACTGATTTGGGATTCCGGCAAAAACATGACCAAAATTGCTACTTTTGGGAAGTTACAGGACTTAAATCGCGATATCCAATAGTTTAGGACCAAAATTGCTACATGCTGATAGTTACAGGACCAAAAATGCAATTTGGTCAAAATTATTTGCCTCCTTTACTTTCACGATTTCCCCATATTACCTCCTAAATTTTAGTTTTTTATAAGTTGCCTCATCACCTTTATACTTTTTACAAATTGCCTCCTCCGGTGTGTTTTCGACGGAATATTCATATGCACTACACGTGAGATTTTTAAGGGCATAAATCTCATTTGACACATGCTGGATCCTACCATATCATTGTCCGACCCGAACCGATAACTTACATGCAATAGCGCAGGTAAATCAACAAAATTTTCCCCAAATTCTTTCTTATTCTTTCGCGCAATGGGGATTCAAACTTTTGACATATTCATGGAAGATGAACTGTTGCAGTGCTATGATTTAACGGTTATGGTGAGAGTTTGCTGGACCAGTGACAACCCAGGAGGACAATTTTTCAGTTCTTTACGATATGGGATAAGTTAATTTCACAAATCCTAGTTTCTAAAATTTGGGCAAAAAATTATCAGATTGTAAGGGGAAATTGCAATTTTGGTCCTGTAGTATATAGTGTTTTGCAAGTTTGGTCCTTATATTTTAAAAATAGGCAATTTTAGTCATGTAGTAATTATATTGTTGCAAGTTTGGTCCTGCCGTAAAGTTTGACTATTAACTCCTAAAAATCTCTGTTGGTTTTTCACTTTGAAAGAAAAATTGAGACTCTAAACCTAAAAATTGAGGATTGATGGGGAATATTCAGTTTGGAATACACGTGGCGCAATCTTAGAGAGTCAAACGCCACGTCTATCTAGCCAGAGTCAACTCACATGTGGCCCAAGAACAAACTCGGCGATCGACCATATGGCTCGGCCTGATAGCTCGACCGTCATAACGGCTCTGTAGAATCTCTAAGGTCTCTAGCTCGACCATACCATGCTCGAGAATCGATACTCGACTCGCTATATCTCCCCAAGAGCGTGCCTTGAGGGTCGAGGTCCAAGGGCTCAAACCTGTCCCATCTCCACACGGTCAACCCCACTGTAGCTGCATTAATTGCGCCGTACCTGTTTTGATTACCTTCCGTACTCTGTACCGCCTAAAGTGACAAACAATCATTCATTTTAGGGAATGAATCTGACTCGAGGCACAAGCATTAAATGCTCTGCAGTCGATGCCATTAATGCACACACAAACAGTGTACTCAGTGTGTGTGGAGCCATCCTATAAATACCCCAATCATTTATTATGGTAGGTAAGCTCTTCTAATTGATTGCTCCAGCCTTCATCCTCCCTTTGCGAATATCATATTCTATAACTGACTTAATTCAGTGGAGGGTTTACGCCGGAGACAATCCCCTCCGGACAAGTAACCCAGTGCTAGTGCTTTTCAGGTCAAAATCGGATTCCACTCTACAAATTCAACTGACGGTCGAGGCCACGTGGTTGATTCTGATCACTTACCAAAAACCGACATCATCAGTTTGGCGCCGTCTGTGGGAATACACTTTCGACCTTTGAGAAATCGAGCGTTAGCCATGGTGAATAAGAAAACGAAAAGCACTCACAGCATCATCAGGACTAGATCTCAGATCGAGGCCGATCGAGCCGCCGCGGCTGCTGAAGAGCACGCGGCCTTCGCCACCCAACTTGAAGAAATCGACCGTCCTGAGGGGGCAAACCCTCCTAACAAGGCGGAGGAAGACGCTGTTTCACGCGCGGATCTACCTGCAGTCGTACTCCCGTCTCAGCCATCAGCCCAGGACTTAGCCGCATATACCAGTCAGGTTTATGAGGAGGCTAGGCAGGCCCTCGAAGCTGGGAGGCCCATAAGGATGATTCCTCTCACAGTCAATGTCACTGAGCCTTCCCCAGTACAGTATCGACTATCTCGACCCCCGCCGCTCCCTCGAGCTCAAACTCATGCAGGAAGGGGGAACGAGGGTCGGAGGCCTGAAGCCCCCCGACCTCGACGCTATCCCGTCGACCATTCCCCAGAGGGGGAAGATGAGAACAATGGCCACACGGTCCAAAGGCCGGGAAAGGCGCGTGTCGTCGAGCAAGAGAACGAGCCTGAAGAAGAGGAAGGCTACTACGATGACGAATATGATCGAGAGGAATACAGCGATCAGGTCAACGGAAGGGACTACGTCCCCCCACCTCCCGACCGTCGGAGGGCATATTCACAGCCCATCCGACCAGCACAACCACATCATGTCCGCCCTACGGGCGGACTCATGCGAGACGCTAGACGTCCCCCTCCCCCTTGACTTCCAGTCAGGGAGAGGTTAACGAACAAATACGCCGGCATCCCCCCATTTGGGGATTTGAGAGACAGGCTCCCCCCTCGACCTAACATGGCTCGTAATGAGCAATGGGAACCTGAGCGTAACGCTCGAAGCCGGCGTCAGAGGCTGTCGCCATTCACGGAGGAGATCCTTAGCGAGGACCTAGGGTCGACAGCCATTCCTCGGGACCTTCTTATCTACGATGGGAAAACCGACCCTGGTGACCACATAACCAGCTCTGTCGATGAACTTGTTCCCCCATACCCCCCACACATGGGCGAAGGTTCTAGCCACCACCTTCAAAGGGGCGGCGCTCGACTGGTTCCTCAGGCAACCTCCTGCCTCCATAAGATCATACGACGAGCTCTCCACAGCGCTCGAAGGCCACTTCTCCCCTCTGATCCAAGATAGGCTCGGGGTGTCCCGTTTGGATTCCGTAGTCCAAGGAGTGAACGAATCCCTAAGGGATTACTTTACTCGATTCAATGCAGAATTGGTCCAGGTCGCGCCACCAGACCTGGCATTCGTCCTCAGTGCCTTGGGAAAAAACTGTCATTGCCGAGACTTCACCAAGGATATCCTTGGTAGAGTTCCCATAAACAGCCTGAGGGAGATCCAAGACTGCGCTACAAAATGGATGGACTACGAGGAGATTGAGGGGAGCTATTGGGCAAACCACGGCCAAGCCATGTTGCGAAGCATCGGTCGAGCCCCAGCCCACAGTAACTACTACAATCGATTCTGCAGCGCTCGAGATCAGAGTCCGCCTATATCAAGTCGAGGGAAGAACAAAGGTCGACAAGAGATCAGCACTCGGTCCGAAGGGAGCTCGAATACTCGACGGCCGACCGGGAGAAGTACGAGCCCCTAATATGCGCGATAGGCGATATCCTTCCAAAAATCCCTGGGAAACTCCTCAACTACCCCAAGAAGCTGAAGCTTAATCTACGGAAGGTCGATGACTCTAAATACTGTGAGTTCCACGATCAGCCAGGGCACGATACCAATAATTGTAACCAGCTGAAGGATGAGATAGAGAGGCTCATCCAAGGGGGGCACTTGGCCGAGTTTGTCAAAAGGCTGAAGCGGAATAGGGATCGAGGGCGTGAGCGGCACTGCAACGAAAATGAGGATCGACGGTCGAGATCTAGGTCTCGATCGCCCCCACCAAAGCGAAATCAACGAGAAGGAAGGCAGGCCGCCACCCCTAGCACGATCCAGAACGCGCCAACCCACGGTCGAATTGATATGATTTTGGGGGGACCCGAGGGTGGAGATACCAAGACGGCCAGAAAGAGAGGGATTCGTCGAGCCCAAACCAGCCTTCGTGGCCCTCACAAAATACTGCAAGTCGAGCCTGGGGAAGAATGGAAGCAGAAAGAAGTGGCATTTAGCGATAGGGACTTTCATCTAGATCCCCATCGGGACGGCGTAACGCCGAGTTGTCCGATGGTGGTAACTTTAGATATCGCAAACTATGCTGTAAGTAAATGTTTGGTTGATACTGGAGCTAGCTCGAACATTGTTCTTTACTCGACTCTTGAGCGAATGCATTTGAGTAAATTAATATATGAGCCAGTAAAAACAACCCTGAAAGGCTTTGGTGGCTCGATCATCGCCCCAAAAGGCCAGATTACAATGTTAACTTCCATGGGCATCCAAAATGAGTACTCATGAAGCTCGAAAGAAAAGGAAGGTGGACGAGTCCCGACTATCGGCAGCGGAGGACACTCAGTTGATCCAACTCGATCCTCAGGATCGGGAAAAAACTACCAGGGTCGGGGCGAGTCTCGAGGGGAAACAATTGGAGTGCCTCACCATCTTCCTGCAGGATAATGTGGACGTCTTTGCCTGGAAGGCCATAGATCTAGAAGGGGTCGACCCGAGGGTAATCTCGCACTACCTGAACATTGACCCCGCCTTCAAACCCATAAAGCAGAAGCTAAGGACCCAGAGCGTCGTCCGCAACTCGATCATCGAGGAGGAAGTCAACAAGTTACTCGATGCTGGATACATCACTCCATAAAAATATGTCGATTGGCTCTGCAATGTGGTCCTCGTGGCCAAGACAGGAGGCAAATGGCGGATGTGCAACGATTTCACTGACCTTAATCGAGCGTGTCCTAAGGATCCTTACCCTTTGCCTCGAATCGACCAACTAGTCGACTCGACCGCCGGCTGTGAGCTAATGAGCATGATGGATGCCTTCCAAGGGTATTATCAGATTAGGATGGCTCCCCAAGACCAAAAACACACGGCGTTCATCGTCGTCAAGGGGATATATTGCTTTAAAGT
Organism: Verbena officinalis; assembly: GCA_958496215.1. NCBI lineage: Eukaryota > Viridiplantae > Streptophyta > Magnoliopsida > Lamiales > Verbenaceae > Verbena > Verbena officinalis. The sequence goes on along the minus strand of OY292390.1, from coordinate 24,090,616 downwards.
AATGCCATTCGGGCTCAAGAATGCAGGGGCCACCTATCAAAGGCTAGTTAACCTAATATTTGATCCATTACTGGGAAAGACGGTCGAGGTTTATGCAGATGACATGATCGTCAAGAGTTTGAAGGCAGAAAATCACCAGAATGACCTAAGCGAGATGTTTGCCTTGATAAGGAAGCATCGTCTCAAGCTCAACCCCTTGAAATGTGTGTTCGGGGTTAAAGGAGGAAAGTTCCTGGGATACATGGTAAGCCAACGAGGGATCGAGGCCAACCCAGAGAAAATCTCGGCCATAATTAACATACCTCGACCAGAGACCGTCAGAGGGGTCCAGCAGTTAGTCGGACGAATCGTGGCGCTCAACAGGTTCATTTCTCGATCGGCCGAGCGTAATTTGCCCTTCTTCAAGATATTGAGAGATGTGAACAAGTTTGAGTGGACGGAGGAGTGCGACCGAGCCTTCGGGGAAATGAAGAAATACCTGGCATCAGCTCTGCTGATCGCCAAGCCTGAGCAAGGGGAGATACTCTATCTCTACCTCGCCGTCTCAGATGAAACCATAAGCTCTGTTCTAGTAACCATCAGGGATCGGAAACACCTCCCAGTGTATTACGTTAGCAAGATCTTGCACGGAGCGGAAACTCGATACCTAGATATCGAGAAGTTTGCACTGGCCTTAGTGGTCTCTTCAAGGAAGCTACGCCCATATTTTCAAGCGCACGAGATCGTGGTCCTGACCGACCAACCACTGAAGCAAGTGATGGTTAGACCAGATAACTCTGGTCGACTGATCAAGTGGGCGATTGAGCTCGGGCAATTTGATATCACTTTCCAACCCAGAGTCGCCGTGCAAGCTCAAGTCCTCGCGGACTTCCTGGTCGAAAAAACAACCGTAGCAAAGACACCTAAAAGCAAGAACACCCATTGGCTCCTGAAGGTCGACGGGTCATCAACCGCCCAGGGCGGGGGCGCAGGGATCTCTCTAACAAATCCAGATGGGTTGGCTCTAGACTTTGCCATTGGTCTGGACTTTCAAGTCACCAATAATGAAGCGGAGTATGAGGCGCTCGTCGCAGGACTGAAAACCGCGCTCGAGAGCGGGGCCAAGTCGATCGCCGTTATCACCGATTCGCAGCTCGTTGCACACCAAGTCCAAGGACTCTACGAGGCCCGAGAGGAAAATATGATCAAGTACTTGGAAGAAGTACGCAAACTAACGGCCCAATTCACCAGCTTCGCGATCAACCAAGTGCCCCGTGAAGAAAACACTAGAGCCGACGTGTTGTCAAAACTTGCAAACGGCCTTAAGGGCACAGAAGAGCGCGAGATTACCTTCAAAATCTCCAATCGACGAGCCATCGACGGGCCCGTGGCAGCCATTATCACAATCGACCCTGAGGAGCCTTGTTGGCTCGACGAAATCGTGTTATATCTAAGGGACAGGGTGCTGCCACAAGACCGAAATGCCGCTCGACGACTACGCCATCGAGCCACAAGATACACCCTCGATTCCAAAGGTCGACTTTACAAACGTGGTAACCGTCGACCCCCAATGAGGTGTCTCCGACCCTCGCAAGTTGAAGAAGTTCTCTACGAGATCCATACAGGAAGTTGCGGCAACCATGCAGGAGGCCGATCTCTGGCCAGGAAAGTAACACGAGCCGGCTATTTCTGGCCGGCCCTCGAGCGAGACGCTGAAAGATATTCTAAGCGCTGCGTCAAGTGCCAAAAGACGGGAAATTATTCCCACAAGCATGCCGCTGAAATGATAGCGGCCGATGTTTCATGGCCGTTTGATCAATGGGGGATCGACATTGTGGGACCACTCCCAACGTCCACCGTGCGGCAAGCTGAATATTGCACCGTGGCCTGTGAATACTTCTCCAAGTGGGTCGAGGCAATAGCCGTTAGGAAGACGACCTCTAAGGTCATCCAAAACTTCATATGGAGGAATCTAGTATGTCGGTTCGGAGTGCCTCGCATCCTAATTTGCGACAATAGGCCTCAATTCAGGGTCGGTGACATGAAAGAGTGGTGCAAGGATCATGGAATCGATCAGCGGTTCGCTTCAGTTGGGTATCCACAAGCAAATGGGCAAGCGGAAGTGACCAATCGCACCATCCTCCGAAGTCTCAGCGCTCGACTCGACGCCAAAAAGAAGGCATGGACAGACGAGCTCGATGAGGTTTTATGGGCCTATAGGACCACCCCGCGAACCGCCACAGGCGAGACTCCATTTGCTCTAGTCTATGGGTCGGAAGCCCTGATTCCTACGGAGTTGGTCCACGAAACCGCTCGAGTTTCACACTTCCAGTTAGCCCAAAACAATGAAGGGCGAGCGCTCGAGCTAGATCTCGATGAGGAGAAGCGCCATCGTGCGTTCGGACGAATGCAACGACACAAGGCGGCTGCAGCTCGAAGCTACAACAAAAACGTTCGACCATCAAGCTTTCAAGTGGGCGATCTAGTCCTGAAAAAGGTTGAGGTTTCTAGATAAGTTAAGAAGCTCGAGGAAAAATGGGATGGACCGTACCGTGTTGCACGAATTGCCAAAAACAATGCATATAGGCTGGAAACCTTAGGCTCAGAATCGGAGGAGTTGCCTCGACCGTGGAATGCCTACAATTTAAAATTGTACTATCCTTAAAACTGATCCTTACAGGATTTGGATATATAACTCCCTTCGAAGGGCCCTATTTGTAACAGCTATGCTTGTGTTGAATGCATCATAAGAATTCTTGTTTAAGCAACATTTGTTAAAGATCATACATAAATCAACTCTTGGTTGAAGCTACGCTTCAGCAAAGGAGTTGGGGACTCGAGCGTAAAGCTCGAACCCACAAGTTAAATCAACTCTTGGTTGAAGTTACGCTTCAGCAAAGGAGTTGGGGACTCGAGCGTAAAGCTCGAGCCCACAAGATTAATCAACTCTTGGTTGAAGCTAAGCTTCAACAAGGAAACTGAGGATTCGAGTAAAAGATAGAAAGCAAGTGAATAGACAATGGAGAAACTGAATTTCATTAATTCAAACAAAGTTTACAACAAAAATAAGACTCGAGCCTATCGCTCGAGGAAGAAGTCCTATTACAAATCAAAATAGGAAAAGAAAGGTTCAAGGATCAGCAGGTGCCGCCGACTCGCTCGGGCCAGCTTCGAGCACTAGAGAGCTCAACCACTCGAGCTCCGCTGCCGACCACTCAGGATCGGCTTCGTTTGGATCAACATTGGGGAACAGGCGATCCATAGTGGGCTCCGCCGGCTCGTCCTTACCATCATACGGCTTCTTCAAGAACTCGGCCATGAGCCTCTGGACCACGAAGCCATACGGATGCTGCTCAGGCTCGGAGGTTTCAACAGTGGTCTTCGTCACTATGGCTTGAGCCTCGGCGTTTGTAGGGGTCTGCTTCTCAGGACGAGGGTCTGCTTCGGTTATCCCGACCCTGGAAAGATCGGCCCCGGGGACGATCAGATTTTGAGCCTGTAATTGGGCCAGGCAGAGCGCATGACCATCCTTGAAATTATCATACGCCTTAATGGTGCTGGCCTTCTCAAACATGGGGCCTTCAACAAACTTCTTTAAGGCCCAGCGCCCCATCGCCATCTGGGCTCTTTGAAGGAAGCCCCGGGCCTTGCGGCAGTACCTGGCCTCCATTTCGCGCTCGATCGCCGCTCGACCAGCTACTTGCCCCTTCACAAAACTCTCTTGGGCCTCGAGCCTGAGAGATCGAGCCTCACCCTCAAGCCTCGAGACGTCAAGGGTTCGCTCCTCAACAGCCCTCAAAAGCTCAACCTCCTTCGCCTTGAGCTTCTTGTTCTCCTCCTCGAGCAGTTGAGCAGACTGCTGAAACCCTTGGGCTTGCCTTTTCCAATCGCCCTCCTTTTGCTCCTCGATCTCTTTCTTAAGCTCGACCCACTTGCCCTTGTAAAAGTGCTTCCTCGTTCGGAGGGCCTTCGTATACTGCACCAGTCCGTGAGCGATCGGGGCCGTGCGCTGCAAAGTCGACCCAAAGAAAGAGATTTAGTTCGAGTCCAATGAAATCACTTAGGATAAATAAGCAAAATATGAGAATCACTTACAGACATAAAGGCGGTGGCAAGATTACGCTCGAAGGTCGGGCTCAGTCGCCACCGACCGCCAAATGGCCTTCACGGCCTCGTAGTCCGACCCGGTGTTGAGAAGGGATCGAGGTTGCCCCTCGACCAGCTCAGGAACCCCTCCTGGGAAATGTGGCTCGGCCACAGGAAGATAATCCCTTATACGACGGGCCAGAAACTCGGCGCTCATCTCAGAGCCCGAGTCATCCATCGGGAGGGCCTCGCTGGTCGACCCTTTGCCCTTCAACTTTTTAGATGAAGGGGCAGATTTGCGGACGGACTTGGGGGCAGCTCTTTTGGGAGTCAGAGGCTCGGCCTCCTCCCCCTCATCCTCTTCTAGATCGACCGTGGTGGGGCCGACCGCCCGGCTAGATGCTGCCTCGGGCCTCTTGAATAACCCCTTGCCGAGCCCGGGGCCTTGTCTGGGTGACGGCAGCCCCGCCACTGTGTCCGCGCCGAGGATCGGGGGCCCGATCGCGGGAAGATCAGGCCGGCTCTGAATGGCCTCGTTGAGTTCCGTCAACTTTTCTGCGGTCGCCAGCTCGTGCTCTGGCAAAAGAGTCTTGCCCAAGCTCTAAAGGAAAGAGGTTCTGCTTGCCATAAGGATACTGGTATCTACACAAAAAGCAAGTTGATTAGAAACAGTTGAGAAAAGTAGGCTCAGCATAAATAAAAAGCAAAAAATGACCTATACCCAAGACAAATCCCTCTCGCACTCGTCCACGGCCGATCCCCACGGCCGCTAGATTTTCCTCGCTGCAGAAAGTCTTACAGTCGAGCAAGACTTGGTCGGAGCATACATCCCGACCCAAAAACCCCATAATCAGTTCGAGCGACGCCTCAAGGTCCTTATCCTTAGAGGGTCAAAGGGTCGGGGGCCTATTTTCTTCCCATTGGGTCGGGATGAGAAACCCATCAGGGTGCTGGACGATCACAAATTCAGTCTTCCATTGATCGCCATGTGATGACGTTGGGATGGTAAATATTTTCTTGCCCCTTTTCTGAGACAAACTGTAGAATCCCTCGCCCGAGGAGGAAGAGGCAGAAAGTGTGAACATTTGGAAGAATCGAGCCAACGTCGGCTCGAGTCTCAAGACCCTCATCAATATGAAGAAGCAAGAGATAAGGGAGAAGCAATTAGCGGTCATTTGGCTTGGACAAACCCGCAAACCCCTGAACAAGCTAACGTATTGGGTATTCCCGACTAGACGGAAGCCGTTCATCACTGCGTTGTAGTTGACGGCTATCTCCCTAAGAGCTTGTCGACCCAGGATGTCGTCCTTCGTCGCCGCTCGGATGGTGTAAGGCGCGGGCAGATTCAGTCGATCAGCGATCCTATCGAATTGCTCATCAGTAACCCCTCCTACTATACTATCATAAGGAGCGGGTGCTCCCCTCTCTGGTTGTTGGGGCTCGACCCCAGCATCTCTCGATCCTCCCACCTTGGATTTTCCCTTGGCAGCGGCGGGAGCCTTGCTACGATACACGCGCTGGGGCAGAACTGCAGCCCGACCGCGCGACCACTAGTGGATGTGGCTTTGTCCTCACTTAACCCCACGGCCCTACGGGACGTGACCTCGACCTCCGACTCCGACTCTGTATCAAACCCTAAGTCGACTACGTCGAAGTCTGCTGCGTATTCCCTCACCCTCTCACTCGACCCCTCAGACGCTCCAGACATTTTATAATTGTAAATAAATGCGAGTTGAGGGTCGAGGATTACCTAGAGAGTGGACGGTTTGTGTCTACGCTCGGATCAAGTTCCTTCGCTTGAATGATTTTCTCGCTAAAATTGCTTCCGCTCAGAGTGAATATTCAAGAAAATGTAAGAAATGAGAAAGGGTTAGGCCCTTATTTATAGTATTCTAGCCTCGGAATACGAAACGTCGCCATAATTACTCTTTATAACGCTGTCGGATCAAGCGCGCCTTTTGAGAACAAACTGAGGTCGATCTACTTTATTGTCGGTTGCGTGTAACGGTAATATAGGGTTGCGTGGCCCAACCTAAAGTAGCCACGTGTATCGAGCTTCAATATGGCGGTCAAGTTCAAATCCCGGTCGAATAAATTCGACCGAAACTTGGGGGACTCGTGATGGGGAATATTCAGTTTGGAATACACGTGGCGCAATCTTAGAGAGTCAAACGCCACGTCTATCTAGCCAGAGTCAACTCACACGTGGCCCAAGAACAAACTCGGCGATCGACCATATGGCTCGGCCTGATAGCTCGACCGTCATAACGGCTCTGTAGAATCTCTAAGGTCTCTAGCTCGACCATACCACGCTCGAGAATCGATACTCGACTCGCTATATCTCCCCAAGAGCGTGCCTTGAGGGTCGAGGTCCAAGGGCTCGAACCTGTCCCATCTCCACACGGTCGACCCCACTGTAGCTGCATTAATTGCGTCGTACCTGTTTTGATTGCCTTCCGTACTCTGTACCGCCTGAAGTGACAAACAATCATTCATTTTAGGGAATGAATCTGACTCGAGGCACAAGCATTAAATGCCCTGCAGTCGAGGCCATTAATGCACACACAAACAGTGTACTCAGTGTGTGTGGAGCCATCCTATAAATACCCCCATCATTTATTATGGTAGGTAAGCTCTTCTAATTGATTGCTCCAGCCTTCATCCTCCCTTTGCGAATATCATATTCTATAACTGACTTAATTCAGTGGAGGGGTTACGCCGGAGACAATCCCCTCCGGACAAGTAACCCAGTGCTAGTGCTTTTCAGGTCAAAATCGGATTCCACTCTACAAATTCAACTGACGGTCGAGGCCACATGGTTGATTCTGATCACTTACCAAAAACCGACATCATCAAGGATAAAATGGCTAATAAATATTCCAATTCTCTCCATTCATGTTCTCTCTCAATCCCTATCTCTTTCATTCTTACTATTTACCATATTTTTTTCTTCAACTTCTTCCTTAAGGCACCTTGTTTTTGTGGCACCGTGACATTGTGGATAAAGGAAAATTTCAGGATTAGATTTGAAACTTGTGCTTCGAACGTTTGTCATTTTTTTCAGTAGATCGACTCTCCAATGTGTGCTAGAGCGAAATCTATTTTTTCCGGCCTATTTTGTTGCTGAATGGTGAAAATCCAGAGAATTCCGAATTAAATCTAAGAATTCAAGAGCTATATATTAGCCTGTATTGCAGCCATTGTGATGTGGATTCATATATAAGTTTTTATCGACTTATCTATCGTACTCATTTCAATGTACTCGACTCATGTGCGGAGAACGTGATTAATTTTGCCCAAATTTTCAACCCTAACGATATATGCAGGGCATGTGGTTTTTCCGTCCAAAACTTGAAGGCAGGACCAAACTTGCAACAATATAATAACTACAGGACTAAAGTTGCTTATTTTTAAAATATAAGGACCAAACTTGCAAAATACAATATACTAACAGGACCAAAATTGCAATTTTCCCCAGATTGTAATTATAACTTTTTTTTTATTTACTAGCATCGTGACTCGTGAGGCATGAGAACATCATGTGTGGCATGGTCCACCTATGTATGCGAGATCTTAAATAATCTGTTGCTCCACAAAACTAATGGGCATGAGGATGGGCGGCGAAAAATGAAGAAAAAAACTCAGAAAAAAAAGGAAAACTCTTGTTTGGATGGAATTGATGTTAGGATGAGTAATTGTTGTAATATTGTTGCTGAATTCTTGAATTAAATGTTGGGATTCGTTATTCCTGCCGAAAATCTAATCGATGTGTCTGTATGTTGAACTAACGAAAATGAAAGGAGTTTATTCATCTATTTGACGTTCACTTTGCTCTGCTATTTGTATTTCAGCAAGAAATAAACTGAAATGGTTTATATCATCAAAGTTGAAAATCATATGTCAAATGATATTTATACCCTTAAAAATCTCAGGTGTAGTGTATGTGAGGAATCTTGTTCCGCCGGAAATACACCGAAGCAGGCAATTTATAAAAAATACAAAGGTGAGAAGGTAACTTATAAACAATTAAAGTTTAGGAGGCAATTGTAGAGAAAAAAGCCAATTTGATCCCATAAAGTGATATATTTGTCAATTTGGTCCCAACATGTTCATAATTGGCCGATTTCGTCCCATGAAGTATATTTTTTAGCCAATTTCGTCCCAAATGGCATTTTCCATTAGTTTTGGACGGAAAATATCAATTTTTTTTATTTCTCCAAATTTTAGAGAAAATTTACATGTGAGGCTCGATTAATACCATCAAAATTCATTTATAAACCCTAAACCCTTTTTATTTCTCACTAAATCTACTCAAAATCCTCTCTCTTTTTTCTCATCGTTGAACCAAAAAATGTATTGAAAATCATCAAGATTCACTAGATAAACAAGAAAAAAGTTTCAATCAACCAATGTCGCTATGAGATGCTTCTAGAAATAATGAACCTACATCATATTACCACAAGTGAAGGAATTACTTGTTTAATTTGTCTTTTTATAATTTGTGATCATAAAATCTTAATTTATTTGTATGTAAATCTTTCTTCCATTTTGGAGAAATAATGGAAATTGATTTTTTCCGTCCAAAACAAATGAAAAAAATGTAATTTAGGATGAAATTGGCTAAAAATTACACTTTATGGGACGAAATCAGCCAATTGTGAACATATTTTATTTTCCACGTTCTTTTTTACTTTTTTTTCTTTTTCTCATCAATTGAATTTTAAGTTATTTTTTTATTTAAAGTAAAAGAACTATTTCTTTTAATTTATTATAAATTTATTAAATATATTAAAAATAATCAAATCATGTTCATAATTAAAAAAAATTGATGACATCATAAAATTTATTAAATAATATTTATGATTTAATATTATTTAAATTTCATAATTTTTTAATTTATCTTTTAGATTTATTATGCACACGCATCGAGTGTGCCAATTTTACTAGTACTATTTAATAATGCACCTTCTCCCTAGAGTAACTACCTTTGGTCAAGCTTTTATTTTGGTGTGTCAATTTTTAATTTATTTATTATTAAATTTTATTCATTTTCTCTCTCCATCCCTCTCCACGTACCTTTTATCTCTCTCTCTCATTCTCACATTTTTCTCTCTCTTATTATTCACATTTTCACAGTTAATTCTATTTATTTATCTTATAGCCACTAAATTTTATTTTATATAAATACTAAAATAACTTAAATTAAAAATCATGAAAAACTTAATAAAAATATTTATAATTTTAGAATATTAAAATTTAATATATTATTAATTATAATTATTTATATTTTACACACATATCGAGTGTGCCAAGATTACTAGTTTAAATTGTGTATGAGTATGACTATGGACTTCTAGTTCTACAATTAGGGAAGTTAAACGGGTTATGGGTCAAATCTAAGAAATAAAAATCCAAATTTGAATCCTACGTATCATTAAAATCATAATAAAAATCCGTGTAATAATGAATAATAATTAAAATCATTAAAACAACAAATTAAATATCTTATGTATAAATTAAAATAGAAAAAGCAGAGCTTTATAATATATATATATAATTTTTTTAAAGTTAATTTCTTCCCATTAGTGAAGATTAGTGCAAATTTATTAGTTATAATAGTATATGAAAGCGTTTGAAAAGCATTTCTAGGCCTCATTGGACCAATTAATGGGGCCTTATTTTGGGTTTAATATTTAGGATGATTTTTTATGAGGAAAAAAATAATCTCAAAACAAACCTAGCACGCCACCACCGTCAGCAACAATAATATATATACAACCTATGAAATCAAACAGGTCCAGTAATCCAGAAGAACTACAATCAGAGGTAGAACGAAACGCACATCATCGCCGTCCGAAAAAGAGGCTTATTCAAAAAAACTGAAGCAGATGACATTCAATCTCATTCTATTCTATTGAGAATTGTCATCCACAAACTGGGCATATCATCACCGCCGTCCGAAAAAGAAAAAAACGAAGCAGAAGAAATTCAATCTCAATCTCACTCTGTTCTATTGGGATCGTCATCCATATCTTGCTTTCGATGATCCAATTTCAGTTGCAACTACAAACCACAGACTGGGCTTTTTAAACTCAGCCCACAACACAAGTTTCAAGCTCAGCCCAATCGTATATAAAAAAAAAATAAAAAATGAAACACACATCACCAGACGACGTCGTTTAAAGCCTAGATTGAATTGTTTCTGTAGACCAGCTGGAGCACTGTAGTAGGCTCCCAGCACTGTAGATAGTAAGATGTGTACGTATATATAAGAGTAATATATATATATATATATATAGATTGAAATAACTTAAGGTAGTTAATTTATAAAGATAAATAGTTTATTGGGTATTTAATTGATTGGGCTTTTGTTTAATTAATCAGTTAATTAATACAAGCCTGATCCAATTAAATAAAATAAGTCTAAACAGGTTTAGACTATACAAGTTAATTAAAGCCTGAAAGAATTTAATTAATGAAGCCCAAATCCTTCAATTAATGAACTGGACCAAACACTGAACAAGTCCGGTCCAAGTAGAAAGGGCGAAAATCCTAGGCCCATTAGTGTTAGAATTTTCGGCCAGTAGTCTATTTAATAGACTCCTGGCTGATCATTCTCATGAAGTGAAATCTTATTTATTTTTTAAGGTAGTTTGAGAATTTGTCCCTCTTAGTTCTCCTTCTTTCTGTCATCTCAGTTCTTGTATTTCTTAGAATAAGAAATTCAAGAATATTCTTTACTTTCAAAGTATTATTGTTTTTGAACAATTCAGTTGTAGATCTGGCAATAATTAAATTGTTGCTCAAGGAAATACGGTTCGTGGACTTAATTCTCAGAGAGCTTCCAGTTCGAAGTCTTCGTTTGGCAAACGAGTGGATTCCTAGTTCTTGAGAACTTCAATCCTATGTTTTATGAGAAAACATATTTAATCGGTTATTAAACTTCCTAGGGAATTCGTTTTAGTTTTCCGACATAAAATTTTAAATTTCGTATGTGCCGGGTATACGATTCCAACAAGAATTGCGGAACTCTGTTACACAGACCTTCTAATGTGAAATTTAGGCATGTTCTATGGGAAAGGAATAAGATGGCAGATTGTCTTGCCAAGAAAGGGCATAATTTGCATGAGAATTTGATGATTTGGGACGAAACTCCAAGCTGGATGAGGCTCGAACAGCTTGATGATGAGTTAGAATAGGATTTTTTGTTGGCATTTATATGCTTATTTTAAACCAAAAAAATGATAAAGAAGACAAATAAATGGACTGTAAGAAGTTGATAGTGGGATGAGTTTTATTAAAGTGCTTCATGGGTTTAAAACAGTGTTAGAAGTGGAACGGTTATGGATATAAATTTATTTTGAATTTAAAATAACTAAAATAACGTGGGTTTGTGTCTTTGTGGTGGGTAGATATATTACAATTTTATGGCTATCTAAATTGAATAAGTAAAATAAATAAAAAGGGTATTTTGGGGCATGTATTAATTTGGTGTGAAAACTAAATTTTTCTACGGATTTATCAATGTTACTCTTAATTATATATTATTGTATTGACTTTATAGAAAAATAAAAGATTAAATATGTAAAAATATATTAAATAATTTCCATTTGTGAGACAAAGTAGGCTTTTTTTTTTAATTACTACTATTACATAAACAAGGAAGGGGATCAAATCCCGCCTGCTGTGTTGTGATTTACTCATTGGTCACGCGTGTCTTGGTTTCTGATGTGTGCTCTCCTTATTCGTTGCTGGTGTATGATATTTATTACTCGGCCCAGGCCCATTGGGGTGTCAGTTTTATTGCGAAGCCCACGTTGGGTCTCTGGCCCAATTGGTTTTCCTGAAGTCCAATAACACAGACATAGTAAATGACGTCGTACACGCCCTTTCTCTGAGATGCGATGAACTCGGTCAAGGGGGGTTCTCAGCTGGGTACGCCGACCGATTGGGTGATGCATATGGCGGATACACTGGCTATAGAGTACATGGAGGCCAGCGTGTTTCTGCTGACGTCATCACTATTGCATTCCCCCTCCCTACGTCATTAGTTAGGGATAGTGTTTCTTCAGAGATGGCTGACACTTTTTATTCCCATCATATGTAGACACGGCCGGCGGAGCCGCGGGCGGTGGCTTCTATCTGCTGCCCTCGTTAATAGCGCTTACCGTGGCCGGCCTCCTACAACGGGGCTTCAAATTGGTGACGTCATGCGCCGATGGCATGTTCCCTCACTTGTAGGGAGGGCAGGATCTGGATGACACCATCAGCATTGGCTGTGCTCGGCCTACGTCATCTAACCTGGAATCGTTGATCCTTGCGGGTATGTAATCGGATTCATGTATTCTCATCAAGCCTCAGGTCTTTTTTTCTCTCCGATTTGCTTGCTGGTGAGGGCTTCATTCTATTTCCCTTTTGTGCCTTTCTCCATTTGGATTTGGACGCCCACTGTATTTTTACATCTAATCAAATTTAATTTTTCGTAATGCAGGTGCCCGCTGAGGTGTGCAAGTATTCCCTGTCTGGAATTATTGTGTGTTCTCTCTATTTGTAGACTGGATTTGAGTATACAATCTGAGTGGTAGCACCCTTTTTGGGTGTGTATTTGTAGGTGTGCTTCGAATATCGTTGGTTTGTATGTCCGCTGCCGATGATTTACCCTTGGTGCTTGCATTGACAAGGTATATGTTTATGTTCGCTTTCTCGAGATCTTTGCATTATTTATTCAGGGATTCCTGTTACCTGTTGTGTATTGAAATCTGCAGTGGTTTGACCTCTATATTTAGGGATTCTTTGTACTTGTTCTGTAATGAAAGAAAGAGAGGATGTCTGGTGTTTATTACAGCCTCATTTTCAGTCTAGACTTTATGAGGTTATGCTTGACATATGCATTTATTTCTTGTCCGGATTAGGCTGTGGTTTTAACTCTGGGTTGACTTTGCAATCTCCGACTGTATAGTGTTAGGCATGGTCTTTACATGCAGTTTAGCTGTCATTTCTACCTCTATCATGCAACTTAAGTATATTACATTAATCACAAAAATAGATATAAGTAAACATAGTATACATTATAGCCCAAATTAATTGTGTATAAGGAAAAATTGAAGTAGAAAGGTAAATTGATTGAATATTATGCAATATAATCTGGAGATCTATGTTGATTTAGGGAGTGGAGCTTTTTAGAAATTGTTTAACTGTATTCTAATAAAGAGTATTTTCAGTTTATAGCTACTATACCTTTTCCTCTGGAATTCATCTTATTTTTTTCATAGATTCACATTCTTTTGTTTAACTAATGGTTGAGAAGTTTCACATTCTTTGTATAAGTTATGTGATACTGGTCTGATGTGTCGCCGGATATGCATGCGTCTTAGTTTTCTTCGTGTTGAAACTCTTTTGTATGTATTGTCTGTCTGACGATAGGTTCTCTGCATCTTCGTAAGGGTGTTCTTTGCATGGTCGATTCTGGTTGTCTTACTGTGCAGTTTCACTGTTGTTGTTTTGAAACTGAATTACAGGTACGTATATTACACTATTTGGTTTTCATCTTTACATGCATGCAGTGAATTTCGGGGATTCCGTTTGGACCGGCTAGCGGCATTTTCTCATCTATGTGCACCAATGTGTGAGTACTGTGGGGTCGAAATATGGTTATCTCTTGGGGGCACTGGGGTAATTGGTTGTGGTTGAAGTGCTATTTTTTAACTGTGTTCTCCTGACCTTCTTATGTGTCTTTGTGTATTACTTTGGTTTGTAGTTTCATTCTGGTTCTAGGTTTCTATTGTTCGGATTGTGGCGGACGTGTGCTTTCATTGGGAGGTGGCTTTGCTTTGTTCTCTTCTATGGATAAGGTGGTTAAGGAGGAGTCGAAGCGGCTGGCACGGAATGCACGCGCCAGGCTTGCGTATTAGGCAATTGCTGCTAAAGAGAAGAAACTTGAAGCAGTTCATCATCTTATGAAGTGGTACAAGGTATATATATATATATATATATATATATATATATATATATATATATATATATATATCTGCAATTTTCTTAACTCTAAGAAAAATGAGATTTTTCATTGTAGTGAAGTACATATTAATTTCTTTTTTTTCTTAAAAAATAAATTCAGAGTCATATTCGTGTTTGCTGAGATTGAAAAGTTCTCCTGAAGATGATGCGGTGAGAATGCAGCCAGGATCTGGCGAAACTCGTGTCTTGTATGTGAAGCTTGTTTTTAATTGTATTTTAAAAAAATTTCAATGTGTGAGAAACGAATAAGTAAATATTTGCTGTTATTTGATGTACAGCTTGGTAGATGGACTTGGAGATGAGCTGGTAATTGAAGTTCATGATTCGAAGGGAAAGTATTGTGGCAAGGTTGTAGTTCAAGTGGCCGATGTTACCGACGAATCATTATTTGGCATTTGGATTTTAAAATTTTGATTTCTTACGATAATATATGCAAGTTTTTGTTTCGAGTTTTTCTTGATGATTTTCTTAATGCAGGGGGAAAAGCTTCGTTCTTGGTTTATATATTGTGAGCCAGAGCATGAGCAAGTCGGAAAAATACAGTTGCATATTAATTATTTTGATTTGTTGCTTCTGCTTAAAATAAGCTGGCATAAGCTAGAAGCTATAAACTAAAAGCAGCTTGAGGGGTGCTTTAAGCTTCTATATTTTATTTTTTATTATCTTAAATGTGCTATATACCTTACCCCCCCCCCCCCCCCCACCACCCCCCCCCCCCCCAAACACTTCAACTTCTATTACTTCAACTTCAGCTTCTCCAAAAGTAGAAGTTTTGCATTTGAAAGTATTCCCACAGTGTGCAGCTGTTGCAGAGACCACTGCATATGACTGTGTTTTGGAGACTGCCATGAAAGTGCAACAATTTCAGCAAAGAAACTTGTTGCTGCATGGTTCATGGAAGTGGTGGTTCGTCACTGAATTTGCTTCATATTTTGGAGTTTCCATAATTTGGGTTTTTTTTTTGGGAGGAATAAATGTTTGAATTAATTTTACGATATTAATAGTTATTTAATTGTAATTTCATGTCCTCTATCTCAGATATCTTTCATATGTTATGGATGTTGCGACCCCCAATTGCTGATTGTCTAGATTTGGTTCATGATTTGCAACTTCTTGTGGTAATCAAAGGCAAAACTAGAAACACGTTGAGTCATCAAGAGGTTGGTGAAATCCAAGATTATATTTTTGAAATTTTGTAGGGATTTTCTCCTACGTATTAACCACTTTTCGTTATTTTAAGTGATCGACCTAAATTAGTTTCCAATCTTTATTTTCTTCAGTCATTAGTTAAGGAACTCACTGGAGGCAACTTTTATTGACGGGAATTAATGTAAATAAATCCCAGTTGAACCACTTTAAAAGCAAATTACACCTATTTCAATATATAACATAAAGATGTCAACTGGGCTGGGCCGGGCTGGGTCAGGCCCATCTGAGCCCGCCACTGTAGCGGGCTGGGTTGGCCCGGGACCAGCTTCTAAGCGGGCTGGGCTGGGCTGTGTCAGGATTAAATATGGAGGCCTAACTCAACCCATGAACCCACATTGGGCCTGGGCCTGGGTCGGTTTTTTCGGGCTGGGCTGATATTTTTTTTGGGGCTGGGTTGATGGGTTGAAGGTAGCTTCTGTTCTTTTTTTTTTCCTTTACTTCATTTAAAATTCTTTTATTTTATTTTTTGGTATTAATTCTTTTAAGTTAGTATTTACATAAAAAAAAGATAATAATAATCTAAAAATTATTATAAAACAAAAATACTTATTGATTGGGATGGCTTAAAAACCATAATATACATGAAATATTTAAACAAATATAACAAATTGATTCTTTATTTGAATCTACATATAAAAATTAATCCGGAATCATTTGCCAATCGTACATCGGCATAGAAGAGCTTCCATATGGATAATCTGCATTTTGTGGGAAGTACATACGTTCAAAATCAATATCTTCACTAATAGTTGATGAGTTATCGGGAATTGTTGTCGTTTCAAAAGCCGTCTCATCATCGGATGGATAATTTTGTGGTGGTATCCATTTTTCTCCTAATCGGTGCAATTCATCTTGCCTATATTGTTGTGTGAGCCAATCCTTCCACAAGATACAAAATTTGATCGATTTTGGGCTTAATCGGCTTCTTCTATCCGTAATAGTTCTTTCACTTGCATTAAAAGCACTTTCGAAAGCTACAGTAGACATTTGAGATGTTAGTAGATCACGTGCAATAGAAGAAAGAATTGGAAAATTCTTTTGTTCAATTCTCCACCATTCTAAAATATCAAAATCATCTGAAACATTATCTAATAATGGAAGTTGCAAATAATGTGTTAATTCATATGTTTGAGCATTTGATGTGGTTCTACTTCTTTTAATTGAACTTAACAAAGAAAAAACCGATCCACTAGATCTACTTGGTGCCGCTTGTGTAGAAGAAGATGTTTCATGTTGTACTCTACTTGAATGAGTAGAATAAATTTCAACTAAAGCATAAATCATAGATTGAACTTCATTTTTTTCCTCATCTATATTTATAGCATCACACTTAAGATAAGAATAATATTTTTCCATCAAAAAAGTACAACCTTCTAATTTGCATCTAGGATCAAAAACACAAGATAAGACACATATTTTAGGAGGCTTAGTATAATACTTACACCATTTTTCTTCCATACTTTTAATAGTTTCAAATACATTATCATCATTTCTATGATCTTCAAATCATTTAACAATTCTAACTAAATTTGGCAACATAATATTAGACGTAGGATAATAAGTACCCGACATAACTTTAGTAACTTCAAGAAATATTTCGAGTAAAGGTGCAATCACATTAATAATATCCCAATCAGTTTCAGTAATAAATTCATTGCCATTTGCATCATGCATTTCTTAATTAACTAAATTTGTAACTATACTAGCATATGGATGTGACTCACTTAACATTCTACAAGTAGAATTCCACCTAGTTGGCATATCAAGATAAGGAACTTTGAAATTCATTTTGGCTTTTCTAACTAAACGTCTATATTTTTGAGTTCTAGTTGATGCCGACATAATGTATGATAAGGCCGATCTAATTTTATCTACATAAGGTGCAACCCAAGCCATACCATCTTGAACACAAAGATGCATAATATGACAAATACATCTAACATGAAAGCATTTACCATTAAACATTGGTTTCAAATCTCGAACTAAAAATTCAATAGTCTTAGTATTGTTAGCTGCGTTATCAAAAGACATAGATAAAATTTTATCACAAATATTCCAATAATTGCAACAATCCATTATAGCTTGATAAATATTATTACCGGAGTGTGGATGTTCAAGTAATGCAAATTCAATAATTCTTTTTTGAAGATGAAAATCTTCACTAATCCAATGCGCGGTTACACAACAATAATGGAGATTACCTCTACCTCTCCACAAATCCGAGGTAAGAGAAATTTTTGAAGTTGAAGTAGAAAAATAAGTTCGTAAAGCAATTATTTCTTCCTCATATTGTTTAAAACCATCTTTATAACAAGTATTTCGTGAAATTTTCTTATATTGTGGTTGTAAAGTTTTTCCTACCCATCTATGCATCCAATTATTTTCGGCAAAATTAAAAGGTAGTTCTGCGGCAACAACCATTTTAGAAAATTCTTTTCTTTGTTCCATATGATTATATTGAAAAGTTTGAATTGAACCACTTCTAGTTTGATGCAAAAATTGTTGTGATGGACCCGATGGCCTTCCAAATTATCCCAACCTTCGTGATCTCTATTTAAATGTCTAGTTAATGTTCCCGTACCACTATTCCTAGCAAATTTAAAAGTTTTATTACAAATATTACATGTAGCTTGTTCACGTTCTCGTTCTAATGTAATAAAATCCCAAACTTTGCTCGTTTTATTTGTAATAGGTGGCTTAGCACTAGTTGGGGTTGTATCATTATCTATAGGCAATTGGGTATCGGGGGGAGTATTAAAATTTTCATGAATTAATTCTTGTTCTTCATCTATTGTTTGGGGAGGGGGTAATCTAAAATTAGTGTGTGGCATAAGTGGGGGATCTTTAATACCGGATGAAGAATTAGGGGAAGTAGAACTTTTACGAGAAGACCCACGTGATGTATTCATTTGCAATTTTTTTTTAAAAAATAATATTCCAATTTTATTACATAAAATAAAAGGATAAAACTAATTATTATAGTTCACAAATATTGCACTTAATCAAATATAATAGAGAGGAAAAATGTTACCCGGATATAAATTAGAGATCCTCAAAGATAAATTGCTCAAATGAAATTCCAACTTCAATTTGCACTTCTAGCTCCTCAAAGATAAATTCCCCAAATGAAATTCCAACTTGAGAGTAGTTAAGAGAGTCGAGAAAATATATTGAGGAATTGGTGGAAAAAATGAATTGAGAATTATGGTATTTATAGGAATAAAATGAAATTTAAAAAAAAAAAAGTTACTATTTTACCGTTGCAATAGGCTAGTAGATCAACCGTTCTGTAACTTCTGTTGCTTGTTAAATCAACAGCAACGGGCAAGAACTAATTGCATCAGCCGACAACCATGTACTTTAATTTATTTAATTTTGGGCCATGGGCTATGACCGAAGCCATTAATTTTGGGCCATGGGCTATGGCCAAGAACTAAGAGCTGGTTGCATCAGCCATGCTTGTTAAATTAATGCATCAGCCAATGGGCCGGTTCCAGACGGGCCTGGGCTGAGACCGAAGCGGGCCTGGGCCGGTTCCTGAGCTGGTCCTGGGCTGTTCACGGGTTAAAACTGGCCAGTTCACGGGCTGGGCTGGTTCCGTAAGTTTAGATCAATAGGGGCCCATCTTAATACCCCAACCCAGCCCAGCCCGCACCATACTATCCATGGTCTGGGCCTGGGCCGGTTTTGACCGGGCTGGGTCACCGTGTTCGTGGGCTGGCCCGGCCCAGTTGACATCTTTAATATAACACAATGAAATAGAAACAACTCATACACATTCGACCAACCAAATCTTGCATCTCTACTTATGAAAACTGAAAATAAACCTCACCACCGTCAGGTGCGCGGTGCTAGCAAAAAACTAGTATAGTATAGATAGACATATAGAAAATATTTAAATAGTCTAATATCTATATTTGAAAGCGATGTTGCATTCGATGAAAACTCATCCCTTTTCCTTTTTGAGTGTTTTTACATATATATCCTTGAGGGCAACTCTACAGAGAGCAAAGAAATATAAGTTATTTACGAATACCACCCTCATGTTTGCACTTTTTATGGATTAATCATCCAAATCTCCCAAGTCTCAATTTTATGGATAGTCCTTAGAGGTTAGAGAAACACTCGAAGACACAATTCAAATATTGAAATATTACAAATACTCTCAAATTTAATGATTTTTTGTTAAGTTTTTAGGTGGTATTCATAATATTTTACAAACCTCGAGATAAGTTTCTTAGTATAAACGGCATAAAAACTCAAGAAATGCTTGTGAAGTGTAAAAGGTTGAATGATGTGTTAGATTTTTAAGTAAAACTTATAAGTATTTTCGTAATTAATCTAATAAACAATAAAAAAATATGCATCTATCTTCTCATCCCTTTTGCCTTGTAAAGTTATTGCTACCTCTATTTCTAAAAGGTTTCATTCTTCCAAAACTTGTGTGGTGTCACATAACGAGATATGTGTATTTTTATTTAGGTATCCTGGGTTATTGGTAATTGGCAATTATACTAATTCATATACATATAATAATAGTTTTGATCTTCATCAATGTCTCCATATATCACATCATTTCTTCTTTCTTCACCAAGAGGTTATCCTGGCTCTTCATCTTTAATTAAAAAGGATAATTGCATTAAACCCGAGTGTTTTGACATTTTTAACTTTCTAAAACCAAAACAACTAGATCACATTTGAATTGAGATAGAGATACTCGTGTAAATTATTCCCTTCTAAAACAGATAGATTCATATATGAAACAAATTGATAATAAGTTCTTTAAAATTGAATTCCTCTGTTAGAGATGTTCCAAAAATGTCTACAATCGAGTAAATAATTCTACAACCGAATGGATCATATTGGTTTGGAAAGTTGAAAGATTTAGCACCCTATAAATGTTTTCTAAAGTAATCGCTTTGCCTCCTGAAACTAACGGTCGTCCAAATCTCCGCTCAACGTTTCTTAAGTGACCAGTGACCACTCTATTCTCCAACTTTTTCTTCTGTCCCTACATTAGCAGAAAAATAGAACGTAGCATGAAAGAATACAAAGGCTAAAAACCAAATAATCCATTTGTTTATTTTCATCCAATTTTAGCCCCCATTTCGTTTATCATTCGAATCAACTTAGGAATTGTGTTTCGACACCAATCACAAGCTAGAGGGTCAATTTAGGAGAAATAATTACAACCTTATTGGTCTGAACCAGCTCAACCCATATAAATAAACTTCAATCTTAGAATATAATAACAATGGCTCGTGTAGTGAGAGAAACTCCTCAGACTCTCTCTAGAGAAGAGATTGACCTCAAGGAGAGAAGTACCAAGAAAGTCAAGATATTAAAACGTCCATTTAAAGAGATTGAAGAGAATAATATAAACATTGATGAAGGCAACATTAATGAAGGCAACACTGAAGATCCTATTTCTATTACAAATCGGAAGACACACTCAGATAAAGAGATTGAAGAAAATAGTATGAATATTGATGAAGGCAACATTATTATAGGGAACATTGAAGATCCTACTTCTTCTACAAATTAGAAGACTAACCAAGGAGCTAACTCTAATACAGAGAAAACTAAAAACTCCTACAGGGATACACTTGTAGGTCAGAAAACTAAGACAAAAATTCTCCACCCACTGCAGTGAAATTCTCAAGAGAAAACATGAAGAACCTTCATAGAATCAAAACAATTCCACCTTCGGCTGATTATCCTTACCCACAAATCATACTTGACAAAGATTACGCGGAGGAGTTGCGAGCTCCTTGGAAGGACACTCTCATCCTGAAGCTGCTGGGGAAATTTGTTAATCCTATTAACCTCTCAGCAAGAATAAATAGCTTATGGAATCTGAAAGGTAAATATGAATTAATAGACTTAGGCCACAACTGTTTCATTTTAAAGATCTTTGAAGAAGCTAAGAAAGAACATATTCTTACTGGGGTCCTTGGACGGTGTTTAGCCACCAGTTGGTGGTAAGAAAGTGGAGTGCCAATTTCTCTCCATCACAAGACAAATTACAATCGTCCATTACGTGGGTAATGGTGGAAGAATTTCGAATGGAATTTTATACCCACGACCTTCTATTTGCTATGGCAGAGTGTTTGGGGGAGCCTATCAAAATCTACCTCCGTACGTACAAGGGTGAGAGAGGACGTTTCGCTAAGGTGTGTGTTCAGGTGGACTTGGAGAAACCCCTTCCCAGTAAGGTGAATGTGGAGGGAATTTTATTTCCGGTAACATATCAAAATATTCCAATTATATATTTCTCATATGGATTCGCCGGTCACCGGAGTTCTGAGTTCTCCCGGAGTGGTGGTGCTGGTGACTTAGACCGAGGAGAGCAAAAAATAGCGACAACGGGAAGTGGTAGAGGCGAAGGCAGCACAACGTCGGCTTCAGGCAGCGACAACCTTCTGACAGATAAAACTACCCAGGACAAGACAACTACCAACTCTGGCCCTAGGGGCGGCACCAAACAGAACCCAACGGCTACTTCTGTGGAGTTCCAGGAAAATCAGTACGGTGGATGGATGGTTGCTGTAACGACCCGAATATTTTAATTATATTATTAATAATTATGCGAATTCTTTCTTGCCTAAATT
The DNA here is from genome assembly GCA_958496215.1 of Verbena officinalis. Taxonomy (NCBI): domain Eukaryota; kingdom Viridiplantae; phylum Streptophyta; class Magnoliopsida; order Lamiales; family Verbenaceae; genus Verbena; species Verbena officinalis. Next base: position 24,068,714 of record OY292390.1, on the reverse strand, counting down.
CTCGATCTATCCAATTGGATTAATTAATCTCATGGAAAAGATTGATTTAACCTATCTTTTAAATGCTCTCAATTACTTAAATTACATAAATGCCCTTAAAAGCCTAAATGACCATTTTACCCCCCGAGATATTTTCCTAAAATATCTACCTATCTCTCTCATTCTCTCATTACACACAAAGAAGAAAAAGAAGAAAAAGAAGAAAGGAAGAAGAAAGGAAGGAGAAGAGAAGGAGAAGAAAGGAGGAAACTTCCCGACGCCCTACCGAGCCCGTTTCTCGCCCGATCGACGAGCCGTGAAAACCCAAACGATCCTCACTACATTCTCTACCGGTAATCCTTTTACCCCATTTCATTTCGTTCCTTCCTCGTTGCGATTTTAGTGAGTTTTATATAGAATTTTATAGTTTTAGGATTTTCGTGTTTAGGAAGATTTACTTGACCATTTTACGTGATTCTTGTGCCTATGTGTAGCTTATATGATATATATGATTATACGTGGAAATTAGGATGTTTTATGGTGTAAATTAGGAGATGTATGAATTTAAATGTTGATTTTCACGTGTGAGGTTTCGCGATCTGCTGAGTCTGCTGCTCAGTAGATCCACACGGGCGAACGCACGGTCTTGATCAAGACCGTGCAGGAGCCCGTGCGTAGCTCTTTTCAACCTGGCCCGTGCACAGGCCCGTTTGCACCTGCACGGTCTTTGCACCGTGCTCAAGACCGTGCGTGAGGCCGTGCACCCCTATTTGTGCTTGCACTGGATTGCCAAGCCCGTGCGTTAGCCGGTGCAACATACTTAGTGCATTTTCCAGCCTTTTTCTTTCTTGCTCTTCGGGAATTTGGTCAACCCCACTCATTTAAATATTGACTTTTCACATACGACCTCCGAATATCAATCCGATTTCACCTATAGCTTCCTCGAGCCTCGGGATTTGATATTCTTCATAATTTACAATTTATCCGACCCTATTCGACCATCAATTGACACCTTTCCCGTTTAGGAATTTTATTCCACCTTTCCCGTTTCTTATCCGTTTAATCCTGTATTCGCGAGAGAGTGTCCTTATATTATTTTAAACATGCCTACGTGCCCTAATTGCGTTTAAGCATACCTTTAATATTTAATTTATATTCTTTCATTATCTAGAATTTCATTTACTTTTCCTTAGTTGTTATTCCGTATTTTATATATATCTTCACATGTTTAATTGCCTGGCTTTCCATATTGCACCGGTAGCATGAGTGGAGTTATATTTGAATTGTCGTGCGTCGTCTGTTGTTCGTGTCTTGCTTTTAGTATTGTCGGTCTTGTTTTCATCCTCTAGGCCCTGTGTATTACAGGTGGGACCAACGAGGGAGAAACCTGACTACCGCCTGCTTTCATACTGTCGTGTCGAGCTAGGTAAGGGTTTTAAATTGTTTTCAACTGGAGTAAGAACATAGTTACTTAGGTTTGCGAAATAAACCACTATCCCGCTTTATTATTACTTGTTGTATTGCCTTTACTATTTCTCTATCTGCTTAGTCAAACCGTTTTGATAGCAAACCAAAATGTTTTAAATACTTTCAACTAGAGGCAAGGAAAACCCATTTGTTTTAAATGCGAACTTTGGTCTCTCGACCTCGCAATTATAACCTTGTCTCGAATGGCCCCTTTGGCCTCCCACACCCCGATTTCCTACTTTCGAATGGCCCTTTTGGCCACCCAAACTATCATTGATTTCAAAAGCGAGTCACAAATTGTTTAATGACTTGGGCCCGGAGTATACAGGAGGTGAGCCTAGGGACGTGCATCTAGGGCAAATCCCGATGTATACTTCTAGCGTGTTGACTTGGGCCGGCTAGGAGGTTGGCTAGCCTAAGTTGATGTGAACGGTGGTGCTAATCGCGTCTCCTTAAATCCTGTACGGTGGTGCTAATCGCGTCTCCTTAAATCCTGATGGTGGTGCTAGCAGCGTCTCCTTAAATCATGTATAGTATTGTTGGTGGTGGAGTACTTGATTGTATGTTTACATGATTTTCAATTGGGAGTTATAAGGAGAGGGCCCGTTCTCGCCGGGACACATTAATTTGCATGATTCATTGCATTTGTTGCTTGTCTAATTGTTTTATGGCTTTCGTGACAAGTCGAAGCACATTCCGGTTCTCTTCATTTATCATATGTAATTCCCTAAATATATATAAAACCCGGAAGCGTGACTCGTACTTACTAGCCTAAGCCTCCTTTATTATTCAATTAATTAGTTGAATTACGAACCGTGTTTATTTATCGATTTCCAACTTATTTATATCGTGCTTTCGAACATGTAACGGCCTCGTGACTCAACTAATATCCTTTCAATTTATCGGCTTGATATTACGTGCAAATGTTTTAAAGGATCCGGTTCGTCAACCTTTTGTGTTTTCAAATAAGTCGAACCCGAGTGTTGCTTTGTGTCATTTTACAACTTATATTTCGTTATTCGTATTCTTTCTCAAAACGGGCAACACTCACCACTTTTAGTTTTAAAAAGATAAATGACGAACTGTGACCAAAACCCCCTTACTGAGTATCCTTTATACTCACCCCTGCTATTTTGGTTCTTGCTTCAGGTAGACAGGTGGCGACGTCACCTATCTTGTCAGTCGGCATCAGCAGGTCTAGATAGGCTCAGTCTCGTTGTCTGGTTTGTCTTGTTAGTGGTCCCAACAACTATCGAGTCTTGATTTATTGTATTTAAATACTTTCGTACTCTTTACTGCTTTATTTACCTTATGTATCTTATGTGCCCTGATGTGGGATAGTTGAAGATATCTAGGATTGCACATGGTAGGCTAGTTGAGCCATGGATGGCACTATCTGCTTATGAACATTCTGTATCTTGATTTATAAATGTTTAATTGATATTATGTTAGCTTCGTAGGCTTTTATGGACTTTATCGGTTTTCTTTTAAATCGCTTCCGCATTGCTCTGTTTGGTTGTGGTTGTTGTTGGGATATGGTCGCTGTTGCCGGTGGTCTTTGCTTGAGTGCCGTTCGCCGGAGTGGGTTTTTGAGTTGAGGCCCCTCGCTGAAGCTCGGGAATCCGTTTCGGTGCGGATGTGGTGCTCCTTCTTCAGGGGGCGCTACAGTTGCTAATAGAAGAAAAGAAAAAAGTCATATAAAAAAGATTCAGTAGGTGTCTACACCTAATGGGAAATCTAATAAATTCGAGGTTTTAAATTTTGACAGAGAAGAGAAAGTAAAAGGGATAGAGAGAAGGAACACTGATTTTAGAAAGAAATTTGGCGTTGTTAATGAGGGTTCTAGGTCTAATATTGCTATTAAAAGTAATGGTCGTCTAAGGCAAAAAAAATTAAAAGAGACGGGCCAGAGCTCTACTGGGCCAAAGGGAATAATTGGAGTTGACAAGCAGACAACTTTTGGTGTTGGGCCAAGTACTAAGAATTTGGGCCAGACTTATGTTATTAAAAATAACAAGACTATAGAAAAACAATTTAAACAAGATGAACTGATCACTATAATGGCACCGCCCCAACCTATTTCGGATGGACCTTTTAATTTTCATTCCAAACCAGTTGACGAGCAGCACATAGAGGAAAAAGATAATCACGTTTCTTCCAGAGAGATTAATATGTCCGAGAAGGCTCTTGAAGATGGAATTTGCGAAAACTATGATCTTGATCCAGGTGACATCAATGCAGTCTTGAGCAACAAAGAGGAGAATGACACAAACAGAGGGGAGAATGACACAGACGAAACTGAGAAAATTTCTGATGTTCTCATGATTGAAGATGATGGGGGGAATGGAGGCCCCGTTCATCAAGACGCTGAAAATCAACCTAATTTTTTGGCAAATCAATCTCTCATGGGAAATCAAGAGCAAGAAAAACCTCCTGATGACATCATTCTTTTTGCCAAAGCGGAGTTTGACCAAGCTCTCACGATCAGAAACACTCTCTGTAGATTCTGTGAAGCTTTGGGTCTTAGCATTAATCTTAACAAATCTAAAGCCTTCTTCTCCAACTATATCCATCCGGAAATTAAGGGTGATCTTACCGAGGCCCTGGGCATTGGTAGCACGAATGACCTCGGAAAGTATCTTGGTGTCCGGATTAATCATGCTCGAAATTCTAGCAGCCTCTATTATGATATTATCGATAGAGTGCAGCAACGTCTCTTGGCAGGCCATATGGATCTCTTATCCAGTAAGTAACTTCAGCTTTGCCTACTTACACCATGCAGTCTTATTGGTTGCCTGCTAAAGTTTATGCCAAGCATGATCAGTTGAATCGTGATTTCCTTTGGGGGTCCAGTAGCGAGGAACGGAAGGTCCATCTCGTTGGGTGGGACAAGGTGGTTCGAAAGAAAGACGAGGGCGGTCTGGGGCTTCGTGAATCCTGCAAAGCAAACTTCATGATGCTTGCTAAAGTTGGCTGGAGAGTGATGAAACAAACCAACTCATTGTGGTATGAAATATTTAACCACAAGTACCTTAAAGGAGGTGATATTCTTGAACACACACCAAAGAGTTGGGCTTCACCAACTTGGAAAGGGGTCGTGAACAGTGTCAAATTGCTGGATAATTGCGTGGGATAGAGAATTGGGTGGGATGGAGAATTGGGAACGGCAAAGACATCTCACTTTGGTTTGATTGCTGGGTTGGTGACAAGACCATTGGCGAGCATATTGATTTTAACATTGATCCGAATGACATTGGTTGGAAAGTGGCTGATATTATTGATGCCACTGGGAAATGGGTTTTAAATAGAATCAGAACTTTTATCCTAGAGGATCTGAAACTCTTAATTCTCGAAACACCAATACCTTTTGAAACTGATGAACTGGATTCGAGGATTTGGATGGCTAACTCTACAGGAAATTTTTTGTGTAGATCAGCGTATGCCTCTCTCACCGAGCGTAATCTGGTTGCTAAACAAGGCAAAAACTGGAGGTAGATTTGGGAAATTAAATTCCCAAACAAGTTAAAGAGTTTTCTTTGGCTTAGCAACCACAGTAAGCTACTTATGAAATCTCTTCGTTTTGATCGAAAATTTGCGATTAACAATACTTGTGTCCGATGTAATGGGGGTTGTGAAGATGTCCGACATACTTTACTTACTTGCCACAGAGTTTCGAAAATCTAGGAGTTTATTGTGATGCCCAGCGAATTCAACTCATTTCTCAGTATAGGCACATCAAATTGGTTTGAGAAAATTGTGAATGGAAATTTCCGTAATATTCTTGCTCCTGATTGCCCGTGGCAGATCGTGTGTAGTGTGGGATGTTGGTTTATTTGGAAAGCCCAGAATCGAAAAGTTTTCAATAATTATAAAGAAAATTTCCGGGTTACTCTTGCTAGTATTCAGAAGATGGCTAAGGAAATATGGGATACTTTTGGAATTTACAAAGCTCCAAAGCTGGTGGAAATTGTCACTTGGAAAAAACCCAATCCGGCATGGGTTAAGCTCAACACCGACGGTAGTCTCTTCAAGTAGAGGAACTCAGCCGAGTCGGGGGTGCTTGTTAGAGATGAGAATGGTGTTTGGCAGTTGGGTTTTTCTATGAAAATGGGTAATGTGTCGACTACTGTTGCTGAATTACTTGGTCTACGGGAGGGGCTGAGCCTAGCTTGGGCTAAACGTTTCCCGAAGATTGAAGTTGAAATTGATTCTTTGGTGGTATATTACTTGGTTAGCGGAGAGAGTTTCGAAAATCACCCGTTGTGGTGTATTATCCAAGACTGCAAAAAGCTCATGAGAATGCCATGAGAGGTTAAGTGTAGGCACACGAAAAAGGATGGCAACTATGCTGATGATTTTCTAGCTAAAATAGACTATGACTTGAATGTTAATTGTATGGAATGAGAGAGTATTCCCTATGAACTTGTTATTTTAATGCAATCTAAGACTCAGTAGGCTTCCGCCTAAGTCTCCTTACCAAAAAAATATAAATGAACTTCAGAAAAAAGAAAAAAAAAAGGAAAAAAAAAAGAAACATATCAATAACATAATTTCGGTTTGTATAGGGGTGAAAATGAATAAATCGTAAAGTTTTAGACGCGCGGCGGAAAAAAGGATCCACACGCATACAGCGTATAGCGAAGTGGGTTGTCAGGGGTTTGCTAGGGCTTTTCTCAGTTACCGTCTTCTTCACAATACACTCTCCCCTTTCCGACTTCCACTTTGTTACTGTGCGTACTCTACAGATCAACTCTAGTCGGCGAAATGGTAGGGTTTTCGATGCAGCCATACGGTATACAGTCAATGCTGAAAGAGGGGCATAGACATCTGTCGGGGCTGGACGAAGCAGTGATTAAGAACATCGATGCCTGCAAGCAGCTCTCAACCATTACTCGCACGTCCCTCGGACCCAATGGTTTGTCTCTGTCTATCTCTATTTCTTCCGCCCGAAGAAGATCTTCTCGCTTTAGCGAGCCTACTACATTTTTGGGTTTCCTGTTACTAAGATTTAGTGGAAGCCTACTCAAACGCAACTCATTTTTGTCCTCTAATCGGGAGTATAACTTAATAGAACAAACTTAGGATCTTTTTGATGTTTCTCCCGTTGGAACAAAAGCATATCAATCTAACAGCTAAGCTGAGTTGAGTTTGGTTGAGTAACCTACCGCTCCACTGGTTATAATGAGCTTTGGTTTTGCTTGAGTTTTCAAAACTCCCCTCCTTTCAACTTTGGTTGAGCTCAGACGTTCATATGGCTTTCGACTGCTTTGTTGTTTAAGCTAATGTTGTTCCTCTAACCGTGTGTTATTCTGTGCCCGTGTTATGCTCCAAAATTACTGCCTTTTGATGAAGTCTTATAGATGGAAGAGATCTGGGATTGATTATTAGCAATCTCCCTTTTCTGTCTTGGTGCTAATTACCAGAACTTCTTTTAGCTCAATTCTAACCCATTGAACAAGATTACGAATTTTGAGTTTAGAAACAATTATATGAGTTTAAAAGTCAAGCTGCAGGTTAAACCTAGAGTACTTTGGTAACTTTGAAATTTAAGGCTTGATTGAGAATTTTTTGAGCATAGGATATGAATCAGATCTGTTATAGTTTCTAATTATTTTAATTATATGTCTGTGTATATGTGTGTATTTGTATTGTGAAACGGGTTTTTGCTAATTCTACCTCAGAGTTCAGTCAAGTAACTCAAGTTGAACATGTATTTGAAGATGGTTGCCAATTTTCTTAGTATTTATACAATCTTGTCCTTTTTGTGCACTTCCTTATCTAGTATTAGATTTATTGACTAGGGAGATTATTACGTTACGCTCATGTAGTCAATTGTTTTTCCCCCTTTACTGTCATTGTCACCCTAAGGGAAGGCAGATTGTGATGAATGAGGATATCGGTGGTGTTTATTGGAAAATATATAACTTTATCCCTCTTGTTGATCATATTAGCCATTTATCAATCTTCTTCTGATGTATGCCTCTTTTTATTGTCAAGGTATGAATAAGATGGTTATCAATCATTTGGATAAGCTCTTTGTCACAAATGATGCTGCAACAATTGTAAATGAGCTGGAGGTTCAGCATCCTGCAGCCAAACTTTTGGTTTTGGCTGGAAAAGCGCAGCAAGAGGAAATTGGAGATGGAGCCAATTTGACTGTTTCATTTGCGGGGGAACTTCTTCAAAATGCCGAGGAGCTAATTAGGATGGGATTGCATCCAAGTGAGATCATCGTTGGATACACAAAGGCAATTAACAAGGTTTGACACTGTCAATCTTAGTTTGTACTGATTGTGAACAGCATTTGTAGTCTTTTCCGATGATTACCAATCTTTGAATCTTATTCTTGCAGACCATTGAGATACTGGAGGAATTGGTGGAAGAAGGTTCTGAAAGTATGAACGTGAGAGACAAAGATGAAGTAATTCTGCGAATGAGATCTTCAGTAGCCAGCAAACAATTCGGACTAGAAGATATATTATGCCCTCTCATTGCTGATGTAAATTTCTTCTTTTCTACTGTTTGTATAAATTTTTTAGATCTAGCTTCTGATATTGTTGAGTGACAATGTGCTTTTCTTTAAAGGCCTGTATCCAAGTTTGCCCCAAGAATCCAGCAAACTTTAATGTGGATAATGTGCGAGTTGCAAAGCTATTGGGCGGAGGTTTGGCAAACTCCACAGTAGTTCGAGGCTTGGTGTTGAAGAGTGATGCTGTTGGGACTATAAAGAGAATAGAGAATGCCAAGGTGAGTGTTAAAGTCACATATACTGGTTGCTGCATGGTTGTTTTGTGTCTTTCTCCTCATACATCCATCAAAGATCAAAGCCTCTAGTTTTTTTTTTTTGGTCAGAGATGAAAGCCTCTAGTGGCTTAGTCAAATACTACTTTCATGGTTTAGTGGTATATCTTGAGTACATATGGATCTTGAAGTGATTAGTCAAATACTGCTTCTGTAACCCTATTATTATCTTTTATTCATATGGCTCCTTAAAGGTGTAAACAGCTGAATGTTAAAATATCTGCTTACCAAATGGTAAACAATACTGCTTGCTTGTGGAATGTGCAAAATCATTGAGAAAGCACCTGATGCAGCGGCAACAAAATTAAGATATTAATGTTTACCTTGGGAGGTGGGTCATTGTAAGGAAGCACAAATAGATCATGATATTGGACCATGAACTTGAATGCATAATGTCTTTTTCGATATCAGCTCATTAACTGCCTCATTTTGTGCCACTGAATATTTGTGACATTCATGGTTGATCAATCTTTAGAGAGTTTATTTTGGCGTTATTGCATGACCAGTGCACATTATGAGCGATCTGCTATGATTCACTTTGTCAGGTTGCTGTTTTTGTTGGCGGTGTTGATACAACTGCAACAGAAACAAAAGGAACTGTTCTTATTCATAATGCCGAGCAGGTATCCCTCAAGAATTTTGCTATCCTATGAGTTTTCTAAGTACTGTTACTACTGTACCATGTGGGCTTGTTTTTGCCATATATCACTGTATATTTTTGGCTTTTGTTATGTGATTTGAGCAGTCTCATGAGTGACTTAAAAATGTAAGGAGAATCTAATCGAAGTTTAAATGAATTAAAAGGTTTCTGGGAACTTAGGCTTTTTCTGTAAAGATTGTGTGCTCTGTTTGAGTTGTATTTGCATTACCACTTGATCGTTCCAACTTTCAACTATCTGCACATGATCACCAAATAAAGGACAAAAGGGGCATTATGGCTAGGCATTCAAAAGGGGAACTGGGCTCTGAATTTTGAGGGATATTGGCGTCAAACAAATCATATTCCTACATAAATCTGACTTATGTAGTCTCTGCTAAACACATTTTCTTCTCTTACAATTTTGTTTTGAGATGGTATATATGTAAGCATTTTTTTCAGTCTCGCGAGTTTACCCCCTGATTGGCCTCTTATAGGAAGCTTGATCCGAGACTTATGTCCTTTCACTATGATCTAATTTGAAGTCTTGTTGTATTGACAAGTTATGGTTGTGATGCTTGTGTGATGTATGTTTAGTTGTTTAAACCAAAGCATTTACCTTGCAGCTTGAGAATTATGCAATGACTGAAGAAGCTAAGGTTGAGGAACTAATCAAAGCAGTTGCAGAGTCAGGTGCGAAGGTCATTGTTAGTGGAGCAGCTGTTGGGGAAATGGCATTGCATTTTTGTGAACGCTACAAGTATGACCTCTGTTCCACCTAGTGAATTGTATATCTGGGGTGTTTTTTCTCTTAAGTTACTTCTAGTTGAGTATGATCCTTAGGATCTATTCTCTTATAGAACTTATGGTTTCTACATGCTCAAGTTAACCCTTCCTTTTGTAATGTTTCTATCTTGAATTAAATTGGCTGTGTGGTGTGTTGATTGATGTATATATTCAGTTTATTTTCTTTTCGGGATGGAGAAGTAGGTATAGGGATGCTGTTCTGTCTGTTTCAGAAGTATAAAGGATAATTGTCAAGTTTTATTATTTCCCTTTATAGGTTTCAGATATCTATATGAATTAAGGTGACCTTTACTCTATAATAACTTCTTTTGCCCCCCAGTTCTTTTTATTTTTCCCCATTTTACGTCCTAAGACGTCTTTAAGAATTAAGATGACCTTTCTTCTATAATAACTTCTTTCCCGCCCTAGTTCTTTATAATTTTGTCATTTTATGTCCTAACTTTGAATTCTTGTTTTCTTGTTTGATATGCTGGGAAAATAATTCTCACCCTAGGAATTGTCAATATTAGAATGATTTTTGGTACCTCGTGAGAGATAAATCATAACTAGCTCATACTTGCCATTTTTGTCCTTCCCTGGCTGGGTTTATGATTGTTGCATCGAGTTATTCTTCTGTCTCAATTCGATTTTATGTTTCTTCTCCATATTTGCTTATCATTATCAAAGCGTCGTGTAAACATTTCTCATTTCCTTCTCTTGTGTGTAACTGAAATCCAAAATGTGGTCTTGTAGGATCATGGTGTTAAGAATCAGCTCCAAGTTTGAAATACGACGATTTTGCCGTACCACTGGTGCTGTTGCTCTGGTAAGCACGGCTACTTGAATTGGATTAATGTGCATGATATTTTATTATTTTTGTTCTTTGCTAACGTCTACTTTGGTGTGAGAACAGTTAAAGCTCGGCCAGCCTAATCCAGATGATCTTGGATACGTTGATTCTGTTTCAGTGGAGGAAATTGGCGGGGCTAGAGTATGACCAACGAGCTTCTTATAATTTGGTTATTATAGCCAATTCAGTTACTAATATCTTCGTGTTATTGGATTTGCTTAATGTGTAATAGGTTACAATTGTAAAAAATGAACAAGGTGGAAATTCTGTCGCCACTGTTGTACTGCGAGGAAGCACTGATAGCATATTGGATGACCTTGAAAGGGCCGTCGATGATGGTGTGAATACATACAAGGTATTGTCTCATTCCTCGTGAAATTTATAAGTTTTTCCTCCAATTTGTGTTCCATTTTTTCACAACTATCAGAGACTAGCCAATTATCAGTTTTTCCATTGTCTAGTTCTCAATTTACTCTTCAGCGTTCTATATCATAATATCTCATTGTTTTTCTTATGCTGCTTTCCATCCAGGCAATGTGCAAGGATAGTCGGATAGTACCTGGAGCAGCAGCTACCGAAATTGAATTAGCTAGAAGGATCAAGGAATTTTCTTTCAAAGAAACCGGGTATTTGCTTTCTTAATATTATAGCCTATAGTTCTATGTATGGTGTTTGAAATTTCTCTCTCCCTTTTCCTTTAAGGTTCCTGCGACACGTTTCTTCCATAATTTGTCACTGCTCATGTGATACTAGTAATATTAATGTTGATTCTGCTGAAGAAAAGTAATGGGTCTCTCCAAGTGCTGGTTATTTTCTCATTTTTATCATGTAGCCTGGCTTAGGACATGAATAAACATTTTCTTTCGTTCTTTATCTTCACTCGGTGAACAATTGATTTTTCAGTGTTCTGCGATCTTTGTGTTTGAAATTGCAAAAATAGAATTATCTAGTAGTTACTTATACTATTGACGGCTTTCTGTTTCTTGTGTCATTTCTCATTTATATCTAAGACACAGCTGTTATTTTCCAGATTGGATCAGTATGCTATTTCAAAATTTGCTGAAAGTTTTGAAATGATACCTAAGACATTGGCTGACAATGCGGGGCTTAATGCGATAGAAATTATCTCGTCTTTATATGCTGAACATGCATCTGGTCACACCAAAGTGGGCATTGATTTGCAAGAAGGTGCCTGCAAAGATGCCTCTACTATGAAAATATGGGATCTCCATGTTACCAAGTGAGTTGCTTCTTCAGAATATGGCATATTTGACATTGTGGATTTCACGCCTGTTTTTCTTCTATAAAAATAAATTATTTTGTTTTGGCTTATTTCCACCCATCAGTTGTGCACTTTTTTATGAATTTTATTTATGAAGATGGTGCTTGGTAATCATCTCTGTTGCAATAAATTCTGAACCTGCAAATCGGCGGTTTGTAACTGTGAGCAAAATTGTGCCAATAAATTATGGTTGATGTTATTTTCATGAAAATTCTCACTATAAATTGTGAACATGACTTTATTTGGTGGCATCCCTAACATGCCATATTTTGGAGTTGGAAAATTATTTCCGGGCTTTTGATATTAAACATTTGATTGACTTGTATGTAATTTTTGCCTTCTTGGATAGATTCTTTGCCATAAAGTATGCTGCAGATGCTGCCTGTACTGTACTGCGAGTAGATCAGGTAATCATCTCTTTAATTTGACATTGTTATTCAATTCAATTTTTTGATGGGTGAACCGTGCTTAGCAATGAAATACTTCATGTGAGTGAGTGAACTTTTAAATTCGGGTTATTTCTAAAATGATGCTCCATCGAGCACATTAGCTGAACATTCTGCCTCGAATCGAAGTTTTTGTAATTTAAATTGAAAATTGTATTCGCGATGTTTTTGGTTCTCATGCAATTTTCTTGCTCTGTCCCCATCATATTTCTCTGCCACAACAAAATTGCTTGGAAAAGTTTAGCCAAAATGAAGTACTTTGAATGTGTTAATAAATTTGTTTAAATGTTCACATTTTCTCCTGTAGATCATAATGGCAAAGCCAGCAGGCGGCCCGAAACCGCAAGCACCTGGTGGGATGGATGAGGATTAAGTTCTGGTTTACAGTATTATCTTGAGATGTTTTATTATAAGCAAGATTCATTGTCTCTTATTACGTCATGTTTGATGCCATTTTGTTTGGCTGAGAAAGTTTTGGGAAACTGAATTGTTGTGTGATTGTATAGGCTGCTTTTTTAGCCCTGCTCTTTTTAATGGATTGGAAGTGATTGATCAGAACCCTAGTTTATTATGGTAGCCTTACACTCTTATTCAAAAATAGTAGCTGAAGTTTGATTGTATTTTTGTTTCTTTGTGGCTATTTGAAAGTTGTTAATTATTTCTCTATGATATTATCAGGTATTAAAATAGTTAGAAATTCATTAGGATTGTACATAATAACACTTCTGGATAGATAATTAAATCTCAATGAAAAGCAAGCTTGACATAAGGAGCCTAATGTCGATCTTTGTTTCGAAATGAGATTTTCTTTTTAAATGAAAAGGTGATATTTTTCTTAGTTGGGAATTAATTAATTTTACAGATTTTTCTTGAATTCATTTAAAAAATAAGATATTTGATCTACCAAAAGAAGTACAGCAGAATCCGACCAAAAAAAAAAAAAAAGACGAGTACAGCAGAACGCGGTCAGCCTCTCTACGCAGTGTGTCAGTCTGAATACATGTGTACAATCCCGTTGGCCGGCCATTGGATACATTTTCTTCTTTTCACAGAATTAGAATGTGGACAGATTTCGTACGTCAAAAAAATGTCAAAATAGATCTCTAGGTTTTATTTAACACTCGATGAAGTTAACATCATCACAGGACCTTTTTTCTCTTGGTTTGTCATGTTTTAATTTTTCTTATAGACTGTCCAAATCTTGAAATATTATAAATATCTCCAAATTCAGTGATTTTTCATTAACTTTAGGAGATATTCATAATATTTTACAAACTTTAAGATAAGTATTTCAAAATATGAATATAAACGACGTAAAATTCAGGAGTTACTAGTAATACCAAAATTCACAAGGCACCACCAAACTAACAAAAGAAACACAGTAACAGTGAAATCACTGCTATCAAAATTCAAATTTAAATAAATAAATTATTATTATTATAAATATTAAAAAAATCAATCAAAGTAATCAACATAGCAAAATCCCCCCAAAAACACCTTTCTCTATACCAGCACCAACACAAAAAAACTCATCAAAACCACGAGCAGAGACGATCTCAATGAATCCGATCCCCCCACAGCTATCTGAATCGTAAAATTACAGTTCCCCTGAGAAATATTCTGATCAGTCAACACAGCCAGACCTTGAAAATCACAAGCAGATTCTTTCTGATTATGCACCTGAAAGAACATATTAAACGCATATGAAGCGTTACCATTATTATCCAATCCATTACACGAAGAGCCATAACCGAGTGCGGTACAATCCCCGAAAGTACAAGCATAGTTTATATTATCAGGAAGTTTGCTCAAATCCTTTGCTCCAGGACTAAGCATGCACCAAGTCTTGGAGAGATACTGGACGTCCTGCGCGCCAACGAGATACTTATCCTCCAGTTGTCCTGTCAAATCCATCTGGAACTTCGGTTGACCATCGTAACGAAATATCCCCCAATGGCGCTCGAAATTACCGGGGGCGACACTCTTGATATCCTCATCGAGAAGGCCGAAAAGGTAAACTTCTATATATCCTGGACGAAGTGGGGTCCCTTTATTACCAGCTAGTCTTGGCAAAAGCCCTCTGTAGAATCTCAACGCGTAGTTTATATTGGCATTTCGATCCCCGTCCGTGGGCCACCCAACTTCTCCTACTATAATCGGCATATCTCCAAATCCAATGGCTTTTAGTGAAGAAACTAATGTGTCGAAATTGGCATCGAAGACATTTGTGTACGGAGTCCCGTTATCGTCTATGGGATCGCTCACGCCGTCGAAGAAGGCGTAATCGACAGGGAAGTGTTCGTTGGCATATAGGCTTAGGAAAGGGTAAATGTTGATTGTGAATGGGGCTTTGTTTTGGTTGAGGAAGGTGACAATTTGGGTCATTTGGGGTAAGATGTCGGTGCGGAAGGTTCCGGCGGATGGGACGGGGTTGGACTCAGGGGAGCCATAGACGTCGGCGTTCAACGGGACGGTTGCTTTGATGGTGTCACCGAAACCGGCCTCGTTTATAGCATTTTGGATGTTTTGGAGAGCAGGAAATGTTGTGTTTATGAAGGAGTTATTGTAGGATGTGAGGAATGGCTCGTTGCCTACTGCCACATATCTGCACAAATTTATGGGAAAAACAAGAAGTTAAAGAAATGTCATAATTTTAAGGGATAATACCAGCTATCCCATAGGGTCACTCAAATGTCATAATTTTGAGGGATAATACCATCTATCCCATAGGGTCACTCAAATACAGAAACCCCTGAGGTTTTAGAAATTAAGAACTCCCCCTGAGGTTCACTATCTCTATCATGAACTATCCCCCGAGGTTGACTTACAGTAAATTTTACCATTAGCCTCAAAATCTCAGGGGGGAGTTGGTAATTTTTGAAAATCCGGTAGTTGGTAATTATCCATAATTTTAATGCGTGTTAATTTGCAAAACAATGTATCAAGAAATAGATGTCATCAATCAAATGACAAGAAAAAGACTTTTCTTGAAAGATACACTTATAAGAAATTTATGGATGGTGTCGACTGTCGAGGAAAAGAAGTATGAATTTCCATGAATAGGACATTTTTTGAAAAGTTTTGTCATTTTGTTCACTAATGTGTTTGAACAGATATGAATTGAGCGACTAAATATGGGCTCATTTGAAATTGGTTTGAAATTTAAAGCATAAGTAACCAAAAAAGGAAAAGCTTTCTTGGCATAAAACTTTGATTCTAAGGTCTTGAAAATTTAGAGGAAAAAGCAGTTCAAAATATGCCCAAAAAAATGAAAAGATCAAATTAACTGGTTTTGTACAACAAATTGTTAAAAAAATAGAACACATTTAACTTTTGAAGAATTTTTCATGTATGATTATTAATATATGAAGTAATAATAGCTCTACAAATTGAATATTAGTTTACAAGTCAGTCAACCAATGAACAAGAATCAACGCATTACTCAGCCCAGAAACAGAATCATCTTCTATATGACTTCAGAATAAATTAATATCCAGTTACGATAATATATATAAAAAACACAAGTTGATGTTGTAATCAAATTTAAAACAATTCATTTTATTCTGAATAAAAGATCAAAAATAACTCCAGATGAATGGAAAGAGATTTCACAATGTTCTGAAAGCTTCAATCAATGTGGTAATCTAACAGCCAGAAAACCAAAAAAAAAAAACCAGCCAATAGCCAGATCCAAGAACAATGTATACAAAATTGAAGTAAAGTAATCTGCAAGACACAAAGAGAGAGAGAGAGAGAGAGAGAGAGAGAGAGAGAGAGAGAGAGAGAGAGAGAGAGAGAGAGAGAGTTGGAAACACATACTTGATATTTACACCGCCTTTGAAGTTGTATGTAGTGACGTTTCTTTTGACCCATTGCTTAGCTCTATCGTAACTGCCCATGACGGCCAGCTGATCATTAGGGATCGCAACCATAACCTCAATATCCGTTCCGGCCAAGGCGCTCATCGTCGACTGATCCGAATCAAATAGCTTCACTTTCGTTATTCCGTTATCTTTCAGCAATTGCACCACCACCTTCGGCGGAAGACGGTGGGTCGCCATCGTACCCCAGTTCACACCAAGGCTTTCAACCAAAAACCCTTTATCCAAAACACCCCAGAACAATAATAAATGGCACAAAAGCCCAAATCTTGACATTGTTTCCCAATAATCTACAATCCCAGGCACTAAAAATGTAATCTTTTATGCAAAATTCTCAATGTGTACTAATTTCATTCACCAGCAGAGCCGAAACTAATCAACTGTCAAGGATTATTCAGCAAAAAATCAAAATAATTAATGTGAATAAAAAGATTATATGTGGATGAATGTGGGGGGGCTGGAACGTGTAGAGATATCAATATCTCAGCCAAAAAGGTTGAAGATGAGAGAGAAAGTTGGTGTTATAAGGGTGGAGAAAGTGGAGAGAGATTATAGGGGGATGGGGTGGGGTGGGGTGGGTGGTTTGTTTTGCTTTAGCAAGAAAGGGAAGGAGCCTTTTTTATAAAAGGAGAGTACTACTGAGATTCACCACACGGCGGGGATTTTCAAAATCGGCCTGAACCGGGTTCTTGAGAATACATGAAGAAGAAGAATATGGTAGAAATATATTGGTGAACCGGCAATGTGATACATAACAAATATTGAGAATGGTGGGGTTTGAAAAGAGAGATTGGAAAAATTGAAATACAGTCCATCAATTACATAACAAGTGTAGTGTAGTTTAGTAGTTTGAGTTAAAATCTTTTGACGAAGAAATGATGGTTAGAAAGTGGAAAGATAAAGACTACGGTCAGAAGTGTTATATAAAAAAGTGGACAATAAAGTCAAAATGAGTAGATCGAGTTATATTTTTGTTTTAGGTTGTGTCCCACGCCGCTATAGTGGTAAATACAAAAATAAAATAAAATAAATCGCTGTATCTATATTGTATTGTATCCATATTTACTTGTCCGTATCCGTGTATTACATATACTACAGTTACACAAGTTATGGTTAGATTTCTTACATTTTATATTTGAAAATAAATATGAGAGGCAACGACTATTGGATGCATTTGTGGGAAAATAATGTGATTATCAAATTGAAACTTAATTAGTAAATATTAATAATATAATTGGTGGGGTGGACCCCCACGCTTTTGACCTATGCATCGATTTCAAACTTGAAATATGAAAAACTGGAAAAGGCACCAACGGCTAATTAGAGGGAAGACAGAGACAAAACGTAATCTAAAAATAAAATAATGACAATTCATAAAAAGAAATAATAATACTATATACTATATAGTGACAATCTCAAATAGAATTGTAATGGTAAAGGCATGTCTTGTTTTGAAGAAGTAAAATTTAATTCCAGAAAGTATGTAGAAGATTTTGCTAAGCTTTTCATAAAGAAAAAAGAAGAAAATTTTCATTTGAGGATTCCCAATACTACCCCTTCTGAATTTAAAAAAGTTAATTAATATAAAGATCTAATCAGTATAAAGAGAAAAATGCTAATTTGGTCCCATAAAGTGACATATTTGTCAATTTGGTCTCAACATGTTCACAAAATCACATTTCGCCAATTTCGTTCTATAAAGTTTATTTTTTAGCTAATTTCATCCCAAATTGTATTTTCTGTTAGTTTTGGACGGAAAATATCAATTTCTATTATTTCTTCAAAGTTGAGGAAAAATTTACACGTGAGGCCCGGTTAATACCACCCAAATCAATTTCTAAACTCTAAACTCTTTTTATTTCTCTTGAAATTGACCCAAAATCTTCTCCATTTTTCCTCACGGTTGAACCAAAAAATGTGCTGAATATCATTAAGATTCACGATATAAACAAGAAGGAAATTCCAATCAAGCAATGTTGGTATGAGATGCCTCTCGAAATAATGAACCTTCGTCATATTATCACAAGTGAAGGAATTAGTTGTTTATTTTTTTTATTTTTAATCTCGATATCTTGATTTATTTGTATGTAATTTTTCCCTCTATTTTGGAAAAATAACGGAAGTTGATATTCTTCATTCAAAACAAACAGAAAATGCCATTTTGGAACGAAATTGGCTAAAAAAATACACTTTATGGGATAAAATCGGCGAATTGTGAACATGTTGGGACCAAATTGACAAATGCACCACTTTATGAAATCGGTATTTTTCTCCAGTATAAACTTGCTAATTTATAAAATTACAATTTACTAGTTTATTCTTACTTTTTTTTTCTAGACTAGTGCATTCAAGTCCTCTGATATTTATTCTAGTTATTTAGTAGTTTATTCTTATATCTTTTTTGTTTAGACTATGGCAACCACTGTCAACAATAGTGACTAGCTCTCTAAGTGAATTATAGATACTTTAAATGATGAGACAACTGACTAGGAATTTTAAAACTGTTCCATACTCAAATGTAAGATTCGAATCCCTGACGTTTGATTAAGGATGAATGAGTCTCAATCACTCAACCACACACTCCTGATTGTTTACTTTTTACCATATAGTAATATTTGTAATAATGTATATTTGATATAATTTTTAAGGTCTGTAATATTTTCCAATTTTTGGGTACTAATTACAATATTTGAATCTTTTTGGGGTGCAAATGTAATTACACGAAAAATATATCTTGAGACGCGCTCAAAGTCGGTAAGGCATAGAATCTAGTGCGAGTTGTTTCCTTTTTATTTATTTATTAAGGATATATAAAAATAAAATAAAGTACGAACGAATGCTGAAGTGAAGATGGGCCAATATCTGAATCACTGACAACACAACACATTGCTCTATCCAATACATTGACCTATTGAAAATTGAAATTCACATTTTTTAAAATCTTAATATTTATCTTTATTCTTTTTTCCTTCTCACACTAATACGAAAAATCCATACATGAATCTGATTTGAATCCCATGTATCCAGGGAGAGCCAAATATCAATCATAAAAGGAGGGGGTACAATTGTAATTAGAGTGATTTGATTATCTAAGGAGATAAAAATTATTATATAAATCTTACATGGAGTAACAAATGATTAAAAAAGTAAAGGAATATGGGTTAATTGCAAAAATATGGTTTAAGCAATTTCGAAGTTTTATACTTCTACTTTTAATTTATTTAGAAACTACTAATATATCAAGTAAAATATTGATTGTGTACAAATTTGATTAGAAGATCTAACGGTCGAAAATTCTAGACCAGTCACTCAATAATTTATGGAGGGGAGTACGTTTAGTTACTAGAACCCCTTACTAGTGACTGTAAGCAAAATGTATTTATTGAATACCTGGTTCTCGAAATCAGATAAACACTAATTTGGGGGTATATATTGAGTTCAATATTTTTATGTATAGCTTTGTTATCTCTATCCTCTTAGTATGATAGAGAGGAAGAGACTTAGTATTCTGAGATGTGTTGAATGTCTTTTTTTAACCCGAAAATGTAAACTTATATATATATTGAAAAGTATTAATTCTGTTAGTAGTTCATAAAAATATTTAATTGTGACAGTTGTGATTTATAAATTGGAAAACAGTTAATATATTTTCAAAAAAGAAATATAAGTGTCCTTGGTGAAATATAAAACAAAAATTTAGAGATAAGGACCTGTTCATAGGTTTTTTTAGGAAAAAAGACCAACTTTAAAAAATGTTAGGGAAAAGTTCCTAAAATTGAAATGAGAACCTGTTTTGAATAAAATAATATTATTCATGCCTACTCATCAGAAAAATATTTTCTTTTATATTATCTTATCATCCAATTTCCAAGTAATTACCAAAATATCCTCAAAGGAGTTAAAAATTATTGAGAAAATCAAAGAATATTTCCCTCCAAATTTACAGAAGCTGAACAATTCCCAAATATAATGTCTGTCCTTGAAACAGTTACTACTATACAAACAGACATGAGACTAAGAAGACGACCGCTTGAAAAACCCTTCGTGAATTCCAGCCTGAGAAGAAGCGAAGCCACGCGACGTCTGCAGAATCCACCCCAGGTACTCTTTTTTCTCATCGATTACTTCATTCTCAGACCTAAACACTATATATATCGATCACCAGAACAACCAGAAAACACCCACCACTGCGGAAGCACAAAGCCGGAACCAACCCACCACCGTCAGAAATACTTTGAAGGTACTTTCAAATGCTTTGATTATTTAGATTTGTGCCCATATTTTGTGGAATTTTATACTTCTAGTACTGTTGTTTTATTACTCAGATTTCGTGAAATTTCTTTAATGCTCTGGTTTTCTGATTTCCTAAATTGAGTTTTAATGCATTTGAAATAGTCCTTTATACCCTAGTTTTGTCATTATACCTTCATATTGGTGTTTTAATACTTCGAAATGCCTTGATTATTTAGATCTGTACCCATATTTTGTGGAATTTTATACTTCTAGTGCTGTTTTATTACTCAGATTTCGTGAAATTTCTTTAATGCTCTGGTTTTCTGATTTCCTAAATTGAGTTTTAATGCCTTTGAGAACAGTCCTTTATACCATGATTTCGTCATTTTTATACCTTCATATTGGTATTTTAATACTTCAAAATGTGTTGATTATTTTGATCTGTACCCATATTGTGTGGAATTTTATACTTCCAGTGTTTTTTTTTAACTCAGATTTCGTAAAATTTCTTTAATGCCCTGGTTTTCTGATATAGCCCTAAAATTGAGTTTTAATGCCTTTAAAATAGTTATTTGTATCCTAATTTTCTCGTTTTTATACCTTGATATTGGTGATTATATACTATGAAATAGAGTCTTGTAACCTGGTATTGGTGTTTTAATACTTCGAAACAGTCTATTCTACCTTAATATTGTCATTTTTATACCTTGAATCTCATTCGTATTTGGTGTTTCTTCTATCCTGTAACCTGATATTTGTGTTTTAATACTTTGAAATAGTCTGTTCTACCCTAATATTGTCATTTTATACCTTGAATGTCATTTTGCATTTGATATTGGTGTTTCTATATACTATGAAATAGTCATCTGTACCTGGTATTGTTGTTTTAATACTCTGAAATAGTAATTTGTACCCTAATATTGTCGTTTTATACCATGAATCTCATTCGTACCTGATATTGGTGTTTCTATACTATGAAATACTCTCCTGTAACCTTAGATTAGTTTTTTAATACTTCAAATTAGTCTTTTCTTCGAAATGTATATTTGATTTTGCAATGTGGAATTTAACTTTGGAATTCTCTTTGAAAAGAAAATGGCTGCTGGAGCATCTGGATCGGTATCGGGAGCAAGTGGATCGGGATCGGGAGCAAGTAGCGAACAACATGCTACCATTCTTCTTACTGAAACCCGTATTGAAGCTAACCGCATTATCAAGCATCGATTCGTTAAACTCGTCAAAAGATTCTGCAAAAGCAACTCCGTCATCGACAAAGAAGTCATAGAACGAGCGCCTGCGGCTATTAGTGAGGAGATGAACATACCGGCATATGAAGTCCTCTACCGAATCATCCAACTCGGGGCAAATTTGTAAAGTTTCGAAGATTCTCAAGAACTACTATGTTACTTATTCTTCGAAGAGGAGAAAAGTCATCCTTGGGGAGAAGTACCATAAAGGCTATATAGGCACCAAATCAGAGACTGCGGAAATGAAATTCTTCTGTCTACACGGACTTCCGTTATGACAAGCTCCGATTTATCTTCATCATAGCTCGTGCTTCCGTTATCGATGAAGAATCAGTGGGGTATCATGCCAACGATATTCCTGAGGAAGATTCCAACATTGAGTATTTCCCGGAGTTAGAGGAGGAGGAGGAGGAGGAGACATCTTCTTCTGATAATGACGGTGCAAGGTCCATCTAGAGGAAGTATAGAAATTGAAAGTTTTTTTTTTCTTTTTCTGCAAGTTCTATGAAAAAAAAAATCTATTTACGTTTATTTTAATGTTTAATGTTTTCTTTTTAGGTTTTTCTTAAAAATAATCGTGGTATTTTAATGTCACGCTTTTGGAATATTATATGTTAAACATTATGTTTATATTTTATGTTTATATTTGATGGTTTACCGATTTATTATTTTTTCCGGATTATATGCATTCTGCTTATTGTTTTTTTAAAAGAAGAGTTCTACTTCATAATAGGACTTTAGTACATTGGTGTACACTTGAAAATGCGTGAAAATATAGAGAAATCGTTTACAAATTCATAAATATAAGGTATCAAGCACTTACGTGAAAAATTAGAGTACTCTATTTCAGAATCAAAGTAAAAAATACAATATAACAGGTATTACTATATATTGTTTATTATTACAAAAGATCCTACGAGGATGTCAAGAAGAGTTTCCTAGAACTCTGGAATTCCCAATATCACATTTATTTTTCATATATTTTTATTACAGACCATGCGTGGAAATGTAGAAAATAGAGTACAGATTCATACGTTTAAAGTATTAGGTTGAGCAATCAAGGTAGTATCTAGATTGGAACAAAGTATAAATTCCTATATTACAAGTTTTAATAATATGTGGTAGAAATAGAGAATCGATCGAGTACTGGAAAATGGGTATCAAGTACAGAGGTGCAATATCAGAGTAATATTTTCCGGAATCAAAGTATAAAGTACAATATCACAGGTATTACGATATATTGTTTATTATTCCAAAATAATAATGCAGTAATCTGAAAGAAGTACCTTGTTCTAACATTATAGAACCCCAGAAGTTTTAATTACTTCGGATGCATATAAATAAATCATTTTTGCATGAATATACTACTTAATAAATTTGGTAACTCCTAAGTAGAGTTGAATATACTACTTAAATCCAAACTTCAGTGAAGTTGGACACAAATACTCCGTTCAATATTCTAACTTAATATTCCGGAATGTTATAGTATTGTCATGGTTTTGAATAACAATATGTATGGAATCCTAAAAAGAATACCAATATTTCATTTACAATCATAGTTCAATAGCCTTATACGTTCAATATCACAAGTCATGTCATAAGAAATATTATTGTATTCATATAAGTATGATCAACTGCTCTTTAAACGTAATTCCCTAGTAAGATGTATATTTCAGTTAAGTTCATAGTTCAATCAACTTTACATTAGACAATGATCAACATACCAAGTTATTCGTATCGACATAAATTTGATCAATTATTTGATCATACATGTGGAGTGCTGTAACGCCCCGTATTTTTCATAGTCAAATAATTATTTTAATTATATTTTGACACATAGATTTTCTTCCCTAAATATCAACGAGAATGAAATTTGTTTATCTAAAATATCTAATTATAAATCTTTAAATTTTAACTTTAAACTAGAGATCTTATAAAGTTCATTTTTGGCGAAGTCAGAATTAGCCGACTTAAATATATTTTTTGTTTAATCTAATCTCCCATTTTATATTATTAATAACATGAAGTAAAAGTGAAATGGTAAATGAAATAATCTGATTATATATATGGACAAATTTATAGGACACGTACCTACTTTATTTTTCATCCTACTTTCACGTACGCATGACACCTGTACATGGTAATATATAAATATATACTTTATATAATACACGTATATATAGAGAGATATTATTATGTATATATACGAAAATAGGCAACGACATTTTCTCTTCGTTCCTTTTTGAAGCAACTCTCTTCTGATTCCCTTTCTTTCGTTTTGGGACTTTTGTCTAACAGGTATATCCCTTTTAATTTCATGGTAGACAAACTTGTTTCTTCTTTTCAATTCAATTTATTTATTTAGTTACTTGTAATTAGCTAATTAACAATTATAACCATTAACAAGTATTTCTTTTTAGTGCTAATACGCTTAAAGAATAAATGGCGGTAAACTAACTGTACTTAAAACTTGACTAGGAAGTATGTTGTGGTTAGTTTCATTTAAAATTGATATCTAGTTAACCTTATTAGTAATTTAATTGCCGTAAATATAGATAATTGTTAGCAATCTTGACTAGTAAATTATTTGGTTATAGATATTGATACACTCAGCACTTAATTCATTCTCTTTTAGACCAGAACATTAACGCTAGCTTCTTTTCTATGTACAACAAGTCATGATGATTTCAATTATTTTGAATAATATATATATATATATATATATATATATATATATATATATATATATATATATATAAATATCTCGGACATTGAGATTTCATGCAAAATTAATTAATGTAAATAATTGTATGTGGGCATTTATATATGTGTTTTATAATTTATTGGTAGTAAGAATTTGAATTGAATTACTGAGATATGATAATTATTGTGATTTTTATTAATTGGTTTAATTGATTATTGCAACGTGATCACGTGATTATGTTATAGCCGTACATGCCAGTCGTGTCTTATTTGGTTTGTCGAGTCGTGTTTTACCCTTCAGTCTTTTTATATAACAGGTAATCCTGCAGAGGAACCCTGATTATGTCTGATCACCCTTTTGCTACCTTTTTGGAATATCTAGGTGAGGTTTCGTTTCCGAATTCGGCTTTTTTATACGTATGTAAATATTCCATATATATCCGAAGCCTGTGTTTTATGCTTTTATATTTCTTTCCCAAAACTTATATTATACGTAGTAGCTATTTGGAAACCATATTATCTTAATGAGTTGAAGGAAAATGCTTTGATATCAAATTATTACGTATAAATCCCTCGAAGTCTCCTTTAGCTCGAAAGGGTTAAAAGTTGATTTGTCAATCGGTCCCTTTGACCACATAAGCATTTTGAAATGCGAGGAATTATCTTGGCCTTTTGGCCTGGCCATTGAGCCACATGTTACAGATTGGGCCCCAGGAGACTAGGGTATGGGGTGAAGCCGGTTAGACGATGGGTCTACGGTGGATCTCGGTGCTTTGACTCTAAACCCGTGACGGGAGCTCAAGGTGAGGCCGGAGTGGCATCCCTTTGAGTACCTGTGATCGATGAGGTATATCCTATATCGAAGATGTGAGGGTGAAACTCCCCACGTGATTATATAGTAGATCGGGTTCGCTACCTGACTACATAAGGAGGAATGAGGGTGGTTTATTTGATATTTCTGATATTGTGAAAGAGGTGGTTGATGCTCGACTCACCGAGCTTTTATTATATTGCGAAATTATTCGATTCACCAATAATTGTGAAAACCTTTATTTTTCCTTTGCTTTCTTCTCATTTAAAATTGGTGAATCTTTCTGTTGTTTCGATACTATATACATATTATAGCCCCCTCACTTAGTCGCTTTGACTAACCCCATCTACTTCTGTGGTTTTATTTCAGGTTTTGGTTACTAAGCGGAAGTAGAGTCTTAGGAAGGTGCTGCATTATTTGGTCTTTGTAGGTCTGTCTCGTGATGTATTTTAAATTGGTTTAGAAGTTCGTAAATGATGTATATTTATGATTTACTTGTCATTTATGATTATTGCTTTTCATTGGCCTTGGTGGGCTTTATACTTGCGCATTGGATTTAATGTTCCACTAGCTCCCTCAGTGGGATAGGATTTTATTATCTAATGCTCTGCGCTTTCGTTTTGTCGTTGATTTTCTCAAACAAATCCGCCTAGTATTTATTTGCCGTTCGCCAGGTTATAGTTCGTAACCGGACCTCAGTTCTCGTTATGAACTGTAACTTGGTGCGGGACGTCACGTCGCACCGTATTTGGGGACGTGCCGTTACAGTTGGTATCAGAGCCTATAGGTCTATTGGCCAGAGCTCTGAATGCGTCGCATCCTGTTGTTTGAGTCTGTTTGTGTAAATGGTTTGACTTTGGGTCAACGTCTTTGACGAGTGTATGGGAACTCTTAGTGCTAGAACTGTGATAGATCACTGTTGGCCTGATCTACTAACTGCCGATCATTTACAATTGTTGTACCAAGGGAAACTAGACACGAGTTGGATAATGACTTCGATGTCATGTTTTGTCGTGTTTTTGTGTCTTGTCGAGTATTGTCTGTCTTATCTTGTTTAGGTTGTACAACTTTAGGAATTAAATGCTTATCTGTTTTTATGTTTAAACTTCCCTTTATGATCATGAACTTGTTTAGATTTGAACTGGTACGCTGATGGGCTTTTGTGAGTTATTTGTTTGTTTGACTTGAATGCATATATGATTAGTTGCAATAGTACTTTAATTACATTATGTGTTTTTGCCTTACTAACCTGCTTGTGTGATTATTTCCTTTATGCTTTAATCACATTGCATGCTTATGTGAAATTTTCTGTTGTGTGAATGCATACTAACTAAATCATACAAGCATAGTGTAACTTTGTGATGCAAAAATGATCAAACATCGATTTCTTTCGAGATAGGACCTTACAGAAGAATGCCAACGTGATGGATGCAACATAAAAGATTGGTCCTATACTCAAAGGGGTGAGAGGTACGCAAGATTGGTCCTATACTGAAAGGGGTTGGAAGGTACGCAATTCATGATAGGCATTGCATTAGAGCATTGTTTGTAATTTGCCTTAGCTACTCATCTCCCACTTATGTGTTTACCTTTTTGCTCTGGGGTGAGTTTCTTTACGGGTTTTAGCATTGGTACTGCTTTAACCTAAGAACATCGTCCGTGAATGTGGGAGAGAAAGAACGACCAACAAACTTGACAAGTATTACGGCATAGTGGTACAAGACTACATCTGGGTATTGACGTTCTACGGTAGTGACAAGTTTTCTGACTATACTGCAACAAAGGCAACCCTCTACTCCAACCGGTTTTAAAGCGTCTTTAGGGTCAGCCGAGTATTGGGGCAAGTCATTCCTTCGAATTTGCTACTATCGAGAATGATGCCAGAATAGATTCTAAACGGAGACTAAATCTACCATGAGTAAAGATCAAACCAAGACACTGATAGACATGAGAAGTATGGGAGCAGTAAAGGAAAATAATAGGAGGCTACAATTATCAACTTCAGTACCATTCAAACAAAGTAAGTCAGGTAGCAGATACCTTGAACAGAGAGACCAACACAACTCAGTTAGGAGAAATTTCCATTTCAGTGACAAGCAACTCAGAGAAGGTTCAGAGATTCTGGAGACGCAATATGGTGAACTTTATGATTTCACTAGAGTTAATTCAAAAGAAAATATCTAGTCTGGGTAAGAGGATACGTGCACCAACAGAAGTTGGGAGTGATGACAATGTAGTGACAGAAGATGACGTGATTTTAAAAGAGGTACACCTGACAGTTGAGTTCAGTAATAGATTCGCAAAGTAAAGAGTAATTTAGATTCGAGTTCGGGATCACGATAGGGGTACTTTACTTCCAAAGACACAGGGCAAGAACAACTCGAGACTAATAGAGAAACTATGCTATTGAAAGATCATAGAGTTATTACAGAACTTCATCAGACTTCGAATTGTAATCAGTATCTCGTCATTCCGGAGATAATACCTGACGGAATACGTATTCCACTCTTAGATGTGGTATAGTGGAACCAGAAGTGACAACGGAAATGGAATCGGTTCGAGTACAGATTTTGAGATAGTGAAAAAAAAAAAAATATATCAGAAGTCCACAGAGGTCGTCAGTGTAAGTTTTGAGGAGGGAACGAAATATCGGGCAAGCTATATGTGAATTAGAAAATAGATAAAGAAACTCAACCTGAGTCAGATGTCGAACGGGGATAGATTTTGAGGATAAAAAACATAAAGAATTCAGTTTATGGTCAGACGAAATGCTACAGACTACGAGAAATTCAAACCACAATCAGAGACCGGATAAGCTTTTATGTTTACTAGTTTTATATATGTGTTACGTGTTTCATATGAATTACGTGCCTTAATTACTTTTAAATTCCAAATTGCATTAATTGTGCTCTTTAAATATATTCTAAATGCCTAATGTGACTTGCTTGTTGTAGATGTATTTAACCTTATTAACTTTGATTGACTAATTGATTAACTGCTTAGATGTATTTAACCTTATTAACTTTGATTGACTAATTGATTAACTGCTTAGAGTTTGTTTCTGTGATCCTTGTATGAGTAGTATAGAATTCGATAGGCTCGGTACGTGTTAATCAAGAGTGTTAAGGGCAAGGATCAAGAAATCGAAGAGAAGAAGTGTGGATTTTACCCGAAGTTGGATAATTTTAACTAGTAGAATCTGAGGACAGATTCTCATAAGGGAGAGAGATTGTAATGCCCCGTATTTTTCGTAGTCAAATGATTATTTAATTATATTTTGACACATAAATTTTCTTCCCTAAATATCTACGAGAATGAAATTTGTTTATCTAAAATATCTAATTATAAATCTTTAAATTTTAACTTTAGATATCTTATAAAGTTCATTTTGGTGAAGTCAGAATTAGCCGAGTTAAATATATTTCTTGTGTAATCTATTCTCCCATTTTATATTATTAATAACATGAAGTAAAAGTGAAATGGTAAATGAAACAATCTGATTAGATATATGGACAAATTTATAGCACACGTACCTACTTTATTTTTCATCCTACTTTCACATACGCATGACACCTATACATGTTAATATATAAATATATACTTTATATAATACACGTATATATAGAGATATATTATTATGTATATACACGAAAATAGACAACGGTATTTTCTCTTCGTTCCTTTTTGAAGCAACTCTCTTCTGATTCCTCTTCTTTCGTTTTGGGACTTTTGTCTAACAGGTATATCCCTTTTAATTTTATGGTAGACAAAGTTGTTTCTTCTCTTCAAGTCAATTTATTTATTTAGTTACTTGTAATTAGATGATTAACAATTATAACCATTAACAAGTATTTCTTTTTAGTGCTAATACGCTTAAAGAATAAATGGCGGTAAACTAACTGTACTTGAAACTTGACTAGGAAGTATGTTTGTAACGCCCCCGATTTGAGAGAGCCTCACACGGCCCTGTGCAGGCCATGTGGAGAGGCCGTGACAATGGGGAGTCACGGCCTTGTGACACGGCCTATGGGTGAGCTCACGGCCTTGCGCCAGGTGGTGTCTACAGGCCGTGTGAGTTAATATTCCGTCCCACATCGGAATTTCAACAGTAATTCGAAGGGTTTATAAGTTAGAACTCATGTACAATCAATATGGATTAATCCCTTTTGGCAAGTGCTTCCTAAGCCAAACTTTAGGGTTGTGCACAGTGGATTCGAAGCTTATACCCGCGCGTCCAACGGGCGCCGTCGTGAGGGTTCTCCTCTCCGCACCCGGGGGTCGTGACAAGTGGTATCAGAGCCAACCGTCAGTCGTGGGAATGCATGTTCCACACCGTCCGTGTCACCAAGAAAGGGGCAACGCGTGTGTGGGGAGCCGCGCTCCACATTCTCCACTGGCGGGGAGCAAGGGGCCTATATCACGACGTAATGGGGCCATTACGCTCTGAAGGAGGGACGAATTGTAACGCCCCCCGATTTGAGAGAGCCTCACACGGCCTTGTGCAGGCCATGTGGAGAGGCCGTGACAATGGGGAGTCACGGCCTTGTGACACGGCCTATGGGTGAGGCCGTGAGAGTGATACTCACGGACTTGCGCCAGGTGGTGTCTACAGGCCGTGTGAGTTGATATTCCGTCCCACATCGGAATTTCAACAGTAATTCGAAGGGTTTATAAGTTAGAACTCATGTACAATCAATATGGATTAATCCCTTTTGGCAAGTGCTTCCTAAGCCAAACTTTAGGGTTGTGCACAGTGGATTCAAAGCTTATACCCGCGCGTCCAACGGGCGCCGTCGTGAGGGTTCTCCTCTCCGCGCCCGGGGGTGGTGACAATGTTGTGGTTAGTTTCATTTAAAGTTGATATCTAGTTAACCGTATTAGTAATTTAATTGCCGTAAATATTAATAATTGTTAGCAATCTTGACTAGTAAATTATTTGGTTATAGATATTGATACACTCAGCACTTAATTCATTCTCTTTTAGACCAGAACATTAACGCTAGCTTCTTTTCTATGTACAACAAGTCATGATGATTTCAATTATTTTGAATAATATATATATATATATATATATATATATATATATATATATATATATATATATATATATTAACGCTAGCTTCTTTTCTATGTACAACAAGTCATGATGATTTCAATTATTTTGAATAATATATATATATATATATATCTAAATCTCGGACATTGAGATTTCATGCAAAATTAATTAATGTAAATAATTATATGTGGGTATTTATATATGTGTTTTATAATTTATTGGTAGTAAGAATTTGAATTGAATTACTGAGATATGATAATTGATTATTGCAACGTGATCACGTGATTATGTTATAGCTGTACATGTCAGTCGTGTCTTATTTGGTTTGTCGAGTCGTGTTTTACCCTTCAGTCTTTTTATATAACAGGTAATCCTGCAGAGGAACCCTGATTATGTCTGATCACCCTTTTGCTACCTTTTTGGGATATCCAGGTGGGGTTTCTTTTTCGAATTGAGCTTTCTTATACGTATGTAAATATTCCATATATACCCGAAGCCTGTGTTTTATGCTTTTATATTTCTTTCCCAAAACTTATATTATACGTAGTAGTTGTTTGGAAACCATATTATCTTAATGAGTTTAAGGAAAATGCTTTGATATCAAATTATTACGTAGAAATCCCTCGAAGGCTCCTTTAGCTCGAAAGGGTTAAAAGTTGATTTGTCAATCGGTTCCTTTGACCACATAAGCATTTTGAAATGTGAGGAATTATCTTGGCCTTTTGGCCTGGCCATTGAGCCACATGTTACATATCGGGCCCCAGGAGACCAGGGTATGGGGTGAAGCCGGTTAGACGATGGGTGTACGGTGGATCTCGGTGCTTTGACTCTAAACCCGTGACGGGGGCTCGGGGTGAGGCCGGAGTGGCAGCCCTTTGAGTATCAGTGACCGACGAGGTATATCCTATATCGAAGATGTGAGGGTGAAACTCCCCACATGATTATATAGTAGATCAGGTTCGCAACCTGACTACATAAGGAGGAATAACGAAGGTTTATTTGATATTTCTGATATTGTGAAACAGGTGGTTGATGCTCGACTCACCGAGCTTTTATTATATTGCGAAATTATTCAATTCACCAATAATTGTGAATACCTTTATTTTTCCTTTGCTTTCTTCTTATATAAAACTGATCTTTCTGTTGTTTCGATACTATATACGTATTACAGCCCCGTCACTTAGTCGCTTTGACTAACCCCATCTACTTCTGTGGTTTTATTTTAGGTTTTGGTTACTAGGCGGAAGTTGAGTCTTAGGAATGTGCTGCATTATTTGGTCTTTGTACGTCTGTCTCGTGTTGTATTTTAAATTGGTTTAGAAGTTCGTAAATGATGTATGTTTATGATTTACTTGTCATTTATGATTATTGCTTTTCATTGACCTTAGTGGGCTTTATACTTGCGCATTGGATTTAATGTTCTACTAGCTCCCTAAGTGGGATAGGATTTTATTATCTAATGCTCCGCGCTTTCGTTTTGTCGTTGATTTTCTCAAACTCCGCCTAGTATTTATTTGCCATTCGCCAGGTTATAGTTCGTAAGCAGACCTCAGTTCTCGTTATGAACTGTAACTTGGTGACTGTATTTGGGGACGTGCCGTTACAAGTACGTTTAAGTATATATAGAGTATAATGGTGAGAAATCAAGGTAGTCTATAGACTGGAACAATGTATAAACTCAGATAAAACTAGTTTTTATAATATGTGGTAGCAATAGAGAATCGAGTACTGGAAAATGTGTATCAAGTAATTACATGAAAAATCAGATTACTCTATTTCGGAATCAAAGTATAAAATACAATATAACAGGTATTACTATATACTGTTTATTATTACAAAAGATCCCATGAGGATGTCAAGAAGAGTTTCCTGGAACTCTGGAATTCTCAATATCACATTTATTTTTCATATATTTTTATTACAGATCATGCATGGAAATGTAGAGAAACGAGTGCAGAGTTATGATGTTTAAAGTATTGATCGGAATAATCAAGGTACACTATAGACTGGAACAAAGCATAAATTCTAATAAAATAAGTTTTCATAATATGTGGCAGCAATAGAGAATCGAGTACTGGAAAATGGGTAGCAAGTACTTACGTGAAAAATCAGAGAACTTTATTTAGGAATCCAAGTATAAAATACAATATAACAAACTATATATTGATTATTATTACAAAAGATCCCACGAGGTACGAGAATGTCAAGAAGAGTTCCCTAGAACTCTAGAATTTCCAATATCACATTTATTTTTCATATATTTTTATTACAAACCATGCATGGAAATGTAGATGAACGAGCACAGATTTCTCATGTTTCAAGCATTGATCTGAGTAATCAAGGTACATTATAGACTGGAACAAAGTATAAATTCCAATAAAATAAATTTTCATAATATGTGGCAGTAATAGAGAATCGAGTACTGAAAAATGGGTATGAAGTACTTATGTGAAAAATTAGAGTACTTTATTTTGGAATCAAAGTATAAAATATAATATAACATGTATTACTATATATTGTATATTATTATACACGAGGTACGAGGATGTCAAGAAGAGTTTCCCTGGAACTCTGGAATTCCCAATATCACATTTATTTTTCATATATTTTTATTATAGACCATGCGTTGAAATGTAGAAAATCGATTACATATTTCATATATTTAAAGTATTGATCTGAGTAATCAAGGTACACTATAGACTGGAACAAAGTTTAAATTTCAATAAAACAAGTTTTCATAATAAGTGGCAGAAATAGAGAATCGAGTACTGAAAAATGGGTAGCAAGTACTTATGTGAAAAATCAGAGTACTTTATTTAGGAATCCAAGTATAAAATACAATATAATAGGTATTAATATATATTGTTTATTATTACAAAAGATCCCACAAGGTACGAGGATGTCAAGAAGAGTTCCTTAGAACTTTGGAATTCCCAATATCACATTTATTTTTTATATATTTTTATTATAAACCATGCATGAAAATGTAGAGAAACGAGTACAGAGTTATCGTGTTTAAAGTATTGATCGGAGTAATCAAGGTACACTATAGACCGAAAAAAAGTATAAATTCTAATAAAAGAAGTTTTCAGTTTTCATAATATAAGGCAGCAATAGAGAATCGAGTACTGGAAAATGGGTATCAAGTACTTACATGAAAAATCGGAGTAATCTATTTCGGAATCAAAGTATAAATTTCTATATTACGAGTTTTCATAATATGTGACAGAAATAGAGAATCGAGTACAGGGTACCAAATCCATCATTTTTATTTTTCTTACAAACGAATCTTGAAATTTATGATTTACCGTACAAATAAACTGTTATAAAGTATCCCATGGCCTAATCAAGGTACTACAATAAAGATTCAGAGTACAAAATAAAATATTTAGAGTTTTTTCGGTAGCAGAGAAATCTGAAAATATTAAAATTCAAGTATAAACTAATAGTTGCTAGGTACTGTAGTGGGTAATCAAGGTACTTGGTCCAAGATTTAGAGTACAAAATCCAATATTTTACAGTTTTATTAAAAATCTCGATAAAAATTAGTCAAGAGTATCCAAAACAAACGTAAAAATAAACAAGAAAAATTATACAGAAATCATCATAGTCATTCCAATCTTCATAGCAAGAAAAAATGCAGCCTCTCAATCTCATTCTTCTATTTGCAATCTTCTCTATTGCCTGGTTGACAGGACGCAGGGAAGAGATATCAACAGGATTACACTGGTGTAAATGACACCCTGATGGTGATAAGACCCAATTTAGGCGTCTTGTGTAGCTGGATTATGACATCATCATCATTCAACCGTCTGACAGAGTGCCCCGTGATATGAGGGGCAAGATATTTCAAAATAATGCCACTTTGGTTAGATTGTGGCCATTTTCGATTGACAAATCGGCAAATATCCATTATTTTTGTAACAGGTCTAATTGAGCAGATGTGCATATGGGAATCATACTCAATACTAGTGAAGAGATGGACTGGCGCGAAATCCATACCTCTCTCGTTCGGGAAACCCATTATTCAACCTACGTTGGGGAATTGATGATAATTTTGATAAAATAAAAGGCATTGGAAAACATAGATCAAAGTTTAAGAGTTGCAGAGATGCTACTCCTGCAGAAAACTTTTCTTAGAATTCTGTTGTTCATATGCTGAGAACTTACAAAGAAATAGATACTCCCAAGATTGAAAATAAATGCAACAATTAATTTGAAGGACTTGCCCAGCCTAAAAACATGAAAATACTTCTTTAGTAAAATGCATCAATTTGACTGCACGTTCCCGATAACGAATCTTGAAATATCTTATCGGAAAATTACAAATTACTCATTTCAACAATAGACTTATTTGATAATATGAAAAATATACATAAACTTGGAAACAATTGGAACCCGAATTGTTCAAACAACTAGAAAAACAAAAAGGTGAACCTAAATGTTCAAAAGATCGAATCATACCAGGCAGAAACAGAAGTTGAAGAATTAAGCCGAAGTAGAAGCTGAAGACGCGACAAGAAGAAGTCTCTGGTTTACTTTTCCAGTTCAGAGGCATCGAGAAGAAGGAGAAGAAGAAAATAAAATGTATAAGAAAAAAGAAAAGAAATAAAAATTTCTGAAAAGTTAGAAAAATACATGGAAAAGAAAAAATTAATTTTTTTGATGAGTTGGAAATTAATATCTATTTTTTTTTTCAAAATAGGTCCTTTATAATAAGAGGTTGTTATTTCAGGTTCTTTTGACTATAACTTTTAAAAACAGGTCATTTTCTCCAAGAAAAAGGATGACTAGGGCCCTTTGCATAGTTTTCTCAATATATAAACTCTCATGCCATGCCTCATTATTGGATATTATCAAGACAGTACTCAATTCAGCCCATAATATTAATGATGTGGGCTCATATAGTATGATGTTACACATATTGACATAATTTAGCGATTCGGCACTATACTAGTTTAATCAGATGTCCTGTATTCGACAGGTCAAACTTATTTGGGAAGAGGTGGACTAGGGATTGAAAGATTTGGGCGGTTTGGTCGGTGTATGAAACATGCTATCGAGTATCATCTGATCAGAACTATATAAAACATGCTATCGAGTATCATGTGACCAGAACTATATAATAAAAAGCAAAATACGGACTAATTCATAAACTTAACGATTATATTTTATTTATGCATTCAACCATTATAACATTTTTATTAGATAAACTGTTACCATATAAGATATCAAAAAACAAAAACCAGAATTTTTGAAGAATTTTTGGAAACAACTTAAGATCTTTAACCTAATAAATTCAAATATTCTTTGAATGTATGTATATTTTATGTGTGTGTTTAGATTTTTGGAGTTGGAACTTGGAATTACATCTAAGATTATAAAATATTAAAAACACGTGAATAGGACTACAAATGAATTGAGCCTGTTCACGAGCCTACAAACCTGAACTCGAGCTCGAACTGAACTCAATTGAGTCAATCTCGAGCCTGTTACCTCTAGGCTCGTGTCTCGCGAGCCGTTATATAAAATTTTATTTTATTTTTAATATTATATATATGTAGATGGGGCTTGACCTTACTAGGCCAACACCTTTATTCTTCAGCCCATTTGGTTAGCCCATCTGACCACCATAGGCCCAACAAGAATGTATATATATATTTGTAGTCTAATCTCAACAGAATAAAAGATTTCCTATTGAATCATCATAAACAGCCTTATAAGTTTATAAACTTTTTATGATCTTTTGTGTAAAGCCCCATATTTTCGGATATATTCCGAGAATTTTATTTTTATTACGTTGCGTATTTTTTATGAGTTTATTTAATCTAGCGAATAAGTTTTACTCTAAACCCATCTTTTAGCCGAAATTACCATTTCATCGCTAAACCTTTTATACTATTTCCTACCTATTTTCTATCCTTAACCTCGTTTTGACCAAGAAAAGAGAAAAGAAATGAAGAAAGAAGGAAAAAAGAAATAAAAGGAAGAAGTCAAAGAAAAAGAAAGAAAAAGAAAAGACGGAGAAGCAGCAGAGAAGAAACGAGAGAAAGAGAAGAGAAGAGAAAAGGAGAACGAAGGAAAAAACTTCCCGTCAGCCTATTGAGCCCGTTTTTCGCCCGATTGACAGCCGTGAAAAGCCAGACGATCCTCATTTTACCTTTTTACCCTATTCCATTCCATTCACTCCTCATTCCGTTTTCAAAAAAACAAGGAAGAAAAGAACGAGGAGAACATAAATTGATGAAGAAAACAAGAAATCGGTAATCTTAAGCTCTCTAATAAAATTCAATCCCCTCGAGAAGGGATGCAGCCGTAAAGAGAAAAATAATTATACAAATTCTCGTACTCTCGTGCAGCTGCAGCAGGATTTGAAAAAGGAATTGATCGTGATTATTTTATTGACTGCATCTTTTGGCGTAACTGGTTATTCCTTACCTTGGGACCAAATTGGTTATTGGGCGGTGAAAATTGTAATAGGTGTACCTGACGCCATTCCTGTAATAGGATCACCTATCGTGTTTTTTGATAATATTCAATACGATTATGATTTTCGTGATTTGGTAGTTTTACTTGATCATTTCGTGTAATTCTTGAACCTATGTGTAGCTTAGATGTTGTAGATGATTATGTGTTGATCTTGCATGTTTAATTGGGTGGATTTAGTGCTAGGTTGGATTATTTGTTTATTTTCCGCTTGTTCTTCGCGATCTGCTATTTCTGGTCATATTTTAGTTCCTCATGGTATGTTGCATACCGTGCATGTTTTCCCTCATGGTATGTTGCATATGTGCGTGCTTTTTTATCACGGTATGTTGCATCCTGATTCCCGTGTGCATATCCCGTGAGCATGCCTTAGTGAGATTTTCGTGTTTTTAGCCTCTTGCGCACTAAACTTTGATCCCTCGTAACTTTCTCGTTTCTTGGCGGAATTGGACAAATATTATATGAAAATTTATCTACTTGATGATACGAATACATAGGTATGGGTTTGAATAATAGGGAAGGAGTAGTGGCGCCTGGAAGCTGCGCCGATTTGCTCACGTGTTGGTTTTGTCATCTTTGATAATCATTTCCTCTATCTTTTTCGTGCGGTGTTATTTTCAAATTCCGAATTCGCCAATAGATTTGTTATGCCCTAAAACTTAATATTCTCCGATGTTTGGATTTGTCCGACTTCTTTTGACCGTCAGTTGACGCCTTTTTCCGTTTAGGGCTTTTTAATAATTTTTCTCTTTCGTTATCCGCTTGATCCTGAATTTGTGTGTGCTTTATTGTGACGCCCCTACACCACAGCCCCCCAGACTGGAACGAGACCCCAAGCGACGGTTAATTACCGAAACCCGAAACCCCACCCCAGACAACGGGTATCCATGACCTTTGGCAACAGTGACTCTCCCAAAACGCACAGAGCAATAAACAATTAATGAGCGGAAGCTTAAACAAGTAATCAATACGAGGGAATTTAAACAATGCTCAACTAATCGAAAATCAGAAGCATATATATATCAACATCCTTCACAGGGGCAAAATAAACATAACTCCGCCAATTCGCGGTTCCAGAATGTAAATACATAATCATAGAGAGAGTATAGCAATGTCATAATGTAACTCAAGTCATGTTGTATCGATCTGTAGCATAAATGTACAATGACTGACACAAGACTCGAAATCAAATCCTATGACCACTGCTGCCAACTTCGACATTTGGAACGTCGAGCATCTAAACCTGAAGCATGAACCAAAAGAGAGGGTGAGTCAAAAGAACTCAGTGAAGAGGGGAGGTATATGTAATAATGTAAAACCTAGTCTAATCCACGCTTTAGTCACTTAGAGATCTCGTAGCATGACGAATAGTCTCATATGGATTCAATAAAGTTTAAGTGAATCAGACTTTGTAGTAAAACATTTTAAAACCTTTTATTTCCCGGCGAGAGCGGGCCATCTCCTTATAACTCCCAAAACATTTCAAAAATATTTGAAATCTCCAATACACCGTTTGGTTTATCGAGGAGCAACCCAAGACTTCACCATTTTTAACGACCGTAGTCGGTTAGTATTATTCGGGCTAGTTCTTCCCTGAACAGCTTGGATAATACCCTCGATTATGTAATAGAAAATGACCGGATCACAAAGCCACATGTACATATAATCTGAATTTATGAATTATAGGATTGGGTCTCACCCTAGACCTAGTCTACGGGATATTAACTTGGTCCTATAACCCGGGGTCCGTTCCTCCCAAGAGCGTCCTCAAGGGGGGTTAAGAGTAATATTTCTCGCTTTGAATATTTAGTTCTCCTTTCTCTTTCGAGTAAAGGAGTGGTTTGACCAAAAAGGGGTCATTCGAGAACAAGTGTGCAACGGCTAGGACAACACTCGTCAACGTTGCCGAGAGAATTCACGGCATACGCGCAAGGCTCCTTAACCAAAAGTTGCTTTAAACCAAATAAGTTCACTTGTCTCTGTTTTGAAACCATTTGATCAGAATATACATATATTGTTTGATATGAAAACATTGCTCAAATATTGATAAATATATTCAAATACTTAAGGGTTTTCACAATCATTTGTTCAATGCAACAGTTGAAAGCGTTTTAAATCCTCACCTGAAAGGTTCAAAAGAAGAGAGAAGGAAGCCGACGACTATGCCTTGTCCCCTTGGGGTCCACCTGTAACACACAGGGCCTCCAGGTAAGACACGACTCGACTAACAACCAATTAACGACATACGGCTTTAAATATGCAAACATGCTTAAATAATGAAAATGTATAAAACACATTTAAACACATTAGAAGCTTATAATATTGAGCAAAGAAGGCATACAAGTCATATAGAAGCTTGGGGTAGCATTTCCAAACGTTTGGGAAAATTACCAAAAGTACCCCCGAAACACTATTCAAAACCCGAACATGTCCAATCACCACGAAACTTTCAAAATAAGTAATTTTGTGTGTTAGATGATTTATGGTGGTGAAATAATGATTTTTGGATGAGTTTTAGGGTGAAAATGGGATTTTTAAAGTTCGGATCGCCACATTTTTGGCCAAATTCCCGTAGCAAATTTGCTACAGTAACACGCAGGTTACTGTAGCAGTCGCGAGAATTTTTTTGATTTTTGGCTCAAAATTCATTTTTTCATCCCCCAATCCTCCAACAACTCTACCTAAATGCTTAATATGATCATATATCATGAAAACAACATTAAAACAAGTAAAAGAAGTCGTGAATTCAATATTACAAATAAACCCATTTAGCTTCAAATTGCCATTAATGGAGTTTCAAGCTTTCTAGCTCCACTCATGCTTCAAGATGATCAACATACACTCATATATTCATGTTTGGTCATTCTAACAACATAAGAATCATTACCAATCATCATAGCAACAAAAACCATAAATTACCTAAATATGGAAAAGTTATGAAATGAGGAGAAGTAGAGCTTGAGAGCTTGAATTGTTCGGATCAAATTGTTCCTTGTTCTTCGGTGATCCTTCATGTTGAATTAGAGAGCTAGAGGATCGAAGGTGAAGAAGATTAAAGAAGCTAGGTTAAGAGTTGTTGTTGTTGGAAGAGGGAAAATGAAGTGAAGAGAAATTGAATATTTTGATAAGTGAGGAAGAGAGAATGAACGTGAGAATTAGAGGGGAAAAAGAACACCCAATAAACACTTAAATGCAATTAATTCACATAATTCACAAATAAATTCAGGCTGACACGCCGAAACGTACCTTGAAATATCGAGTCGTAACATTTATTATATTATTTTAAGCATGTCTAAGTGTTCTATTTGCGTTTAAGCATGTCTTTATTATTTAATTATGTTATTTCCTTCTTTATTATAATCACATTGTTAATTCCTTATTATTACTTCGTAATTACATATATCTACATGATTATTTGTCTTGACTTCCTTAATGTCTTTTCTAGCATGAGTGTTAACTTATTTGAATTGCCGTGCGTCGTTTGTGGTCTCCTATCTTGCTTTTAGTGTTGTCGGTCATGTTTTTATCCTCTAGGCCCTGTGTATTACAGGTGGGACCAACGAGGGAGAGACTTGACTACCGCTTGCTTCCTTCTGTATTGTCGAGCCACAGGTAAGGGTATAAAATATTTTCAACTGGAGTAAGAGCCCGTAATACTATTTGTGAACCAATTTATCATCCAGCTTTTATTATTTCTTTTAATGTCTTCTAGCCCTTTATTATATAATGTTAGATATTCAAGTTATTATCTTTATGATGTTTATTCAACCGTTTTAATATCAAACTGTATACGTATAAATGCTTCTCAAATATTTCCAACTAGAGACAAGGAATAAACCTATTTTATTTTAAAAGGCAGACTTTGGTCTTTTGTTCCCGCAAATAACCTTGTCTTGAACGGCCCATTTGGCCACCAAAATGTGGAGTAATGATTTCAAAGCGAGTAAATGATCGACTATCTTGTTTGGCCCAGGATATACAGGAGGTGAGCCTGGAGATGAGCATCTAGGGCATATCCCAATGTATATTCCACAACGTGTTAGCTTAGGCTGGTTAGGAGGTTGGCTAGTCTAAGTCAAATGCGAGGGTGGCGTTGTAGGCTACACGCTTCCTTGGAAATTCAATTACCGGGTGATGTAGTGTATCAAACATTTCCATATAAATTTCATCATGAGTAACGACCGGGTGGTGGAGTATTTTAACGAATATGGTTAGGGAGTAATAAGAAGAGGGTCGTGCTTGCTGGGACATATAATGAACGAACAATTTAATATTTTACCGCTTTAACCACTTAGTCGAATTACAATGCCGTCTTTAATATTCATTTACAACTGCTAGAACTGTTTATTGTCAACTGTCAACGGGTTGTAAATCGACTAAGACTTCTTTTAAACTGATCGGCTTAATCATGTGCCAAAATGATTATAAAGGATCCGTTCGTCTAGCTTTTAACTATTTTAAAGTAATCCGAACTCGAGTGTTGCTTTGTCGTATAGTTTTACAACTTATATTATTTGTATCATTTCCTAAAACGAGTAACATTCAAGCATTCTTGTTTTATAAACTAAATGAGGAACTGCGATCAATATTCATATTATATAACCCCTTGCTGAGTATCCTTTATACTCACCCTCCTATTTTGGTTCTTGCTTCAGGTAGACAGGTGGCAGCGTCACCTATCCTGTCAGTCAGCAGCAGCAGGTCTAGATAGGCTCAGTCCTTGTTGTCTGGTTTGTCTATCAGTGGTTCCGACAACCGTCGTGTCTTGTTTATTTTCGTGTATCTATCCTATATCTTTTACTACTTTATTTACTTTACGTAACTTATGTGCCCCTGATTTGGGATAGTTGATGATATTAGGACTATACATGGTAGGATAGTTGAGCCATGGATGACACTACATGAATATTTGTATTTTATCACTGCCAATGTTTTATTAGAAATGCTTAAGCCTCATAGGCTATTACCTTATTGATCTGCATTTATTTTATTGCTTCCGCTTTTATTGCTACTCTGTCTTGATTGTTATTGGGGCATTGACGCTATTGCCGGTGTTGAGTGCTTGAGTGCCATTCGCCGGAGTAGATTTTTCAGTGGAGGCCCCACGCTGATGCTCGGGGGTCCGCTTCGGTGCGGATGTGGTGTTCCTCTTCCTCCTAAGGAGAGGGGCGGTACTTTTGGAGTTCATTATATTCTTACCTTTTGGAATAAAAATTAAGGGACGTTATAGGTTGGAAAATACCTCAACCTTTTGAGTTCATGTTGGTGACATTAAGTTAATTGTATTCATACCATTTATAATAAGTAAATGGACATAGGGTATAAATAAGTAAGCATTATTTCATATTATTTTGACTATTAAATGGTGAAATTAATGTTGGAATTATCTTAGTTAAAAGAATTTTAAAATTACTAAAGGAAATCAAGTAAATTTCACATTAGAAGAAACAATTTGATGGATCCACACTTCTATAATAATATAAATATAAAACTTATGTTCCAAAATATACAGGATCGAATATTAGCATACTTAAACAAATTCAATATAACGTAGCCCAAAATTGGTAATAAAACTTATATTAAATGTTTCAGTAATTTTGATAAATATTACACATACACATTTTTGGGGCACCAGTGAATCTTTTAGTAAGCAGATGTCTTTCTGCTTTTCTTGTTGTTAAGCGATTAGCTTGAATCTCCATAACTTTTATTTTCTTTCTAGCTTCAACGGTTTTATCGATAATATGTTGGCGTTGTTCTTTAGACGAACTTGTGTGAAAGTATTAACAACAACAGAAAAATATGATAAATCTGCTGGCCCAAGTTCGAACAACCAAAGTGTGGAAGAAAACAACCAAAAGATTTTGAAGAATAACCTCAAAAATAAAGAAGAGATTCAAGAGAAAGATTTTCAAAGAAAATAGCTTTTTACAAGAGGACTTTTGTACTTGTCGTCGAGTATATGAATTTTCATATAAATATCGTTGAATTCCGTCAAGAAACGAGAGAGATATGGTGGTTTGAAATCTGTGTGTGAAATCTCACCTTTAAGCATGTACCGCGATTTAGTGTGTGTTTTTGGTGTTTTTGTATGTTTTCAGCTCAAATGTGCTTATTTTTCCAGAAATTACACTTTATACCCTATTTTGAAAAAGTGCCAAAATACAAGGTCTCGGAATTTAGTGGACTTAGTATCGAAATGACCGAAATTGAATTCTTAACAAAGTGCGAGGTTCATTTTGTGAAAATTTGTTCATTTATGAAAAGTCAATATTTGGTTGGGGCCAAAGTGTAAATATATTTTGGCTAAAAATGCAATTCTTGAAAATATGATTTAGCGAAAGATGTTGTGGACTTTATGAAAATATTTGGAACCTCGAAATACTTGTGCTTTTAAAACATGGGACTACAGTCCAATTGCACTGTTAATTACTAGATTAAATTACTCGGGCTCAAACGTAAATTTTCCAAATTCACCCTAATTAGTGTCAAAACAATGCAAATTGAATTCTTATTAATGCTTTGAGGTTTTAAATGTAGAAATCGATGATTCATGAAAAATCTTTAAATATAAATGTTGGAAAACGTGAAATCGTGTAATGCATCTGGACCATAAATGTTCTGAATTTTGATAAACGCACCAATTTCCAAACTTGAAAATTTCGGGGTGTTACAGAAGTGGAGAAGAGCCAATGCGATGATTATGGCATGGATCTTGAATTCCATGACAAAAGAAATGCATGAAGGATTCTCCTATGTCAACATTGCTCTTCAGTTATGGGTCAATCTAGAACACTAGTATGGAAAGTCCAATGGACCTCTCCTCTATCAACTTAAAGGAGATCTGGGCTCTATCCGGCAAGGAAATATGAGTTTGGCGTAATATCTAACTAAAGTTACTATGCTCTACGACGAGATCTGCTCTCTATCCAAACTGCCTCGGTGTATCTGCAGCCACTGCACTTGTGATGTTAATCAGGGCATACAAGATTCCAGAGAATCTGATATGCTTATATAGTGTTTGATGGGCTTAAGCGACAACTATGATATTCCTCGCGACAGTATTTTATCCATGGATCCTCTCCCTATTCCGAACCATGCTTTTTCTATATTGTAGAGGGTCGAATCTCAAAGATCGGCTCACATTTCCACTAATGACATCAGCGCACATGCTGCCTTTAGTAATTTCAATGCTGCCTCTTTCTCCAAGGCTCCTCCATACCCTAAAACTTCATTTTCTAACAAAGATGAGAGATATTGTTCAAAATGCAATAGTTATACTCATACTCTTGAAACTTGTTTTAAACTTCATGGAACTCCTGAATGGTATGATGAGTATAAGAGGAATCGTGGAGCAAGCATAGGAAGGGGAGATAGAAATAACAGAGGCAGAGGTGCAAGAAGAGGATCTAGTGGTCAATATTTCAGAAAACAGAATGCTAATTCTGCCTACAAGGACACACCCCTTGACTCACATACTGGCAGTAAT
Organism: Verbena officinalis; assembly: GCA_958496215.1. Taxonomy (NCBI): domain Eukaryota; kingdom Viridiplantae; phylum Streptophyta; class Magnoliopsida; order Lamiales; family Verbenaceae; genus Verbena; species Verbena officinalis. The sequence goes on along the minus strand of OY292390.1, from coordinate 24,024,560 downwards.
CCTTCTGGTTTGACTGACAAAGTTTTTTCTCTAGTTCAGGATCTTGCAAAATTAACGCAGAACAATGCATCTTGCAGTGAGGAACATACTGACTTTGCAGGTGCTGTGGACTACTCAGGTTTGTCTGAAAACTCAAAACTTATTTCAACATTACAGAATGATATGAAATCTTGGGTTATTGATACTGGGCTTTGAGCCACATGTCTTATAATCTTGCTATGCTTAGTGATTTAGTTCCCTGAACTAGGAAAGTCATAGTTACCTTACCTGATGGATCCACTAAACTTATTACTCATGATGGTACTGCTAAACTTAATGAGATGTTAACTCTTAAGGATGTTCTATATATTCCCTCTTTTGAGCACAATCTGCTTTCTGTGAAACAACTTACTAAAGAGACCAACTCCTTTTTTACCTTTACTCCTACTCATTGTTATTTGGAGGACTTGAATACTAGGAAAGTCCTTCTTATTGGAACTGCTCATGGGAACCTCTATTTGTTAAATGGTCCTGAAAAACATTCTTGCAAAAACAATACTCTATCTATTTTACAAAGCTGTAATTGTAACGCCCTCTATTTTAGAATTAATTCCGAACAAATATTTGTAATTCTTTTATTAAATTTTCGTTTTCGCTATTGGATTCGTGAGAAGATTTTGATCTAAACCCCAAAATTTTCCCAAAATGACCATTTCACCCCCGGAGACTTTTCTCTTAAATTCTATCCTAATCATCATCTATCACCAGTCAAAAAGTCATTTACGTAAGAGAGAAAGAAAGAAAAAAGAAAGGAAGGAGAAGAAAGGAGAACGAAAAGGAAATTTGCCCAGTTGATCTTCACATCCACCTCACAATCTCATTCCTCGACCGATTCACGAACCGTAAACTCCTACGCGTTCCTTGCATCGTGTTTTGGTAGCTACCAAACTTCCCTCGATTTCATCTCGTTTTGGTAGAATTATGTTGAGAATGATGAATAGTACATTATTTACCAATTTTGTAGATTTGTGTGTTTTACTTGATAGTTTTGTGTGATTCTCGTGTCCACGTGACGAGCATGAGTGGTAGATTAACATAGATGAATTTTATTGTGATTCATGGCTTAATTATCAATTTATGTGAAGTTTTGTGTGAATTCTGGTATTCTGTGCGAAGAAGTTTGAATTGCACTGAGCAAGGCAACCTCACGGTATGTAACATACCGTGAGTATGCATTCTCACGGTATGCAGCAAACTGTGCGTCTTTCCATGAATATGCAAGCTCACGGTATGTCACATACCGTGAGCAGTAGTTAGAGAATTTTTCAGCATTTCTCATTTCGGAGGCTAGGGTATTTTGGTCAATTGCATTATATTAAAAGTTGACTTTTCCTATTTTATCTCGTTTTCGATATATGATTTTACCAGTAGTTCCCATAAATCGTGATATTGAATATTCTGTAAAGTTTAGAATTTTCAGACCTCGTTCGGGTCGTGAATAGTAACTTTTTCATTTTGGGCTTTTTAGCCTATTTTTCATAATTTATCTGATTGATCCGAAACTTGCATGAGTGCTTCGTTATAGCATTTTGAGCATGAATGTGAACTTTATTATGTTTTAACGTGTTTTACATATCTAATTTCGATATTTCGTTTAATTATTTTAAATGCATTCTTGTGAGTACTTCAATAGAAGTCGTGCTTTAGGTGTTTTCTTATGCTTTATTCACTTGTCATAAGTCGTGTGTCGTGTCATTGTCTTACCTGGTTTTGTCGTCTGTCAGTTTCAAGCGTTTCTCTTGAGGAATACTTGATCATTTTGTCTTTTCTTCAAGCTTTCCAGGTGAGGGTTAAAACTGGTTTCCAACTGGAGTAAGAATCCTATTACTTTGCGAAATAACTTATCCTCGTGCTTCTAATTATATGGGTTTGTTTTCCAGCCTATCTCTTATACAATACTAGATATTTAACGTATGTTTTAATGATTTCGAATAAAATTATTTTGATATCAACACTATACGTAAGCATCCTCAAATGATTTGTTTTATGAGGCAAGAAAATACTTTATTTTAAAGTAAGCTTTGGATTGGAGAATCTTCTCATTGAGTGAAGTCGTTAGGGCGGATCCTTCCTAACGATGGAATACCCGGTCGTTCTCCAATCGTTACAACCTTGCGATTGCAAAAGCGAGACAGTAAGAATGTTAAAGAATGATAAAGTGGGCCAGGAAGTTATATGGAGGGTGAGACACGGACGAGCGTCTAGAGTAATAAGATCCCAAAGTATAATTTCCAAGTTGTAATTTCCAATGGGAGGCCTGTCGGTGGTTGGCAAGTCTTTCGTTGGGGAGATGGTGAACATAGCATGTGTTGCATGTTTTTCCTCAAACCATAACAAGTGCGTTGAATTTTCGGGTAGCCTCGGAGTTTGAAAAATGGCGCAGGAGTATTTCTTGAATGTGATGATATATGGAGATAAAAGGGCCCGTGCTCGCTGGGACAATAACGTAACGATCTTGTTTGCTGCTTTAAAGTAATTTAGTTGAATTATAAGCCTCGACATTTATTTTATCGCTCATTTAAGTTAAGTTATCGCAAATGTTGGTTGAACGAGCTTATAAGTCAACTAGATTATCATTTAAAATTATTGGTTTGAATTACGTGCTAAAAATGATTTCAAAGGATCCGTTCGTCAATCATTTAATATTTTAAATAAGCCGAATCGAGTGTTGTTTTGTTGTATAGTTTTATAACTTATATTAATTATATTTTTTCCAAAAAACGAGCAACATTAACAACTTTGGTTTCAAACGACATATGAAAAATTGTGATCAATATTTATATTATATAACCCCTCACTGAGTATCCTTTGTACTCACCCTTGTGTTTTGATTTTTGCTTTAGGTTCTTTCAAGCAGACGAGTGGCAGTGTCACCTATGTGGTCAGTTGACAAGAACAGGTCTAGGTTTGATTCGAGTCTTGGTCTTGTTCAGTTTAGTGTCCAACAAAAGTCGAGTTTTGATGATTTCTATATTACTGCTTCTGTTATAGTAGAAAGAATTGAATATATATGTTGGAATATAACTGTTTAGTTGATGATATCTAGGACTGTGTATGATAATATAGTTGAGCCCTATGTGGCGTTTATACATTAAATGCTGTGAATGTTGAACTTGTTGCCTTGGATAGTTATTATGATATAAATGTTGTTTTATTTGCTTCCGCAACTCTGGTTTATTGGGATCGTTGTTGGACTAGTGTTGTTGTTGCCAGGTTATTTGATCGAGTGAGTGCCGTTTGCTGGAATGGATTTTCGAGTGGGGCACTCTGTCATGCTCGGGGGTATGTTTCAGTTCGAGTGTGGTCCTCTTCTTCCCAGCCTTGGAGAGGGATGCTACATGAGGTGGTATCAGAGCTCTAGGTTCCTGAAAGGATACCGAAGTCTTTGTTATCTCGTCTGTCCTTGCATTTAGTGTCGTCTTGCGTGGTGTCAGTTAGTATTAGATTCATGTTTTGACAAGTGTTAGCCGTTCTTGGTGCCGAAATTGTGAAACGATCAAGGTTGGTTACGCGGCCTAACCGGCGATCTTTTATAATTTTTGTATTAAGGAAGGTGCAACATGAGTGGATTATAATATTCGATGTTGTGTCTTACTTGGTTCGGTCTTGTCTAGGTCGTACGGCATTAAGACCTGTCTAACTGCTAGTAATTGCTCAGCGTGCTAAATGTGATTTTCTATGTCTTATATATTGAGGTTAATTAAGTATGTTTACTTAGAATATTATGAAATATCATTCCTAACGAGACATGTATCTATTTCTCAATCAGTTGTGCGTTTCAGGATGCCTCACAAGAAGTTTCGTTCTGGTCCTTCAATGCCACCTACTCAGACTACACTGGGATTTCTGCCACCAATTATAGCAGGGAATATGGAAATAACACAGCGGGAGGATAATTTCACGGAGTACGAGGCTAGATTTGCGTATTAGACGAGCTAAACGCCGAACATGGAACCAGACCAAAGACAGAGAGCAGCTAGGTTCATATCCGGGTTAAGGCCTGAGATTCGTCAGGTATTAATAAGCTAGGGCTACTGTTCTTATGTAGTGGCAGTTGGTAGGGTTCTGCAGACAGATTCAGAGTTATTCGGGACCACAAGTGCAAATAACCCTATTGTGAACATCTTGATTTTGCACCTCATCACACGGCGACATTTTACGAAATTGATAACTCAGCCCTGCTAGACATCAGGCAGACTTCGGACGCTCAGACGATCCCCGAGAGTCAAACCTTAGGGTCCATATCCCGTGACAAACCCTATAGCCCCCATTTGCCTCTCTACCCTTCCATATATTAGTCGGATCCCAAATTCGATGGGCATCACGATAGAAGCCTTTCGGTCTTCAAGTCACCCAAATCGGATGTGAAACGAAGGAGAAAACACTGAAAAACCCCGACATGCTCGCAAAACCTAGCCCGACCCAACATGGTCGGCCGGCCACGTGACTTCGCGGGCCGGCCGACCCGTGAACTTTCCCTCCGGCTGATCCCACTAGCTGGCCAGCCAGTCTGTAACACCCCAAACTTGAGAAATATGTACCATGTGGGCATTTGTCCCATATAGGAAAAACATAAGTAATGTGAAGGGTTTATAAGTGATCTTCTAAGCACAACTACCGTGTGGTGCATCACCTTTTGGCAAGTGGTTTCAAGCCAAACTTTAGGGTTGTGCTCAGTGGTGGTGAAGCTTATACCCGCGCGTCCAACGGGTGCCGTCGTGAGGGTTCTCCTCTCCACGCCCGGGGCTGCGACAAATGGTATCAGAGCCAACCGTCAGCTATGGGAATGCATGTTCCACACATGACATGAGTCGTGAGTCACCGCTAAAGGGGCTCCGCTCGGCGTGTTGTGGGCAGCTTCTCCACTGGCGGGAAGCCACGATCCTATGTCACGGCGTAATGAGGACATTACGCTCTCAAGGAGAGGTGAATGTAACACCCCAAACTTGAGAAATATGTACCATGTGGGCATTTGTCCCACATAGGAAAAACATAAGTAATGTGAAGGGTTTATAAGTGATCTTCCAAGCATAACTACCGTGTGGTGCATCACCTTTTGGCAAGTGGTTTCAAGCCAAACTTTAGGGTTGTGCTCAGTGGTGGTGAAGCTTATACCCGCGCATCCAACGGGTGCCGTCATGAGGGTTCTCCTCTCCGCGCCCGGGGCTGCGATACGGTCAACCTCACTAGTCGCGGCCCTAACTTTCCTTACGCGAATTGCAGCCCTAACTTACCATATACGGGCCATTTTCACCCTATATAATAAGGTCCTCCCTCATTCAATCACTTGCTCATTCACTCTCCTCTCCTCTCCCTTCTAAGGTTCGACTTTTCGCCTTAGAATTTCTAAAGAGAGGACTAAGCTTCTTTAGCCCGGTCCATTCTAGTCCCTTTTTGGTCCCGTTCTCAGTTTTAGGTTAGGAGTTCCATATTCCTAACCGCAAAAGCTGAAAGGAGGTCCGACACTCTACTCAATAGAGTGTTCGGATTTCAGTCCCGAGTCGGAGTTTTGTCCGGTCCCTGCGATCGTGCTCTGAGTTCGAGGGGCGAAGCAGCTGGTAGGAACGAAGTGAAGTGAAGATAAGACTACGAGGGTGAGTCTATCTGAAAGGAAGATAGTGTTTGATCATCTCTACATCAAAAAGTCTCAATATGCATGTCTGATGAGATGAGTATGCAACAACACGAGGCATCATAACAAATAAATCGCGATCTTAAAGCCGCACGACCAATACGCCGTAACTAAATAAGACACAACATACAATTCCACGATCGACTCGCATTACATCTTCCTTAGTACAAAAACTTATAAAGGATCGCATGTTGGTTAATTAAGCCAACCGTAATCCCTCACAATTTTAGGCACCAAGAAATGACAAACACTCATCGAACCACGAATTCGAGACGGACTGACACAACCCATGCAGACACTGAAAGCAAGACAAGACGAGATACTAGGGCTTTCGGTTCCCTTTCAAGAACCTAGGCTCTGATACCACTGACTGTAGCACCCCTCTATGTAGGAGGAAGAAGAACGCCACATCCGCACCAAAATGAATTCCCGAGCATGACAGAGTGGCCTACTCGAAAACTCATTTCAGCGAACGACAAGATACTCAATCAAAACTCCGGCAACAACAATATGACGCCCCAATAACAACAGCAACAATCAGATAAATGCGGAAGCAAACTCATAAATAACAGTTCAATTCATAAAAGCCATCCATGGCAACATAATTCATAACCGAATCTAGAAATAATTATCCAATCAATGCCATCCACGGCTCAACTAAATTATCCAACATCAGGGGCACGTAGGTACAGAAGTAAATAAAGTAAATCTTAATTTTAAATACAATAATTCAATTCAATTCAGAAAGTAAAGACTCGACTATTGTTGGGACACTGACACGATAATAAACAAGAGCCAACCTAGACCTGCTGCTGCCGACTGACAAGATAGGTTACACCACCACCTGTCTACCTGAAACAAGAACCAAAATAGAAGGGGTGAGTATAAAGGATACTCAGCAAGGGGGTAATATAATATAGGTATTGATCGCGGTTCGTCGTTTATCTGTTAAAACCAAAAGTAGTGAATGTTGCTCGTTTTAATAAAAGATACCAATAATAATATAAGTTGTAAAGCTATAATACAAAGCAACACTCGGGCTCGGCTCACTTTCAAAACACAAAAGATTGACGAACGAGATACATTTGAAATCATTTGTACATAATGTCAAGTGGATAATTAAATGAGGGCTTTGTCGATTCACAATCCGTCAAGTAGATGAAAGGACCAATTATCAATAATACATGGACAAGAAATGAAAGACGGGATTGTGATTCGACTAAGTAATTGTAGCGCTCCGAAAATCCGAGTTATTATCCGGTAAGTCCGAATCGATTATTTACGTGATTTAATATTTAGTTGATAATTATTATGTGATTTATATAACAATTTTATAAATGAGTGAATTTTGGTATTTAAACCACGACATGTCAATGTGCATTTAATTTCATGAACTTTGACTGTAATTATGTTTTATTTTGGACAACTTATGTTTTTGAGCTATGCTATAAAATTACGAAATTGCCCCTTTGTTTCTCATCCCAAGTGAATTTTTTTTGACTTAGTCTCACTCTCACTCTCTCTCCCTCATTCACGCTCAAACAAAGAAAGGAGAAAAGAAAAAGAAAGGAAAAAGAGAAGAAGGAGAAGAAAGCTTGGATTGATCATTCCGACCTCGTTTCTCGACGAAATTTCATCCCGTAAAAACCTTAGAACTCCTCGCGATTTTTTCTTCGAGTAAGCTTCACACACCTTTCGTGTTTAATGCGTCCTATGCTTCGTTTGTCAGATTTTGGTGAATAGTTGAGCAATTAGGTTATATGTTGATTTTGAATGACTTTGTGGATGTATTTACGTGATTCTTGGTTCTATAGGTAGAATAGATGGTGTAGATCATTATATGTGTGTATTAGCTTTAGATTTGCATGATTGGTTGGTTAAATGTTGGATTTTGCTTCACTTTTGCGAAGGGCTTGCTGTTCTGCGATTTTTCTGCTGTCCTGAGGATTCGCACGATCCTTCGCACGGTCTTGAGACCATGCGCCAAGACCGTGCGTCCATTTTATACTTTGCACGGCCTTTCGCACCCCCGTACGCAAGCCGGTGCGTAGGCCAGTGCCGGTGTTTGCACCGTCTTGAGAATGCGCTCAAGACCGTGTGCACACCCTTACACAAGGCAGTGCGTATGCCTTAACCAAAATTTCTCCATTTTCAGATTGTTGCTCTCGGCAATGGTGGTCAAATGGATTTTATAAAAGTTGACTTTCTTCATTTGACCTTCGATTTGAGATCCAATTTCACCCATAGCTCCTATAAATCATGAAATACATATTTTAGGAAGTTTGGACTTTTCCGACTTCGATCGGGCCTGTAACGACCCAGAAATCCGAGAATCATTGTGAGTATTTTTCCCGCGTTAATTATCTTTCTTAACCCTAAGTTCTCGTAATATGTGAATTATTATATATTATTTTCATATACGACCCAATGTGATAATATTATTTGCGTATTTAAATTCCTTGTCTAAATTGCGTTTGTTTGGTATTAAATAGATATATTTGGCCAACGTACATTTAATTGGACTTTCCAAACTTACCAAACTACCCCTTCGTATTTTCAACATTTCAAAATATTTGATAAAAGTCTCGAAACCCTCATTCGAACCCTTATTCGAAATAGAGAGAGAGAGAGAAAAAGAAAAGAGGATTTTTCCCCCGAAGCCCTAATCGATCGTGCCGAGCTCGTTTCTCTGTGGAATTTCGCGCCGATCGAACCTAAACGATCCTCTCGACGATACCTTTCTTTAGGTACCAATTTTCCCAATTTCTTCACTTTCGCGAAGGGCTTGCTGTTCTGCGATTTTTCTGCTGTCCTGAGGATTCGCACGGTCTTGAGACCATGCGCCAAGACCGTGCGTCCATTTTATACTTTGCACGGCCTTTCGCACCCCCGTCCGCAAGCCGGTGCGTAGGCCAGTGCCGGTGTTTGCACCGTCTTGAGAATGCGCTCAAGACCGTGTGCACACCCTTACACAAGGCAGTGCGTATACCTTAACCAAAATTTCTCCATTTTCAGATTGTTGCTCTCAGCAATGGTGGTCAAATGGATTTTATAAAAGTTGAATTTCTTCATTTGACCTCCGATTTGAGATCCAATTTCACCCATAGCTCCTATAAATCATGAAATACATATTTTAGGAAGTTTGGACTTTTCCGACTTCGATCGGGCCTGTAACGACCCAGAAATCCGAGAATCATTGTGAGTATTTTTCCCGCGTTAATTATCTTTCTTAACCCTAAGTTCTCGTAATATGTGAATTATTATATATTATTTTCATATACGACCCAATGTGATAATATTATTTGCGTATTTAAATTCCTTGTCTAAATTGCGTTTGTTTGGTATTAAATAGATATATTTGGCCAACGTACATTTAATTGGACTTTCCAAACTTACCAAACTACCCCTTCGTATTTTCAACATTTCAAAATATTTGATAAAAGTCTCGAAACCCTCATTCGAACCCTTATTCGAAATAGAGAGAGAGAGAGAGAAGAAGAAAAGAGGATTTTTCCCCCGAAGCCCTAATCGATCGTGCCGAGCTCGTTTCTCTGTGGAATTTCGCGCCGATCGAACCTAAACGATCCTCTCGACGATACCTTTCTTTAGGTACCAATTTTCCCAATTTCTTTCACGAATTTATGATGTTTTGAGAATATTTTGTCATTTCGGGATTTTTAGGTTAAAAGCTTAGATCGAACCCATTTCTTGATCATTTCGTGAAATTATTGGATGTAAATGTTTATTAGATGATGATTGTTGATTGTTACGATTGTTGGGTGTTGATTTGCGCTATAAATATGGTTTTTATGAGTTTTGGCTCGATTTTTCGTGAAATCGTGTAACTTTCTGCTGTGTGCTGCTAAACCGCACGGGCTAACGCACGGTCTTAAGCAAGACCGTGAAGGAGCCCGTGCGGCACCTCTTTGTGCCTGCACGGGCTCAAGCCTGTGCGCCTAAACCGTGCAGATGGCCATGTGTGAGTGCACGGTCTTGACATCGTGTTCAAGACCGTGCACAAGCCGGTGTGAAACACTTAGAAAATTTTCTAGCCTTTTTCAAATGTTGCTCTCGGCAAGTGAGTCCACGGGTCAACATTTTTGGTTGACTTTTTGCATACGGACTCCAAAAATTATACCGTTTTCACCTATAGAACCTTTATAACTTGTAGATTAATATTTTGAAATGTTTATTTAATTCCGCCCTCGTTCGGGCTATGAATAGTGTAATTTTAAGTATGTGCATTTCTGGTAACTTGTCGGAATTTCGTGAAATTTACATGATAGTTTCCTTACATACTATAATTGGCATATGCATGATTGTGAACATGTTTGATTAGTCGTTCATCAAATAATTTCTTATTTGCGCTTTTATGGTCGTTATTAATTGTCTAGCTGCTAGGCTTCCTATTTTTGACACCAGGTGAGGATTTAAATTATTTAAAATGGGCTTGAACGTATATGTCTATGTATACTTGCGAAATCCCCATATTCCCTTATTATTAGTAATAAGTATTTCGAGAATATACTTTTATGATTTTTCCAACAAATCCTTTAATATCAAATTATATATTAGTACCGAAAATCGATTTGTTTTTCAAAAGGCAAGTAAACCCTTTTCTTTTAATGTGATGATTTGACTTAGGACTGGGTCTATGAGGAAAGTAGTTAGGGAAGTGCACTAGTGCAACCCGACGCGTACGAAACTTGTAGTTACCCCCTTTGTCGTCACCACTTGCCCAATTGCCCGTTTGACATTCAAAAATCTTATTGCAAAGCAAGAAAAGTATTGTTATTTCAATGGGCCCGGGATGGTATCCGGAGGTTGCATCTGGGGACGAGCGTCCAGGGTGTAATCCGAGGTGCTTCTCCCAAAAATTAAGCGTCAATCGTGGCCCGTCAGGAGTTGATAGCCACGGTTGGGAGCGATGGTGGATGTTGCATTCGTTGCACATTTTCCTGAAATTCACAATGGTCGAGGTTTGGGTTGCTCCTTGGCTTGACATCGGCGATGGAGATTTTTATAATGTATTGTGGAGAAATAAGAAGGAACAGGCCCACTCTTGCGGGGATATTTATTTATTGCTTTATATCGTTATTGCTTTTATCGTTTTATTGAATATCCAAGTTGAAGCACATTCCGATTTCTTCCTTATTGCATATGTACTTTCTATAAAACCCGGAAACGTGACTCGACTTGCTCTAACATCTTCACTGATTATTTTTGACTCACCCTCTTTCATTGGTTCTTGCCTCAGGTAGATTGAGAGACCGACATGTCTCACGTGTTGGATGGGCAACAGTGCTTAGATAGGCCTTTTTGGTTTTGCCGAGTCTCTATTGTTGTCTTTAACTCTCTAGATTGTTGTTCTTTTGTCCAGGCCTGTAGATAACGATATATTGATCCCCGTCCCCTGATATTTACTTTATGTTGCCCCTGAATGGGCTGAATTAATATATATATATATATATATATATATATATATATATTAGTTGAATTGGCCCCGGAGTGGCATTTATGTTATTATGATTTAAATTTGCTTCTGCTATCTACTCTGAACTGTTTAATTGTTGTGTCTTTGGGGATCCCCTGTTGCCAAGAGTCGGGATAGACCCGTTGGCTTGCATGGGTTCTCGGGTGGAGGCGCCGTTCTCGGCTTGGGAATCTGTGCAGGTTCGGGGGCTGTAGAACGGGGCGCTACAGGGCCCCATTCTTCGTGTGTTTTATTTAGGCATTTTTGGCTATTTTTCAAATGTTGTCCGTTTCTTCCGAAATTTGAATGCATACTTCCTTATTGCCTTTTATGCATATTTATGAACTTTTATCGCAATCTAACTTGATTTTCTTATTGAATTTCTATATTTTGTTAGAATGTGAACCTAAGTGATATGAATGACTGTTTAACGTGCTTCTATGTGTTTTAATGCTTTCGTATAAGCCGTGCGTCGTCGTTAGTCTTATGTGGTTGTGTCCTTGTGTTTTGCAGATGATACTCCCGTGGAGTAGCGCACCAGTCTTGCATTTACCCTCTTTTTGTTTAGCCAACAGGTGAGGCTTTCCGTTTCTGACTCCGATACTTATATGTTTATATATAATCAAGCCTCTCCCCATATATGCCTTGATTTATGTTTGTTTTCATACCGTCTCTATATATTTAGTAAATATTTGTGCCTATTACATTTATTCGATTTATAGAAAATGTTTTGTTATGAAAAATTACTAAGTATACTCTTTTGAAACGTTTGCGAAAGAGACATGTAAAACCTCTTTGATTTCCTAAGGCGAACTTTGGCTTTCGGCCTCGCATATGACATGTCTCGAACGGTCTTTCGACTAGCCCAAAAATGATTTGAAAAGCGATTTATGAACTGTATGCATGAATGTTTGGGCCCGGAGTAAGGATGAGAGGACGAAACCGGTAGACGTCGGGTCTACGACGTACATCCTCTTGTTCCCTCCACATTTGGGAGCTCGGGGTGAGGCCGGTGTCGCCGCCCTTTGAGTACCTGAGATTATACTGTATGTTATGAGTAGCTCGGATTTAGCGGTCTGTCTACATCGAAGGAATAAGGGTGGTTTCCTGTTTTATGTTTGGAAATTGGAGTTAGGGCTCGTCTCGCCGAGTCACATGAAATGTTATATTATGTTTTATGCTAAATCACCAACCGTTTACGAAAACTTTCTTTTATGTTGATTTCTTTTAAGTTTGAAAATGGTGATTTACTTCCATTTTATAATATACATTATTATTCCCTCCTTACTTAGTCGTTTGACTAAGCCCTTCTATTTCGCCCTTGGTGTTGCTTTCGGGATACTAGGCGGGATTGTTCGTCGCCGTCCCGTCTGTAGAGTTACATTTATTTTTGGCATACGTAAACTCTTATTCCCGTTCGGCATTTTATTATGATATATGTACTAGGATATTTACGCAACTATGTATTTATAATCGGGATAATTATACTGAACCCCTTATTCTAGATTGTTAGGATATTGTATTGAACCCATGTATTTAATTATGGTGGTTAGTAATTGATTTTCGCTGGCCTCGGTAAGCTTTAATAGTTGTGCAATGGTTTATTGTTTTGCTTTGTTTTTCGCTTCCGCAGTTTTGTCGACTGTTCCGTCTTTGAAATCCCCGCTGTAATGGCGCGTCCCCAAATACGGTGCGATGCAACGTCCCGCACCAAGTCACAATCCATAACAAGAACTAAAGGTCCGGTTATGAACTACAACCTGGCGAACGGAAAATAATTACCAGGCGGATCGGCTTTAGAAAATATTAGGACAACAAACTCTAATACAGCGGAAGCAAATCAATACAATCTATCCCACTCAGGGAGCTAGAAAAACCATAATTCCAAAACACAAGTATAAAGCCCACCAAGGCTACTGAAAACAACCATATCAACATTCAAACTAATTTACATTATTTACATCTACAACTTCTAGGGTCTTAATTATTTATCCAGATACATAGGCGGAAATGAAATCACCTAAACAAAAGTAAATGACTCCATGGACACGATCTGAATCCGCCTAGCAACAAAACCCTGAAAAGACAACAAGTAGAGTAATGGTGTTAGTCAAAGAGACTAAGTGAGGGGGCTGTAATACATATATATTATCGAAACAACAGCAAGATTCACTAGTTTTTAAATGAGAAGAAAGCGAAAGAAAAATAAAAGTTTTCACAATTATTAGTGAATCAAATAATTTCGCAATATAATAAAAAGTCGGCGAGTCGAGCATCAACCACCTATTTCACAATATCAGAAATATCAAATAAACCTCCCTTATTCCTCCTTGTGTAGTCAGGTAGCTAGCCCGCTACTATATAATCATATATGCAAGGACAAATATCCAATACATCTTCGGCTGGGGATATAGACTAGATCTCGTCCGGCGTAGGTACTCAAAAGGGTTGCCACTCCGGTCATACCCCCGAGCTCCCAACAGTTTGGAGACCAGTGCATTGAGATTCACCGTAGGCCCGATGTCTTTCCGGCTTCACCCCGTACCCTGATGTCCGGGCCCAATAATATAATGTGGCTCAAAGGCCAGGCACAAAAGCCAAGATAATTCCTCGCATTTCAAATGCTTATGTGGTTAAAGGAACCAATTGACAAATCAACTTTTACCCTTTCGAGCTAAAAGAGCTTTTGAGGGGTTATACGTAATAATTTGATATTAAAGCATTTTTCTTTAAACTCATTAAAATATATGGTTTTTAAGTAGCTATTACTTATAATATAAGTTTGGGGAAAGAAAACATAAAAGCATAAAAACACAGGCTTCGAGTATATATGGAATATTTACATACATATAAGGAAAACCGAATTTGGAAAAGGAACCCCACCTGGATAATCCTGCAAAAAGGGCAAAAGAAAGAAGACCAACTACTGACCGGAAGAACTACCACCTGAAACCAAATACGACACAACCATGTAAGACGACAATACGACGCACGGCTTATTCTTAATGCAATAAACACTTAATTAAATCAAATAAGGGCAATTAGGGCAATTATTCAATGAAGCAAATGAAATATCAAACTTTAAAACTATAAATCATGCTTAAACACAATTAGGTTTCATAGACGTGCGTAACATACTATAAAGCGGCATATATTCAAGTTTCGAAGTAATCGGAAAAGAATTACAAAAGCGTATGATGGGGAATATCTTGGAGAATACACGTGGCACACTCGTAAAAGAGTCAAAACGCCACGTGTATCTAAATCCGGGTCAACCCACGCTTGACTCAAGAACATGCTCGAGGGTCGACCGTAGCTCGCCCTGATACCCCGACCGTCATTACAATGTAGAACCTCCCAGGTGCCATATATCAACCCTTCAGGCTCGAGGATCGATATTCGACTCGCTAATCCTCCTAGAGCGTAGATCGAAGGTCGACCTCCGGAGGCTCGAACCTGTCCCATCCCTACACGGTCGACCCCGCAGCAGCCGCATTAATTGCGCCGTATCTACTCTGATTGCCTTCCGTACTCTGTTATCTCCAGAAGTGACAGGCAATCAGTCCTGTCAGGGAATGAATCAGATCCGAGGCACAGGCATTAAATGCCCCTCGGTCGAGGCCATACCCGGTAGGTATGAAGCCTCCCTATAAATACCCCCATCATTTATTATGGTAGGTAAGCTCTTCGAATTAATAACTCTGACTTCCATCCTCTCTTTACGAATATCCTATTCGAAACTGACTTAATTCAGTGGAGAGGCTACGCCGGAGACAACCCCCTCCGGCCAAAGTAATCCCATGCTAGTGCTTTTCAGGTCATAGCCGAACTCCTATCTACAAATTCAACTGTCTGTCAGGGCCACGTGGACGATCCAGATCCCGTACCAAAAAACGACATCATCAGTTTGGCGCCGTCTGTGGGAAACAAAAAAGACTTTCGACCTTAGAGCGATCAAGCGTTAGCAATGGTGAACAAGAAAACAAAAAGCACCCACAGCATCGTCAGGACTCGATCTCAAATCGAGGCTGATCGAGCCACTGCCGCCGCTGAAGAACAGGCGGCCTTCGCCGCCCGACTAGAAGAAATCGACCGCCCTCAGGGGGCAAACCCCCTCAACGAGGGGGAGGAGGACGCTATCTCACGGGCGGACCTACCCGCAGTCATACTCCCTGCTCAACCGTCAGCCCAAGATCTAGCCGCGTATACCAGTCAGGTCTACGAAGAGGCTAGGCAGGCTCTCGAAGCGGGGAGGCCCATAAGGATGATCCCCCTCATAGTCAATGTCACTGAGCCCTCTCCCATACAATATCGGCTATCTCGACCTCCGCCTGTCCCGCGAGCTCAAACTCACGCAGGAAGGGGGAACGAGGGCCGCAGGCTCGAAGCTGCCCGACCTCCGCGTTATCCCGCTGACCATTCCCCTGAAGGGGAAGATGAGAATAACGGCCACACGGTCCAGAGGCCAGAAAAGGCGCATGTCGCCGAGCAAGAAAACGAGCCGGAGGAGGAGGGCTACTATGATGATGAATACGATCGAGAAGAATTCGACGATCAAATTAATGAAAGGGACTACGTCCCCCCACCTCCCATCCGTCGGAGGGCATATTCGCAGCCTATCCGACCTATACATCCACATCAGGTCCGCCCTACGGGCGGGCTCATGCAGGACGCTAGACGTCCCCTTCCTCCCCGACTTCCGGTCAGGGAGAGGTTAACAAACAAATACGCCGGCGTCCCACCATTCGGGGATTTGAGGGACAGACTTCCCCCCCGACGTGATGTTGCTCGTAACGAGCAATGGGAACCCGAGCGTAACGCGCGGAGTCGGCGACAGAGGCTGTCGCCATTTACAGAGGAGATCCTCAGCGAGGATCCAGGATCGACCGCTATCCCCAGGGACCTCCCCATCTACGATGGGAAAACCGACCCCGGCGACCACATAACCAGCTTCGAGTTGTCAATGAACCTGTTCCCCCATACTCCGCACACATGGGCTAAGGTTCTGGCCACCACCTTCAAAGGGGCGGCGCTCGACTGGTTCCTCAGGCAACCTCCCGCCTCTATAAGGTCTTATGACGAGCTCTCCACAGCGCTCGAAGGCCACTTCTCCCCCCTAATCCAAGATAGGCTTGGGGTGTCACGATTGGATTCCATAGTCCAGGGAGTGAGCGAATCCCTACGGGATTACTTCACTCGGTTCAACGCGGAATTGGTCCGTGTCGCACCGCCGGACCTGGCAGTCGTCCTCAGCGCCTTGGGGAAAAACTGCCACTGCCGTGACTTCACCAAGGATATCCTTGGCCGAGTTCCCATAAACAGCCTAAGGGACATCCAAGACTGTGCCACGAAATGGATGGACTACGAGGAGATTGAGGGGAGCTACTGGGCGAATCACGGTCAAGCCATGCTGCGAAGCATTGGTCGAGCCCCCGCTCACAACAATTACTATAATCGGTCTCGCGGCCCTGAAGACCGGAGTCCCCCTGCGTCTAGTCGAGGGAAGAATAAGGGTCGTCAAGAGAGCGGCGCTCGACCCGAGGGAAGCTCGAACACTCGGCGGCCCGACCGGGAGAAGTACGAGCCCCTGATATGCGCGGTAGGGGATATCCTTCCTAAAATCCCTGGGAAACTCCTCAATTACCCCAAGAAGCTGAAGCTCAACCTGCGGAAGATCGATGACTCTAAATACTGTGAGTTCCACGATCAGCCGGGGCATGATACAAACGACTGTAACCAGCTGAAGGATGAGGTCGAGAGGCTCATCCAAGGGGGACATCTTGCCGAGTTTGTCAAGAGATTGAAGAGGAATAGGGATCGAGGGCGTGAGCGGCGCTGCAATGAGAACGAAGACGGGCGGTCGAGGTCTAGGTCTCGATCGCCCCCACCCAAGCGGAATCAACGGGATGGAAAACAAGCCATTTCCCCTAACACGATCCCGAACGCGCCAACCCACGGTCGCATCGATATGATTGTGGGGGGCCCCGACGGGGGAGATACCAGGACATCCCGAAAGAGGGGGATTCGCCGCGCTCAAACCAGCCTCCATGGCCCCCACGAAGTGCTGCAAGTAGAGCCCGGGGAAGAATGGAAGCAAAAGGAAGTGGCTTTCAGCGATAGGGACTTTCATCTAGATCCCCATCGGGACGGCGTAACGCCGAGTTGTCCGATGGTAGTAACTTTAGATATTGCGAACTACGCTGTAAGTAAATGTTTGGTTGATACTGGAGCTAGTTCAAATATTGTTCTCTACTCGACTCTTCAGCGAATGCATTTGAGTAAATTAAGATATGAACCAGTAAAAACCACTCTCAAAGGCTTTGGTGGCTCGATCATCGCCCCAAAAGGCCAAATTAAAATGCTCACTTCCATGGGCGTCCATCCCGCTCGAACGACGATGGAAATTAACTGGGTCGTCGTCGATATCCCCGACTTCCCCTATAACATGATTTTGGGTCGACCCGGCCTCATCGACTTCAAGGCCGTTATCTCGACCTACCACCAAAAGATCAAACTCCCGACTCCCTACGGGATCGGGGAGGTATGCTGTGACTTAGCCGAGTCTTGGGCTTGCTACGCAATTGCCAATGAGGTTCGACCCCCCACCGAGGACGTGCTTAAACCTGGCGATCTCATCATGGATGATGGAGATGAAGACGAAAGGATCCCCGACCCAGAAGGGGATGGAGCCTCGCGCTCCAAAATGAGTACCCATGAAGCTCGAAAGAAAAGGAAGATGGACGAATCCCGACTGTCGGCAGCCGAAGACACTCGGTTGGTCCAACTCGATCCTCAGGATCGAGAAAAAACCACCAGGGTCGGAGCAAGTCTCGAGGGAAAACAGTTGGAGTGCCTCACCATCTTCCTACAGGAGAACGCGGACGTCTTTGCCTGGAAGGCCAAAGATCTGGAGGGGGTCGATTCAAGGGTAATCTCGCACTACCTAAACATTGGCCCTGCCTTCAAACCCATAAAACAAAGATTAAGGACCCAAAGTGTCGTCCGCAACTCTATCATCGAAGATGAAGTCAACAAATTGCTCGATGCCGGGTATGTCACTCCAGAAAAATACGTCGATTGGCTCTGCAATGTGGTCCTCGTGGCCAAGACAGGGGGCAAATGGAGGATGTGCAACGACTTTACTGACCTAAATCGGGCGTGTCCTAAAGACCCTTACCCTCTACCCCGGATCGACCAGCTGGTCGACTCGACTGCCGGATGTGAGCTGATGAGCATGATGGATGCCTTCCAAGGGTATTATCAGATTAGGATGGCTCCCCAAGACCAAAAACACACGGCGTTCATCGTTGTCAAGGGGATATATTGCTTCAAAGTAATGCCGTTCGGGCTCAAGAACGCAGGAGCCACCTATCAAAGGCTGGTTAACCTGATCTTTGATCCCTTGATTGGAAAAACGGTGGAAGTTTATGTGGACGACATGATCGTCAAGAGTTTAAAGGCGGAAAATCATCAAAACGACCTTAGCGAGATGTTTGCCTTGATAAGAAAGCATCGCCTCAAGCTCAATCCCCTGAAATG
Source organism: Verbena officinalis (assembly GCA_958496215.1). Taxonomy (NCBI): domain Eukaryota; kingdom Viridiplantae; phylum Streptophyta; class Magnoliopsida; order Lamiales; family Verbenaceae; genus Verbena; species Verbena officinalis. The sequence continues at coordinate 24,005,877 of OY292390.1, read as the reverse complement.
TGTGTTCGGGGTTAAAGGAGGAAAGTTTCTGGGATATATGGTAAGCCAACGAGGGATCGAGGCCAACCCGGAAAAAATCGCGGCCGTTATTAACATACCACGACCAGAAACCATCAGGGGGGTCCAGCAATTAGTCGGGCGAATCGTAGCACTTAACAGGTTCATATCTCGGTCGGCCGAGCGTAATTTGCCCTTCTTCAAAATATTGAGAGATGTGAAAAAGTTCGAGTGGACGGAGGAGTGCGACCGAGCCTTTGAAGAAATGAAGAGATACCTGGCATCCGCTCCGCTGATCGCCAAACCCGAGCAAGGGGAGATACTCTATCTCTACCTCGCCGTCTCAGACGAAACCATAAGCTCGGTTCTAGTAACCATCAGGGATCGGAAACATCTCCCGGTATATTATGTAAGCAAGATCCTTCACGGGGCAGAGACTCGATACCTGGAGATCGAGAAGTTTGCGCTTGCCTTGGTGGTCTCTTCAAGGAAGCTACGCCCCTATTTTCAAGCGCACGAGATCGTCGTCCTGACCGACCAACCGCTGAAGCAGGTGATGGCAAAACCAGATAACTCGGGTCGACTGATCAAGTGGGCTATTGAGCTCGGGCAATTTGTTATCACTTTCCAACCCAGGGTCGCCATACAAGCTCAAGTCCTCGCAGACTTTCTGGTCGAGAAAACAACCATGGCAAAGACACCTAAAAGCAAGAATACTCATTGGCTCCTGAAGGTCGACGGTTCGTCGACCGCCCAGGGTGGGGGCGCGGGGATCTCTCTAACAAACCCGGATGGGTTGGATCTAGACTTTGCCATCGGTCTGAACTTTCGAGTCACCAATAACGAAGCGGAGTATGAAGCACTCATTGCAGGACTGAAAACCGCACTCGAAAGCGGGGCCAAGTCGATCGCGGTTATCACCGATTCGCAACTCGTTGCACACCAAGTCCAAGGACTCTACGAGGCCCGAGAGGAAAACATGATCAAATACCTGGAGACGGTACGCAAGCTAACAGCCCAGCTCACCAGCTTCGCGATCAACCAAGTGCCTAGGGAGGAAAACACGAGGGCCGACGTGTTGTCAAAGCTCGCCAACGGCCTTAAGGGCACCGAAGAACGCGAAATCACCTTCAAAATCGCCAATCATCGAGCCATCGACGGGCCCGAGTCAGCTATAATCACGATCGACCCTGAAGAGCCCTGCTGGCTCGATGAAATCGTGCTATATCTAAGAGACGGAGTGCTGCCTCAGGATCGAAGTGCCGCTCGGCGATTACGTCACCGGGCTACAAGATATACCCTCGATCCCGAGGGTCGACTCTACAAACGAGGTAACCGCCGACCCTCGATGAGGTGTCTCCGACCCTCGCAAGTTGAAGAGGTTCTCTACGAGATCCACGCAGGAAGTTGCGGTAACCATGCGGGAGGCCGATCTCTGGCTAGGAAAGTAACACGAGCTGGTTACTTCTGGCCAACCCTCGAGAGAGACGCCGAAAGATGTTCCAGGCGTTGCGTCAAGTGCCAAAAAACAGGAAATTATTCCCACAAGCACGCCGCGGAAATGATAGCCATCGATGTTTCATGGCCATTTGATCAATGGGGGATCGACATAGTGGGGCCACTCCCGACGTCCACCGTGCGGCAGGCGGAATATTGCATCGTGGCCTGCGAGTACTTCTCCAAGTGGGTCGAGGCAATAGCCGTTAGGAAGACAACCTCTAAGGTCATCCAGAACTTCATATGGAAGAACATAGTATGTCGGTTCGGAGTGCCTCGAATCCTAATTTGCGACAATGGGCCTCAATTCAGAGCCGACGACATGAAAGAATGGTGCAAGGACCATGGGATCGATCAGCGATTTGCTTCGGTCGGATACCCACAAGCAAATGGGCAGGCGGAGGTGACCAATCGCACCATCCTCCGAAGTCTCAGCGCTCGACTCGACGCCAAAAGGAAGGCGTGGGCAGATGAGCTTGATGAGGTTTTATGGGCCTACAGGACCACCCCGCGGACCGCCACAGGCGAGACCCCATTTGCTCTCGTCTATGGATCGGAAGCCTTGATTCCCACGGAGTTGCTCCACGAGACTGCTCGAGTCTCACACTTCCAGTTAGCTCAAAACAACGAAGGGCGAGCGCTCGAGCTAGATCTTATTGAGGAGAAGCGCCATCGGGCGTTAGGACGAATGCAGCAACACAAGGCGGCGGCCGCTCGAAGCTACAACAAAAACGTTCGACCCTTAAGCTTTCAAGTGGGCGATCTAGTCCTAAAAAAGGTTGAAGTGTCTAGGAAAGTTAAGAAGCTCGAGGAAAAATGGGATGGACCGTACCGTGTTTCACGAATCGCCAGAAACAACGCATATAGGCTGGAGACCTTAGGCTCGGAATCCGAGGAGTTGCCTCGACTGTGGAATGCCTACAATTTAAAATTGTATTATCCTTAGAACCGATCCTTACGGGATTTGGATATGTAACTCCCCTCGAAGGGCCCTACATGTAATAGCTATGCTTGTGTTGAATACATCGTGAGAATTCTTGTTTTAGCAGCATCTACGATTAATCAGCGCTTCAGCAACGAAGCTGGGGACTCGAGCGTAAAACTCGAGCCCGCGAAGTTCAAACAACCCCTTGTTTGAAGCTATGCTTCAGCAAGGGAGTTGGGGACCCGAGCGTAAAACTCGAGCCCCCAAGGTTGCAACGACTCCTTATTGAAGTTACGCTTCACCCAAGGGAGCCGGGAACTCGAGCCCGAATCCTTGGCTGGAATTAAGTTTCAGCAAGTAAAGCAAGGATTCGAGTGAAATTTAATAAACAAAGCTCGAGCATGAAACTCGAGCCCGAACCCTTGGTTGGAATTAAGTTTCAACATGTAAAGCAAGGATTCGAGTGAAATTTAATAAACAAAGCTCGAGCATGAAACTCGAGCCCGAACCCTTGGTTGGAATTAAGTTTCAACATGTAAAGCAAAGATTCGACTGAAATTTAAAGTACTAAATTTCATTAAAAATTGATGGAAGTATTACAAGACTCGAGCCTATTGCTCGAGGAGAGAATCCTATTACAAATGAAAAAATGAGAAGGGTTCAAGGATCGGCAGGGGCAGCCGGCTTGCTCGGGCCAGATTCGAGCACCAAGGAGCTCAACCACTTGAGCTCCGCCGCAGACCACGTAGGCTCGGCCTCATTTGGATCTACCGAAGGGAACAGGTGATCCATGGTGGGCTCCAGCGGTTCGTCCTTCCCGTCGTACGGCTTCTTCATAATTTCGGCAAGGAGCCTTTGGACCACGAAGCCATACGGATGCTGGTCGGGATCGGACGTTTCAACGGTAGTCTTCGTCACTACCGCTTGAGCTTCGGCGTCGGGGGCAACCTCCTTCTGAGGGCGAGGGTCGTCCGCGGTTATCCCGACCCTGGAGAGATTGGCACCGGGGACGATCAAATTCTGGGCCTGTAATTGGGCCAGGCAGAGCGCATGGCCTTCTTTGAAGTCGTCAAACGCCTTAATGGCGCTGGCCTTCTCGAACATAGGCCCCTCCACGAATTTCTTCACAGCCCATCGCCCCATTGCCATCTGGGCCTTTTTTAGGAAGCCCCGAGCCTTGCCGCGATACTTGACCTCCATCTCCTGCTCGACGGCCGCCCGACCCGCAGCCTGCCCCTTAACGAAACCCTCTTGGGCCTCGAGCCTGAGGGATCGAGCCTCCCCCTCGAGCTTTGAGACCTAGAGGGTTCGCTCCTCGACTGCCGCCAGAAGCTCGACCTCCTTCTCCTTAAGCTTCTTATTCTCCGATTCCAGCAGTTGGGCGGACTGCTGAAACCCTTGGGCTTGCCTCTTCCAGTCGCCCTCCTTCTGCTCCTCGACCTCTTTCTTGAGGTCGACCCACCGCCGCTTGTAAAATTGCTTCCTCGACCGGAGGGCCTTCGCGTATTGCACTAGGCCATGAGCGATCGGGGCAGTGCGCTGCAAGGTTGACACAAAAAGGACGGTTTAGTTCAAAATCGAGTAAAGAAACTTTAACAACGAAATACAATAAATTACTTACCGACATAAAGGCGGTGGCGAGGTTGCGCTCGAAGGTCTCTAACGACCATTCGGCCATGCGTTTGTGGTCGGGCTCGGTCGCCACCGACCGCCAAATGGCCCTCACGGCCTCAAAATCTGACCCCGCATTGAGAAGGGATCGGGGTTGCCCCTCGACTAGTTCCGGGACCCCTCCCGGGAAATGGGGCTCGGCCACGGGAAGGTAATCCCTTATGCGGCGTGTCAGGAACTCGACGCTCGTCTCGGAGCCCGAGTCGTCCGTCGGCTCACTAGTCGACCCTTTGTCCTTCATCTTTTTGGATTGTGGAGCGGGTCTGCGGGTGGGCCTAGGAGCCGGTCTCTTCCGGGTCAGAGGCTCTGCCTCCCCTTCTTCTTCCTCTAGGTCGACCGGGGTGGGGTCGACCGCTCGGCTGGACCCCTCCGAGGGCCTCTTGAATAGCCCCTTGCCGAGCCCGGGGCCTTGGCGGGGTAGCGACAAACCCGCCCCCGTATCCGCGCCGAGGATAGCAGGCTCGACTGCGGGAAGCTCGGGCCGACTCTGGACGGCCTCGTTGAGCTCGGCCAGCTTCTCCTCGGCCAGCTTCTCATGTTCGGGCAATAGAGCCTTGCCCAAGCTTTGAAGGAAAGAAGTCCTGGATGCCATGAGGATGTTGGTATCTGCGAAAAACATCAAATCGATTAGAAACTGTTGGGAAATCATAAGATTAGCTTAAAAATCTGTGGGAAAAAAGAAAAGAAACAGAAGAAAGGACATATACCCAGGACAAACCCCTCTCGCACTCTCCCGCACCCGATACCCACGGCTGCTAAGTTCTCCTCTTGGCAGAAAGTCCTACAGTCGAGCAGGACCTGGTCGGTACAAGCCTCCCGACCCAGGAACCCCATGATCAACTCAATAGACTCCTCGAGGTCCTCATCCTTTGAGGGTCGGAGGGTCGGAGGCCTATTGTCTTCCCATTGGGTCGGGATGAGAAAACCATCTGGGTGTTGGACGATCACAAACTCGGCCTTCCACTGGTCGCCGTGAGAAGATGTGGGAATGGAGAATATCTTTTTACCCCTCTTCTGGGATAAGCTGTAGAAACCCTCGCCGGAAGGGGAAGAAGCGGAGAGGGTGAACATCTGAAAGAATCGAGCCTGCGTCGGCTCGAGCCTCAGAATCCTCATCAAAACGAAGAAGCAGGAGATGAGGGAGAAACAGTTAGCAGTCATCTGGCTCGGGCAGACTCTCAAGTCCCGGAACAAGCTAGTGTATTGAGTATTCCCGACCAGGCGGAAGCCGTTCATAACCGCGTTATAATTAACGGCTATCTCCCCGTGTGCTTGCTTGCCCAGGACATCGTCCTTTGTTGCCACTCGGATACCGTACGGCGCAGGCAGGTTCAAGCGACCTACGATCCTCACGAACTGCTCCTCAGAAACCCCACCCACTATGCTATCATAGGGAGCAGGGGCTCCCCTCTCCGACTGTAGGGGTTCGACCCCAGCATCTCTCGATCCTCCTGCCGACTTTTCCGTGGGAGCGGCGGATGTCTTGCCACGGTACGTGCGCTGGGGCAAGGCAGCGGCGGACCGACCGCGCGGCCGAACGATGGTCGTCTCCTCGCGACCACTGGTGGATGTGTCCTTGTTCTTGTTGAGTCCCGCGGCCCTACGGGATGTAACCTCAACCTCGGACTCTGAGTCGGTGTCAAACCCTAGGTCGACTACGTCGAAGCGGGCTTCATACTCTCTCAACCTCTCACTCGATCCCTCAGACGCTCCCGACATTTTTATAATTTTAAATAAAATGCAAGAGTTGAGGGTCGGGGATTACCTAAAGTATGGACGGAGTTTTACGCTCGAATCAAATTCCTTCGCCTGTGATTTTCTCGCTAAAATCGCTTCTGCTCGGAGTGAATATTCAGAAAACGTAAGAAATGAGAAAGGGTTAGGCCGTTATTTATAGTAGTCAGGCCTCGGAATACGGAACGTTGCCATAATTACTCTTTATTAGGCTGACGAATCAAGCGCGCCTTCCCGAGAACGAACTGACGGTCGACCTACTTTATTGTCGGTTGCGTGTAACGGTAAAACGGGGTTGCGTAGCCCAACCAAAAGAGGCCACGTGGACCGAGCCTCAAAGTGATGGTCGATCTCAGATCCCGGTCGAATAAATTCAATCGAAACCTGGGGGACTCGTGATGGGGAATATCTTGGAGAATACACGTGGCACACTCGTAAAAGAGTCAAAACGCCACGTGTATCTAAATCCGGGTCAACCCACGCTTGACTCAAGAACATGCTCGAGGGTCGACCATAGCTCGCCCTGATACCCCGACCGTCATTACAATGTAGAACCTCCCGGGTGCCATATATCAACCCTTCAGGCTCGAGGATCGATATTCGACTCGCTAATCCTCCTAGAGCGTAGATCGAGGGTCGACCTCCGAAGGCTCGAACCTGTCCCATCCCTACACGGTCGACCCCGCAGCAGCCGCATTAATTGCGCCGTATCTACTCTGATTGCCTTCCGTACTCTGTTATCTCCAGAAGTGACAGGCAATCAGTCTTGTCAGGGAATGAATCAGATCCGAGGCACAGGCATTAAATGCCCCTCGGTCGAGGCCATACCCGGTAGGTATGAAGCCTCCCTATAAATACCCCCATCATTTATTATGGTAGGTAAGCTCTTCGAATTAATAACTCTGACTTCCATCCTCTCTTTACGAATATCCTATTCGAAACTGACTTAATTCAGTGGAGAGGCTACGCCGGAGACAACCCCCTCCGGCCAAAGTAATCCCATGCTAGTGCTTTTCAGGTCATAGCCGAACTCCTATCTACAAATTCAACTGTCTTTCAGGGCCACGTGGACGATCCAGATCCCGTACCAAAAAATGACATCATCAGCGTATAATATCTCAAACGGAAAAGGGTTCGTATTTCGGCCAAACGGAATTGAAAAAATTCAAACTCTGCGAATTATTAAGTTTTAAAGCATTACGACCTTAATGCCGAAGTCGAATTTTGCAAATAATATCAAACGAAGAAATTACGTTTTAGAAATTTGGACTTCCAGAGACTTTTGAACTGAAATTGGGTCACATGGCCTGTTGCACGGTATTGTGCAAGGCCATGCGCATGTTTGGAACATGCACAAGGTACCTACACGGCCTGTGGTAGGTCATGTATGATTTAGAGAAGCACACGGTCTTGTTACACGGCCTGTGAGAGGCCGTGCAACCCACACGGCCTGTTGCAAGGCCGTGTGTGTCATGGTTCGCGAATTATCAGCATAATGCGAAGAACTTCGCACAGAAGCAACAAAATTTCGTCAAATCTTCACCAAAACCTTATTTTGAATCAGATTTTCATACTAAAAACTTCAACAAACATCAAAGATCACAATGGCAACACATAGGATCAAGAATCATCGAAACTACGGAGTATAACGATCAAACTACCGAAAAATCCAATTTCGAAACAATTTATCCAAAACATACTCAAACGACAACGGAATTGAATGGAACCTAAATAATACCTGTAGAGAATGGTACAAGGGTCGCGTAGGGTCTTACGGATCGAAATTTGGTTAAGAAACAAACTCAAAAGATCGAATTGAAGTTCTAAGAGAATTCTTTCTTTTTTTTCTCTTCTCTAAGAAACAAACTCGAAAGATCGAATTGAAGTTCTAAGAGAATTCTTTCTTTTTTTTCTCTTCTCTTGTTTGTTGCTGCTGATGTTTAAGAAAGGGCTAAGTGTAATTAAGAAAAAGGAAAGGAAAAGAGAACAAAAAGAAAACCTGAGGTTTAAATGAAAAATCGAAAGGGGCAGTTTCGAAATTTCGTGAAACTTCTGAAAAATGACATATTAACGAAATATATCAATATTATAGTCAAAACTCATCATTTTAAATATTGACATAGAATAATTTAAATTCACAAATTATTGCATTTACGAAAATTCATATAAAACACATAAATATCACATAAACACATATATCCCGATCGAGTTTTCCAAACTTGTCCCGTTATCTTAGGAATTCTTACCGGCTTTAGCTTACCAAAAATTTGGGGCGTTACAATCTCTCCCCCTTATGAGAATCTGCCCTCAGATTCTATTTATTCGAAGCGAACAACTCAGGGTAATGTTTCCTCATTTTCTCTTCTGTTTCCCAAGTAGCTTCTTCGCTTTTCTGATGCCTCCAAAGAACTTTTACGAGGGAAATTTGTCGATTACGAAGTTCTTGGAATTTATGGTCCAAAATACTAACCGATTGGGAAACAAATGTCAAATTCGGCTCTAACTCAATATCTTCCACCAGAATAATCTCAGACTCGTCCGGATAATACTTACGAAGCTGCGAGACGTGGAAAACATTATGAATACCTGTAAGAGCTGGCGGCAAATCTAATCTATAGGCCATCCTCCCAATCCTTTCGAGAATCACATACGGACCCAAATATCTTGGGGCTAACTTTCCTCCTTTACCAATTCGAACGAATCCCTTTCTAGGGGAAGCTTTCAAAAATACCTGATCCCCAACTTCGAACTCCAAATCACGTCGACGTCTATCAGCATAACTCTTTTGTCGATCCTGTGCGGCTTTCATTCTTTGTCGGATAACTTGCACTTTTTCGATAGCATCCTGAATCAACTTCGGAGCAATACCACGATGAATATCATCTTTAGTCCATCTCCAATCCTCAATGTCCCAATATAGTGGCGATCGACACTTCCTTCCATACAAAGCTTTGTATGGGGCCATCTGAATCGAGGGCTAATAACTGTTATTATAAGCAAACTCGATCAATGGAAGTTGTTTGTGACGTCCCCCACGCCACAACCCCCGTACCGAAACGAGCTCCCGAGCGATAGTTAAATACCACCATTCGAAAACCCGCCCCGGACAACCGGATTCCCACAATCTGGCAACAGCAACTCCCAACAACAGTACCAACAAGCGGAAGCAATGAGCAAAAGATCATATTTATATTCACACTGCCATCCGTGGCCAAAATAAACATTTATAAGTTCATTATCTATCACAAATTATAACATCAATTCATTAAGTATCCAACATCAGCATAACATGTCAAGTTTTCATGTAATCCAACATCATAAGTTCGATCCGCAAAAGTAAATACATAAGACCGACTTCAAGGACTGTACAAGCCTACAACACTGCTGCCAGTACCTGACCGCTAACCTGAAGCATGAACCAAAAAGGGGATGTGAGTCAAACGAACTCAGTGAGGAGGGGAATATATATATAATAATAATTGAAGCATAAAACATATTTAATTCACGCTTTGGTTATAGAGAAACGAATCTAGTGCCGATACTTTATCTTTATAATTCATCAAAGCTTTGTGAATTAAATATTAAAGTAAAACATTTTAGAAAACATTTTTATTCCCGGCGAGAACGGGCCATCTCCTTATAACTCCCAAAAAACATATCAAATATAATGAAATTCCTCCTCAATACCATTTGGCTTATCAAGGGAGCTACCCAAGATTTCACCATAACCGACTAATGGCGCCGGTGTAAGTACTATTCAGGCTAGACTACCTCCGACCAGCCATGAACAATACCCTTTGATTATTTGTCAAGTTCATGAATACCTGCTTATAATCGGTGGAATTATGAACCCAGCTTCAACCCTAGACGCACGTCTCCGGGTATCCGCCTGTCACATAATCCAGGGCCCAAACAGAAATACCCATGAGCGTCCTCAATGGGTTTAAGTATAAGTCATCTCGCTTTTCAAAATATTTTAATGGACCAAAAGGGTCTTTCAAGACAAGGTATGTAACCGCCTAGGGTATCCCGTCACGTTGCCGAGTTATCTCGAGGCATACGCGCAAGTCCCGAGACCAAATGTTACTTTTAAAAACAAAATAGTTCTCTTGTCTCTATTTTCAAACCATTTTGGAAAAGATACACATATATCATTTTATATCAAAACCCTTTTATTTCAAATATTGATAATATATAATTGAAATATAAGGGATAAGGTTTTCGCAATATTTGTTCATGCCCCAGTTAGAAAACATTTTACATCCTCACCTGTAGGCTTAACAAAAAGGATAGCCAAACGACCAGAGATCAGTCCCGCGAGGTCCCACCTGTAATACACAGGCCTCGAGGTAAGACACGACTCGATAAATCAACCAAATACGACACACGGCTATGAAATGCATTTTATGCTCAAAATAACATATTATGCATAAATGCATTTAAACACAACTAAGCTCATTCAAACACATTTAAACACAATCAAATACACATGATATTAAGCTAAATTAAGCATTCAAGTAATATGGAAGCTTGGGAACCAAAATTCAAAGGTTTAGCAAACATTACATAAACCCCCCTTCGTTTAATATTTTTCATAGCAAAACAACTCCGAGTAATCCGAAACTTTCGGCATCTCTTAACTACTATATTTAAGGATTTTTGATGCCAAAAGAATCGAAAAATGAAGCTCAAAACCTCAAATTTCACTATTCACCAGCCCCTACATATTTTGCCAAACTTCCATTTTTCAACCCCAAACTCCATAAAACTTCACCTAATTGCTTAATATCATCAACTAATATGAAATCCTTAACCATTCAAGCATCTAAGACCATCAACCCAACATTGCAAATTGATCAAATTTAATGAAAAATCACAAGTAATGCTACATGTAATCAACCACCAAACCAAGCTCATCAATCATTCATTCTAGCATGCTTCTTCACTTCATCAACATATAAAACATTGAAACTCAAAGATTAAAGAGATTTGCAACCTTACCTTGTAAAAGAAAATTGAAGAGATAGAGATGTTGAGGGCTTGTTTGCACAAATAGAAAGTAGAGGTTTGTTCCTTGGATGATGAAGCACTCCTTTGTAGCATGAAAGGAGATGATTTTTGGTGTTTTAAGGTGGTTGGAAATGGCGGTGGTGAGGGAATGAGTGAGGGCCGAGAGAGAGAGAGAGAGAGGTTGAAGATGAAAGTTGCTTGAGAATAGTGTAGAAAATTGTAGAATAAATAAGGTAATTAAATAAATAAGGATATTTATTTGAAAAGTCAAAATATGTTTGCAACTATATAGATATTTATATGTATATGTTTGTGTATATTTTCATATGTATATGCATATATATCAAATACAATATCATGTTATTTAAATATAATGGCATAATTTTCATAAAATTTCAAATACAACAATTCAAATATAAACATAGTGTGAGGTAATTTCAAATATGAAAATTCTTATGAATTCATCATATTATTCACATATAGAATCACACATTAATTCATATAATTCACATAATCACATAATTTGCAAATAATACACACAAGAGCTACTAGTCGCTAAACTTACCGAAGCGTTGTAAAAATAACGGGGAGCTACATTGTTTATACCACGTAGTCTGAAAATCTAGGGCACAAGATCTCAGCTTGTCTCCGAGGTATCTAATAGTCCTCTCGGATTGACCGTCTGTCTACGGGTGAGTTGCGGTACTGAAGGTCAACTTTGTTCCCATATGATCTTGTAAGTTCTGCCACAAACGCGAAGTAAATCTAGTGTCTCTATCTGACACTATACTAGTCGGAACTCTGTGAAGTCTCACAATCTCCTTATGATAAACCTCTGCCAACTTCTCAACTATATAGGATGTACGAACGGGCAAGAAATGAGGGGACTTCGTCAATCTGTCAATAATTACCCAAATGCTATCATAACCACCTCTAACTTTCGATAAACCCGAAACAAAATCCATCGCTATCTCTTCCCATTTCCAAGATGGTATGGGAAGTGGCTGTAGTAAACCTCCGGGTTTCTGATGATCTGCCTTGACTTGTTGACAAGTCACACACTGTCTGATATAGTTAGCCACATCTCTCTTCAAACCATTCCACCAGAAGAACTCTTTCAAATCTCGATACATCTTAGTGCCTCCCGGATGAATAGTATAGGCTGATTTGTGAGCTTCATCTAAAATCTCTCTCCTCAAACTCTCTGGAACACAAACTCTTGTCTTATGTCTGAGAAGACCTGTGTCGTCAATACTGAACTGCGTGTCTGGCTCATCCTTCATTCGAATAATCTGTCGTTGAATCCAATCTTCAGTAGCTTGAGCTTCTTTAATTCTACGACCCAACTCTGACGGAATCGTAATATTAGAAATACGAGCTTAAGAAATAATATGAACTCTCTCGGCACCTGATATATCTGAACTCAGCTCTAGCTATGATACACTTGCTTTTCTGCTCAAGGCATCTGCAACTACGTTCGCCTTCCCCGGATGGTACTGAATCTTACAATCATAATCTTCTAACAACTCCATCCAACGCCTCTGACGTTTATTCAATTCCTTCTTCTTGAAAAGATACTGAAGGCTCTTATGATCAGTGAAAATATCGAAAGTAACACCGTAGAGATAGTGAAGCCACTTGCCCAAAGCAAATACAACTGCTGCTAACTCCAGATCATGTGTAGGATAATTTTCTTCAGCAGGTTTAAGCTTTCTCGAGGCATAAGCTATAACCTTTCCATTTTGCATCAATACACATCCTAAACCTTCTTTCGAAGCATCGGAATAAACCACGAATCCATCTGAACCTTCAGGCAAAGTAAGAATAGGACCGGATGTCAATCTGTTCTTTAACTCCCGAAAACTAGTCTCACACTTATCAGTCCACACAAAAGAAATATTCTTCTTCGTTAACTCTGTAAGCGGGGCTGCAAGTTTAGAGAAATCCTTCACAAACCGTCTGTAATAACATGCCAAACCCAGAAAACTACGAACCTCTACCGGAGTCTTGGGCTGCTCCCAACTCAATACCGAATCAATCTTCGAAGGATCAACCTCCATACCTGTCTTGGATATAACATGACCCACAAACGCCACTTTCTCAATCCAGAACTCACACTTACTGAACTTAGCATATAACTGATGTTCTTTCAAAGTTTGTAGCACGATCTTTAAATGCTCTGCATGCTCTTCCTCGGACTTTGAGAAAACTAGTATGTCGTCAATGAAAATGACAACAAACTTATCAAGATAAGGTCGAAAGATTCTATGCATCATATCCATAAATGCTGCAGGAGCGTTTGTCAAACCGAATGGCATAACCACAAACTCAAAATGACCATATCGAATATTGAAAGCTGTCTTCGGTATATCCTCTGCCCTGATACGTAACTGATAAGATCCCTGTCTCAGATCGAGTTTACAATAGACCCTCGATCCCTGCAATAAGTCGAACAACTCCTCATTGTGGGGAAGAGGATATTTGTTCTTCACAATCATCCAGTTCAACTCTCTGTAATCAACACAAAGTCTAACAGAACCATCTTTCTTCTTCACAAACAATACCGGTGAACTCCAGGGAGAGGTACTCGGCCTGATATAACCACTGGTTAGCAAATCATCTAACTGAGTCTTCAACTCCTTTAACTCAGCTGGTGCCATTCTGTAAGGTGTCTTCGAATACGGCGCAGATCCCGGATACAAATCAATGACAAACTCGATGTCACGGTCTAGAGGTAACGATTCTAACTTCTCAGGAAACACATCTGGGAAATCCTTAACTATCTCGGTATTTTCAAACTTCGACTGTTCCTTCGGTCTGTTAAGAAGATAAGCAACAAAACCTGAAGCTCCTTCTCGGACGAGCTTCTTTGCTTCTGTCATAGGAATAATCGGCCCATCTGTCAACGGAATACCCTGACTCGGATCAGATCCCAAACTAATCTTCTTCTTGAAACAATCAATCTTAGCCCTATGCTCAAATAAGCAATCCATATACTTCTTCACTGACAACACTATCAAATCTGCGGGGTAAACCTTATCCTCAATAACAACGGGACCACGTCGGTACACGCGGTCTGTAATCATACAAGATCCCAAAGGGGAACTCACAACAAAGCAATAATCAGATAAATTAATAGACGCATGCGCAGATAAGTCAATTTTAGGAGCAACAAAAGAATGCGTAGCACCCGGATCAAACAATGCATGTATGGGTATGTTATGTATATGTATGGTACCTTCCACCACGGCAGAAGCGTCAGGCTCAGTCTCCTCATTATCGCCCTCCAGGGCATACACACGAGCTGGAACAGAAGGCTTCGGCTTCGGCTTCGGCGGCATAGACTAACTCGGGGGCTGCCTCCTGGGACAACTATCCTTCTGGTGGGTAGAGCTACCACAACTAGTACATAATCCCAACTTATACCAACTCTTAAACTCTGGGTGATTCCCTCCACAATAACCACAAGTAACTGGGCGATAACCTGACGGACGAGGGACTGAAGGAAAACCAGCCGGGCGAGGTGTAGAGTAAAATCTGGTCGGACGAGCTGCTAAAGAAAATCCTATAGGACGAGGTATAGGAGGTCTGGGTCCACCAAAAGGTCTCTTGCCTTTAGGCTGCATAGGAGCACTCGGAATGAGAGGCCTCTTGAAACTCGATGAAGAGGAAGCAGGGGTAGCATGACGAATAGCTCGATCAATACTGGCATACTCAGCCTCAAGAGATAAGGCTGCATCAACAGCTACAACATAGGTAGTGGGACGGGAAGCTGCAAGACCCTGTCGAAGAGGAATAATCAAGCCCTCTAGAAACTTCTTGGTCTTCCTGCGCTCATCTAATGCAATATGAGGAGCATATACTGCAAGTCGGGTAAAATTAGCTTCATAGTCAGCCACAGTAGAAGTACCCTGAGATAACTCTATAAATTCCTGCTCTCTGCGATCCTGAACTATAGGGGGAACGTATTTAGCTCGAAACTCCTCAAGGAACCTATCCCACGATGACTCAACTCCAGTGGCCCTCCATCTCTGCTCAGTCATCTTCCACCAGGCCTCTGCAGGTCCTCGAAGAAGATAAATTGCAAACTCAACCTTCTCCAAATCAGTAGGCAGATGAACTCGATATATCCGCTCAAGAGATGAAATCCAGTTCTCAGCCACAATATCATCTGTAGTACCGGCGAACTGCGGTGGGTGAAAGTCGAGAAATCTGCGCAAGGACTGCTCACGGGCTCTATGCTCATCTACCTCAACATTCCTGTCTCTCTGATCCAGATAATCCTTAAAGAGACCAAATATCTGCTGAGCATCAACCACTGGTGTGGTGGTGCTGCTGGAGGAGCACGATTACGACGAGGTGGCATCCTACAATTAAATATAATAAATATGCATGTAGATTAGTTATGGATGCAAAGCCGTACACAAATAAGCACAAAAGCACCAATTCCTAAGTCATAAGCCGTACGGACCTAGACTGACACGACTCATAGAGCTAAGGCCAATGAACCTCTAGCTCTGATACCAACTGTAACGGCGCGTCCCCAAATACGGTGTGACGCGACGTCCCGCACCAAGTCACAATCCATAACAAGAACTAAAGGTCTGGTTATGAACTACAACCTGGCGAACGGAAAATAATTACCAGGCGGATCGGCTTTAAAAAATATTAGGACAACAAACTCTAATACAGCGGAAGCAAATCAATACAATCTATCCCACTCAGGGAGCTAGAAAAACCATAATTCCAAAACACAAGTATAAAGCCCACCAACGCCACTGAAAACAACCATATCAACATTCAAACTAATTTACATTATTTACATCTACAACTTCTAGGGTCTTAATTATTTATCCAGATACATAGGCGGAAATGAAATCACCTAAACAAAAGTAAATGACTCCATGGACACGACCTGAATCCGCCTAGCAACAAAACCCTGAAAAGACAACAAGTAGAGTAATGGGGTTAGTCAAAGCGACTAAGTGAGGGGGCTGTAATACGTATATATTATCGAAACAACAGCAAGATTCACTAGTTTTTAAATGAGAAGAAAGCGAAAGAAAAATAAAAGTTTTCACAATTATTAGTGAATCGAATAATTTCGCAATATAATAAAAACTCGCCGAGTCGAGCATCAACCACTTATTTCACAATATCAGAAATATCAAATAAACCTCCCTTATTCCTCCTTGTGTAGTCAGGTAGCTAGCTCGCTACTATATAATCATATATGCAAGGACAAATATCCAATACATCTTCGGCTGGGGATATAGACTAGATCTCGTCCGGCGTAGGTACTCAAAAGGGTTGCCACTCCGGTCATAGCCCCGAGCTCCCAACAGTTTGGAGACCAGAGCATTAAGATTCACCGTAGACCCGATGTCTATCCGGCTTCACCCCGTACCCTGATGTCCGGGCCCAATAATATAATTTGGCTCAAAGGCCAGGCACAAAAGCCAAGATAATTCCTCGCATTTCAAATGCTTATGTGGTTAAAGGAACCAATTGACAAATCAACTTTTACCCTTTCGAGCTAAAAGAGCTTTTGAGGGGTTATACGTAATAATTTGATATTAAAGCATTTTTCTTTAAACTCATTAAAATAATATGGTTTTCAAGTAGCTATTACTTATAATATAAGTTTCAGGAAAGAAAACATAAAAGCATAAAAACACAGGCTTCGGGTATATATGGAATATTTACATACATATAAGGAAAGCCGAATTCGGAAAAGGAACCCCACCTGGATAATCCTGCAAAAAGGGCAAAAGAATGAAGACCAACTACTGCCCGGAAGAACTACCACCTGAAACCAAATACGACACAACCATGTAAGACGACAATACGACGCAGGGCTTATTCTTAATGCAATAAACACTTAATTAAATCAAATAAGGGCAATTAGGGCAATTATTCAATGAAACGAATGAAATATCAAACTTTAAAACTATAAATCATGCTTAAACACAATTAGGTTTCATAGACGTGCGTAAAATACTATAAAGCGGCATATATTCAAGTTTCGAAGTAATCGAAAAAGAATTACACAAGCGTATAATTCTCAAACGGAAAAGGGTTCGTATTTCGGCCAAACGGAACTGGAAAAATTCAAACTCTGCGAATTATTAAGTTTTAAAGCATTACGGACTTAATGGCGAAGTCAGATTTTGCAAATAATATCAAACGAAGAAATTACATTTTAGAAATTTGGACTTCCAAAGACTTTTGAACTGAAATTGGGTCACACGGCCTGTTGCACGGTATTGTGCAAGGCCGTGCGCATGTTTGGAACATGCACAAGGTACCGACACGGCCTGTGGTAGGCCGTGTGTGATTTAGAGAAGCATATGGTCTTGTTACATGGCCTGTGAGAGGCCGTGCAACCCACACGGTCTTACCACACGGCCTGTTGCAAGGCCGTGTGTGTCATGGTTCGCGAATTATCAGCAGAATGCGAAGAACTTCGCACAGAAGCAACATAATTTCATCAAATCTTCACCAAAACCTCATTTTCAATCAGATTTTCATACTACAAACTTCAACAAACATCAAAGATCACAATGGCAACACATAGGATCAAGAATCATCGAAAACTACAGAGTATAACGATCAAACTACCGAAAAATCCAATTTCGAAACAATTTATCCAAAACATACTCAAACGACAACGGAATCGAATGGAACCTGAATAAAACCTGTAGATAATGTTACAAGGGTCGCGTAGGTTCTTACGGATCGAAATTTCGTTATGAAACGAACTCGAAAGATCGAATTGAAGTTCTAAGAGAATTCTTTCTTTTTTTTTCTCTTCTCTTCTTTGTTGCTGCTGATGTTTAAGAAAGGGCTAAGTGTAATTAAGAAAAAGGAAAGGAAAAGAGAATAAAAAGAAAACCTGAGGTTTAAATGAAAAATCGAAGGGACAGTTTCGTAATTTCGTGAAACTTCATAAAAATGACATATTAACGAAATATATCAATATTATAGTCAAAACTCATCATTTTAAACGCACATTGACATAGAATAATTTAAATTCACAAATTATTGCATTTACTAAAATTCATATAAAACACACAAATATCACATAAACACATATATCCCGATCGAGTTTTCCAAACTTGTCCCGTTATCTTAGGAATTCTTACCGGCTTTAGCTTACCAAAAATTTGGGGCATTACACCGGCCTAGTGATTGAGTAAATGTGTGCCGTTCGTTGGGTTTTAATTTGGGGCAGAATTCTATTTCAGTTTTGCGTCGAGACTCAGTGCGGGGCGTGCCTTACCCGTTTGGGGCGCCCGCTACAGTAATGAAAGAAGTAAATCAATTAGATAAGTAAATAATGTAAGTAATCCATGCAATAATGTATCCCGGTGAGAACGGGCCCTCTCCTTATAACTCCAAATAATGTCATTCATGAAAGCATGTAGACAAGGAAGAAGAACGCCCACCAAAATGAATTTCCGAGCATGACAGGGTGCCCTATTCGAGAACTCATTTCAGCGAATGGCAAGACACTCAATCAAAACTCCGGCAACAACAATACGACGCCCCAACAACAACAGCAACAATCAGATAAAAGCGGAAGCAAACTCATAAATAACAGTTCAATTCATAAAAACCATCCATGGCAACATAATTCATAACCGAATCTAGAAATAATTATCCAATCAATACCATCCACGGCTCAACTAAACTTTCCCACATCAGGGGCACGTAGGTACAGAAGTACATAAAGTAAATCATAATTTTAAATACAATAATTTATATCAATTTAGAAAGTAAAGACTCAACTGTTGTTGGGACACTGACAAGACAATAAACAAGAGCCAACCTTGACCTGCTGCCGCCGACTAACAAGACAGGTGACACCGCCACCTATCTACCTGAAGCAAGAACCAAAATAGAAGGGGCAAGTATAAAGGATACTCAGCAAGGGGGTAATACAATATAGGTATTGATCGCGGTTCGTCGTTTATCTTTTAAAACTAAAATTAGTGAATGTTGCTCGTTTTAATAAAAGATATCAATAATAATATAAGTTGTAAAGCTATAATACAAAGTAACACTTGGGCTCGGCTCACTTTGAAAACACAAAAGGTTGACGAACCGGATGCATTTGAAATCATTTGTACATAATGTCAAGCCGATAATTAAATGAGGGCTTAGTCGATTCACAATCTGTCGAGTAGATGAAAGGAACAATTATCAATAATACACGGACAAGAAATGAAAGACGGGATTGTGCTTCGACTAAGTAATGAAAGTAGTAAATCAATTAGACCAGTAAATAATGTAAGTAATCCATGCAATAATGTGTCCCGACGAGAACGGGCCCTCTCCTTATAACTCCCAATAATGTCATTCATGAAAGCATGTAGACGAAGAAGAACGCCGTATCCGCACCAAAATGAATTTCCGAGCATGACAGGGTGCCCTACTCGAAAACACATTTCAGCGAACGGCAAGACACTCAATCAAAACTCCGGCAACAACAATACGACGCCCCAACAACAACAGCAACAATTAGATAAATGCGGAAGCGAATTCATAAATAACAGTTCAATTCATAAAAGACATCCATGGCAACATAATTCATAATCGAATCTAGAAATAATTATCCAATCAATGTCATCCATGGCTCAACTAAACTATCCCACATTAGGGGCACGTAGGTACAGAAGTAAATAAAGTAAATCATCATATTAAATACAATAATTCAAATCAATTCAGAAAGTAAAGACTCGACTGTTGTTGGGACACTGACAAGACAATAAACAAGAGCCAACCTAGACCTGCTACTGCCGACTGACAGATAGGTGACACCGCCACCTGTCTACCTGAAGCAAGAACCAAAATAGAAGGGGTGAGTATAAAGGATACTCAGCAAGGGGGTAATACAATATAGGTATTGACCGCGGTTCGTTGTTTATCTGTTAAAACAAAAAGTAGTAAATGTTGCTCGTTTTAATAAAAGATACCAATAATAATATAAGTTGTAAAGCTATAATACAAAGCAACACTCGGGCTCGGCTCACTTTGAAAACACAAAAGGTTGACGAACCGGATACATTTGGAACCATTTGTACATAATGTCAAGCCGATAATTAAATGAGGGCTTAGTCGATTCACAATCCGTCAAGTAGATGAAAGGAACAATTATCAATAATACATGGACAAGAAATGAAAGACGGGATTGTGCTTCGACTGAGTAATGAAAGCAGTAAATCAATTAGATAAGTAAATAATGTAAATAATCCATGCAATAATGTGTCCCGACAAGAACGGGTCATCCCCTTATAACTCCCAATAATGTCATTCATGAAGGCATGTAGACAAGCACTCCACCACCGACAAGAATGATTCAATCATAAATTATCTGGATATGCGTGTTAACAACGTCACCCCAATCTGAATTTTCAAGGAAGCACGTAGCCTACAACGCTACCCTCGCACTAACTCAGGCTAGCCAACCTCCTGGTTGACCTAGCGAATACGGATTGAAGTATACATCGGGATTTGCCCTAGACGCTCGTCTCCAGGCTCACCTGCTGTATAGCTCCGGGCCAAAGTCATAATCTAGTCCATGGCTTGCTTTTGAAAAGACTCTATGCACTATGTTTTCGTTGGCCAAAGGGGCCTTTTGAAAATAGCGGATCAGGGTGTGAAAGACCAAAGGGGCCGTTCGAAATAAGGTTATATTTGCAAGGCCGAGAGACTAAAGTTCGCGTTTAAAACAAATGGATTTTCCTTACCTCTAATTGAATCATACAGGTTTTGCTATCAAAAGAATTGACAGAAACACATAAGGAAATAGTAAATGCAGGAACGACAAGCAATCAGAAAGACAGGAATGATAAGTTATTTCGCAAACCTATATATATCTATGATCTTGCCCCAGTTGAAAGCATTTTAAACCCTTACCTGGCTCGACAGAACAAGAGAAGGAAAGCAAGCAGCAAATACAATTTGCCTCAAAGATCCCACCTAAAAAACACGGGGTCTAGAGGATGAATGACTGACACGAACAAGGAAACACTGACGCTCGGCTACCAAAATACGAACATGCTTAAAAATACTCATTCGACATTTAAAAAGTAATTAAATAAACGAGAAACACTAAATTAATCACAAAATATTGAAATACATAAACTAAGCAGGGGATAAGATTGTAATTAAACATTAAACATGTATATTTCATAAAAGCAATAAATTAAAATACAACTTCATAACTTACAGCTTTTCTCAAAAGCTCTAAAGCTACAAGTTAATATCAAATCCTATCTCTAGCCTAATCGAACCGAAACCTATCGATTCGACTACACAATCATTCAACAACAGTATTCAACAATTAGGACAAGCTAAGCACAAAAAATTCATGACAAAAACAGTCCGAAAAGCTAGAAGCTAGAAGCTATAATCAAAAAGCTATCATTTAACACAATTATTCAAAAAATGCGATAAAAGACAAACGACAAGTCGATTCGAGTAATACAAGCACCATTGGAACCATTGCAACGAGGGGAACAATCTTTCAGATGGGTCTATCGCCGGATTCCGGCCGGAACAGGGTCGCCACTGCTGCTCCACCGCCGGTCATGTCTGAGAGCGAGATCAATGCCAAAACCTTTGTCTCGCCAAGGCGGTCACGACCATGGTGGTCCGCCGCTTCAGCTCTGCCGCAAGCCGCCGGAAAACACCCTAAGACCGTCGTGACCTTCGCTTCGCCGAATCTCCATCGTCAGTGGTCCGATGAAGCTGAGACCACCGCTATTGGACTCCTCTTGTCCAGGGCTACCTTTGCTGGGTGGTGCACCACCGTGGGGTCGCCGGAGATGGCAGATCGGAGATATGGTCACCGGACTAAAAATTGGCAGTATCTCCTTCACCGGTTGTCAGATTCCTCTCGAAAAATGCTTAACAAGGATTGAGGTTCGTTTTATGAAAATTCATGAGTTTACGAAAAGTCAATTCCGGGTTGGGCTAAAGTGTAAATAGTTTTTGGCCAAAATGTAATTTCTTGAAAATATGATTTAATGAAAGATATTTAGAATCTTATGAAAATATTTGGAACCTCGTAAAAATATGCAGTAATAAAACATTGAACCCCAGTCCAATGTACACTGTTAAATTACTAGATTAAATTAAACGAGCTAAAAATGTAAATTTACCAAATTGACCCTAATTGGTGGCAAAATAATGCAAATTAAATTTTAATTAATGCCATGGGTTTTAAATGCCAAATCGATGATTTATAAAAATCTTTAAATGCAAGAGTTGGAAAACATGCAAGTGTGAAAGACGTCGGGATAGTAAACGGTCTGAATTCCGATAAACGTGCTAATCCTGAACTTGGAGATTGCGGGTCATCCCAATGTTGATCCAGGATCTGTACCGTCGGATTTACTATATCAATAAAGGATTTTCGTAGCCATGAATGATTCAAGATAGGGGTGCCGGACAGAGATTGACTAAAGATGAAGACTCGAGTGAAGTGGATTAATAAAGGAAAGTGGAAGAAAGAATTGGTTTTCGTATCGTTCGGGACAGGTATATTGCATCGTCAAAATCAAACGCATTTTGTTTTGTAAATTTTTGTGAATTTATTATTGTTAAACTGTGCATTTTATCTGCTTATATTGTTGAGCCTGTAATCGTAATTTTCTATTGCAATGCACACGTTTGTGCAGCACAAGTAACGCCTCCACGTATCGTTGCAGGTCGTGCAACGTACCGTGCATCCTTATTTTTGCGTTTAAACGGTTTTGCATCAGAAACCATTTCCCTCATTTTTCTCTCGCAATTTTTCAGCTCTTTTTGCTCTCAAATTTCCCTAATTTTCATTAGCCCGTAACTTTCGATCCGTTCGACGGATTTTCGATCCATTTGCTCCAGCGTATTCTCCCCTGCGTGTTCTTTATCTTGGTTCATATTTGGGTTCATCTTTGTTCTTGATCAGCGCAAATCTAAAGCCTGAGGTACGCACGCCAGGTGTTCGATAAAAGTTCCGAAAGGGAATTTTGCCAATTTTCACCAACTTCACCCATTCTATCTAATTTGAGTTTTTAGTGATGTCTGGAGCTTGTGGAAGACGTCGACTTAATTTACCGGACCCAGGAGGTTATGAAGTGGAGTTTGAGAACGATGCCAGATAGAGAATCTTCAACCGGATGATGGGACGACCGATTAGCCCTTCTTAATTCTTGGATGTGGATTCTATAAATGAGTTGGGACTTGGGGACGGTATAACCCGATACCTTGAAAATGCCAGTTTGATAGCTTTCTTTTCTGTTCAGAGGCTGCCTTATACCCGTGTCACTTGTGAGTTTTGAGCTCCTACCAAGTTTCACGTCATGATGAGGACGTTGAGATTCCCCTCAAGCTCACGTTTCGAGTGCATAACACCGAGTATATGGTCACCTTTTGACAGTTGACCCAACATTTTGGTCTATACCTCGACTGTATAAGAGAGCGCCCACAGGGATGGGCTGACGCCAAAGCTTCGTTTCGTATCGCACCCGGTGCAGCAGGTTTCAACCCTGGAGTGTCAAAGGTCACAACACTTATTAATACACCTTTGAAGGTTATGCATGCAGCTCTTGCACGTTCAGTCTTTTCCAGAAGAGAGAACGTGGGAGCGGTGACTAAGGAGGATTTGTTCCTTCTTGATTGCATGGTACGGGGTGAGAAGATTAACCCCCTTCCGGTCATGTTCGATCAGTTGGATCAGATGATTACTCATGGATCAGATCTGATATCACAGCGATCCTTGAGTGTGCCGAGATTCTCGAGTTTGATTTGGCTATTTCAGTAGCAGGAGATACCAGGATCAGCTTCACTACCTTGGCGTTAATGAAGATCTATCAGATGGAGGATCGATTAGGCCCATACTATTTATGTGTTGACCAGGCCCCAGCAGACGATGACGGACATGGCAGAGTTGGAATCAAAGATATAGGTAGTAAGGATGCAGAGGAGCGTCCCCAGCAGCATGAGTAGGTCCCACCTGCACCTGAGGATGTACCAGAGACTTTACGGTTCAGTTTCCGGCCAGGCACCGATTGATCTCCAGCAGTTTTATTCCGAGTTCTAAGAGTTTCCTCGTCAGACTATGGAGTTCCGATGTGCGACTGTAGATCAGTTGAGCTCGATCCAGTGGTCAGTCACGGACATGCAGGCTTCGATTACCAGTCTTTTCGAGTGTCATTTCTCAAGAGGACCTGATGCTCCTGGATCCTAGTTTATCCATCTATCCTCTTCTTTTGTTATTTCTAGTTTAATTCTGCTAGTTTGTAACTCGTTGTTTTGTATGAACCTGATGTTGTTTAAATATTATGTATCTAAATGCTATTAGGATGTTTAAACTAATTGCTACTTGTTTCTATGCATGTGTTTATATGTTTAGAATGTTTTAAGTATTTTGTGCTTAATATGTTCATATATGCTTCTTTCTCTATTCGTTGTATGTTGTTTCTTCGTGTATACTCTGTTCGTCAAACTCTGTAGACCGGAGTAGAATCTGAGAAGAGATTCTTTTGAAGAGGGGAGTATTGTAACGCCCCGTATTTCAGAATTAATTCTGAAAAAATATTTCTAATTCTTTTATTAAATTTCCGTTTTCGTCGTTGGATTCGTGAGAAGATTTTGATCTAAACTCCAAAATTTTCCCAAAATGACCATTTTGCCGCTGGTGACTTTTCTCCTAAATGCTATCCTAATCATCATCTATCATCAGTCACCAAGTGGTTTATGTAAGAGAGAGAAAGAAAGAAGAAATGAAGGAGAAAAAAGGAGAACGAAAAGGAATTTTGCCCAGTTGATCTTCACATCCACTTCACAATCTCATTCCTCGACCGATTCACGAACCGTAAACTCCTACGCGTTCCTTGCATCGTGTTCTTTAGGTAGCTACCAAACTTCCCTCGATTTTGCCTCGTTTTGGTAGAATTATGTTTAGAATGATGAATAGTAAATTATTTACCAATTTTGTAGATTTATGTGTTTTACTTGAGCATGAATGTGAACTTTAAATTACGTTTTAACGTGTTTTACGTATCTAATTTTGATATTTCATTTAATTGTTTTAAATGCATTCTTGTGAGTACTTCAATAGAAGCCGTGCTTTAGGCTTTCATATGTTTTATTCACTTCTCGTAAGCCGTGCGTCGTGTCATTGTCTTACCTGATTTTGTCGTTTGTCAGTTTCAGGCATTTCTCTGGACGAATACTTGATCGTTGTGTCTTTTCTTCAAGCTTTCCAGGTGAAGGTTAAAACTTGTTTCCAACTGGAGTAAGAATTCTATTACTTTGCGAAATAACTCACGCTCGTGCTTTTAATTATATGACTTTGTTTTCCAGCCTATCTCTTATACATTAATGGATATTTAACATATATTTTAATGCTTTCGAATAAAATTGTTTTGACATCACAACTATACGTAAGTATCCTCAAATGATTTGTTTTATAAGGTAAGAAAATATTTTAACGTAAGCTTTGGATTGGAGAATCTCCTCGTTGAGTGAAGTCGTTAGGGCGGATCCTTCCTAATGTTGGAATACCTGGTCGTTCTCCAATCGTTACAACCTTGCGATTGCAAAAGTGAGACAATGAGAATGTTAAAGAATGATAAAGTTGGCCCGGAGGTTATACGGAGGGTGAGACTCGGAGACGAGCGTCTAGAGTATTAAAATCCCAAAGTATAATTTCCAAGTTGTAATTTCCAATGGGAGGCCTGTCAGTGGTTGGAAAGTCTTTCGTTGAGGAGATGGTGAACATAGCATGTGAGTATAGAGACCCAACTGTAACGCCCCGAAAATCCGAATTATAATATGGTATGTCCGAATCGAATATTTGCGCAATTTATTATTTTATTTAATATTTATTATGTAATTTTAGAATTATTTCGTATATGAATGAATTTCTGTATTTAAATTACAAATTGTCAATGTGCGTTTAATAATATGAATTTTGACTGCAATTACATGTTATTTGGACAACGTGAGTTTTCGAACTTATTTTGCAAAATTACGACTTTGCCCCTTCGATTTCTAAACCTTAGTCAAAATTTGACTAAGTCTCATTTCTCTCTCTCTCTCATCTCACTCTCGTTCGAACACTACAGCAAAAGAGAAAGAAAAGAAAAGAAAAGAAAAAGAGAAAAAGAAGGAAGAAGATTCAATCGATCGTTCCGACTCTGTTTCCCGACGGATTTTCGAATCATTTACGCCTACGAACTCCCCGCGATCTCTTCTACGAGTAAGCTTCTCACGCCTTTCTCGATTAGTGCCTTCATTGCTTCGATTTTCGGATTTTTGAATATAGTTATAGAATTTAGGTTTTATATGATTTTGATAGAAATTGTGGATGGATTTTCGTGTTTATTGTTCCTACGTGTAGCTTATGTATTGTAGATCATTATATGTGAGAATTAGGGATTGATTTGCATGTTTTAGTGATTAATTGTTGGATTAGGGTTTGTTTATCGCATTTTTTTTGCTGCCCGCGAGTTTCTGCTCAATTTTGGTCGCACACGGGCTTGTGCACATGGCCTCGAGGCCGTGTGCATGAGGCCGTGCGCGTGGTGAATCGCACACGGGCTGATGCACACGGCCTTTGAGGCCGTGTGCATGAGGCCGTGCGTGTTGCTTGATTGTGCACGGCCTCGGCACACGGCCATGCACAAGGCCGTGTGGCCTGGTCGAACAGTGCCCTGACCTTCTGTAAGTCAGGGCACAATTTGGCCTACGGGTCCCGCTTCGGCTCGTCTTTTACGAATTCTTTCTTCGCTCGTGTATTCTATATATATGAAATAGATAGGAATTACATGATTTATGAATTTACAACATGTTCGGGTATGTGAATAGTGCGTTTTAAGTTTTCGACAAATTTTCTAACTTTTGCATGTGAAGTCCGATTTTCCCGAAATTCTAATGCATACTCCTTTATGATAATTTAAGCATGTCCGTAAAGTTTCGTTGCATTTGGACTTGATTTACATTTTTAAATGCATGAATTACTCTATTTTCGTTTGAGAATTTGAACTTAAGTGACTGATTTAATTGTATAACGTGCTCCTATGTGTTTTAATGTTTTCGTATAAGCCGTGCGTCGTCCTTAGTCTTATTTCGTTGTGTCTTTGTGTTTTGCAGACGATACTCCCGTGGAGTAGCGCATCCGGTCTTGCTTTTGTCATATTTTGTATAGCCACAGGTGAGGCTTTCCGTTTCTGTTTCCAGTATTATTACGTATATATATAAATAAGCCTTTCCCGATATAAGCCACGTTTATGTTTTGTTTTCACACCGTTTATATATATATACTTAATAGATATTTATGATTATTATGTTCATTTGATTTATCGAAAATGATTTGATATGAAAAGTACTACGTATAGACTTTGAAATGTTTACGAAAGAGACATGTAAAACCTTTTGTTTTCTAAGGCGAACTTTGGCCTTCGGCCTCGCATATGTCATGTCTCGAATGGTCTTTTGGCCAACCCGAAATGTTTTGAAAAGCGAGTTATGAACTGTATGCATGTTTGTTTGGGCCCGGAGTAAGAGCGATAGGACGAAGTCGGTAGACGTCGGGTCTACGGCGTAAATCCTATGGTTTCCTCCATTTGGGAGCTCGGGGTGAGGCCAGAGTGGCAGCCCTTTGAGTACCTGAGTTATTCCCGTCAGTTATGAGTAGTTCGGATTTAGCGGTCCGTCTACATTTGAGGCATAAGGGTGGTTTCCGGTTTTTATGTTTGGATATTGGAGTTAAGGGCTCGACTCGCCGAGTCATATGATATGTTATGTTTTATGTTAAATCACCACCCGATTACGAAAACCTTTCTTTTATGTTGATTTCTTTAAGTTTAAAATTGGTGATTTATTTCCGATTTATAATATATATTATTATTCCCTCCTCACTTAGTCGTTTGACTAACCCCCTCTGTTTTACCCCTGTACTGGTTTCAGGATACTAGGCGGGATCTGCGTCGTCGTCGTCGCGTCTTAGAGTTGCATTTATTTTTGCTCATGTATAACTCTTTCCCGTATGGCTTTTATTTTTATGTTTTACGATATTAGGATTTAATTAGTTTGTATTCGGGATTATGTATAAATATTGAACCCGTTATTATACAATTATCGGGATATTGTATCGAACCCGTTTGTTATTTAATTATGGAATTTCGTTAGCATTGGTGGGCTTTACTACTTGTGTAATTATTTTGTTTTAAATGTTTCGTTATTTTCGCTTCCGCACTTGTCTTTTCGTTGTTTTGAAACCCCCGCCTAGTTATTGAGTAAATGCTTGCCGTTCGCCGGGTTTCGGTTCGGGTCGGATCCCATTTTGGTTCCGGGTCGGGACTCGGTGCGGGGCGTGCGTTACCCGTTTGGGGCGCCCGCTACAGTTGGTATCAAAGCGCTTTGGTCCAATGACCTAGGCTTTGCAGCGTCGTGTTTTGTCGTGTCTGTCTAGGTCGTACGGCTTAGGATTATGTGATTGTGACAACGTGATTATGTGAATTTAACTTCTCTACGTGTTACGGCTTTTTATAATCACTTATCATCATGCATGTTTGGTATTGAATTTGCAGAATGCCTCCTCGTCGTGAACCGCCAGGTCCGCCTCCAGGTGTTCCGACACCAGCACAATTCATGGAAGCCTTAGGGCAGTTTATGGTTCATACCAACCGAGCTACGCCACCACCTGCCCTCGAGAATGATATGGGAAGGTTTCTTAAGCTCAACCCTCCGCAGTTCGAGGGTGCACCTGATGATGTTATCGCCGAGGCTTGGATAACGGCGATGGAAAAGAGATTCCGAGTAATGGAGTGTCCGGACCCTAAGAGGGTCGAGTTAGCAGTGTATCAGATGATAGGAGATGTTCAGGATTGGTGGGCCCGTATCGAACAGAGATGGCAGCGTGAGCATGTGGTCCCGACTTGGGATCAGTTCTTGGTTGAGTTTCGGGCCAAGTATATTCCGTTGGTGGTCCGACAACGACGTGAGCGAGAGTTCCTGGCTCTGAAGCAGGGTACTTCTACCGTTGACCAGTACGAGGCTCATTTCTCCAGGCTTATCATTCACTGCTCGTACATGGTTGACGACGAACAGAGGAAGACTCGACTGTTCATTGAGGGATTGTCGAATGAGATTCGTATGCATATGCTCGGGAACAGACTCCAGTACTACACCGATGGAGTCGAGACGGCACTTTCTATAGAGTCCGATCTCCGACAGATGAGACCGACATTAGCACCTGCCCCTGCAGCCGCCAAGAGTTTGGCTTCTGGTTCGAAGAGGCCATTTATTCCGTCTGGGTCCTCTTCTGTGAAGAAGCCATTCAGGAGCGCCGTTCAGCCTGCTCCTCCCCGACCTCAGCTTGCTCCTCCTCGATCTCAGGGATTTCCACGGCCAGTATGTGGATTTTGTCAGGGCCCGCATTTAGAGGCCAAGTGTTGGAGGAAGAACGGTCTTTGCTACGGTTGTGGTAGCGCTGATCATCGAATAGGTGAATGCCCGAGGAAGAGACCGGTACAGCAGGGAGCCGCTCAGCCTCAGGCATATGCTCGTGTTTACGCCTTGGAAGGCGATGCAGAGGATGCTGTTGCAGATCCGACTGACGTGGTGGAAGGTACGATATATATAAATGGCATCCCCATACATGCATTGTACGACTCGGGTGCTTCACACTCATTTATTGCGCCTACTGTTTCCTTATCTGTGAATGCGCCTGTTTCCTTGCTTGATTATGTGTTAGTGGTTGGTTTGTCGTTGGGTTCGAAGGTTATTGCGAACCAAGCACTTAAGCGTTGTCCGGTTATCATCGAGGGTATCGAATACCCGGCAGATTTAGTTGAGTTGCCGATGAAGAAATATGGGATTATTCTCGGAATGGATTGGTTGTACGAGCATCGGGCGAAGGTTGATTGTTTCGAGAAGAAGGTTATTCTGGGTTCTAATGAGGTTAAGGGTTTCCGATCAGGAGAAGGTCCGTATATCTCAATGATGGAAGCCAAGAAGCTCGTTCAGAAAGAAGAAGCGACATGCTTTATAGCATACATTCTCAACCGCCCGAAGGACCAGACGAAGATCGAAGAAACGTCCGTGGTCAATGAATTCGTCGACGTGTTTCCTGAGAATTTGGAATTCTTGCCACCAGATCGGGATATAGAGTTCGTGATTGATCTAGTTCCGGGAGCCGAGTCCTATTCGAAGTCGCCGTACCGAATGGCTCCTGCCGAGTTGAAAGAATTGAAGAACCAACTTGATGAACTTCTTTCTATTGGATATATCCGACCGAGTGCCTTGCCTTGGGGTGCTCCAGTCTTGTTCGTGAAAAAGAAGGACGGTACACTTCGCATGTGTATCGATTACCGAGAATTGAACAGGATGACAGTGAAGAACAAGTATCCTCTACCGCATATCGAGGAGTTGTTCGACTTGCTACAAGGATCGAGGGTTTATTCCAAGCTCGACCTCAGACAAGGATATTACCAGCTCCGTATCCGATCAGAGGATATCCCGAAGACAGCTTTCAACACCCGATACGGAAATTTCGAGTTTGTGGTCATGCCGTGTGGACTCACGAATGCTCCAGCAGCTTTTATGGACATGATGCACAGAATTTTCCGTCCGTACCTCGATAAGTTCATCGTTATTTTCATTAACGACATCTTAGTGTTCTCGAAGTCCGAAGAAGAACACGCTGAACACCTCCGGATTGTGCTTCAAGCTTTGAGAGAGCACCAATTATTCGCTAAGTTCAGCAAATGCGAATTCTGGATCGACCGAGTGACCTTTCTAGGTCATGTCATATCCGGAACGGGAATCGAGGTAGATCCTTCGAAGATTGAGACAGTGCTGGATTGGGAGAGACCTAAGACTTCTACAGAGATCCGTAGTTTCTTGGGTTTAGCAGGATACTACAGACGTTTCGTCAAGGATTTCTCTAAACTTGCAGGTCCGTTAACAGCATTGACGAAGAAAGAAGCTAAGTTTGAGTGGTCAGCCAAATGTGAAGCTAGTTTTCAGGAGCTCAAGAAGAGATTGACCACAGCTCCAGTATTGACCCTGCCCGAGGGTTCTGAAGGATTTTTCGTGTATGCAGATGCGTCAAACGAAGGATTAGGTTGTGTGTTAATGCAGAATGGGAAAGTTATAGCTTATGCATCGAGGAAGCTAAAGCCAGCTGAAGAGAACTATCCCACTCACGACCTTGAGCTAGCCGCCGTGGTATTTGCATTATTGAAATGGCGTCATTACCTCTACGGCATCACGTTCGACATCTTCACAGATCATAAGAGCCTTCAGTACTTGTTTACTCAGAAGGAATTGAACAAACGACAGCGCCGTTGGATGGAGTTATTTGAGGATTACGATTGCAAGATCCAGTATCATCCCGGAAAGGCGAATGTCGTAGACGATGCACTAAGCCGGAAGGCAAGCATAGCCCAACTAGAAGCTAAGTTAGAGGGAGTTCACATCAGTTCCCAGGCCCATGTTCACAGCATATCGATCCAGTCAGAGTTGGGTCGAAAGATTCGAGATGTTCAGGCTACTGATGAGTGGACTCAGAGACAGATAGTTCACATCGCAGCTGATTCTGAGACTCAGTTTGGTGTGGACGACACAGGAATTCTCCGCTACAAGTCCCGAGTTTGTGTTCCGGAGAGTCTGAGGAAAGAGATTCTCGATGAGGCTCACAACATACCTTACACAGTTCATCCAGGTGGAAGTAAGATGTATCGGGATCTGAAAGAATTATTCTGGTGGAGAGGCATGAAGAGAGACGTAGCTGATTACGTCAAGAGATGCTTGACTTGTCAGCAAGTTAAAGTTGAACATCAAAGACCGGGAGGTTTGCTTGAGCCACTACCGATTCCTACGTGGAACTGGGAGGGTATTGCCATGGACTTCGTGTCTGGTTTGCCTAAAGTTAGAGGTGGCTACGATAGCATTTGGGTGACTATCGACCGACTGTCCAAGAGTGCTCATTTTCTACCGATCAACATGTCGTACAAAGTGGATAAGTTGGCAGAGATTTATCACCGAGAGATTGTCAAGCTTCATGGAATTCCGACTACGATAGTGTCTGACAGAGACGCTCGATTTACTTCCCGTTTGTGGCAGCAACTTCAAGAACGAATGGGAACGAAGCTGACTTTCAGTACAGCCGCACATCTACAAACAGATGGTCAGTTAAAGAGGATGATCAGATATCTCTGTGATATGCTTCGAGCTTGTGCCTTGGATTTTCGCAACAATTGGCACGACCAATTGCTTCTGATCGAGTTTGCCTACAACAACAGTTATCAGTCTACGATCGGAATGGCACCTTACGAAACGTTGTATGGCAGAAAGTGTAGGTCCCCGTTGTTTTGGGATCTCGAAGATTGGCGTTGGACGAAAGACTATAAGGAACGAGGAACTCCTCCAAAGTTTCTCCAAAATGCCATCGACCGTATCCAGATCATTCGGCAAAGAATGAAGGCAGCTCAGGATCGACAGAAGAGCTATGCCGACACCCGTCGCCGACCGTTAGAATTTGAGGTTGGTGACAAGGTATTCCTCAAAGCTTCTCCTCGAAAGGGTTTCACCCGAATTGGAAAAGGAGGAAAGTTGAGCCCGAGATTTTTGGGCCCCTATGAGATTCTGGAGAGGATTGGGAACGCAGCTTACAGGTTAGACTTTCCGCCGAGTCTGACTGGGATTCACAACGTCTTTCATGTTTCCCAAATCCGAAAGTACTTTTCGAATGAGTCCGAGATCCTTCCTGTTGAGGAAATTGAGCTAGAGCCGGATTTGACCTTTGTTTCGAAGCCGGTGAAGATATTAGATAAAAAGACTCAAACTCTGCGCAACTGAGAGATTTCTCTTGTCAAGGTCCTTTGGAGAAATCAGACCACCGAAGAAGCTACATGGGAGACTGAGGACAAGATGCGCAAGATACATGGGAATTATTTCAGCCGGACGAGTAGAATCTGGGGGCCAGATTCTCTTAAGGAGGGGTGATTGTAATGCCCCGAAAATCCGAATTATAATATGGTACGTCCGAATCGAATATTTGCGCAATTTGTTATTTTATTTAATATTTATTATGTAATTTTAAAATTATTTCGTATATGAATGAATTTCTGTATTTAAATTACAAATTGTCAATGTGCGTTTAATAATATGAATTTTGACTGTAATTACATGTTATTTGGACAATGTGAGTTTTCGAACTTATTTTGCAAAATTACGACTTTGCCCCTTCGATTTCTAAACCTTAGTCAAAATTTGACTAAGTCTCATTTCTCTCTCTCTCACCTCACTCTCGTTCGAACACTACAGCAAAAGAGAAAGAAAAGAAAAGAGAAGAAAAAGAGAAAAAGAAGGAAGAAGATTCAATCGATCATTCCGACTCCGTTTCCCGACGGATTTTTGAATCGTTTACGCCTACGAACTCCCCGCGATCTCTTCTACGAGTAAGCTTCTCACGCCTTTCTCGATTAATGCCTTCATTGCTTCGATTTTCAGATTTTTGAATATAGTTATAGAATTTAGGTTTTATATGATTTTGATAGAAATTGTGGATGGATTTTCGTGTTTATTGTTCCTACGTGTAGCTTATGTATTGTAGATCATTATATGTGAGAATTAGGGATTGATTTTCATGTTTTAGTGATTAATTGTTGGATTAGGGTTTGTTTATCGCATTTTTTTTGCTGTCCGCGAGTTTCTGCTCAATTTTGGTCGCTCGCACACGGGCTTGTGCACACGGCCTCGAGGCCGTGTGCATGAGGCCGTGCGCGTGGTGAATCGCACACGGGCTGATGCACATGGCCTTTGAGGCCGTGTGCATGAGGCCGTGCGTGTTGCTTGATTGTGCACGGCCTCGGCACACGGCCGTGCACAAGGCCGTGTGGCCTGGTCGAATAGTGCCCTGACCTTCTGTAAGTCAGGGCACAATTTGGCCTACGGGTCCCGCTTCGGCTCGTCTTTTCCGAATTCTTTCTTCGCTCGTGTATTCGATATATATGAAATAGATAGGAATTACATGATTTATGAATTTACAACATGTTCGGGTATGTGAATAGTGCGTTTTAAGTTTTCGACAAATTTTCTAACTTTTGCATGTGAAGTTCGATTTTCCCGAAATTCGAATGCATACTCCTTTATGATAATTTAAGCATGTCCGTAAAGTTTCATTGCATTTGGACTTGATTTACATTTTTAAATGCATGAATTACTCTATTTTCGTTTGAGAATTTGAACTTAAGTGACTGATTTAATTGTATAACGTGCTCCTATGTGTTTTAATGTTTTCGTATAAGCCGTGCGTCGTCCTTAGTCTTATTTGGTTGTGTCTTTGTGTTTTGCAGATGATACTCCCGTGGAGTAGCGCATCCGGTCTTGCTTTTGTCATATTTTGTATAGCCACAGGTGAGGCTTTCCGTTTCTGTTTCCAGTATTATTACGTATATATATAAATAAGTCTTTCCCGATATAAGCCACGTTTATGTTTTGTTTTCACACCGTTTATATATATATACTTAATAGATATTTATGATTATTATGTTCATTTGATTTATCGAAAATGATTTGATATGAAAAGTACTACGTATAGACTTTGAAATGTTTACGAAAGAGACATGTAAAACCTTTTGTTTTCTAAGGCGAACTTTGGCCTTCGGCCTCGCATATGTCATGTCTCGAATGGTCTTTTGGCCAACCCGAAATGTTTTGAAAAGCGAGTTATGAACTGTATGCATGTTTGTTTGGGCCCGGAGTAAGAGCGATAGGACGAAGTCGGTAGACGTCGGGTCTACGGCGTAAATCCTATGGTTTCCCCCATTTGGGAGCTCGGGGTGAGGCCGGAGTGGCAGCCCTTTGAGTACCTGAGTTATTCCCGTCAGTTATGAGTAGTTCGGATTTAGCGGTCCGTCTACATTGGAGGCATAAGGGTGGTTTCCGGTTTTTATGTTTGGATATTGGAGTTAAGGGCTCGACTCGCCGAGTCATATGAGATGTTATATTTTATGTTAAATCACCACCCGATTACGAAAACCTTTCTTTTATGTTGATTTCTTTAAGTTTAAAATTGGTGATTTATTTTCGATTTATAATATACATTATTATTCCCTCCTCACTTAGTCGTTTGACTAACCCCCTCTGTTTTACCCCTGTACTGGTTTCAGGATACTAGGCGGGATCTGCGTCGTCGTCGTCGCGTCTTAGAGTTGCATTTATTTTTTCTCATGTATAACTCTTTCCCGTATGGCTTTTATTTTTATGTTTTACGATATTAGGATTTAATTAGTTTGTATTCGGGATTATGTATAAATATTGAACCCGTTATTATATAATTATCGGGATATTGTATCGAACCCGTTTGTTATTTAATTATGGAATTTCGTTAGCATTGGTGGGCTTTACTACTTGTGTAATTATTTATGTTTTAAATGTTTCGTTATTTTCGCTTCCGCACTTGTCTTTTCGTTGTTTTGAAACCCTCGCCTAGTTATTGAGTAAATGCTTGCCGTTCGCCGGGTTTCGGTTCGGGTCGGATCCCATTTCGGTTCCGGGTCGGGACTCGGTGCGGGGCGTGCGTTACCCGTTTGGGACGCCCGTTACACCAACACATTTCACGACCTGCATTGCATGTGCATAACGTGAGAGTTAAACCCTGAGGCATGGTATTCAGAGATTGGGGGGAGGCCATGACCCCCCGTCAAAGGTACTATGACCCTCAATCACTTGCTCTAGTACTTAGTGCAAGCCGTCTAAGACATTCTATCAAGTCGTTGGTACATAAGAGGGCCACTCGTGCCCTACCAACTCGACTGGGAATCCTCCAGCACACTACACTAAGTATGTTAACGAGTCAACAAACTTGTTCTGACATAGGAGTCCCTCGGGGAGGACCCTAGGAGGATATTTTTGGCACTGTAGGCAAGTGGTAGCCAAACATCGAACCCGTGAAGACCGCTCGTGCATGTAGATTGCCCCTAGGTACACTATACCCGAGACCGGAGTAGAAACCTTATCTTTGACCCTTAGTGATGCTCCTTTTGAGTAAAACACTAAGAATGAGGCAAGGGTGTCAATGTCGCCTAAGATGGGTACCAAGTTTCTTAAAGAACCCCGTCTATCAATATTGACATTCTGCACCAAGTACTAGGACCGCCGCGTCAACTGGGAATCCATCCGGGACATCGCCCTAATACTAGACTACTGACCGTAATTGTAGTCATAGTCCAAATGATTGCTACTCCTTCTTAGGCAGTGGAAGCACCATGTTTTCAGGGGTACTCTACCGAGATCATACCCGAAGCCGACAAGGTCTCATGATTTATGATATCGCATTCCTACATGGACTGGGGCTCCGATTGGCCCATCACATATCTTTCTTAATAGTCGGCTAGGTCGAACTGGACGACCTAGGCCAAAGTGTCTCCCGGCTAGGTCGGACAGGACGACCTAGGCAAAAATGGGATTTAAAAAAAAAAGAAAAGGAATCAATGCTAGGGTCTATCAGTAGGCGACCTAGTACTTAAGGAAATCCGAGGCGAGCCAAGGGATCTGCGAGGGAAGTTTAGCCCCAACTGATCTAGGCCTTACCTCATCAAGGAAATCCTGACAGGAGGTGCAGTTTGGCTAACTGAACTCGATGGAGTCGCGTTTTCCTCCCCTACGAACCTAGGTCAACTTAAGAAGTACACGCTGTGAGAAAGACTGCAGATGTTGTTCACTAACCCCTTCTTTTTCTAGCCACTACCGTTATTCCGTTGCTCATGTCACAAGAACTACGTGTAGCTTGATCCTCCATGAGCGTAGTTTTTGAGTGAAAATACCTGTAAAAAGGCCAAGTCTAACTATAAAGACTCACGCTTTAGGCAGAAAACCGACCTTACTGGACTAGGTCATAATTTCAAATTATAGGTTGTGAGGAAAAATGGAAGTATGTAGGTAGCTCGAGAAGTTACTTCTAGTTCAGCTACAATTTTCAATACAATTTCCCTAAGCCAGTCTGAGCCAAGTGACGGGACCTTACCACAATCCCGTCACAACCCCCTTTCTTTTTTAGCCTTTCTAAGAGCTCGAAAAGCACCTCCAAGTGCAAATGGCTTTCACACAAAAAAGTCCGAGAGCTCACAGCAACAAAAAAAAAAGAGAGAAAAAGACCCCAAGAAAAAAAAAGAGGCAAAAACGGGGCAAACAAAAAAAAAAAAAAAAAAGAGAAAGTGAAAAGATCCCCAAAGCAAAAGGGACAAAATAAAAAAAAGAAAAAAAGAGACGGTGAGGAAAAGTGAGCCAAAAACGGATCGAACAAAAGTTCTAAAAAAGGCCGCACACGCTGAACTCTTACTTTTTCCTACCCACATTAATCACTCCAGCCTTTCTATCGAGCCTTCAACCTCATCCTGCTAACCTACCTTGGAGGCATCCAAGGAAATACTCATACACGGAAAGAGGTACCTTTAGTCGGTCTGGGTTAGTCGGTGTAGGTACACGCCACTCCCTAGAGGAAAGGGCGCCGCCTGTATCTCCCTAAGGAGATCTGAGATAGTGTCAGGATGGT
The DNA here is from genome assembly GCA_958496215.1 of Verbena officinalis. Lineage (NCBI taxonomy): Eukaryota > Viridiplantae > Streptophyta > Magnoliopsida > Lamiales > Verbenaceae > Verbena > Verbena officinalis. Next base: position 23,968,486 of record OY292390.1, on the reverse strand, counting down.
ACCAATTGTTGGTTCAACCAACTCTCAAAAGTCCTTAGGCAAACCAAGGAAATCCGAGAGTTTAGGTTTCCCTCACCCATACTGGGGCTGGTCAAGTCCCTAGGTCCTTTAGGTGTAAATCAAATCCCACCCGTCGCTCAGGTCGACATCAGAGGGTGTCAACACGGTCCATCTTCAAAGACGCTATGTACTGGGGCTGGGCAAAACCCCAGCACTCGTGCTCAATCTACGTGAGCAAATTCTACACTGAGGCTGCATAGGGAAAGGAACCCCCCGACCTGGTTAGGGTCAAGTCCTGTAGCAAACCCCCTGCTGTGAGATGTCCGTCTCAGCACAACAGTTCACATTGGGGCTATTTAGCAAGAAAGGATTCCCCTCCGAGCTAAAAAGGGAATCCCGTATCCGATGCCTCAGCATGAAACATCTGGCTCTGCAAGCTGATATAGACTGGGGCTGTCTGCGAGAAAGCCAGATCCCCTTGGAACAGCCAAAATGGCCTCTACAGATAACAATTGGGCACCGTGTAACGGTTACAGAATGAGTTCGTCTCCCTCAGCAAACTGGATTTCGATGACCTGCAAGCTTGGGCCTAGTGCTAGCTAAAAGCGAGTAAATCTCGGAAAGGATGAATGATGCAAGTACAATAGGTGGTCTAAGTTCTAATCTAGGTGTTCCCGAAACAATCCTGGTCAATGTGCACGAACACAGGGTTGTTCCCCCTGTCAAAGACCAATTGATCAAACCCAATCGCTTTCGTCTAGGCATGGCAGAATGCCCCAATCCCCCACACGCCAACATCGTGCACTCGTCAAGTGTTATGAAATGGTCATTTCATACATCTATACATACGCGTCTCAAAGATGCAAGCACACTATGGAAATGAAGGGAACATTTTTCTACATGGATAAGGTTTACAGTTCAGTACAGCACACGATATGAAAGTGTCACATAAAGACGGAAAACCTATCTATACTCCCTATGAAAGGACCCATCCACGGAACTACTGTCGCTACCATGGTAGGGACTACCATCAACCATATAGACGTCATCATCTGAGTCACTCGGAGTAGTGTCCCCTGTATGCTCTTGGGCCCTCGCCCGAGCTCGACTCTCATCGATCACCGGTCCACCCTGTTGTCTCACCGCTGGCCTATCATAGCGCACCTTGGTACGTCATTCCTGACATACCGCCTTGCCCTTTCCCTTCTCAACTGCCCTATCAGACCCACGCCGAACTGAGGTTGAACGCCGGTCACCTGAGGAACACTCGAACTGATCCCGACAGACGGGCGCGTCCCGCCATCGTCTCCTTGTCCCCTGAGATGAACCCTGTAAGGAAAATGCAACTATATTAATCATAGCAGAGACGACAAAACCGTAGGGGTAAGACAGAAAGGGAGACAAACCGCATCATTCGATCGACAGACCAACTCCCGGTAGAACAAGCCGGTCCTCTTCATGAGCTCCTTCTTTAAGGAGTGGATCATCTTCATGGCCTCCTCATAGGTCACCTTATAACCCTGCACAGCCAAGAGGTTACCACTACACCTACCTAAAATAATAACAGGTGGAAGGAAAATGACATATCTTCTCTTTGGCAACGGAATCTCTAGGACCCCATCTATCCCTGGATGAGGAAAGGTCTGACTCACGGTGTTATCCCAAAACTCAACCATATTGAACGTCCAAGCAGGAAAGTTCCTAGGCACCTCCGCAGGGCGGACTGGGGCTGCTGCAGCCTCCAGAGCATTCCCCTCATCATCGTCCCCCTGTTCCCCTTATTCGGAGGAAGCCCCAGACTGACGAGGGAATCGACCCATCAAATACTGCCTAGCAAAGTCAGTATAGGTCATGGGCCTTCCATAAGGCTCGTCGTAGGCCGCCAATACATCACCATCTCGGGTGAAGGACATGCCCCACATATACAGTGGATCAACCAGAATGGTCAACATGTGGGAACCTCCCATCTGGTGCAACACACGGGAACCCAAATAATGAACTCGACTAAAGGGACAGCTGTACACGTGATCCCTCATGGATTGGAGATAGAGATCCTAGTGCGTGATCTCGTCCCATCGCCCCCACCGTACTTGTATTTGGAACAGAGGTTCAGACAACGATCTCTCCTATCAAAGGCAAATTGAAAGGGAGAAAGCTCTCACCTGATTAATGGTAACTGACTCTAGAGCCCTCCGACAGGCCACCACTGTCCGGTGGCCCATAGCCCAGACATTCTCTTGAGTATAACGACGACTCAGAGGGACGGATCCCTCCATCGGGTCCTCAAATGTTGGGCTATTATAACCCAATATCTCTACGGCCCATATCCACAAAAGGTCAAAAAGGGATTACACAAGTACAACCTGATAGGAGATAAGACACGGGACAAGAAAACCCCTAAACACGTACCGCCCAAGCAGGAATATATCCTCCACATGATGAGATCCTCAGCCGGCTGTAGGAATCCATCCACAAGTAGCAGGCCGCGAACCCTGCTTTACCCCAAGCATAGCCCCCAACACGCGCTAGAGCTTCTTGGGCCCCAGCAACCCCAGCGCTGCACAAGAAGACGAGTTGGCAACCCCAACAATCCGTATAATAGAAAAGCCCGAGCTAACCTCACCATCTCGGCTGGATCTCCGATGTCGAAGTTACGAGTCGACCAGGCATTTTTTATTCCTCCTAGGGATAGCACTGACGGGATCGTGTAACTCATGCCGGGCCCCAGCAAATCGACCACCTTGTCGTTGGTGACGTCCTCCTACCAGTCGAGGTCCTGACCCTTGAAGGGCAGCCCCGTAATCATAAAGAAGTCCATCGGGGTCATGGTCACCTCGAACAAAGGCAACTAGTAAGTTCTTGGTGCAGTCCCACCACCTCTCACCAAGGGCCCGAGTCATGCACCAATCCGCCTCATCTTCTGCAGAGAACCAAAGAAAGCACTCAATCCCGTGCCGTCCACAATCCTTCTGGTAGGATCCGGAAGGACTCGGTACCATACATCCACGACATGAGGAGCGGAATGACACTTCGAAGCCTCACCCCTCTGCAAACAAGCAAAAGATGGGTCAATAATAGGGTAAGAAAGCACTACAATGCAAGCCCCTACCCAAAAGCCCACCGAAAAGCCTTTCTCTAAGAAAGCCCAAACCAAAAATCCCATACGAAGGCCCATAAGTACATGTTTTCTTGAAAGACGTCTCTTTCGGCTAACATTCTATCCAAACAGAGGATTCCTACAAGCTTCTAGACCAAACAATCACCAAAAGCTCACTTGAGCATTTCCCCGAACACCTAGTGGGCATGAACACTATTCACACAAACCTACTTCCCAAATCTCACTTTTCCCTCCGATGGAAACGAGATTTTCTCCACAGATCTGAAGCATCTCAGGTCTAATTGCACATCCCCACCAAAATCCCCATCAGAAAGTACTCAAAACGACGGGAAAATAAACATATGCAGCATAAAGCATAAATGGGTAAAATAGGAAACTTATCCCAATTCGGAAGAACTCATGATGCAAATGTGGAGTAATCTCCCTCCTCAGCTCAAACTCCCCATACTCTTACCTTTCGCTCGACGACTAGATGGGTATTCCACCCATACCCGTAACAACATGCTGAGTAATCCCCTCGGATGCTCTACCTCTCACCATCCTCAGAAACACAAAAGAACAGCTTTTCGGTGTTTCAAACTACTCGGGGACGCCAAAAACGAAAAACTCAAGTTTTGGACAAAGAAAACATGCCGAAAAGAATGACGAAAATGAGCCCCAGGCCGGTAATTTAAACCAGCCGGCTGGCCAGTGGTGACCATCCTGGCACCAGGCTGATTAGCTGGACGCCTTTCCTACCTGGCTCCTGACCTTTGTTTCTTCATTTATCGTGCCCTGACATCCCCTAGGACATTCCAGGCCTATTAGCAAGCCTCCGGACTCTGTTCTACACATGAAACGAGCTTCAATATGAGTAATAGCTCCTTGTGCTACCTTACCAAAGAGCCCCTACTAAGGAAGAGACTCCCCATCTCTAAACCTGAGGCATCTGAAAGCCCTACAGAACTCGTGCCAAGCTCTGAAAGCCCGTCGGTACTGGGTCATCCTATCTACAAATACATTGATCTCTGAATCAATGCTCCTGGGCAAGGATAGCCCTACCAAGAAGAATGCCGAAAATCCTCAATCCAATCTCTTTAATCATTAGCCCCAAACCATCCAAGGGTGGCACAAGACCCTTCTCTTTATCCAAGGGTGGCACATGACCCTTCCCTTCATCCAAGGGTGGCACAAGACCCTTCGCTTTATCCAAAGGTCGCACTAGATCCTTCTCCTTATCCAAGGATGGCACAAGACCCCTATCCATACCCAAAGGGTGGCACAGGACCTTTATCTCTATCCAAAGGGTGACACAAGACCCTTATCCATATCTAAAAGGTGGCATAAGACCCTCCCAGCTCTCTCCTAAGGGTGGCACAGAACCCTTGACCAATCTACAGGCCCCTAAAGGCATTAGTATTAGTTATTTCCCCACAGAGGAAAGCCCTAGAGGCACCAACATCCGCTACAAGATGGCTTCACGTCAGCAACATCCTAGCATCCGGACCCACTATGGCTTGCACTTTTTGGTGCAAAATCGGGTCTTCATTGAACCATCGGCGTTCGCCTCTCTCAAGTCTCCGCCGATGGGAGGCTCTGTGAACACCTCGATTTTGCACCTCATCACATGACGATGTTTTGCAAAATTGATAACTCAGCCCCACCATAGGCAGGCTCCGGACGCCCATACGATCCCTAAGAGTCAAACCCTGGGGTCCATATCTCGCGATATACCCTTGGTAGCCCCGAATCACCTCTCTATCCTTCCATATATCCATTGGATCCCAAATTCGATGCAATATTACGATACGACACGGCCAGCACGACTTCGCGGGCCGGAGAAATCCACCAGGCTGGTCACCGCCAGGCGCATCAGCCTAGCTGGCCGGTCGGCCCCTCTTACGCTGCCCTAACCTTCCTTATAGGTTTTGCAGCCCTAACCTGCCTTATTTTTGGGTTTCTCACACCTATAAATAAGGCCCTCCCCTCATTTCATTCTTTGCTCATTCTCTCTTCACCTCCTCTACTCCTAAAGTTTGAGTATTCGTCTTAGGATTTCTAAAGAGAGGACTAGGCTCTTCAGTCCGGTCCACTCTAGTCCCTCTCCGGTCTCTTTTCTCTGTTTGAGGTTAGGTATTCCATATTCCTAACCCCTAAAACCGAAAGGAGGTTCGACACTCTGCTCAATAGAGTGCCCGGATTTCAGTCCCGTGTCAGAGTTATGTCCGGTCCCTGCGATCGTGCTCCAGTGTTCAAGGAGGGAAACAACAGCTAGGAACGAAGTGAAGTGAAGATAAGACTACGAGGGTGAGTCTCCGTTTAGCCTTTTCAGCATTTACTTACTTTTTGCTTTTCTTTAATTTCATAGTAATAGCCCCCGTTCTGTCCCCTTATGGAACGGAACACCCCCCATGGCTAAGGCCGTCGGCTCTAGGTGGTCAACGGGCAAAGGGTCTCCCCTTCCCCGACCCCACCTAGACTACAACCGGCCCCCAACGCTCCCCTTACTTTCTTGCTTGCCTAAGTGCTTTACCGCTTTCCTGCTTGAACTCCTCATCTCGCATGTTTGTGCTAACCCCGAACTTCCCGAGCGTAGGGTATAGGGTAGACATACCTACGCTTAGTTCCTTTTTCGATTCACCGGATACCTTGCGTGTAACACCCCAAGTTCTCGTACCAATAAAGTCGGTAAGAATTTAGTAAGATAACGGGACAAGGTTGGAAAACTCGATCAGGAAATATGTGCTTTTGTGATATTATTTGCTTAATGTGTTTAATTTGAATTTGTATATGTGTTAATTATGATTAAATTGCCTAATGTGTGTCTAATTGATTTTTAAGTTTCTTAGATATTCTAAATTATGTGAATTTTGAGTTAATTGATACGTGACAAAATTTATGTTTACGTGTATGAGTATAAATTATGATATGTATTTCGGATGATTGTGGAATTCTATTAATTAGCATGCAAATTTTAATCAATCATACTTTAATTAATATGTAATTACCTAATCTAGCTATATATATAATTAGTTAAGTTTAGCGTCATAATAGATATTCTTATGAACTTAATGTGTATCTGTATTATATAATAATAATATCTAATTGAATAGCAGAAAGGAAAAATAGGAGGTGACCAAGTTAGTTTTATTTCCTTATTCTCATTACCGAGGTGATTACCATGAGCTACACATATATTAAATATATGAATATATCATTTGCCTTCATTTTTCAAAAAAAAAAAAAAAAAAGCAGAACTCCTTCATTCTGTTCATTTCTCGAAAACTCGCGCAATATAGAACAGGTAAACTCTAACTCAAACTTTGCTTTCATCTCTTTAATAATTATAGATGTACTAAACCTGAGATAGATATAAGAGAATCGCACCATGAAATTTCTATTAATAATAATGATTTGATAAAGCACATCTCAAAGAAACAACTCATATGTTGCTGTACAACTTTCGTCCTCAAAGAAGCACTATATATATTTTTATATATTTGTCTGAAAGCTAAGAAATGTTCTTTAGATAATTATTTTGGTAAGGAAATTGGAAATAAAACCTTCAATTATGAATTCAAAGTCGTGTGTTGCTCTCTTCATTACTACCTACTTATTTGAATAGTGGTCGGTTAAGGAATTTGATATATTAGTGGTCATGCGTGTAAGATAGTTAACAACCTGATGATGATAAATGGCTTTTCCTTTCAGTGTATTGCTAAACTAATTGCTTGATTGCCATACTCGTCTTTAGCAGAGTAAACTCAGTATGTGAGTTACGAAAAATTAATTATTTCATTTACGTTGATACGCTAAATTAAATTAATTCATTTGCTTGTTTCTTTGTCACATGATTAGGTGTCTTATTGCATTAAGAATAAGCCGTGAGTCGTATTATCGTCTTACGTGGTTGTGTCATATTTGGTTTCAGGTGGTACTTCTTCTGAGCAGTAGTCTGGTTTTCTTTTCTTTTGTCCTTTTGCCGTATTATCCAGGTGGGGTTTCTTTTCCGAATTCGGCTTTCTTATACGTATGTAAATATTCCATATATACCCAAAGCCTGTGTTTTATGCTTTTATGATTTCTTTCCCAAAACTTATATTATATATAGTAGCTATTTGAAAATCATATTATTTTAATGAGTTTAATGAAAATGCTTTGATATCAAATTATTACATATTAACCCCTCGAAGGCTCCATTAGCTCGAAAGGGTTAAAAATGGGTTTGAAATCGGTCCCTTTGACCACATAAGCATTTTGAAATGCGAGGAATTATCTTGGCTTTCGGCCTGGCCAATGAGCCACATTATACATATTGGGCCCCAGGAGACCAGGGTAAGGGGTGGAGCCAGATAGACGATGGGTCTACGGTGGATCTCAATGCTCTGACTCTAAACCGTGACGGAAGCTCGGGTGAGGCCGGAGAGGCAGCCCTTTAAGTACCTGTGACCGATGAGGTATATCCTATATCGAAGATGTGAGGGTAAAACTCCCCACATGATTATCTAGTAGCGCAGGCTAGCTACCTGACTACATAAGGAGGAATAAGGGAGGTTTATTTGATATTTCTGATATTGTGAAACAGGTGGTTGATGCTCGACTAGCCGAGTTTTTATTATATTGCGAAATTATTCGATTCACCAATAATTGTGAAAACCTTTATTTTTCCTTTGCTTTCTTCTCATTTAAAAACTGGTGAATCTTTAGGTTGTTTCGATAATATATACGTATTACAGCCCCCTCACTTAGTCGCTTTGACTAACCCCATTACTCCACTTGTTGTCTTTTCAGGTTTTGTTGCTAGGCGGATTCAGGTTTTGTCCTTGGAGTCATTTACTTTTGTTTAGGTGATTTCATTTCCGCCTGTGTATCTGATTAAATACTTAAAACCTTAGAAGTTGTAGATGTAAATGATGTAAATTAGTTTGAATGTTGATATTGTTGTTTTCAGTGGCCTTGGTGGACTATATACTTGTGTTTTGGAATTATTGTTTTTCTAGCTCCCTGAGTGGGATAGGTTGTATTGATTTGCTTCCGCTGTATTATGGTTCGTTATTCTGTTATTTTCTAAAACAAATCTGCCTGGTATTTATTTTCCGTTCGCCAAGTTATAGTTCATAAACGGACCTCAGTTCTTATGGATTGTGACTTGGTACGGGACGTCACGTCGCACCGTATTTGGGGATGTGCCGTTACATTGCGCAAGGCTTATAATCCCTCGATAGGTTTAACGAAGGCCAGACGGCTTCACAGCCAGGAACTAAACCTAAGGTGTCGTCAAAAACACGAACCTTCACAAGACCTTTCTTTTTATCCAAGGAAACTCTTTAATAACAGCTCAAAGCCCTTTCTTAACAAAAGAATCCCTCTTTGGGTTAACTCTAAACATGAGGTTCCAGTGGTTAAATCCAACCCCCCTCTATTCTAGACACACCCGAAAGGCTATTCTTTTCAGAGAAAGCTTTTCTGTTATATCACACCCTTCTCACAAAACAATAAAATCCTTTCAAAAATGAGGCGTGACGAACCTCACATGTCTACTCCATACCCTACTCTCAGAAGTTTGCGGTATGAACTTCGTTGGCTCTGATTCCCAAGCTCCTTGGGATACGTAGGCAATTGGCTCCTTCCAGCATGAAGCCAAAGGTATCTAATCCCTATATTCCACATACACACACATACAAACACACACACATATATATATATATACACACACACATATAATTCATCCAATTCCAACATTGTTTGCAAAAATTGGATTTTTGGAAGAAAATCGATCGTTGGGTTTGTCGTTCGAGAAATAAGTTTCCAAAAATAGAAACTTTCATATTTATATAATTTTTGAAAAACGAGACAAAAATGCAAAGTCTCGAAATTAGGCAAATTTAGTGTTAAAATGACCATAACAAAAAGCTTAACAAGGTTTGAGGTTCGTTTCGTGAAAATTTATGAGTTTACAAAAAGTCAATACTGGATTGGAGTCAAAGTATAACTAATTTTGGGCTAAAATGAAATTTATTGAAAGTATAATTTTATGAAAGATACTTGGAACCTCGATGAAATAACACTTTAAAACATTGGATTCTGGTCCAACGTGCACTGTTAAATTACTAGATTCGATTAAACGAGCTAAAATGTAAATTTACTAAATTGACCCTAATTAGTGGCAAAACGATGCAATTCAAATTCTTATTAATGCTTGAAGTTTAAAATATCAAATCGATGATTTATAAAAATCTTTAAATGCATGTGTTGGAAAACATGCAATCGTGAAAGTCGTCGGGACCGTAAACAGTCCGAATTTCTATAAACGCGCCAATCTTGAGCTTGGAAATTATGGGGCGTTACAACATTGGGTTTCTTCTAGACAGAATTTAAATCCCTGTGATATCTGTCACTCAGCTAGACAACATAGGCTGACCTTTACAAATAGCTCATCTACTATTGCTCATGCTTTTGATCTCATACACATGGACTTATGGGGACCCTATAGGAAACCTTCTATATCCAACTGTCACTATTTTCTTATTGTTGTGGATGACTGCACCAGTTGTACCAGGACCTTTCTTATGCCTCACAAGCAATGTGTTTACTCTATTATTGAATCTTTTGTCAAAATGGTACCTACTCAGTTCAATTGTAAGATCACAAAGATTAGATAGACAATGGAATTGAGTTTGTTAACCAAAATGTTTCAAAATTGTTCTCTGAGTTTGGTATTTTACATCAAACTTCCTGCCCACATACACCACAACAAAATGGTGTAGTGGAGAGGAAGCACAAACACCTTTTGGAAACTGCAAGATCTCTTATGTTTCAATCTTCTCTTCCACCTAAGTTCTTGGGTGACTCAATCTTAGCAGCTATGTAATGACCCGATTATCTATGATTTTATCGCGAATTCTCATCTCGCCTAATTTCTCGATTTATCCAATCAAATTAATTAATCTTGTGGAAAGATTGATTTAACCTATCTTTTAATACTCTCAATTATTTAAATTACATAAATACCCCAAAAAGCCTAAATGACCATTTTACCTCCCCCCCCCCCCCCCCCCCAAAAGATATTTCCTAAATCTCTCTCTCTCTCTCTCTCTCTCTCACATTCTCATAAACCAACAAAGAAGAAGAGAGGAAGGAAAGAAAGGAGATGGAGAGAAGAATCTCGGACCGAGCTCGATTCCCGACCGAATGGACTCCCGTCTTCGACTACACGAACCTCATTCCATAATCTACCGATAACCTCTTAACCCCGTCTCATTTACTCCATCGATTCCCGATTTTTATTGAGTTTATTAGGTTAGGTTATTAGTTGTGTATTAAATGGGTTTGTTAGTTATAATTGATGGTTTTGTACGATTCTTGTTTCTAAATGTCAAGCATGTTTAGGAGAGTAATATATCTGAATTTGAGCATGATTGACCGAGAAGAATTTTCGTTAGGATGATTTTTGTGTTTAATTTCTTGTTTCTGCTTCTGTTATCCGCGACCTGTTGTTATAGAACTGCACGGTCTCGCCACACAGAGTGGTGGGAGCCCATGTACATCCGCGCGGCCCAACCTTACACCGTGCATGAGACCATGTGTGTTTAGAAACATGCACAGCCTCACCACACCCCGTGCAGGAGGCCGTGTTCGCACTAATTCATGCGCACGGCCTTGGCACACGCCGTGCCGCAGGTCGTGCATGCTCGAACCAACACGCACGGACTTTGCACACGGGGTACAGGTCGTGTGTTGTACCCGTGCCTAACGCATCAGGCAGTTCCAGCCATTTTCCAGACCCTGCCTTCTGTCCATTTTCACCACAAATGCCCAAAATGTTTACTTGATCTCGTTTTTGATATCCGTCTTGACCAATAGCTTTATATGGTCCTTTAAATCCTTAATTATCGAAGTAGGAATTTTTTTGACTTCTTTCAGGTATTGAATAATACCAACTTCATTTAGGGCTTTTAAGCTATTTTTCGTATATCATCTATATGATCTGAAACTTGCATGAATGCTTCCTTGTTATATTACGAGCATGAATGTGGAATCTAAATTGTGTTCGAAGCATGTTTACATCTTTTAATCTTTATATCTCGTTTAATTATTTTAAATGCATTTGTTAGTACTTCAATGGAAGTCGTGTCTATATGCTCTCACATGTTTTAATTACTTATTGTACGCCGTGCGTCTTGTCAGTGTCTTACCTGGTTATGTCGTGTCTTAGATTTGCAGGCTTTACTCCCGTGGAGTACTTGTTCAATTGCTTGCTTTCCTTCTTTCATTGTCGAGCCAGGTAAGGGTTTAAATGTTTTCAACTGGGGTAAGAATTTAGATAAGTAGGTTTCGAAATAACTTATCACCTCATATTTCTTATTGATTGCTCTTCTTGTTTTATTATTCTCTTATGTACCTATCAAACCATTTGATATCAACTTATACTATATTATCTAAAATTGATTTGTCTTCAAAAGGGTAAGTAAATTCTTTCTTTTCAAACGCGACAATTTGACTTAGGATCGGGTTATAAGGAAAGTCGTTAGGGAAGTTTGTCAGAACAACCCAACGCGTACGAATCTTGTAGTTACCCCCTTCGTCATCACTCACTTGCCCAATTACCCGTTTGGCACTCAAACCTTTCTTGAAAAGCGAGTAAAATTGTGGACTTTCATGGGGCCCTAGGATGGTATCCGGAGGTTGCATCTGGGGACGAGCGTCCAGGGTGTTACCCGAGGTGCTTCTCCCAAAATTAAGCGCCAATCGTGGCCCGTCAGGAGTTGATATCCACGGTTGGGAGCGATGGTGAGTGTTGCATATGTTGCACACATTCCTTAAATTCACTATAGTCGAGTCTTGGGTTGCTCCTTGGCTTGACACCGGAGATGGAGTTTACTTGTCATGATTGAGGGGGTTATAAGGAGGAATAGGCCCATTCTCGCTGGGATACTTACTTGCTATTGTAACTGCTTTAATTGTTATCACTGTTGATTTATTTCGGCTTTCGTTATAAGTCGAAGCACTTTCCGGATTCCTTTCTTTAGCATACGTAGTTCCCTATATATGTATAAAACCCGGAAGTGCGACTCGAACTTACAGACATAAGCCTTCCTTTGTTGTTCTAGCATTTTAGTTGAATTACGAGCCGTTTACTTATCATTTCCAATTTATTTATGCTATGTCTTTCGAAATTGTAACGGCTTCGTGACTCAACTAATATCATTTCAAAATGATCGGCTTCACTTATGTGCAAATATTTTCAAAGGATCCGGCTCATCAGCTTTGTGTTTTCAAATAAAAGCCGAACCTGAGTGTTGCTTGTGTTACGTTTTACAACTTATATTATTATTTGCACTTCTTCTCCAAATGGGCAACACTCACCTCTTTTGTTTTAAGAGATAAACGACGAGCTGCGATCAATACTATATTGTATTTCCCCCTTACTGAGTATCCTTTATACTCACCCCTTCTGTTTTGGTTCTTGCTTCAGGTAGACAGGTGGTGGTGTCACCTATCTTGTCAGTCGGCAGCAGCAGGTCTAGGTTGGCTCTTGTATGTTGTCTTGTCAGTTTCCCAACAACAATCGAGTCTTTTCTTTATGGATTGATTTAATTTATTGTATTCAAAATTATGAATTATTTTCCATACTTATGTGCCCCTGATGTAGGATAGTTAGTTGAGCCGTGCATGGCATTAATTAAATGTTTAATTAGAAATATTGTATGAATTATATTGCCATGGATGGCTTTTATGATTAATTGTTATTCTCCGATATAGCTTCCGCATTCTGTTACTTTGTTATTCTGGTTATTGCTGTTGTTGTTGGGGCGTCGTGGCACTGTTGCCAAAATTTGATCGAGTGATTGCCGTTCGCCGGGATGGATTTTCAAATGGGGTATATTTACCTTGTGTGGGAGTTCGTCTCAGTGCGGATGTGGTGTCCTTTCTCCTCCTACGGAAAGGGGCGCTACCAGCTACTTATCTGATAAACCGTTTTCCTTCAGTTGTGCTAAATTGGAAGTCACCTTATGAACTTTTATATGGAAACAAACATGATCTTTCAAATTTAAAGGTGTTTGGATGCCTATGCTATGCTACTGATAGATAATTGAAAGTAGAGCTTATAAGTATGTTTTCATTGGATATCCTCCTGGGCAAAAATGATATAAGCTCTATGATTTAACAAATCATAAAATCATTATTTATAAGGATGTCAGATTCTATGAATCTGACTTTCCTTATTCTGCCCGTTACAATGCTCACATTGATGAACCCTCTCTTGCTTATCCTATTATCTCTGCTGATGAAGATCTGAGCAATCAGGAAGAATTTCCCTCTTCTACTGATGATTTCCCACATCCTCATAGCACCCTTGGGGATTCAGAAAATATTTCTAACTCTTTTGATGACACACATTACCTCCCCTTCCAGTACTGAACCTATCACTGACCAATCTGATAATCCTACTTCTTTTCAACCTAGGGTCAATGAAAGGCTTAAGACTAGACCCAAATATTTAAATGATTATGTGTGTGATCTAGCTTTTACAGTTTCCTTGAAAGATGATTCTTCTATCACTTCTGAATCCTTTCCTTATTGTTCATCATACATTTAATTTTTTGCCAACATTGCCTCAATCCCAGAACCAACATCATACAAACAAGCTGTTCAGTATGATGTTTGGATTCAAGCTATTGATAAAGAGCTAAAAGCTCTAGACGATAATAATACATGGCAAATAACATCTCTACCACCTGGTAAACAAGCCATTGGATCTAAATGGGTTTTTAGAGTAAAATATAATCCTGATGGCTCTGTTGAAAGGTATAAAGCTAGACTTGTAGCTAAAGGCTACAACCAAACTTTTGGCATTGACTATTTTGAGAGTTACTCTCCAGTTGCCAAACTTGTCACTGTACGGCTTTTTCTTTCCATTTCCACATCTCTCTCTTGGCCTCTTCATCAATTAAACATCAATAATGCTTTCTTGCATAGGTATCTTGATGAAGAGGTCTACCTCAAACCCCCTGAAGGTTATCACAAGGCCTTTAAAGAGCAAGTTTGTAAACTTACAAAATCGTTGTATGGATTGAAGCAAGCCTCTAGACAGTGGAACCATGAATTCACTACAAAATTGGTTAAATTTGGTTTTACACAGTGTGCTCATGATCGCTGTCTTTTTATTCTCAAAACTGATTCTGCTTTTATTGCTTTATTAGTTTATGTAGATGATGTTCTTTTAACTGGTTCTGATAAGGCATTGATTCAATCTGTTAAGGATAATTTTGATGGTCTTTTTACCATAAAAGATCTTGGATAGGCTAGATATTTCTTGGGCTTAGAAATTTCCAGATGTACTAATGGTTTATTGCTTAGTCAAAAGAAATATATCCATGACTTATATCTTGATCTGATAACGACGCTCTTAGATTCTCGAGAAGAACATTTGTGAATTCTATGATCGTATTGATTCTCCATTCTTCACTCAGTTTTCTCAGGCGGTTGGAAAGGCAGGTGATAAGCCTATAGCTTCTTCTTCCTGGATAAGCTTGTCGGTCTCCACCACGAGGCACACGGCCCTCGTCCACTCGGAAACCACTCCTAAGAATAGCTGATCTCGGCTCAGTGTTCATCAAACCAATCCATGATACGACATCACTGGACTCCTTTGCTAGCCTCTTGGTCAAACTCACTGGACAGCGGTTCTTCCGATGACAAATGATCCACGCGGGAATGCACGAATCGAAAGTGCTCTCTAACCCACCGGCGAAGAAATGATAAGAGGGGAAGACACACATCACTCCACCAGGCACATGCACAATAAAGTAATGGCAGGCGCAACAAATGAGGGTGACCCACTCAAATTATAAAATGCATGTATGGAATGACAATTGTAATATGTTGTACCTTGCACCGGAGCATTCGGATCTGGGTTAGCGTTGATGGAATCACCTCCCAAGGTGTAAACGTGATTCTGAGCATGTGACTGAGTCGCTCTTGACTGTCCCGGTCTCTTCTTGGGGCAATCCTCGATATGATGATAGGAACTACCACATCCAAAACAGTACCCCAACTTCCTCCAACACTTAGCCTCGAAGTGGCTACCCTGACAGTAACCACAAACTGGTCGTGGAAAACTCTGAGGGCGGGGAGGAGCAGACTTATCCACTGTCTTGTAAGCCTTCTTCCCAGAAGGGGACTTAGAAAGCTTGAGTGATTTCTTCTTTCTTGTGCAATTCGTGTGACGATGGAAGGGGCTCCCGCACGAAAAAATAACGTCCGGCTTTCTTCCGGCATTCTGACTCTTGATGATCCCTTTGGCAAAAGCCACAAATTAGTTGTAAGGCTCCCTGTGAATGGGGAGGTGCATTCTTATTAGACGATGTCTGAGTGGTCTTCGTTTTGGAAGGAGATCCCGAAGATGTAGGTGGCCTCCTGGAACCAGTCGGATGGTCCTGGGCGACGGTAGTAGCAGAAACCGGGTTCGGCATCGTAGCTATCTGGGCAGGTTCCTTTGCCTTTTCCGGTCTCTTCCTCGGGTAGCTATCGAGAAAATGGGTGGTTTGACCACAACCGAAATAGGCGCCCTTCTTTCTCCAACAATCTATCTCTCTATGGTTACCTTTACAGAAATTGCACACCAGTCTCAAAGTTCCCAGGGATTTAGCAGGGGTCGGTGCATCGACCTGAGGTGCTGATGAAGAAGATGATAGCACTCATGCACGACGATGTGGGGACATCCTATAACAACAAGTAGAAAATATGCATGACAGTAAGTGAGTATGCGAAGCTGTAAACACATAGGCAGATAGATTTCAAGTAGAGTTCACACAATCACTTAAACATGTGTCAGCATATTGCACAAATTTCAGAAAAGTCCTAAGCTATACGGTCTAGACACAATGAGACACGACAAAACGACAAGACATGGCAAGTTTAACCTCGAGCTTCACATCCACTCATATCCGAATCCATCTCAATATTACAATTGTAAAAGATCTATTGTTGATGATCATTCCAACAGAGATCCGTCACAATTCAAATACTAAGCGTTCTCCAAACAATAGTGACAGCAATTCCCTAAGTCACAGCAGCTCAGAAACGACAGACAAACCATCAAAACACGACGTTTCAGAGCCTAGGTCATTGGACACAGCCTGGCTCTGATACCAACTGTAGCGGGCGCCGCCAAACGGGCAAACGCACGCCCCGCACTGAATCCTGACCCGGAATCGAAAGGAATCTGACCCGAACCAAAACTCGGCGAACGGCAAACCAAACTCATTTCCTAGGCGGGATTTTTAAAAACAATGACAAATTGAAAGTGAAAGCAATTAACTAAATAAAACATAGAACCAATAAATAACTGCGTAGTTAGGTAAAGCCCTTCGAGGCTAGTGAAATTCCATAATAAACTTATAATAATAGAACAAAGGGTTCAACAATAATATTCCCGACATAATTCATAAACTAAAACATATCCTACATAATATACATATCATAAGTATACGAGCCAACGAGAAACATTAGTTTACAAATAACAAAAGAATGCAACTTGATAGACAACGACACTAGCAACCAAGCCCGCCTAGAATCCTGAAACCAAGGGTGAGACAAAGGGGGTTAGTCAAACGACTAAGTGAGGGAGGGAATAATAGTATATATTACGAAACGAAAGTAAATCACCAATTTTAAACAAAAGAAAACAAACGTAAGAGAAGGGTTTTCGTAAATCATTGGTGATCTAACTCAAAATGAAACATAACAAAATTTATAATTCAGCGAGAAGAGTTCTGAACCACCTGTCGTATCATAAAACAGAAACCCGCCTTATTCCTCCGGTTGTAATCAGGGAGCAACCCTTAACTACACATAACATACATAAATAGCTCAGGTACTCAAAGGGCTGCCACTCCGGCCTCACCCTGAGCTCCCAAAGGTGGAGGTGACCATAGAATTTCCGCTGTAGATCCGACGTCAACCAACTTCGTCCCATCGCCCTTACTCCGAGCCCATCATAACGTATCATACACATACATATACATAGCTCGCGTTTCAAATATTTTTAAGTGGTCGAAAGGCCATTCGAGGCAAGTTGTGTGCGAGGCTATAATGCCAAAGTTCGCTTTTAGAAAACAAAGTTTTACTTGCCTCTTTCGTAAACATTTCACAAACTTATACATAATACTTTTCATATTAAAACGTTTTCAAGATCATAAAGGTATAAGAATAAATATATACTATGTATATATATATAAACGGAGTGAAAACAAATCATAAAATGAGGCTTATCTGAGAGTGAGGCTTATTTATATATACATATACATAGATATACTGGAAGAGAAACGGAAAACCCCACCTATTGGCTTGAACGGAGACAAAAAAGAAACCAAGCAATGCCACGCTACTCCACGGGAGTACCGTCTGCAACAAGCAAAGACACAACCAAATAAGACTAACGACGACGCACGGCTTACACAAAAAGCTTTAAACACATAAAAGCACGTTATGAGATCACATATTGCATTTAAGTCAAAATTATCAAGAATTATGAAAAATCATCTATTTCAATGAGTAAAACAAGTTCAAATAAGATAAAAATTCACAAACATGCTTAAAAGATAGTAAGGAAGCATGCATTAAAGTTTCAGAAGAAACGGACAATATTTAGAAAATATTATAAAAATACCCCCCGAACACTATTAAAAAACCCGAACATGTCCAAAAAATATAAACTCAGCATATTTCATGGATTAAGGAGGTTTTAAGACCAATGGAATTGAAAGAATCGAGAAAAAATGAGGTTTAGAGTGAGTTGGTCCAAAAATGGACCACAGACCTGCCCACGGCCAAAGTGCATGGCGTGCCCTCGTCCACCACGGCCGTGGTGGGTCATCTTCCCTAGCGGGAAATAACAGCCCAAAACCTAAAAATCGCGATTTAAACCCTAATTTCGATCCCAAATCACCCAAAACACATGGAAATGATCATATAGCATCGAAAGGAACATAAATGGAGAGTTTCGCGAAGATCCGGCAAGTTACGAACAAATTCGACAAATTACACAAACTACCCCTACTCGAAAATAACTCGAAAGCTCAAACTTAAAACAAAAAAAAAACATGTAATATCACGTTGGGAATATTTAAAGTAAAAGCACTCATGCTCCAAATCAATAAAACGAGAGAAAAACGAGAATTTCTATAAAAAGAACAAACCTAGAAAAATAGGGGTAGAGGGAGATTCGCTGGAAAACAAGGCTTGAGTTCGGAGTATGTTGTTCTTCGCGAGAAGGTGCACGTTTTCCGTCAAGGTTGGGTCTCGTTTCAATCACCGGAGGTGGAGCTAGGTTTTGAACTTGATAGTGATGAATAGTGAGAGAGGGGGAGAGTTGCGTGAGAGAGAGGGGAGAAATGAAGAAGAAAAAGTTTGGTCCTTGTTGTCAAAATCTGATTTTGGGCTAAGAAAACCCGAAGGAGTAAAATCGTAATCATGCCAAACTTGCTAAAATAGCAGGTTGCCGGAAATAAGCGATATTACAGTCGAAACTCATGCAATTGAACACGCGTTGACATGTAATGGTTTAAAAACCGAAATACAATCATTTACAAAAAGTCATATAATTCACATAACAATTATCAAATTAAATCATAAATTGCGCAATTAAATTGTAGCACCCGCTCTACAGCCCCCGAACCTGCACGGATTCCCAAGCCGAGAACGGCGCCTCAACCCGAGAACCCATACAAGCCAACGGGTCAATCCCGACACTTGGCAACAGTGGATCCCCAAATTTAAAACATCTAAACAACTCAGAATAAATAGCGGAAGCAAATTTAAATCATAATAACATATATGCCACTCCGGGGTCAATTCAACTAATATATTAACACAGCCCATTCAGGGGCAACATTAAATAAATATCAGGGGAAGGGGATCAATATAAAGTTATCTACAAACCTGGACAAAAGAACAACTATCTAGAGAGTTTAAGACAACAATAGAGACTCAGCAAAACCAAAAAGGCCTATCTATGCACTGTTGCCCATCCGACACGTGAGACATGTCGGTCTCTCAATCTACCTGAGGCAAGAACCAATGAAAGAGGGTGAGTCAAAAATACTCAGTGAAGATGTTAGAGCAAGTCGAGTCACGCTTCCGGGTTTTATAGAAAGTACATATGCAATAAGGAAGAAACCAGAAGGTGCTTCGACTTGGATATTCAATAAAACGATAAAACAATAACAATATAAAGCAATAAATAAATATCCCCGCGAGAGTGGGCCTGTTCCTCCTTATTTCTCCACAATACATTATAAAAATCTCCATCGCCGGTGTCAAGCCAAGGAGCAACCCAAAGCTCGACTATTGTGAATTTAAGGAAAATGTGAAACGAATGCAACATCCACCATCGCTCCCAACCGTGGCTATCAACTCCTGAAGGGCCACGATTGACGCTTAGTTTTGGGAGAAGCACCTCGGATTACATCCTGGACGCTCGTCCCCAGATGCAACCTCCGGATACCATCCCGGGCCCATTGAAATAACAAATACTTTGCTCGCTTTGAAATAAGATTTTTAATGTCAAACGGGCAATGTGGGCAAGTGGTGACGACGAAGGGGTAAATCCTAAGTCAAACCGTCACGTAAAGGAAAGAGTTTTCTTGCCATTTTTGAAAACAAATCGATTTAGGTTACTATTATATAATTTTGATATCAAAGGATTTGAGGATAAAACATAAAAGTATAAGCTCGAAATATGTAATACAATAATATGGGATTAAGGGGGTTTCGCAAGTATACATATATGTTCAAGCCCAGTTAAAACGATTTAAATCCTCACCTGGTCAAAAAATAGGAAGCCTAGCCGCTAGACTCACTGGTCACGGACGTCTGACTGATCTGTAAACAAGACAGGACCTAGACAAATTAATAACGACTATAAAAGAGCAAATAAGCAATTATTTGACAAAAGGCTAACCAAACATGTTCAAAATCAGGCATATGCCAATTATAGTATGTAAGGAAGCAATCATGTAAATTTCACGAAATTCCGACAAGTTGTCAAAAATGCACATACTTAAAATTACACTATTCACAGCCCAAATGAGGGCGAAATTAAATAAACATTTCAAAATATTAATCTACAAGTCATAAAGGTTCTATAGGTGAAAACGGTATAATTTTTGGAGTCCGTATGCGAAAAGTCAACCAAAAATGTTGACCCGGAGACTCACTTGCCGAGAGCAACATTTGAAAAAGGCTGGAAAATTTTCTAAGTATTTCACACAGGCTTGTGCACGGTCTTGAACACGGTGTCAAGACCGTGCACACACACACGGTCATCTGCACGGTTTAGGCGCATGGGCTTGAGCCCGTGCAGGCACAAAGAGGTGCACACGGGCTCCTGCACGGTCTTGCTCAAGACCGTGCGGTTTAACAGCACACAGCAGAAAGTTACGTGATTTCACGAAAATTCGAACCAAAATTCATAAAAATCATATTTATAATGCAAATCAACACCCAACAATCGTAACAATCAACAATCATCATCTAATAAACATTTACATCCAATAATTTCACGAAATGATCAAGAAACGGGTTCGATCTAAGCATTTAACTTAAAAATCCCGAAATGACAATTTATTCTCAAAACATCATAAATTCGTGAAAGAAATTGGGGAAATTGGTACCTAGAGAAAGGTATCGCTAAGAGGATCGTTTAGGTTCGATCGGCGCGAAATTCCACGGAGAAACGAGCTCGGCACGATCGATTAGAGCTTCAGGGAAAAAATCCTCTTTTCTTCTTTTCTCTCACTCTCTCGATATCGAATAAGGGTTCGAATGAGGGTTTCGAGACTTTTAATATTTCGAAATGTCGAAAAAATACGAAGGGTAGTTTGGTAAGTTTGGAAAGTCCAATTAAATGTACGTTGGTCAAATATATCTATTTAATAACAAACAAACGCAATAGACAAGGAATTTAAATACGCAAATAATATTATCACATTGGGTCGTATACGAAAATAATATATAATAATTCACATATTACGAGAACTTAGGGTTAAGAAAGATAATTAACGCGGAAAAATACTCACAATGATTCTCGGATTTCTGGGTCGTTACATAAATCGATACGACTTACTGGATAATAATCGGATTAACGGGTCATTACAAAATGACAATAAAGATTGGCTTCATTGAATTTTGCGGGATAATTAGCCAATTTTGAAGAACAATGTGAATAAGTGGGTTAGGGTTATTGGGTTTTTAAAATTGGGAAAAAAAATTCTGTCACACCAAATGGTTAAAAAAATATTATTCTTTTTTTTTTATCTGTTATCATATTTAAATGTCTAATTGCGTTAATCCGGTTACATTTTGGCCGAAAAATAGTAAGTGAAGATAGATGACTAAATATGTTAATAAAATCGGACTAATGTATTAAGATTAGGACTACATGTGTTAAATCAAACTAAATATATCAAACTCAGAAACATAAAGGATGAAGTCAGTTAACTAAAAAATTTAGAGAACTAAAATTGGAATATACCCAAATTTACAGGAAGAAAAATAATTTTGCCAAATATTAATTGTAAGATTCTAACCATGTGCATATTTACGCTTTATGGTTTTTTTTTTTTTTTTTTCTGAACATTATTTACGCTTTCTGTTAATTCCATGGTTTTCAAAACTGACCAGACCACAACACCAACCACAAAATCGCCCTATTTATTTGTCTCCATTGGAAATTATGGTTCGCCGCCAGAGAAGGGTTATAACCGGAGAAAATGACGCCATCGGAAGCAGTGGCAACGTCGAGTTTGAAAATTCTGTACCGAGAAGAAAGAAGAAACAACAAAAGAATTGAGTCAGAACATAACTCAGATCGATTCAGTGAGGAGGATGAGTCAGAACACAACTCAGATCGATTCAGTGAGGAGGATGAGTCAGAACACAACTCAGATCGATTCAGTGTGTTGCCTGATTGTATACTGGTTGAAATACTTTCATTGTTGCACATGAAAGAAGCCGTCAGAACAGGTATTCTCTCCAAAAGATGGAAATCCCTATGGACTCTTGTAGATAGAATTAGATTCCATTATTATAGTTTTGAGCAACGGGAACGCTTCATTTCCTTTGTTGACAACACCTTAATGCAATGTGCTTGCCCGAATTTAAAGGAATTCTCGCTCTACCATTTAGAAAACGGATATATTGATCCGGCAGCTCGGGCTATTATGGAGAAATGGCTTCGATATGTTTCAAGAAAAAATGTGAAAATTCTTAAGATAAATTTAAGTGAATGCTCATTACGGATTTTGGGACAGTTAAGCTGGTTTTCGCTCGAGAAATTATCCTTGTCTAATATCTGTACCGATGACAAAGGGATTGCAGACATACTTTTAGGTTGCCCTTTATTGAATACTTTGATTTTGGAGAAGTTAAACTCCATCAATCACCTCAATATTGAATCTCCTAAGTTGAGGAAACTTCAACTGTTCAGTTTCAGGAGCTATAAAGCGGAAGTTTTGGAAATCAGGGCCCCTTGGCTTCAAGAATTAGAGATTTCAGGGGTTTTTACTGGTTTAGTGTGTCGGCTGGTTGACGTGTCCTCTTTGGTTTTCGCTAAGGTTACTTTTCGATATTACTCCTACGTCGACAATGAGAAGAGGCTTGCGCTTGAAATGGCTAATATGATACTGAAAAAATTATACCATGTGGAGGAACTAATAGTTGGGACATTGCCCATTCAGGTGAGAAATTTTCAGAATTGGATCTCTGTACAATATTTCTAATAATGAGGACGTCTTTATCAAAATGATAAGTTAGTAATATCTTCCTAAAGAGTAGATTTCATATTTGACCATTAAAAATTGTCACATTTAAACCAAATTGGCATTTCATGCAATTTTTGCAGTAAAGATCTTTATTATAGCATTATAGTCTTGAAGGCATTGTTACTGGTGTTTGTGTGGTGCTTTAGTGTTGGACTAAAATTGGAGGAACTGGCATTATGATCGTTAGGAGATAGAGTTTTATCCAAAAGAGGTATAGAAAATGGCTCGGCAGGCCTCTCATAAAAATAAGTTAATAAGATATTGTGTCAGAATTTTATATTGCAGGATAAGATGTATGGCTGTATCCTTTAATTAACTGTGCTCTTTATTATGGTCATGACTTGTAATTTTCTGCAGGCTTTATCGGAATTGAAACTGTTAAGGGCGCGTTCTCCATTGTTCAAGTGCAAAAAACTGACAATTGAATCATCGTTGGTGGATTGTGATCTACCAGGGATAACTCTCCTTTTGCAAATATCACCTCATTTGGAAACTCTAATCATACATCTAAAAATGTTGAAACGTTGGGAGGTTAGGTTTCCACATGGCACTTTCATTTCTTTAATTACCTTTTTGTTGCATGTGACTATCAAGGATTCAAAACACATCAATATAATCTAGTTTATAAATTAGTACCTTGTGATTTTGGCTCGAGTTATATCACAGTTTCACTGGTCTGAAAAAGGTAAGTACAGGTGACAAAAGTTTGGGGGGCTTCTATAACATAATTCTGTTCCTTTATACCCCAAGAAACTTTCAAATGGAATTTCATTGACTGAAATTTTGTTCCCACTTTCCTAAATATCCCTGTTTTCATGCTTATTTGTATCTCCTATTGAGATGGGCTAACTAATTCTTATTGCAGACAAACTACTTGGACACAACTTACAATGTCAATGGAGAGAAGTATTTGAGTATGCGAAAGGGAAACTTCCAGCATCTCAAGAATGTTACAGTTGTTGATGGAAGAAGTTTTTGCCCGCTTAATTGTCGTAGAAAGGTGGGCCTGGTTAATTGTTACGAGATATGTGATTCCAAGTCCTATAACTTTCAACTTGTGGAATATCTACTGAAGAATGCACATGCTCTACAAAAACTGGTTATTTCATTCCAGAGAAACAACATTTAAATGTGTTGTGAAAGCTCAAGGGATTATATGCTGGAGCTCCTATCCTCGTTCTGTCTCAAGTTGTTATACACTTGTTTGTGTGGCAAGGACAATGAGGCTGCTCAATGGGCATTCAAGAAAAAGCAGTTCGACTCTGAATTTACTTTTTTTGGCTCGCGTTCTTGTAAATAGCAGCAAAAGTAGTTCAGCTCGATCCTTCTTTGGACCGTTAAATCTTGTTTCTCAAGTTTTTCGTGATCTTGTTTTTAACATAATGACTGCCAGTTTGCTGCACTGCGGTTGTGGATTTTTGAAGTTCTACGCTGACTGCTGAGTCTTGCTAACTTATCAAAGATCGACGCTATTGTAATCAATCATTGATTTGTTGTCTTAGTTAACTAGAGTTTATTTTGTTACTTTCGGTTTTGTCCTTTCTACATGTTGAGAAGTACCCTTTCTGTGCTCTGTTCTCATTATTAAGTCAATATTGTGTTTGTCAATACTGAGATTTAGGCAAGAAGGCTACTAGAATTAGAAGACGTTTACTTAAGCCTTTTATCCCATTTACCTGCCTTAATTAGTGAGAGGGTGGTGTTTACTTGTGTTGACCCAGTTTAATCTGCTCAATCCGGATATTTATTGTCTGCCAATCTCATCCCGCTATGTAATCTGCCGCTAACAAGGAGAAGTAAACATAAGAAAATTTCAAAATCCACACAAGGTCAGACAGACAGTATTTTAAAGTAAGGTGAAAATATTATAACTAATAAATAATTAAAGAGAGTGAAAAAGAGTTGAGTTGTGATAAGAGTTCCTCAATAAAAATTTAGCCTGCAAAATATTATTAGAGAACAACATAAATATAATAAATTAAAGGGAAAAATACTAAACTAGAACACCTAAAATAAACTTTTATTTACCCTTAAGTACATTTTAGATTTAAAAATATAATGATTAATTTTTGTATTTTTTTTCTCCTTATGTTATTTAAATATTATTTTGTAAATAATTACTTTAATATATTAAATATGTTTTCAGTTAAATATATATATATATATATATGTGTGTGTGTGTGTGTGTGTGTGTGTATGTGTGTGTGTGTATGTGAAAATCTTTTTAATATATTATTTACAAAGTATAATTGAGATAATTTAATTTTCAAAAATTAAAATCTTGATAAGTTAATTTTAATTTTTTTATTTTATAAATTAATATATATATATATATATATATATATATATAAATTAAATAAATTTATAATTAAAACATAAAAAATAATTTATGAAATTTAAGGGTAAATTTGTCATGAAAATGGACTAAAGTCAACAATTAGGCTTTTTAGATTGAAAAATTAATGAAATAAGTATTTTAGATTAACAAAAAATATTTATGAGCTTTTTTGATATAAAAGTCTGTTTTAGGAGTTTTTTTAGTATTTTTCTCTAAATTAAAATTAAGGTGGTTAAAACTTAAAAGTTGATAAACCCTGGCTAAAAAGTTAAAACCCTATTAATTTTTCCATTCTGAAAAGGAGTAGAGCAAAGTATGGGTTGCCGCGGGAGAAGGGTTGGAGATGATGACGTCGTTGGAACTAGCAGCGGCAGCATCGATTTTCAGACCTATTACCGGAAAGAAAGAATAACAACCCTGAGCATAACTCGGATCGATTGAGTGAGTTGCCTGATTCTTTACTGGTTGAGATTCTTTCTTTGCTGCCGATGAAAGACGCCGTCAGATCAGAGATTCTCTGCAAGAGGTGGAAATCCCTATGGACTCTCGTCGACAGAATCAGATTCGGATATGCTTCTAGATTTCACATTGGGTTTACGTCCTTTGTCGACCAAACCTTAATGCAATGTTCTTGTCCCAATTTAAAGGAATTCTCGCTCTCCTATTATAGTGTTTTACAGGCTACTATCGAGAAATGCCTTCAATATGTTTCGAGTAAAAATGTGAAATTTCTTAATTTAGAAGCGAATCGCACAATCCAGATTTTCTCCCAATTAAGTTGGTTATCGCTCGAGAAATTGTCGCTGACGTTTATCCATGTCACTGACAAAGAGATTGCTGACATCCTTTTGGTTGCCCTTTATTGGATAATTTGATTTTGCATAGTGTAAGCGGCATCAGACACCTCAACATCGCATCTTCTAAGTTGAGGAAATTTGAACTGAAGTCTTTCATCTCGACTGATGGCATCGCTGCCGTTGCATCCCTGGAAATAAATACTCCTTGTCTTCAAGAATTAGAATTAGACTTTTCTGGGAAGTTTGAAGACTTACATTATTGTCGGCTGGTTGATGTGTCCTCCTTGGTTTTTGCTAAAGTTATGATTTCATACAACGCCAATGTGGATAGGATTCATGGTAATCGGATTGCTCTTGACACTGTCACTGAGATACTCAAAAAATTACACCATGTTGAGGAGCTAATAGTTGGGCCCTTGCTCATTGAGGTAAGGAATTTTCAGAATTGGATCTTCGTTCAGTATTATTATGTGGTACTACTTGTTTTGTCTCAAATTTCTAATAAGAAGGATGTCTTTATCAGAGTGAGAGGTTTAACGTTTGACGATTAATAAGCTGGCAATTTTCACTCAAAATTTATGAATGGCATGTCATGCAATACTTGTAGTAAAGGTCTTTATTATAATCCTCTTTGTTTGTGGTGTTTGTGTGGTGCTTTGGTGGTAAACTGAAGGGAAAATACAAATGTTTCTCATTATGACTAACATGATAACATGTGTGAATTGATCCTTAACTGATTGTGCTCTTCTTATGCCATATCGTGTTATTCTCTACAGGCTTTACCAGTTTTGAAAGTGTTTGGCGTGCCGTCTCCGCTGTTCAAGTGCAAAAAACTGACAATTGAATCACTGTTGCATAATTGTGATCTCCTTGGGATAGCATGCCTTTTGCAAAGATCACCTCATCTGGAAACTCTGGTCATACAATTGGTGAGGCCGAAGCAGGTTGGTTCCACTGTTCCACAAGGCACTTTTGTTACTTCTCACACCTGTTTGTTGCATTAGCTTTAAAGTTTAAACACATCAATAATCTTTTTATAAACCAGTCCCTCAAATATATGTTCGGCCTGCAAAAGGAATTCTTAGGTCCCGTCTTTTGTTGTGTCTCTGGTGAACTTTGATTCTACTTGATTAATTGATGTGTTTGGAATTTCGAAAAAAAAAAAAAAGAAAAATTGTCCTTCATATCATTTATGGATTACGGGATTATACCTTGTGATTGGTGAATAATCTTTATAAATATCCGCCTAAAATATCTTTATAAATATCTTTATATATAATTTTTTTTTGGTGAATAATAAATTTTTTTTTAAAATTTTTTTTTTGAAAGAAAGAAATAAGGGAAATTCTGAGATGCGACACTTCGTACAAAATAGAGAATGCGACACCCCTCTATTGCCGTAGATAAATTAAGCATTTAATGTGGATCGTTGAGATTTGGTCAAACTGTATGACTCAAAAATTCATCCGTTAAATTCATTAACCAGTCGGACAATTATTGAACCGGTCGTACATGTGGTCAAATACCCCAAATACCCTTCTAGTTTATGGCTGGGGTCCATATTATGTTATAAAATATAAATAAATAAAAAATTATATTTCCCTAAATACCTCAATTACCCTTATTTATAAAAGAAATTAAAAAATTAACAATTTCATAAAAAGAAATAAATAAGTTCATAATTTCCAAAACCCTTCATCGGCCATCCCTCAAAATCCCCAAATTTCATCCGCCATGTTTCAAGGAGAATCGAGCAAGGTTTCCGGCGACCGTCTTAGAACGGCCAAAGATCACTACCTTTCAATGATTTGCCGACGCACAGAGATCACTGGCGACGTCGAGATGCATATGCTTAGATTGCTCTCCAAATTCTGTAGAGATGAATTTTGTTGCTTCGTGAAAGAGATATTCTACAAGGCTCCGCTGCGTATATCGGAGAAGCTGCACAACATTGTAGGCACTCGATACTCCTCCGACGACATCCAGGCCCGTATTATGCAACTAAGGAGAAATTTAATGGCTTTTAGGCATGTAATCAAACAATCAGAGTTCGCCTACGTAGATGATGATAAATGTGTGATTGTCAAAGATTCCAATAGCATCCAATTGATTTGTGCGCTTGTGAGTTTTTAGATTCATCTTGTTAACGTGGTGTTTTCTATTGATTAAACCAGAGTTTAATCGTTTCTATTTATATTTTCTTGGTTTTTTACTGAACTCTAATTTTAGGACCCTGCTGTGTGTGATGGACTTAAAATGTATGATTGCCTGAAGTATATATTCGTAACTCGCAAAGCGGCATTGTTCGACGACGAGCCAGAGACACTGGGAGCAGAATATATTGAAAAAAGAGAGTCCGATGACGAAGCATATGATGGTGATGATGGTGATGATGGAAGCGCTGATGATGAAGATATTGCAAGTTCAATTACTGCTCTTTAATTACTTTGTTATTTTATTGCAATCGTATGCTTTTGTGGACTGGGGGTGGTATGTGTAATATCTTTAAACCTTCTTCTGGAATTAAGCTATTTTCTGAGTGAATTGAATGAATTGCAAATATTTTTAACATATTCATATCAAAATAGCTTCTGAAACAGGTGAACAACAAGGATTACAGACAACAATGTTAAGTTAATTACTACTAGCTTGTACAATATTAGATCTTCATTTCTTACTTGTGTTGTGAATGGCTGATTCAGTCTTCCTGTCATGTTGCTTGTGGCTTCTTCTGCTTCCTGCAATTCTTCTTCCATTTCTTCTTCTTCCACAGAGCTACACCATTCAGAAAAACCATGGACATCACAACAATGGAAAATCTTTCCTTTGCTGGATGTATATTTCTTCACAACTCCAATGGTTGTCCATCTATCACATTTTTCATCTTTGCATTGCCTTTTCTTGTATCTGAAATTCTCATTACATTGGTTAGAAGAAGCACCTGAATTAGACATGATTTAATACCTGAAACATGGTGAAGAAAAGAAGAATTTATAATAGCAGCAAATGATCCAACAGCTATAAACGGTATTTTAGCCCGAATTTAAAAACCTTGCAAATAAGTCCCTAAGTTTTAATGTTGAATCCTTCAGCTTTGCAGGGGTGTGTATTTATAAAATGTTGAAATGTTTAGCTTTGCGAGGGGGGTGGGGGTCTATATAATATTGTAAATTATGTAGTTTTGTTTTAGGATTTCGTTGCTACTTGGAAGAGCTTTGTCGTCTTCCAAATTGAAGCTGTGTACTGATAAGGGTTGTATTTTCTCAAACAATGATTCCCACACGCCACAGGCAGGGGTCCAATTGTAATTCATATTCCTCGGATAACCCTTTCTATAGTGAAAAATTTCATGTTTTTCACTGAGATAAATTGGACCAACATAGTATTATAAAAAGCCAAGTACCGTAGTAGTTTTTATCACTAAGATAATTTTATGTATAGCTAGGGTCTCTACACATTCCCCATTAATATCTAAAACCCTGCAAAACTTATTACAATGGCCTTCCCTGAAAATTTTTCAGGTCCACGAAATTTGGAACAAAAGTTCTCTGACATAATCAAAGCCCCTATACCAGACTTGGATGGTGAAAATGAAGGTGCTTTTGTCCGTGTGTTTTGTTTATTTGCAAGAAACAATCCCGTAGCCGACTACAACATATTGAATGGAGGCATATGAGACATGGCGGATAAGACGGGTGCAATCTTGAACAAATTCGTGTGTGGGTTAAATGTCCGGTTTAAAATCATGCAACTGAGATATCGTTTCGCATCATTTAGGAGGTTCATAGCAGTGGCAAGGGTAGGGTATGAAGAAGGCAACAACACCGTCACAATTGATCCACCGTACTATTTGAACCTCCCTAACTCACGTGTATGTTATCCTTAAGATTTCAAATGTTTATCTATTTTTGCGTATCCATGTTTAATTAATCATGATATCATTATTATTGGACGCAGGAGCCACAGGTGTGGCGTGATTTTGGTGAACATGGATTGCCTCACTACAAAACCTTCAAATACATTTTCATGCACAGGCGGTGTCCTTTGCTCCGTGGTGAGCCTAGGGCGAATTTATGGGTCGAAATTCCTGAAAGAGAAGGAGATAATGTTGAGCCAGACCACTTTGAATGGGAATATGAGGTTCATAGTGCAGGGGATAATGGAAATCTCTGAATGTATTTTAGTTTTTATTCGCCTGAGTCTTAAGTTAAATTGTCCTATCATTTTACGTTTAATTGTCATTTCATGTAGGGGGAGGGGGGGGGGTGCTATTGTAATATTTGAAATCATAAAATTGTAGAAATCTTCTTCAGTTCTCATCCGACCACCGGAACCCTAGCTGCAACTAACACATTTATTTGATAGTGAGTTTCCCATAAATACATCCTCTGCTGGAAGTGGACAATTGATAGGCATAGTCAATGCACCAAAATCTAAATTTGGTCTCTGCAAGAAATATTTCCCTCAAAAACACTATTTTTTTCTTGGCTGAAGATTTATGATCACTGCTGCAAGTAACACATTTATTTGACAGTGAGTTTCCCATAAATGTATCCTCTGCTGGAAGTGGACAATTGATGTACATAATCAATGCATTCACAAAAATCTGAAATTTGGACTGAGAAATATCATGAGTTCAAGCAATTTAACTTTTGCAAACTAAAAAAAAAAATAAGCAAATTGGATGGCATATCATCAGATTTGTTCTGAAATTGCCACATTTTAATTAAAACCAATGAGACTATAATTACAACATTTACAAACCACTGTATCACTTTTGCCACTAATGTAAACCTACAGGACTAAAAATGCAATTTTCCCCAAAAGCAAGAACCTAAACCTAGATTCCAGAGACCTCGTTCTCTCCCACCTCTTCCTCGTCTTCATCATCAAAATATCCCCCTGAATCACTTCCAAACTGATCTATGTCACTAAACCCATCATCGTCATTATCAGAATCACACTTAAGGATCTTGTTCCAAGCATTATCCAAAGGCTCCTCGGGGAAAAGGGTTGTTTTACATGTTAGGAAGACAAATTTGTACTTCCCATACTTTGGAGGCCCTTGCTCCCTAAACCTTCTCACATTGGGTGATTCCTGCAAAAAAAAAAAAAGGAGTAAGTCGGTAATAAAGCTAAGTACAAGGGGAGGGGGAAGACCCAATGAAATTAAATAATACCAAGCATTCTTACAGGGCGGTTCTGCAACTTGGTGAAGTATTCAGCAGAAACAGAAACCTCATTTTCTTGTTTCTTATAGGTCACATGTGGACTGCGTATAAATCTTCAGAAATCCACAAAATCGCATCTGAACTTTATGAATCTAAACAAGATCTCAACTTGCTGGTATTCAGTGATCATATACTCCCCAAGAGTATCCCTTATATATGGCAAAGCTCCATACAGGTTCTCAACTTTGTGAATAAAGTTCTTCTTTGCATATATGCACATTAGGGTGAGGAAAACCCTCTCAACTGTAGGATCGAAGAGATCAGCCATGTTGGTAGAAACTGAAAGATCAGATATTTTCGAGAACAAGTTTGGTTTAGAAGTGTAGATTTGTGAGTTAATCCGGTTCTTTAAAAAGTAGAAACTAATACATTTAGGTCATTAATTGAAGTGATGCATGTTTCTTGAACTACCAAATAATAAATCCTAACCACTAACCTTTCATATCCTGTAATGATTGTGCTGAGTAACCCTAGACTGAAAAACACCTAGCAAACTTTAATTGTAAAACATCATTTCAAAACTTAAATTCAAATGCATATATTATATTTCGTTAAATTAGTCTTTGCCACATAAATTGAATTGATGTTTCTAGCTTGGACTAATGTAATGTTGACAACTGGAAAATAACTTCAATATGAAGATGGATAACTGTTAATAGTGGATTCTTAGTTACCACTTTACCGTTACAGGAGTTAAGTAATGACTTTAGTCAGTCAACATCCTAATAGATTCATAGCAGCTAGCAACAAATGCCTACACAATGAACTGCAAATTACAAATTATAAAACCACAAAACCAACCACCTACAACTATCTTTTTAAACAGTGATGAGCATCAAATTAACTTCGCCAAGAATTGAGCATCAAACTTGGCTAGTGTTCATCATCTGATTCACGAGTCGGGATATGTACGTGGCTATTCTCACTGGGCTCGTCATTAAACAATGCGACACGTTTCGTCTTGAACACGAATTTTAGCTCCTTATAATATGGAAAACCATTCAGACAAAAACTAGCCATCTCTGTAGTTTCCTGTAACGTTTCGACATGGAATACAAAATAAAATAGATCAATGTGAAATTTTCAAATTAATATTTGTAGTAAAATCAACAAAAAAATTAAAGGTATAGACTTAAAATGAATATTTTATATACATTATCACCAATGCTGCAGAGGTAGTCGTATGTGATTTCAACAGTGTTGGGGCCGGGACGATATATGACGCCTGTCCTTGCTATGAATCTACGGAAGTTGGCAAACGAATGCCGAAGCTGGATGATCTTAAAATAAACATGATCAGTCTCGAAGTAATACTGCAATGTTACAGTAAGTTTATGTGCAATTTCAGCAAGAGCTTGGTAAAAGGTATTACTATTGCTGATATATATACGTCTATCAGCAAACTCCCGTAATATTCCACCATTAGCCACTTTGCATAGCCAGTGATTGGTGTTCTTGTGGACAATGCAAGTTCATATCGCTCCAACGCGTTTGCACGAAGTATGTCACCTGCATCGCCATCCCCACGACCCGCCATTTGCCAGATTAAGCTTGAAAGAGAAAGCTTTGATATTTTGATGTGTAATTATAAACTTTGCAAATAGATGGAATTTGTATATATATAACAAGGAAACATGCGGCACGTGAACACATTTATGGCGGAAAATATGTTGTGATGTTCTATATAATCCGACATATGATCTAAAGTAGCTAGATAGAAGATAATGTTCAAAGATTTACATTAATTGATGTGCATGCTGAAGATAGAAAGATTTTTATGGTCAAGCTAATCTGACAAAACATGCATGCGTGATCTTCCAGAAATCAATTAATGTGTATCTTTAAAATTGGACTCTATCTACTTTAAAACAAGAAATTACAGAAAGATAATCAATATAGGCAATCAATGCTCACAAATCTTCTATAACCATAATTAACCAGCGTATAAGTTAAATGACAAATTAATTAAGCTGTGGATCATTTATTATTTCTTTTTTTTTGGTCATGTTTTTTATTTCGAAATATAGATGGATTAGATTAGTGAATAATTACATGAGTTATTTATACATGGTGATTTCAACAAAGGGCAATAGAAATTAATAGAAACGTGATTCAGAAATACTTGTTTAGGAAGAAATAGAATGGATTAGATTAGTGAATAATTACAGTTATTATTAGTAACGGTTCTCACACCATTTCAGGGGAACGTTCTGGATCCCTATTTTGTAATTAAAAATTATTAACCCAATTAAAAGAAGAAATAGTTGCTGTAATTAATTTGAATCTTCCCAGAGATAATTTAATTTAATTTCTATATAACGCATATCTCTTCCTTCTAATAAACGACTTCATGTTGTCCTAAAATAATTTTAGTATATGGGCGACCCATTGTCCAACAGAGAAAGACCTCTTGTTCTTCTGGGGAAAGCCCTTAGGGGCGGCAGAAATAGGAGCCCTACGGCGGAGCTCTCCAAGGTCGGACTCTGTAGCCATAGCCCGCGTCACAGCCTCCTCATAAGAACGGAGGTCACTGCCCACTAACTCAGCTCGGATCTCATCACGAAGACCCTCCTTAAACTTCCTTGCGATCCTCCTATTGTCGGTCGCCATATGACGAGCATATGTAATCAGTCTGGTGAACTTGGCCTCATACTAGCCCACAGTCATACCTCCCTAGGAGAGGTTCATGAACTCCCTCTCCTTCTGGTCCCGGACAATCTCGGGCACATACTTCGCACGAAACTCTATCAGAAATTGTGCCCACGTGCGATGGGTCTGTACGGCTGTCCATCTCCTCTCTACGAATCGCCACCAATCAAGGGCAGGTCCCCTCATCAAGAATACGGCGAGCTTGATCCTCTATAAATCCTCAACATCCAGGGCCCTAAACTTCTGCTCCAGCTCAAAAATCCAGGCCTCAGCCTTGAGGTCATCCGGTTCGCCCTCGAAGACCGTAGGGCGATAAGACATAAAACGGTCCATGGTACGGGCAGTGGCATCCCAAGGGTTCGGCGGTGGTGGCTGATGCTGCTGCTACTCCTGCTGAGCCTGCTGTACGATCAGTCGGACTGCATCGTTGATAGCGTTGGGCGGAGGAAAGCCCTCTGGTGGTGGAGGCGGATCCTGTCGGCCATGTGGTCGAACCATAGTCCCTGAAACAGTGAGCTGAGAATGCATGTGGGTTAATGATATGTTCAAGTAATCACGTAACAATAAACATATAAGAGCGCAAGTAGGGAAATGTAACACAAAACCTATAGCCGTACGACTTAGACATGACACTTCTAGACAATAGAGCCTAAAGCTCTGATACCACTTCAGACTGTAGCGCCCCGCTCTACAGCCCCTGAACCTGCACAGACTCCCAAGCCGAGAACGGCGCCCCGACCTGAGAACCCATACAAGCCAACGGGTCTATCCCAACACTTGACAACAACAAATCCCCAAAAGACACAACATATAAAAACAACTAAACAAATCAGAATTCATAGCGGAAGCGAATTAATATCATATAAACATAAATGCCACTTCGGGGCCAATCTAAATATCCAATATCATCAGAGCTCATTCAGGGGCAACGTAAAGTAAATACTGTAATCGTCAATGGGGTGGGGATCGATATAGCATAATACACATGCCAGGACAAAAGAATGAAATAATGAGAGTGTTACGGGCAACAATCTAGACGACTCATCAAACCAAAAAGGGCCTATCTAAGTACTGTTGCCAATCCGACATGCGAGATATGTCGGTCTCTCAAAACTACCTGAGGTAAGAGCCAATAAACGAGGGTGAGTCAAATAACTCAGTGAAGATATGGGTAGAGCAAGTTGAGTCACGCTTCCAGGTTATTTTAAGAAAATACATATGCGATAATGAAGAAACCGGAATGTGCTTCGACTTGGATATTTCAATAAAACAATAAAGACAATAATATAATAAAGCAGTAAATAAATATCCCAGCGAGAGTGGGTCTGTTCCTCCTTATTTCTCCTCAATACATGATAAAAACTCCATCTCCGGTGTCAAGCTAAGGAGCAACCTGAGGCTCGACCATAGTGAATTTAAGGAAAACGTGCAACACATGCAACGCCCATCATCGCTCCTAACCGTGGCTATCAACTCTTGACGGGCCACGATTGACGCTTATTTTTGGGAGAAGCACCTCGGGAAACACCCTGGACGCTCGTCCCTAGATGCAACCTTCGGATACCATCCTAGTGCCCCGT
This sequence comes from Verbena officinalis, assembly GCA_958496215.1. NCBI lineage: Eukaryota > Viridiplantae > Streptophyta > Magnoliopsida > Lamiales > Verbenaceae > Verbena > Verbena officinalis. The sequence goes on along the minus strand of OY292390.1, from coordinate 23,932,968 downwards.
TAAAGAAAAAACACGATTTTGCTCGCTTTTCAAGAAAGGTTTGAGTGCCAAACGGGCAATTGGGTAAGTGAGTGACGACGAAGGGGGTAACTACAAGTTCCGTACGCGTCAGGTTGTTCTGACAAACTCCCCTAACGACTTTCCTCATAGACCCGAATCCTAAGTCAAAGCATCACGTTATAAAGAAAGAGTTTAGTTTCCCTTTTGAAAACAAATCAATTTTGGATACTATTGTATAATTTGATATTAAATGATTTGTTGATAAAATCATAAAGGTATATGCTCGAAATATTTAATACTAATAATAAGGAGGGAAAGAATAAAAGATCAAGTAAAGCAAGGGCGTTACGGGGTTCTAACATGTATACATAGACATATATGTTCAAAGCCAGTTTAAAATAATTTAAATCCTCACCTGGTGCCAAAAGAATGTACAGTAGCTACGACTCACTGCTCTCCGACCTCAGACTGATCTGTAGACAAGACAAGACCTAGACGAATTAATAACAACTCTAAAAGCGCAAATAAGCGATTATTAGACGAATGGCTAACCAAACGAATCCACAATCATGCATATGCCAATAATAATATTTATGGAAGCTCCCACGTAAATTTCAAGTAATTCCGACAAGTTTCCAAAAATGCATACACGTAAAATTACACTATTCACAGTCCGAACGAGGTCGGAATTTATCAAACTATTCATAATATTAATCTACAACTCACAAGGGATCTATAGGTGAAATCGGAATGATTTTTGGAGTTCGTATGCGAAAAGTCAACGTTTAAAAGTTAGGGTTGACTCAATTCCCGAGAGCAACTAAAGGAAAAAGGCTGGAAAAATGGCTAAGTCTTTTCGCACCGGCCTTTGCGCGGTCTTGAACACACTGTCAAGACCGTGCAGGGCACACGGCCAAGTGCACGGGGCAAGCGCACGGGCGTGAGCCCGTGCAGGCAAAAAGAGGCACGCACGGGCTCCTGCACGGTCTTGATCAAGACCGTGCGTTAGCCCGTATGGATCAACAGCAGACAACAGAAAACGCGATTTCAACGAAATCCGATCCAAAAATTCATATAACTCATTTTCTCACGCAAATCAACACCCAATAATCACAATAAACATCAAGCATCATATAAGGAACATTTCTATCCAAGAAACACGAAAAATGATCAAGAAACGGGCTCACATTCATCAAAATTCATAATTATTCCCGAAATAACCAAACATCCTCAAAACCTCAAAAATTCATGGAAAGAAGCGGTGAAATTGGTACCTAAATGGAGATCTCGTTGAGAGGATCTCGTAGGTTCAAACGGCACGGAATTTGGTGGAGAAACGAGCTCGGGACGATCGATTCGGGGTTCACATGCAAAAGTTCTCTTTCTCCTCTCTCTCTCTCTATGCAAAAATTGTAACGACCCAAAATTCCGGAATATATTTTTGGAATAATTATTCGACACCTCGTTGGATTCTAAATGAAAAGATTAGCTTAGTTAGCTAATTTTAATTTATTCTAATTTATTTCCATATCCTCAACCATTTATAATTACCTTTTCTACCCCTCGAATTTATTTTAATCTCAAACGAACCCACACCCCTTGAACACACTTGCACCCTCTTGGACACATTTGCATCATCTTGAACACACCTACACCCCCTTGTGCACACTCTCTTGCACACTCTTGCTCACACCCCAAAATCGAGAGAGAGAGAGAGAGAAGAGAAGGAGAAAGGAAGAAGAAGAAAGGAGAAGGAGAAATCTCGTCCCGAATCCGTCACTCGACCAATCGAGATTCCGAGACCAACTACACGATCCTCGTTCGATTCTCTACCAGTAACCTTCTTTCCCCAATTCATTTCATCCATTAAATCCTTCATTTTGTTAACATTTTGTTAAGTTTGAATATTTGATAATTTGATGGGCTTGTAGGTTAGAGTTTACCATTTTTAGTGTAGTTTGGATCAAATGGTAGCTATTAATGTGTATAATGCATGAGTGTGAATTTTATGTGTTAATTTTAGCTGTAGAATCCGCCCTAGTTGATTTTAGGACGAAACCCTCGTGAGAAACCTTAAAATCGTGTTTTCTGCGCCTGTTAGTAGAACCACACGGTCCTACGCACGGTCTTGGCAAGACCGTGCGCCAGGCCGTGCACCACCCTTTATGCCTGCACCGGCCTGCGCACCCCGGTGCGCAAGCCAATGCGCCCTTGTTTTAGCTTTCACGGTCTGGAGTGCGTGCTCAAGACCGTGCGCCAGGCCGTGCGTTAGCCCGTGCGAATGCCTTAACCAAATTTTCAGCCTTTTTTTTTAGTTGCTCACAGTAATGGGGTCAATGGGCCAAAAATAAAAGTTGACTTTTTGCATACGACCTCCTAAAATCGAGCCGTTTTCACCTATAGCTTCCATATGATTCACGGATGAATATTTCGTAAAGTTTTCAAAATTCCGACCTCGTTCGGGCCTTGAATCGAGCCTTTTTTCGTTTAGGACTTTTTCCCCAATTTTTGAATGTTGTCCGAATGATTCGAAAATCGCATGAGTGCTTCTTTATAATATATTATACATGAATGTACAATTAGAATTTCAATTGAGCATGTTTAGCATCTTTAATTTCGTATATTTCGTTTAATTGATTTAATTGCATTTTTACTTGTAATTTTAATTGCTACATGATTATTAATTGGTATTTCATGTGTTGTAGTCTTTGAGAGTCGTGTGTTGAGTCTTGTCTTATTTGGCTTGTCGTCTGTCAGTTTCAGGCCGTCTTTTCAAGGAATAGCTTGAGTGTCTTGTCGTTCCCATGCTCCCAGGTAAGGGTTTTAAAATGCTTTCAACTGGAGTAAGAATTTCTTTTAATTATTGCGAACTACCCTTAACGTGCTCATATTGATTTGATTTCCTTTCTTGTATATCTATTAAATATTTAATTACATTTTCATGATTTTAATAACAAACGTTTTGATATCAACTTATACCTATGAGTATATCTAAATCGTTGTTTGCAAGAGGCAAGTAAACTCTTTCGTTTCAAGCGTGATGCTTTGACTTAGGATTTGGGTCTATGGGGGAAGTCGTTAGGGGAGTCCGTCAGCACATTCCGACACGTATGAAACTCATGGTTACCCACTTTGTCGTCACACCCTTGCCTAAATGCCCGTTTGGCTTTCAACTTATAATGTTCTTCAAACGCGAGTAAAATACTGGACTTTTCTTTTATTGAGGGCCCGGGAGGGTATTCGAGGGTCTCACTTGGGGACGAGCGTCCAGGGTGTTGCCCGAGGTACTTTTCCCAAAACTAAGCGTCAATCGTGGCCCATCAGGAGTTGATAGCCACAGTTGGGAGCGATGGTGGGCGTTGCATTCGTTGCACGTTTTCCTAAAATTCAATTCGTCACCCGTGGTCGCACTATGGGGTCAGACACCGGAGATGGAGTTTTATATTGATTTGAAGGGGATATAAGGAGGAACAGGCCCATTCTCGCTGGGATATTACGTGATTGTATTTATGCTTTAATTTCATTATTGTACTGTTAATTAGCGTTGAGAATGCAAGTCGAAGCACATTCCAGATTTTCTTCAATTCTGCAAATGTATTTCCCTATATATATATATTCAAAACCTAGAAGCGTGGCTCGTACTTGTTCCTACTTTACCTTCACTGAGTATCGTTTATAGTCACCCCTCGTTATTTTTAATTCTTACTTCAGGTCGACATGTGGCGTTGTCACCTCTCATGTCGGTTGGAAACAGCGGGTCGTGAGTCTTGGTCTTCGTGTCCTTTGGTAATTGTCAGTAGTGTCCAACAACAGTCTGTCTTTTATTATTTGAACCGAATTTCTAGATAGATTGGATATATTGATGATGATTTGTTGAGAATGGGCTAGATAAATACATAATTGATGGATATTGATTTATGTTAATTGATGCCCCGTGTGGCTTTGAATGTTTAATTGATATATATATTCTAAGCTTCCACACTCTGTTATTTCCGTTGGTTGTTGTTGTTGGACTAGGTTTGTTGTTGCCGGTATAGATTGAGTGCTTGCCGTTCACCGGGATGGATTTTTAAATGGGGTACATCTACCTCGTTTGGGAGTTCGTCTCGGTGCGGATGTTGTGTCCTTTCTCCTCCTACGGAAAAGGGGCGCTACAGTCAGTGGTATCAGAGCCTAGGTTCCTGAAAGGGAACCGAAAGCTCTAGTATCTCATCTGTCTTGTCCTTTGTGTCTTTTGAATTGTGTCAGTCCGTGTCGAGTTCGTGTTTTGACGAGTGTTCGTCTCATCTTGGTGCTTAAAATTGTAGACGATTACGGTTGACTTAATTAACCGACTGGCAATCCTTTATGAATTTTTGGACTAAGGAAGATGTAACGCGAGTCGATCGTGGAACTCTTTGTTGTGCACTATATGGTTTGGTCTCTCGTAGTTATGCATCGATAGGATTTTCTTGAGTGTCTAGCATGCCGTATGTGTTTATAATTGTTGGCATCACTTGTAACAGCCCAAGGTCAGCCCGGCAAGCATATATTGTCCTCTTTGGAAAGCCACCAGGCTCGATGGCCCAGTGCGCCCCCTCAAGGCTTTAAAACGCGTATGCCAGGTAAGGTTTCAACCCACTTATAAAGGGGCTTCGTTCTCCTTACCAAACCGATGTGGGACATTACAATCCACCCCCCTTGGGGGCCCAGCGTCCTCGCTGGCACAACGGCCTTACCGGCACTGGCTCTGATACCATTTGTAACAGCCCAAGGTCAGCCCGGCAAGCATATATTGTCCTCTTTGGAAAGCCACCAGGCTCGATGGCCCAGTGCGCCCCCTCAAGGCTTTAAAACGCGTATGCCAGGTAAGGTTTCAACCCACTTATAAAGGGGCTTCGTTCTCCTTACCAAACCGATGTGGGACATTACATCACTTCTTACAAGACATGCACCTATTTTGCCAAGTAGTTGTGAACGTAGATATGCCGCACAAGAAAGCCCGATCCGACCCTCCACTACCACCACTCTAGATTGCTTCAGGATCATCGTACCCGTATCCGATGGGAGACAAGGAAATAGCTCAAGGAGGAGAGAGCGTAACCGAATACGAGACTAGGTTCGCCTACCTGACCAACTATTCTCCTAACCGGGAGCCGGACCAAAGGAACAGAGCCGCAAAACTTATATCCGGGTTGAGGCACGAAATCAGCCAAATACTCATAGGACTCAGCTGGTGTTCTTATGCAGAGGTCGTCGGCCGAGCTTTACGGGCCGAAGCAGAATTCGAAATGCGAGCTAGAAGTGCCCGACTGATTACCTCGGAGAACTAGCCATATGAATCAGGAGCTCCAGTGGTTGTCCTTACGACTTCTCGCAGTGAAGGGACAACAACTAACGGATCCAGTGGAAGTATCATCCTCTGCACGCACTGCCGGAAATCGAACCACATCGCCGAGGTGTGTAGGAGAAGAGTTGGGTTGTGCCTCCTCTGTGGTCCTGCCGATCATCTCATCGACAATTGCCCCAACTGGGGCAGAGGCAACTGAGGGAGACGAGAAAACTACCGGGATCAAAGGACTCAAGCCAAGGCAAGGAATAAAAGAAAAGAAAGGCTAGACCGGACCTCGTCTCTCAGAATAAAGGTACCGTGCATGTTCATAACATTCATATTTTCTCATATTTTAATTTATTAAATGCGCGATATTATGTATTTGTTGTATAATTGAACTCCGGATTAAATCCGGGGTATTTTTGTGATTTTTGTGCTTTTTATTTCGAGTCAGGGGCGCTTGCACGCCCCTACGCACGGTCTTGGCCAAGCCGGTGCGCCCAGCTCAAGACCGTGCAGACCAGTTCAGCGTTTGAACCGCTGAACCGGCCAAACCGTCCCATACAGGCCAGCGCACGCCCTTGCGTCAGGCCGTGCGCGTCTCTTTTCGTGAATTTAAGCCCAATTTTCACGCAGACTTACAGAAACCCCAATTTTTTTCCCTCTCACTTCCAGCAACAGCAACCCACAAATTTTTCCCCCAATTTCATCCTCTCAACTTTGCAAGCTCGTAACTCTTGATCCGACTGTCGGATCTTCGTAATTTTTGGAAGATAGATTGTCTCTACTACGAAGTTTCATTAGTTGGTTTTTGGGGACGATCCGCCGAACCGATCGTACACAAATCGCTGCTCAAAATACACGCCCGTCAAGTGTTCGACTGTGACGTCCCCAACATCACAACCCCCGGACCGAAACGAGCCCTCGAGCGATAGTTAAATACCACCACTCGAAAACCCGCCCCGGACAACAGGATTCCCACAATCTGGCAACAGCAACTCCCCAACAACAATACGAACATCAACAACAACAATAGCAATAACAGGTCATCAACGGAAGCAAATATCAAACATATATATATATATATATATATATATATATATATATATATATATATATATATATATATATATCCACTAATCTCATCAAGTTCAAATATCCAAATATCACCATGTCCCAACTTCCATTAATTTCTATCAAGTTAACATGCCAAAATAAATAAGAGTTCAGTCATAACAAAATATCTACATAGATTGACTCCAAAGACCTGTAAGCCTACACTGCTGCTGCCAGTACCCAACAACCACTCGAACTGCTAACCTGAAGCATGAACCAAAAAAGGGATGTGAGTCAAACGAACTCAGTGAGGAGGGGAGTATACATAATAAAAACATATATTTAATCCACGCTTAGGTTGATAAAAGCAAATCTAGTGACGATATGCTCTTTTACAATTCAGCTAAGCTTTGTGAATTAAATATTAATTAAAACATTTTCGAAATATTTTTATTCCCGGCGAGAACAGGCCATCTCCTTATAACTCCTAAAAACATATCAAATATAATGAAGTCCATAACACCGTTTGGCTTATCAAGGAGCAACCCGAGATTTTGCCATACCCGACCAATGGCGCCGGTGTAAGTATTATTCAGGCTAGACTACCTCCGACCAGCCATGAACAATACCCTTTGATTATTTGTCAGGTTCTAGAATATCTGCTTATAATCGGCGGATTATGAACCCGGCTTCAACCCTAGACGCACGTCTCCGGGTATCCGCCTCTCACATAATCCAGGGCCCAAACACCCCCAAGAGCGTCCTCAAAGGGGTTAAATGTGTATAATCTCGCTTTTAAAAATATTTTAATGGACCAAAAGGGTCTTTCGAGACAAGGCATATAACCGTCTAGGGTTTCCCGTCACGTTGCCCATAACTCGAGGCATACGCGCAAGTCCCGAGACCAAATGTTACTTTTAAAATCAAAGTAGTTCTCTTGTCTCTATTTTAAAACCATTTTAGAAAAGATACACATATATCATTTTTATATCAAAACCTTTTATTTCAAACATTGATAATATATAATTGAAATATAAGGGATATGGTTTTCGCAATATTTGTTCATGCCCCAGTTAGAAAACATTTTACATCCTCACCTGTAGGCTTAAAGCTGACAAAACGAAGGCTCGACGACCTAAGTCCTAGCCTCTTGGTTTCCACCTGTAACACCCAGGACCTCGAGGTAAGACACGACTCGACAAACCAACCCAATAGACGAACGGCTTTATGAAAATGTAAAACATGCTTATAAAATGGAAAATCATGTACAAACGCACTCAAACACGTTCAAATGCACGAGATATTAAGCATAGAAAAGACATACAAGTGATATGGAAATTCAAGTATGCGCACGTTGCATAAAACTAGCATATCTCTCTCCTCGGAACGATTTTTAACAAACCTCAAAATTCTTAGTAAACTAGACAAACATATCTTTCCATAGGTATAAGGCCCAAAATTTGGTTCACTCTAAGAAAAATCAGATTTTTGTCCAAAGTAGGCATAAAACAGAAAATACGTCACAGCAACACATTTTGGAAGAAAATTTCGTTACCTAAGAAAATGAAGTCCAAATGATCTAAAAATTTATGGAGGAACTTCAAACACATTGATAAATACTACTGTGAAACAGTTTTTTAAAATTCCATCGTTTGCCCTATTTTCCGAAGCTTCTTCCCCAAAACTGAAACAGGGGGCAGCAGGGTCATTTTTGTAATTTTTAGTGATCAAATCAGCTCCGTTTAACACCAAAATTGGAGAACATGAGTCTTAATATGTTGAGAAGCTTCAGTTAAAACAGTTTCGATAAATTCCAACGTTTCGGCCCAAAATCCCATTTTTGAGAATTTGTGCCGCCACCGACACTTTCATGCACAACTTTGTGTTTTCAATCCCAAACTCCATAAAACTTCACCTAATTGCTTAATATCATCAACTAATATGAAATACACATCCATTCAAGCATGTAAGATCAATATCCAAACATTGCAAATAATCTTAATTTCTATGCAAAATCACAAATAAAATTCTATGCTATCTCAAGCTAAACAAAGCTCATCAATCATCTATTCTAACATGTTTCTCCACTATATCAACATATGAGACATTGAAACTTAAAGATTAGAGAGAATCACAACCTTACCTTGAAGAAAAGAATTGGAGGATAAGAGGTGTAGAGCACTTGTTTGCAAAAACCACAAGTAGTAGTTTGTTCCTTGGATGATAGAGCACCTTTTTGTAGCAAGAAAGAGGAAGATTTTTGGTGCTTTGAAGGAGATGACAATGGCGGTTGTGAGAGGGAGAGATGGGGGGGCAATGGTGTGAAGGAAGAGAGAGAGTTGTTGCTAGAGAATAGTGTAGAAAGGTAGAGAATGATGAAGTAATTAAATAAATAAATAAAAGGGATAATTAAATAAATAAAAGGTATTTATTTGAAAAGTCAAAATCAGCATACAACTATGTAGATATTTATATGTATATATTTGCATATATTTTCATATATATGCATATATATCAAATATAATATCATGTTATTCAAATATAAGAATGGTACAAAATAATTCAAATATGAAAATTCTTATGAAATCATCATATTATTCATATATTAAGTCATATAAGTCACATAATTCACATAATCGCAAACAATGCAACCAAGGGCAATAATCGGCTAACGTACCGAAGCGCTATAAAATAGCGGGGCGTTACACTATCCCCCCCTTCGGAGAATCTGGTCCCCAGATTCTAATTCGACTCCACAAATAACTCGGGATAATGAGTTCGCATCTTCTCTTCTGTCTCCCAAGTTACTTGTTCGGTGGTTCGGTTTCTCCACAACACACGAACCAAGGGAATCTGTCGGTTGCGGAGTTGCTTGAACTTACGATCCTGAATCTCAACAGGTTTCATCTCGATCGTCAAGTCAGGTTCTACCTGAACTTCTTCATCTCGGAGCATATGAGATTCGTCGGGATAGTATTTTCGCAATTGAGAAACATGGAAGACGTTGTGAATCCCAGTTAGAGTCGAGGGCAGGTTCAGGCGGTAGGCAGTCTTCCCAATCCGTTCAATAACCTCATAGGGTCCCAAATATCTCGGACTGAGCTTCCCACCTTTTCCCACTCTAGCGAATCCTTTCCTCAACGTCGCCTTAAGAAACACTTTGTCTCCCTCTTCAAATTCCAAATCCCGGCGTCTCTTATCAGCATAACTCTTTTGGCGATCCTGGGCAGCTTTCATTCTCTGTCGAATGATAGCAATCTTATCAAGTGTTTCCTGGATCGTCTTTGGAGGTAGAGTTCGTTCCACTCCGTCTTTAGTTCTTCGCCAGTCTTCTAATTCCCAATACAGAGGGGATCGGCATTTACGTCCATAAAGCGCTTCGTATGGGGGCATCCCAATTGTTGCTTGGTAACTGTTATTGTAGACAAATTCAATGAGTGGCAATTGCTTGTCCCAACTCGTGGAGAAGTTGAGAGCACAAGCTCGCAGCATATCGCCTAGAATCTTGATGGTTCTCTCAGATTGACCATCAGTTTGCGGGTGAGCGGCCGTGCTGAATTTCAAATTTGTTCCCAAGTTTCTGTGAATTTCTTGCCAAAGTCGAGAAGTAAACTTGGGATCTCGATTGGACACGATACTCTTCGGAACTCCGTGTAACTTTACAATCTGCTCGATATACAACTCTGCCAGTTTCTTGACATTGGTGGTCTTTCGAATTGGAATAAAATGAGCGGATTTCGTCAACCGATCCACAATCACCCAAATCGTATCATATCCGCCTCAAACTCTCGGTAATCCGTACATGAAATCCATAGCAATATCTTCCCATTTCCAATCCAGAATAGAGAGTGGCTGTAGAGTTCCACCGGGTTGCTGATGTTCGGCTTTAACTCGTTGATAAGTCAAACACCGTCTCACGAAATCAGCAACTTCTCGTTTCATTCCATGCCACCAATATTGAGTCTTGAGATCTCGGTACATCTTATTACCTCCCGAATGGACGGTATAAGCAGATTTATGTGCTTCCTCCATGATTTCGGTCTTCAGATTCTTCGGCACGCAAATTCGGTTCTTAAAACGAAGAAGACCCATATCATCGAAAGCAAATGAGAAGTTTGGATCATCTTGCATCCTCACGACCTGTCTTTGAATCCAGTCATCAGCACTCTGCTCGTCTTTAAGTCTCTGAACCAAATCCGGTCGGACTGAAAGATTCGCAATCCGCCGGTTGAGAGACTAGATGATATCTCCCTGCTTCTGACATCACTCCTGTAGAGGTTCCTTCCAAGCTAGCTACCTTTGCTTGTCTACTTAAAGCATCGGCTACAACGTTAGCTTTGCCTGGATGGTATTGGATACGGAAATCATAATCTTCAAGGAATTCCATCCACCGACGTTGCCTGCGATTAAGATCTTTCTGAGTATACAGATATTTCAAACTCTGGTGGTCGTGAAAATATCGAAGGTTACACCGTATAAATAGTGTCGCCATTTTCCCAGGGCAAAGATAATAGCAGCTAGCTCAAGATCATGGATAGGATAGTTCTTCTCAACATCTTTTAGCTTGCGCGAAGCATAAGCAATCACTTTGCCGTTTTGCATCAGAACACATCCTAACCCTTCTTTCGATGCATCGGTATAAACCGTAAACCCTTCGGAACCTTCAGGTAGTGCAAGTACCGGAGCAGTAGTCGACCGTTTCCTTAGCTCTTGGAAACTTGCCTCGCATTTATCATCCCACTTAAAAGGCACGTCCTTGCGAGTTAAATTGGTCAGCGGAGCGGCTATCTTGGAGAAATCTTGAACGAAACGCCTGTAATAGCCGGCTAACCCTAGAAAACTTCTGACTTCAGTTGGTGTCTTCGGCTGCTCCCATTTCATCACGGTCTCAATCTTAGAGGGATCCACTTCGATTCCATCTCCTGATATCACATGACCAAGGAAGGTAACTTTATCAAGCCAAAATTCGCATTTACTGAACTTGGCATACAACTGATGCTCTCGGAGAGTTCTTAATACGATGCGAAGACGCTCGACATGTTCTTCCTTAGTCTTTGAGAAAACCAGGATATCATCAATGAAGATCACCACAAACTTATCAAGATATGGCCGGAAAGTACGATGCATCAAATCCATGAAAGCAGCTGGGGCATTCGTTAACCCGAAAGGCATAACTACGAACTCAAAATGCCCATATCGAGTATTAAACCCAGTCTTCGGAATGTCTGATTCTCGGATTCGCAACTGGTAATACCCCTGTCGGATATCTAGCTTGGAGTACACTTTCGATCCTTGCAAAATATCAAACAACTCTTCAATGTGAGGTAGAGGATATTTGTTCTTTATCGTCATCCGGTTCAGCTCGCGATAATCTATACACATCCTCAACGTCCCATCCTTCTTTTTCACGAAAAGAACAGGCGCACCCCACGGCGAAGTACTCGGTCGAATGTACCCACTCTCCAACAATCCATCCAACTGAATCTTCAATTCTTTCAACTCTGCCGGAGCCATACGGTAAGGAGTCTTCGAATACGGTTCGGCACCCGGAGCTAAATCGATCACAAACTCTATCTCTCGTTCCGGAGGCAAAGAATTCAAACTCTCGGGAAACACATCAGGGAATTCTCCAACTACTGGTACCTCCTCAAGCTTAATATGCTCTTTCGGATGGTTTAGTAGATAAGCAACAAAGGCCAGAGATCCCTTGCGAATCATTCGGGCGGCTTTAACATAAGAAACTCGAGGAATCTTGTCAAACCTTTTGCCCAAAATCTCGCGATCAGCTCCCAGAGTAATCCTTTTCCCGAAACAATCAATATAAGCCTGATGCCGATATAGCCAGTCCATTCCCAATATTATCCCGTAGTGACTCATCGGAAGCTCAATGAGATCAGCAGGATAATCGCGATCGTCTATCCTCAACGGACAGTCTCGGAAGACTCGATTGCACAAATAAGAAATTCCCAACGGGGAATTGACCTCAAGCACATAAGACAAGCACTCGGCAGACGAAGATAATCTAGAAGCATATTCAGGTCCAATAAAAGAATGCGTCGCACCCGAATCATATAATGCAAATATGGATATGTCATGCAAATGTACAGTACCTTGCACCACTGCATTAGGGTCGGTCTCCCCTCCATCCCCCGTCATTGCATACGCTCGTGCCACAACTTTTCCTTTCCCCGCATTCTGTGGCTCTTTCTGGAACTGTGGAGGTGGCCTTCTTGGGCAGTTCTCTACTTGATGATCCTTGAGCCCACATCGAGTGCACAGTCCTTGTTTCTTCCAGCAATTAGCTTCCGTGTGTTTTGGCTTGCCACAGTAAGAACACTTGATTTGAGGCTCGGATGTCTGAGGACCTGTGATCTTTTGCTTCTTGCTCGAAGATGAAGAACCCGCAGGAGGAAAAGGCTTCTTAAATTTGCGAGGGGCTGGAGCTACAGCCTTCGGTGCAAAATCCTTCCTAATTTGCTGCAATTAGGACTCAATCTCCAACGCTGTAGTGACAGCGACTTCGTAAGTGGGGAGCTTAGCTCCCAGAAGAGCTCTTCGGATGTCCTCATTTAAGCCCTGAACAAATTGATTAACTTTACTTCTCTCGTCTGTAAGGATGGAAGGACAATAGACAATGAGGCGGGAGTACATAGCCTCATATTGATCGACAGTGAGATTCTCCTGCTTTAGGGCCCTGAATTCCGCTTCTCGTTTATCCTGTACAACCAGGGGAATATATTTACTTCGGAAGGCTGAGAGAAAGTTAGCCCAAGTCGGCTCAGTCTGATCAGCTCGCCATCTAGCTTCAGTCAGTCTCCACCAGTCCCTGGCTGGTCCTTTAAGGAGATACACGACATATTCAACTTTCTTTGAATCGGGACACTCAATAACCCTGAACATAGGCTCGAGATCGGCAATCCACTCTGTAGCCTTGAGATCATCAGGTTGTCCTTCGAAACACGGTGGATTGAGATTGAGAAACCGGTCAAAGTCTCTTGCCTCAGCTTGTTTCCTTTGAGCAGGGGTCGGTTGTGCAGGAGCTATACCCTGTTGAAACATCCTTTGCATGGCTTCAAAGAACATGGCAGGATTTAGGGGATTCGGCTGCACGGGCGGTATTGGCTCGGGCTGAGGAGCCGGAGGAGCATTAATGTTGTTGTTATCTTCCTGGGGAGGAGAAGGAGGAGCAGCTCTGGTTCTCGGTCTACCACGAGCACGATTCATTTTCCTGTATTAAAAGACTGAATAAAATGCATGTTTCGTTAGCCACATGATCATGTCCACACAGGTCACATAACATAAGCATATAAAAGCACATTGTCCTATAGCCGTTCGACCTAAACAGACTCGACACAACATCAAAACCTAAGTACCAAACCTGGCTCTGATACCATTTGTCGCAGCCCCGGGCGCGGAGAGGAGAACCCTCACGACGGCACCCGTTGGACGCGCGGGTATAAGCTTCACCACCACTGAGCACAACCCTAAAGTTTAGCTTGAAACCACTTGCCAAAAGGTGATGCACCACATGGTAGTTGTGCTTGGAAGATCACTTATAAACCCTTCACATTACTTATGTTTTTCCTATGTGGGACAAATGCCCACATGGTACATATTTCTCAAGTTTGGGGTGTTACAGAGCTGCTCCCTGTTGTACCGGTCTCTTCCTCGGGCATATCTCTACTCGGTGATCGGCGCTACCACATCCATAGCAAAGTCCGTTCTTCTTCCAGCACTTGGCCTCTATGTGGTTACCCTGACAGAATCCACATACGGGTCGTGGAAGTCCCTAAGGTCGGGGAGGAGTAGGCTGAACGGCGGTCTTGAACGGCTTTTTCGAACCAGAAGGGAAACTCTTGGCGGCTGCAGGGGAAGGTGCAGAAGTCGATCTCACCTATCAGAGATCGGACTCTATAGAAAGGGCCGTCTCAACTGCATCGGTATAGTACTGGAGTCGGTTCCCAAGCATGTGCATACAGATCTCATTCGACAACCCCTCAATGAACTGGCGAGTCTTCCTCTGCCAGTCGTAAACCATATATGAGCAATGAACAATGAGCCTAGAGAAATGAGCCTCGTACTGGTCGACGGATGAAGTACCCTGCTTGAGAGCCAGAAACTCTCGCTCACGCCGCTGACGGACAACCAACGGAATATACTTAGCCCGGAACTCGACCAAGAAATGATCCCAAGTCGGGACTACATGCTCACGCTGCCATCTCTGCTCTATCCATGTCCACCAATCGTGTGCAGCTCCAATCATCTGATAAACTGCCAACTCGACCCTCTTAGGGTCCTGACACTCCATCACTCTAAATCTCTTCTCCATAGCCGATATCCAAGCTTCGGCGACAACATCATTCGGTGCACCCTCAAACTGCGGGGGGTTGAGCTTGAAGAATCGGTCCATATCCTTCTCAGGAGCAGGATTTTGTTGTACTTGATGAGTATGGACCATAAATTGCCCTAAGGCCTCCATGAATGGGGTTGGGGTCGGAACACCAGTAGGCGGACCAGGCGGTTCACGGCGAGGAGGCATTCTGCAAAATCGATATCAAACATGAATGATGATAAGTGATTATGGAAAGTTGTAACACGTAGAGAAGTTAAAATTCACATAACCACATTGTCACAAATCACATAATCCTAAGCCGTACGACCTAGATTGACATGACAAAACACGACGCTTCAAAGCCTAGGCCATTGGACCCAAAGAAACTCTGATACCAACTGTAGTGGGCGCCCCAAAAGGGTAACGCACGCCCTGCACCGAGTCTCGACCCGGAACCAAAATAGAATTCTGCCCCAAATTAAAACCCGGCGAACGACACACATTTACTCAATCACTAGGCGGGGATTCCAAAAATGAAATAGACGACAAAGGTGCGGAAGCGATAAACAAGCAAAACAATAAACTATTGCATAAATATTAAAGCCCACCGAGGCCAGCAATGTAACGCCCCGCTATTTTTATAGCGCTTCGGTAAGTTTACCGACTAATTGCTCTTGTTTGCATTATCTGCAATTATGTGAAATATATGAATTAATGTGTGATTTTATATGTGAATAATATGAAGATTTCATAAGAAATTTCATATTAGAACTATTTTGCAATTTCCAACTTCGTATTGCTACCGAGGGCTAAAAATCGGTCGTTTTGACTGTAATATTGACTTATTGCGATAAGTCGACCCTTTAGCCCGGAATAGCAATTTTCTGTATTCTCGGACTGGTTCGGGAATTAACCAGTATAATTATATACTAATAGCCAACAATTGTTGACTTTTCTAAATAATATCTATAATTATAATAAATATCCTTATTTCTTTTATTATTTCATTTCTTTTAATTATATAATTATACCATATTTCTCTCTCAAACTTTCTACACATTTCCAACACAAGCAACACATTCTCTTCTTCAACCTCCCTCTCGGCCCTCACTCTCTCTTCTCACCGCCATAGCCACACCTTGAGACACCAAGAAACTCAATCATTTTGCTACAAAAAGAGTGCTATATCATCCAAGGAACAAACTTCTACTTGCTATTTGTGCAAACAAGCTTTTATTTCTTCTTTCTCTTCCATTTCTTCCTTCAAGGTAAGTTTGTGGATCTCTTAATTCTTTGGTTTTCAAGGTTTTCTATGTTGATGAAGTGAAGAAGTATGCTAGAATGGTTGATTGGTGAGCTTAGTTTGGTGATTGATTACATGTAGCATCTTTTGTGAAATTTTCATTGAATTTGATCAATTTGCAATATTGGCTTAATGATCTTAGATGCTTAAATGGTTAGGGAATTCATGTTAGTTCATGATATTAAGCTAATTGGTGAAGTTTTATGGAGTTTGGGATTGAAAATCAAAAGTTGGGACAAAAAGGGGGGCTGGCGGTATGAATAGTGGATTTTGAGGTTTTTGATTCGAGCTTCATTTTTCGATTCTTTTGGCATCAAAAATCTTAAAATGTATTAACTAAGAGATGCCGAAAGTTTCGGATTAATCGGAGTTGTTTTGCTATGAAAAGTATTAAACGAGGGGTGGTTTGTGTAATATGTACAAAACCTTTGAATTATAGTTTCCAAGCTCTCATATGACTTGAATGCCTAATCTAGCTTAATATTATGTATATTTGATTGTGTTTGAATGCATTTGAATGAGTTTAATTGTGTTTAAGTACATTTATGCATAAGGTGTTATATTGAGTATAAATTGCATTTCATAGCCGTGCGTCGTATTTGGTTATTTTATTGAGTCGTGTCTCACCTCGAGGCCTGTGTATTACAGGTAGGACCTCGCGGGACTGATCTCAGGTCGTTGGAATCCTCTTTTGTAAAACCTACAGGTGAGGATGTAAAATGGTTTTTAACTGAAGTGTGAACAAATATTGCGAAAACATATCCCCTTTAATATTTCAATTATATGTTTTGCCAATATTTGTAACAAAAGGTTTTAATATCAAATGATATATATGTATCTTTGTTAAAATGGTTTCAAAACAGAGACAAGGGACTATTTTGATTTGAAAAGTAACATTTGGTCTCGGGACTTACTTGTATGCTCGAGTTATAGGCAACGTGTTGAGAAACCCTAGGCGGTTACATACCTTGTCTCGAACGACCCTTTTGGTCAATTAAAACATTTATAAAGCGAGATTATATTTCCTTTAACCCTATTGAGGACGCTCTTAGGGTATATTTGGGTCCCGGATTATACTAGAGGTGGAAACCCGGAGACGTGCGTCTAGGGTGAAGCCCATAGTATAATCCAAATTATATATATGGATGGAGACCCAGTGACGATCATCTAATATATAATCAATGGGTATTACTTGTAACTAGTCGGAGGTAGTCTAGTTCAAGTAGTACTTACACCGGTGCTATAATCGGTTATGGTGAAATCTTGGGTAGCTCCTTTGATAAGCCAAATGGTGTTACGGATTTCATAATGATTTATTATATGTTTTGGGAGTTATAAGGAGATGTCCCGTTCTCGCCGGGAATAAAATATTTTATAAAATGTTTCGATTCAATATTTAATTCACAAAACTTAGATGAATTGTAAAAGAGCTTATCAGCACTAGATTTGCTTTTATCAACCTAAGTGTGAATTAAATATGCTTTTATTATATACATATATTCCCTTCCTCACTAAGTTCGTTTGACTCACGTCCTTTTTGGTTCATGCTTCAGGTTAGCGGTCAGGTACTGGCAGCAGCATTGTAGGATTATCAGTCTTTGGAGTCGGTTATATATATTTTGTTAGCTGAACTCTATTATATATTTTGTCATGTTAATTAGAATGTGGATGAAACATGAATGAAATATGAAATTTGATGATACTTTGGGATGATGAATTTGATGGGATTATGAAATATATATATTGATATTATGCTATTGAGATGATGATACTTGCTCCCGCTTCGTTAATGTTATATTGAATTGTTGTTGTTGATGTTGATGATGTATTGTTGAGCTGAGTTATCGTGATATTGCTGGTATTGTTGGGGAGTTGCTGTTGCCAGGTTGTGGAATCCCGTTGTCCGGGGCGGGTTTTTCGAGTGGTGGTATCAAACTGTCGCTCGGAGACTCGTTTCGGTCCGGGGGTTGTGGCGTGGGGGATGTCACAAGCAAAATTCAAATACTAACCACTATAATTAAATACACGGGTTCGATGCAATATCCCGAATTCTAGAGTAACGGGTTCAGAATAATAATCCCGATAATAAATACCTAAAATCCTAATACGTACAACATAATAAAATTGCCAAACGGGACAAGAGTTTACATATGCCAAAAATAAATGCAACTCAATAGACGCGACGACGATGATGACGACGTACAATCCCGCCTAGTATCCTGAAACCAACACCAAGGGTGAAACAGAGGGGGTTAGTCAAACGACTAAGTGAGGAGGGAATAATAATGTATATTATAAAACAGAAGTAAATCACCATTTTCAAACTTAAAAGAAATCAACATAAAAGAAAGGTTTTCGTAAACGGTTGGTGATTTAGCATAAAACATAACATAACATTTCATATAACTCGGCGAGACGAGCCCTTAACTCCAATTTCCAAACATAAAAACCGGAAACCACCCTTATTCCTCCAATGTAGACGGACCGCTAAATCCGAACTACTCATAACATACAGTATAATCTCAGGTACTCAAAGGGCTGCCAAAGGTGGAGGTAACAAGAGGATTTACGCCGTAGACCCGACGTCTACCGGTTTCGTCCTGTTATCCTTACTCCGGGCCCAAACATACATACATACAATTCATAACTCGCTTTTCAAATCATTTCGGGTTGGTCGAAAGACCGTTCGAGACATGTCATATGCGAGGCCGAAGGCCAAAGTTTGCCTTAGGAAAAACAAAGAGGTTTTACATATCTCTTTCGCAAACGTTTAAAAGGAGTATACGTAGTACTTTTTCATATTGAAACATTTTCTATAAATCGAATAAACTTAATAGGAACAAATATTTACTAAGTATATATAGAGACGGTATGATAACAAAACGTAAATCAAGGCTTATATGGGGAGAGGCTTAATTATATATATACATATAAGTATTGGAGGCTAATCAAAAAGAAGATAAAAGCAAGACTGATGCCTACTCCACGGGAGTATCGTCTGCAAAATACAAGGACACAACCACATAAGACTAACGACGACGCACGGCTTATACAAAAGCATTAAAAGACATAGAAACACGTTAAACAGTCATTCATATCACTTAGGTTCACATTCTAACAAATATATAAATTCAATAAGCAAATCAAGTTAGAATGCGTTAAAAGTTCATAAATACGCATAAAAGGCAATAATGAAGTATGCATTCAAGTTTCGGAAGAAACTGACAACATTTGAAAAATAGTCAAAAATGCCTAAACGAAAAACACGAAGAACGGGGCCCGAACGAAGTCGGAAAAATTCAAACTTCCTAAACTATACATTTCATGATTTATAGGAACTATAGGTGAAATTGGATCTCAAATCGGAGATCAAACGAAGAAAGTCAACTTTTTTAATTGCCCTTTGACTCCCATTGCCGAGAGCAACATTTTGAAAATGGAGAATTTTGGCTAAGGCAAACACACGGTCTTGGGGACGGGCGCGCGCACGGGCTTGAACGCGTGCTCAAGCCGGTGCAAACACTTGCACCAGCCTACGCACCGGCTTGTGTACGGCGGTGTGCAAGACCGTGCAAGGCTCAAAAGGGACGCACGGTCTTGGTGCACGGTCTGAAGACCGTGTGGATCTTTAGAACAACAGAAAAATGCAGAATCGTGAGGGCTTCACGGGAATGAACCAAAAATCGATATTAAACCCATCAATCATGCAAATCTCAAGTTAATACTCACATATATTGGTCCACAACATCTAATCTACCTATAGAACCAAGAATCACGTAAATCCATCCATAAAACCATTCAAAATCAACATTTAACCTAACTATTCAACTATTCACCAAAAATTAGAAAAACGAAGCATAGGAGGCCTTAATCGCAAAAGGTGTGAGAAGCTTACTCGAAGAAGAGATCGCGAGGAGTTCGTAGGTTTTCACGGCTTGAAATTTGGTCAGGAAACGAAGTCGGGAGGATCAATCGAAGCTTCCTCTTCTTCCTTCTCTTTTTCATTTCTTTTTCTTCTCCTTTGTTGTGTTTGTGCGTGAATGAGATGAGGGAGAGAGAGAGATGGGTTAAGTCAAAATGTTGACTAGGGTTGAGAAATGAAAGGGCATTTGCGTAATTTCATAAAATAGCTCAAAAATATAAGTTGTCCAAATAAGACATAATTACAGTCAAAGTTCATAAAATTAAATGCACATTAACATGTCGTGGTTTAAATACCAAAATTCACTCATTTATGAAATTGTTATATAAATCACATAATAATTTCGGGGCGCTACAGTTGCATGGGCAGTTGAAAAGTCAAAAAGCCAGTATAATTTCTCTTCAATGCCTTAATAAATTGATAAAACTGGAAGAAGTTGAGGCAGATGCAAAGACGAGGAAAATGAGAGAGAAAGAGAGGATGAGAGAAAGAGGAAGAGACCTGTTGGAGATCGCCGTCGGCACCACCAAGACCAACCTCCCACCGTCATTTCTAGACGACACCACCACTACGCCCAACCTCCTACCACGCTCAACCTGCCCCCGTCCCGTCCAGACGCCACCACCACCAAGCGTAGCCACCCACTGTCAGTCGTCAGACGACTCACACCACCCAACACCACCACTGCGAAATATAGCCAATACCACTGCGGAATGGAAAAGGTATTTTTATATTCTAATAACCCAGTGAGATTTATTTGATTATATATTCAAATATTGTGATTTTTCAAATTATTTTTGTTTACTGATATGTGCTATTTTGTTGTTTGAAACCCCAAAACCTGTGATTTATGCCCTGATTTTTCAAAATGTAACCCTCAAAATTGTGGTTTATACTCTGTTCTGCGGATACTCAATACCCTGATTTGTGCTATTGTTATTCCAAATCCCAAAATCTGTGATTTATACACTAATTTTGTGAAATATAACCCTTGAATTCATGATTTATACTTTTTTTTGCCGATACTCTACCCTGATTTG
Organism: Verbena officinalis; assembly: GCA_958496215.1. Taxonomy (NCBI): domain Eukaryota; kingdom Viridiplantae; phylum Streptophyta; class Magnoliopsida; order Lamiales; family Verbenaceae; genus Verbena; species Verbena officinalis. The sequence goes on along the minus strand of OY292390.1, from coordinate 23,912,004 downwards.
TATTATTGTTGTCTCATTATGTTTTCTTTACTGATATTGCAGATCTGGTGGAAGTTTATCATCAGTTTATCTTGGAGCATGTTTCCTTGTACACGAGTCCGTTAGATTCAAGTTGTGGGGCACTTGGAGTACGTTCCCTTGTACATGTGCCCCATTTTATTGAAACCATATGCATTCAGATAACAGAGTATCAGGTTGAGCAACTAATGCGAGAGTGAAAACAAAGACAATGAGTTGCTCCACTCCTTGTGAAATGTTGTCAGATGAATGCTTACGGACTGTATATTTTGTACATCTTCTTCATGCGGAAATATACGGTATGTAATGAAGAAATGTAGTATCCCTTTCATTCTTCTTCACATCCATAAGATAAATAGTTTTGGATGAAGAAGGCCTACATGAGAGGAGAAGTAGGAGAAGACGCTAAGTCGGAACACGTTTCCTTGTACACGAGTTCAATAGGTTTAGGGTTTAGGGTTTAGGGTGTCCCCGTGGAATACGTTTCCTTGTACACGTTTTTTTAACTACTTCGGATACATGATAATAAAAAAATTGTTCTTGAAATATTATGTATTATACTCGATTTAGTGCTAAAAGTACCTTCTATTACAATAATCGTACCTCAAAACGTCTAATACCTACTTTATTTGCTATCATTCTCGGCATTGATTGTTAAACAAAATTTCAAATTTCTTGCAGTAGTCTGAACTAAGGTATCTAGTTCTAACATATTATAAAATTCACACGTTTTTTTAATTACTTCGGATTCATGATAATAAAATAATTGTTCTTGAAATATTATGTATTATACTCGATTTAGTGCTATTAGTACCTTCTATTACAATAATCGTACCTCAAAACGTCTAATACCTATTTTATTTGCTATCATTCTCGGCATTGATTGTTGAACAAAATTTCAAATTTGTACTTTTGATTATGTTATATGATTACCGTGTCATCAATTTTCAATATCTCATTCTCATGAATAAATAGCAAATACATTTAGTAATTCCTAAATACAGTCGATTATTCGCTTAAATTCATATTTGAATCAACATGAACATATGTATACCAAGTTTAATATTCTAAGTTAATCCAGTGGAATGTTATATTATTTTCATAATTTTGAATAATGCCTTGTTCCTATATATGTATCATCAAATGTATATGGATTTCCTAAATAAAGTTCCAATATTTTAGTTAAAATCATAGTTCACAAGTTCTGTCATATGGAATATTATTGTATTGAGATAAGTTTGATGTATATTTCACTTAAATTCATAGTTTAATCAACTTAAATTCCCAAGTAAGATGTATATTTCACTTAAATCCATAGTTTAATCAACGTTGTAGTAGATATTTCGTTCAACAATAGCGAGTTATTCCTATATCGAATATTACGGACCATGCGTGGAAAAGTAGAGAATCGAGTACATATTTTAAACGTTTAAAGTATTACGCTGAGTAATCCAGGTACTGTTGGGATTCAGGCACCCCGGGGGCAGCGGAAGTAGTAGATTTCAAAAATTTTAGTCCCGGGGCATTGCAATGAATCTTCATCGAATGAACTCGTAACTTTGAAACGTTTATATATTTTGAAGAAGCACACCTTTACGCACTCCTTTTGTAGGAGATAAGGAACGAAAGCTTTCCAAAGCTTCTGGCCACTCCTCGAATAGCGCAGGCTTCTCGATTCTACCAAGGTCCGATCTTTAACCGAAACCCTCTGAGGTTGATCCACGGCTTCTCGCAGATGAACTCTGAATCTCTTAATTCCTGCTAGAGATTTAAGATTAGTATTTATCTAATATAAATAAGAGAATTAAGAAACAATTGTAAAGGCTGGTTCACGTTGAACTGCACAAAAGTTTTCTGCAGTTCACGTGAACTGCCTATAAAGAGAGAGAAAAGTGGCACAGAAGAGAGAGAGAGATTAGGGTTAGGAAAAATCTGATTTTTCTTCTAATCTGTTTACCACGTAAAAGTCCTTGTTCTGTGTTCTACAAGATCTGTCTTAAATAGACTTGAGTGAGCCGAAAATTCCAGTCCTAGATGGGCTGGGATTTTCGGCCACTGCTACTATTGGGCCTAACAGTATTTTGGCCTTCTAAAGGCCTTTTCAATTTTAACACCAGATTAAATTCCTAAGGCCCAATTTAATTAATTCTTATTAATTAAACAAGTCTAATATATTTATTAAAGTGGGCTTTAATTTATTCCACATAAATTACAAGCCCATCATTAATCAACTTGGGCTGGAATTAATTCCAAATTAATTCTCTAGTCCAATAAGTCCAATTAACATTTAATTGTTACAGATTTTTCCTTCTATTAATTGTACTTGATTTATTCTAAATAAATCACAAGTTTCTCAATTAATCATTTTGACTTGAATTAATACTAATTAACTCTCAAGTCCTAAACTTTCAATTAACTCTTTAATTGATAAAGCTCTCTTCTACTTAAATTAAGTAGTCTCAAATTTCAACATAAATTTCGAGACTCACTCTTAATTACTTTAGACTTGAATTAATTCCCAATTAACTCTCAAATCTAATATGTTATCAAATAACAAGTCTCTCGAATTTAATCACACTAAATACTTGTTAATTACTCTTAATTAACTCCTACACGATAATTACACTTAATTGACATCTTGATTTCTTATTAATGAATTAATTCCAATTAATTCATTTGTCAATCCTGTTGACTGTTATCAAACTCAGTTGATATAGATAAATTTGTTCGCCTTTGGAAGTCATTGTGTGACCCCTCAGGTTCACCAATAGGACAGTAGTAGGAACACATTCTTAATGTCATTATAGTGACTTTAATTAAACTCATTTAATTAAAGACTATTTGTGAATCAACTAATTGACTTCACAAATACATTCCCACATACCATGGATAACGCCTAGCAACGTGTCCATGGCCACCCATCCATCGATGAAGTGGTATGAACCTTTCAGCCTCATGATCTCTGTGAGATACGATCCTTCGATCCAATTCCCGATTGAGACCTAAGGTATTGGAAATGGAACCCCAGTAGTCTGCAATCCTATGAATAACATTCCTATAGTAATTCCATTTAATCTTACACTCTAGGAACTCTTTCCTAGTGAAGACCAACCATACCTTGCGCAAGGATTTAGTGGTGGAATATACTATAATAGAATTCATATGAAGTCTTCTTGTTCTTGTAACAAGTGATAGATCCTGTATTGACCCTCACAGCCTCCATGCATAACTCAAACATACCCAACGTATAGCTTATGTAAAACCCTAGGGATTCAGCAGCACATCAAAGCATGCCCCAGTTATGCACAAGGCAACCATGGTGCCTCAAGTCTAAGGATTAGTTAGACACGATCATGGCTAGGGAAACCCTCGTAATCTTTAAGACTCTATATAAGTCTTAACCCATTTAGGCATTCCCGGCGGGATCCTCAGTGAACTTAATCTCCATTAAGCACCCTCATATGCATAGTAGTGTCAAAACACTAATGTCATGAAATGGGACACACTTTCATAAAGCTATGTCATATGAGCAAGTCTCAAGCGAGTCTGATCGACATCCCCTGTGCTTTTTAAACTCTTCGACTTGGAGTGTTTTAGATCACACCATTGGGTACTTATTTCATAGCCCCCATCAAATGGTGAAACCAAGTCCCTTAGCTTACTATGATCTTGGGGTTTCACCCATACATAGAAATAAACAATATGCAATCACTTATAAATGTAATATGATGAATTTGGCCAAAGTAGTATTAGACGACTACTAACGTCTTTCTATTATGGATCACTAGATTGTTCTACTCTAGAGTTTTAGAGGAAATGCCTCAAGCAGTTCGGCTTTCCAGGGCACAACCCTAACAGGTACACTATAGTCTAGAACAAAGTATAAATTCCAATAAAATAAGTTTTCTTCATATGTTGTAGAAATAGAGACTCGAGTAATGGAAAATGAGTATGAAGTACAGAGGTGCAAAATCAGAGTACTCTTTTCCGGAATCAAAGTATGAATTTCAATATAACAGGTATTGTGATATATTGTTTATTATTGCAAAAGATCCCACGAGGATGTCAAGAAGAGTTCCCCTGAACTCTGGAATTCTTAATGTCACATTTATTTTTCATATATTTTTATTACAGACCATGCGTGGAAAAGTCTTAGAAGCGAGTACAGATTTCAAACTTATAAAGTATTGATGGGAGTAATCGATGTACACTTTAGACTGGAACAAAATATAAATTCCAATAAAACAAGTTTTCTTCATATGTTGCAGAAATAGAGAATCGAGTACTGAAAAATGGGTATGAAGTACAGAGGTGTGAAATCAGAGTACTCTTGTCCGGAATCAAAGTATGAAATTCAATATCACAGGTATTATGATATATTGTTTATTATTACAAAAGATCCCATGAGGATGTCAAGAAGAGTTCCCTGGAACTCTGGAATTCTCAATATCACATTTATTTTTCATATATTTTTATTACAGATCATGCGTGGAAAAGTAGGGAATCGAGTACAGATTTCAAACGTATAAAGTATTGATAGGAGTAATCGACGTACACTTTAGAATGGAACAAAGTATAAATTCCAGTAAAACAAGTTTTCTTCATATGTTGCAGAAATAGAGAATCGAGTACTGGAAAATGGGTATGAAGTATAGAGGTGCAAAATCAGAGTACTCTTTTCCGGAATCAAAGTATGAATTTCAATATAACAGGTATTGCGATATATTGTTTATTATTACAAACGATCCCTGGAACTCTGGAATTCCCAATATCACATTTATTTTTCATGTATTTTTATTACAAACCATGCGTGGAAATGAGAATCGAGTACAAATTACAAATGCTTAAAGTATTATACTGAGTAATCAAGGTACACTATAGTTTGGAACAAAGTATAAATTCCAATAAAGTATTATCTTGAGAAATTAAGGTACTCTCTACATTGCCACCACAGCTGAAACCAGAGAAGTAGCTGTTCGAGGCATGATTTAAAAGCTTTTAGCTTTGAACCTAGTTTTGCTAACATTTTATTTATTTTGCCAAATTGCAATAGTCATCACTAAATAGGGCATTATATCAGAAAAGTGACCAAATTTAACTTCAAACACATGTCCCAAACATTAACTTCAACTTCAGTGTAGTCTAAAGCAATATTAAATGTCAAATCCAAAATATAAAATTCGAACAGAAAATACAAAAGTACCCTACCAACATCAATCAAGAAATCACAAACAAGATCAATCTTCATCAGAGAATTACTTATAAGTTTTGTTGGTCCTTTTGGGTGACACTCGATTCTTCATCAGAATGCTCTTTTTCATCAATCTTTTTAGTTTTCACTCTTACGTTGATAAGGCTCAGTTTAAGGATCTCGTGCAGGCGGATCATGTTAGAGACATTCTCATCCTTGGACATATTGATACAGTGCCCGCTTATGTGAGGAGCAACGTAGCTCAAATCATAACCAGTTGGGGAGATTTTCGGCCATCTTTTACGGATAATTCGGTAAAAATCACGCAGAGTGAGATTAAGATCAATCGAGAATACGTGCATATCAGAATCGAATAGGACAGTAGCCAAAAGCATCGCTTCATCCATTATTCAAGCAATGGACACACAAGCTATTCGAACCTAATTGTGAAAAAAATAGGGGAATTAATTGTGGAAAAACGATTACAATTATCTAAAGAGAAAACATAATATACATAATTCATTGACAATAGTGAAACAAATTGTTCAACCCACAAAAAGGAAACAATAAACGTTACAATAAATGAACCCTAATTAAATGGGAGCTGGAGGATCGAGCAAAAGCGGAACAAGACAGGTAGAAGCTGAAGATGAAGAACAACTTGGAAAAAAAAAGCAGAAGCTGAAGGCGAAAAATTCCCTGCTTCGTCCTTAGATTTTCAGACATCGCCGGAAGAAGAGAAGAGAAGAGAAAGACGATGAAGTTTAATACGAAAAAAAAAATTATAGATTTTCTGAAAATAGTTGAAACGAAAATGAAAAAGAAAATAAATATTGGTAAAAAGAAAATGAAAATAAAATAAATATTTGTAAAAAATAAATATAAAATAAATTATTTACTGACTGGGCAGAAATAATATTATTTTAATCAAAACATGTCCTTATTTCTAAGAGTTTCCCATTCCAGGTCCTTTTGAACAATACTTTTAAAAGTTGGTCCTTATTTCTATGAAAGAAAGATGTTGTAATGGGTCATTCTGGCTAATTTTCCGTTATAGCAAAATGATGGGCCTTCCCGAAGAGCCCATTACAAAAATGAGCTCTAAAAATGCTCCCGTTCTCGTATGTAAACGGTGGCATCCAAGTAATCATACACAGCCAAAGCCTAAAACCATATATACACACTCCATTAAGTTTTTTATAATTTCTTTTGATCAAGAACTCGACTAATTTAATCAAACCATGTACACATTAATTTGATGAACTCCACAAACTAGATCTAAGTACAAGTCAAGACGAGTAGAGCAATTAAAATTAGGTCTAATTATTCATATTAGCGATCCAAAGGCCAAAGGAACGAAAACTTTAGCTCATTCCAAGAGCAGCATAATAAGTCTAGGGGTTTGACTGATGCATTACTGAAAGGGCAAATTGACTTTAATCACATTTTTCTTAAAAAATTTAGGTTAGTTATTCCTTTTTTCAATGGTCATTTAGGTACCAGTTTATGTTTCAATTTTAACTTTGCTATCTCTTTTTCTATAAAATGTCCGAAACACCCTTATTTGTCTAAGAATTACAAGAGCATGCCATTATCTTTCACTCGGGCACCGGAATAATTTTCCGGGGGCCAATTTTCATGAAGAGAATGTGCTCGCCGATGAGAAAAATTCAACCGTTATACTTGGAAAATGATGAGTAGGTTGTTCCATGGCAGTCGTGCCTTGGCGAGCTCGTGCTTTTGGCCTTATTTTTTACCCTGGCGACAGTGATTGAAATTTCTGGCACTAGTTCGACGGAGAACTAATAGGGAGATTGGTGGCATCTGGGTCATCTTGTATGGGGGCATTTGGTATATTATAAGTCTCGAGTGGCGTTTGACGCGGAGTTTGACGGTGGTCATTGTTGATGGACGGTTGTGACGTTCGAATTGGGGAAGAAATGGTACAAGAGGAAAATTGCTTAACCTAACTTTTGTTCTACTATAACAAAATGGAAGTTTGGGTCCACAAACATAACATATTATACAACAATGTGTTATTTACATTCTACAAAAACATATTGTATTCAAACTTTGAATTCCACAAAATCACAAACTTATACTTCATATTGACAAATAAATTCCGTAAACATGACGTTGAAATTGGGGAAGAAATGGTCCAAGAGAAAAATTGCTTAACATAACTTTTGTTCTACTGCAACAAAATTCAAGTTTGGGTCCACAAACACCATGTATTATACAACAAATGTGTCATCTACATTCTACAAAAATATAATGTAATTCGAACTTTCAATTCCACAAAATCACAAAATCATACAGCACACTGACAAATAATGTAACGACCCAAAAATTTCGGAATATATTTTCGGAATAATTATTCGACACCTCGTTGGATTTTAAATGAAAAGATTAGCTTCGTTAGCTAATTTTAATTTATTCTAATTTATTTCCATACCCTCAACCAATTATAATTACTTTTCTACCCCTCGAATTTATTTTAATCTCATACGAACCCACACCCCCTAAATACACTTGCACCCTCTTGAACACACTTACACCCTCTTGTGCACACTCTCTTGCACCCTCTTGCTCACATTCAAAAATCGAGAGAGAGAAAGAGAGAAGAGAAGGAGAAAGGAAGAAGAAGAAGAAAAGAAGGAGAAATCCAGTCCCGAATCCGTCGATCGATCAATCGAAATTTCCGAGACCAAATATACGATCCTCATTCAATTCTCTACCGGTAATCTTCTTTCCCCATTTCGATTCATCCATTAAATCCTTCGATTTTCTAGTTTTTAAATTGAAATGAATATTTGATAATTTGATGGGTTTGTAGGTTAGAGTTTACCATTTTTAGTGTAGTTCGGGTCAAATGATAGCTATTAATGTGTACAATGCATGAGTGTGAATTTTATGTGTTGATTTTAGCTATAGAATCCACCCTAGTTGATTTTAGGACGAAAACCTCGTGAGAAACCTTGAAATCGCATTTTCTGCATCTGGAAGATGAACCACACGGTCCAACGCACGGTCTTGCCAAGACCGTGCACCAGACCGTGTGCACCACCTTGAGCCTGCACCGGCCTGCGCACCCAGGTGCGCAAGCCAGTGCGCAGTTGTTTTAGCTTGCACGGTCTTGAGTGCGTGCTCAAGACCGTGCACAAGGCCGTGCGTTAGCCCGTGCGAATGCCTTAACCAAATTTTCAGCATTTTTCCTTAGTTGCTCACGGTAATGGGGTCAAATGGCCAAAAATAAAAGTTGACTTTTTGCATACGACCCCCTAAAATCGAGCCGTTTTCACCTATAGCTTCCATATGATTCAAGGATGAATATTTCGTAATGTTTTCAAAATTTCGACCTCGTTCGGACCTTGAATCGAGCCTTTTTCGTTTAGGGCTTTTTCCCCAATTTTGAATGTTGTCCGAATGATCCGAAAATCGCATGAGTGCTTCTTTATAATATATTATGCATGAATGTGCAATTAGAATTTCAATTGAGCATGTTTAGCATCTTTAATTTCGTATCTTTCGTTTAAAGGATTTAAATGCATTTTACTTGTAATTTCAATTACTACATGATTTTTAATTGGTCTTTCATGCGTTGTAGTCTTTGAGAGTCGTGCGTCGTGTCTTGTCTTATTTGGTTTGTCGTCTGACAGTTTCAGGCCGTCTTTCGAGGAATAGCTTAAGTGTCTTGTCGTTCCCGTGCTCCCAGGTGAGGGTTTTAAAATGCTTTCAACTGGAGTAAGGATTTCTTTTATTTATTGCGAACTACCCTTACGTGCTCATATTGATTTGATTTCCTCCTTGTATATCTATTAAATATTTAAATATATTTTCATTTAATAACAAATGTTTTGATATTAACTCCTACCTATTAGTATATCTAAATCGTTTTGGTTTCCCGAGGCAAGTAAACTCTTTCTTTTCAACGTGATACTTTGACTTTATCTGGGTCTATGAGAGAAGTCGTTAGGGGAGGGCGCCAGTGCTTCCCGACACGTATGAAACTTATAGTCACCCCTCTGTCGTCACACACTTGCCTAAATGCCCGTTTAGCTTTCAACTTATAATGCTTCTTGAAATGCGAGCAAAAATCATGGACTTTTCTTTTACTTGGGGTCCGGGAGGGTATTCGAGGGTCTCACTTGGAGACGAGCGTTTAGGGTGTTGCCCGAGGTACTTTTCCCAAAATTAAGCGTCAATCGTGGCCCGTCAGGAGTTGATAGCCACGGTTAGGAGCGATGGTGGGCGTTGCATGTGTTGCACGTTTTTCTAAAATTCAATTCGTCGCCCATGGTCGCACTATGGGGTCAGACACCGGAGATGGAGTTTTATAATGACATGAAGGGGTTATAAGGAGGAACAGGCCCATTCTCGCTGGGATATTATTTGCTTCTATTTATGCTTTATTATTAATGCTCATTAATTATTGTTAGGCAAGTCGAAGCACATTCCGGATTTTCTTAAGTTCTGCACATGTATTTTCTATAGATATATATATAAAACCCGGAATCGTGGCTCGTACTTGTTCCCTCTTTACCTTCACTGAGTATCATTTATACTCACCCCCTCCCTGTTTTAATTCTTACTTCAGGTTGACAGGTGGCGTTGTCACCTCTCATGTCGGTTGGCAACAGCGGGTCGTAGGTCTTGGTCTTCGTGTTCTTTGGTAATTGTCAGTAGTGTCCAACAACAGTCTGTCTTTTATTATTAAATCATTTTGTCAGTAGAAATGGATATATTAATGATGATTGATATTCGATGATGTGATGGGTATTCATTGAACATTCAATTATGTTAATTGAAGCCCCGTGTGGCTTTGAATGTTTAATTGATATATATATATATCTTATAGCTTCCGCACTCTGTTATCTCTGTTGGTTGTTGTTGTTGGACTAGGTGTTGTTGCCGGTATAGATTGAGTGCTTGCCGTTCGCCGGGATGGATTTTTAAATGGGGTACATCTACCTCGTTTGGGAGTTCGTCTCGGTGCGGATGTGGTGTCCTTTCTCCGCCTAAGGAAAGGGGCGCTACAAATAAATTCCGCAAGCATAGATTAAATTTTATAAAGCAGAGCTCAAAGTTAATTCTACAGCTTGCCTGACATTATTACGCAAAATGTTAAAAAAATTAAATGGTTGCAGCCTTTCGTATACAGCTGCTGTAATGGTTGCAACATGTCCCTTTTTATAAATAAAACTCACCATCGTAATTGCAGAGAACATACAAACGACAAGTCTTATTTCATTTGTAGCTATCTTGCTCTCTCTCATTGTCAGTCTGTAGCGCCCCAAATTTAAGAGGCTTGATTTCCGTCCCACATCGGAAGATCAGTTGATATTGAAAGGGTTTATAAGTTAGAACCCATGTACAACCAATATGGATTAATCCCTTTTGGCAAGGGCTTTCCAAGCCAAACTTTAGGGTCGTGCATAGTGGATTCTGTAGCGGGCGCCCCAAACTATACGTAGTACTTTTCATATCAAATCATTTTCGATAAATCAAATGAACATAATAATCATAAATATCTATTAAGTATATATATATAAACGGTGTGAAAACAAAACATAAACGTGGCTTATATCGGGAGAGGCTTATTTATATATATACATAATAATACTGGAAACAGAAACGGAAAGCCGCACCTGTGGCTATACAAAATAAGACAAAAGCAAGACCGGATGCGCTACTCCACGGGAGTATCGTCTGCAAAACACAAAGACACACCCAAATGAGACTAAGGACGACGCACGGCTTATACGAAAACATTAAAACACATAGGAGCACGTTATACAATTAAATCCATCACTTAAGTTCAAATTCTCAAACGAAAACAGAGTAATTCATGCATTTAAAAATGTAAATCAAGTTCAAATGCAACGAAACTTTACGGACATGCTTAAATTATCATAAAGGAGTATGCATTCGAATTTCGGGAAAATCGGGCTTCACATGCAAAAGTTAGAAAATTTGACGAAAACTTAAAACACACTATTCATATACCCGAACATGTTGTAAATTCATAAATCATGCAATTCCTATCTATTTCATATACATCGAATACACGAGCGAAGAAAGAATTCAGAAAAGACGAGACGAAGCGGGACCCGTAGGCCAAATTGTGCCCAGACTTACAGAAGGTCAGGGCACTGTTCGACCAGGCCACACGGCCTTGTGCACAGCAGTGTGCCGAGGCCGTGCACAATCAAGGAACACGCACGGCCTCATGCACACGGCCTCAAGGCCGTGTGCACCAGCCCGTGTCCAATGCACAACACGCACGGTCTCTTGCACGGTCGTGCAAGAGGCCGTGTATCCCCACACGGCCTTGCGACACCCCGTGTGCAAAGCCCGTGTGCGTCCAGATTGAGCAGAAACTCGCAGACAGCAAAAACATACGCGATTTCAAACCAAAATTCAACATTTAATCGATAAATCATGCAAATCACTCCCTAATTCTCACATATAATCATCTACAACATATAATCTACATATAGAAATGATAAACACGAAAATCCATCCACGATTACTATCAAAATCAAATAAAACCTAAATTCTATAACTATTATCAAAAATAAGAAATACGAAGCATACGAGACATAAAACGAAAGGATCGTGAAAGGCTTACTCGTAGATGAGATCGCGAGGAGTTCGTAGAGTAAACGGCTCGAAAATCCGTCGGGAAACGGAGTCGGAACGATCGTTGGAATCTCTTTCTTCTTCCTTCTCTTTTTCTCTCTTTTTCTTTCTTCTCCTTTTCTTTTTCTTGCTGAGTGCCGCGAGAGTGAGATGAGAGATTGACTTAGTCAAATTTTGACTAAGGTTTAGAAATCGAAGGGGAAAAGTCGTAATTTTACAAAATAAGTTCGAAAACTCACGTTGTCCAAATAACATGTAATTACAGTCAAAATTCATATTATTAAACGCACATTGACAATTCGTAATTTAAATATAGAAATTCATTCATATACGAAATAATTCAAAAATTACATAATAAATATCAAATAAAATAATAAATTGCGCAAATATTCGATTCGGACGTACCATATTATAATTCGGATTTTCGGGGCGTTACAATCACCCCTCCTTATGAGAATCTGGCCCCCAGATTCTACTCGTCCGACTGAAATATTTCCGGATGAAACTTGCGCATCTTGTCCTCGGTTTCCCATGTAGCTTCTTCGGTTGTCTGATTTCTCCAAAGGACTTTGACAAGAGAAATCTCTCGGTTGCGCAGAGCTTGAGTCTTCTTATCCAATATCTTCACCGGCTTCGAAACAAAGGTCAAATCCGGTTCCAGTTCAATATCCTCAACAGGAAGGATCTCGGACTCATTTGGGAAGTACTTTCGAAGTTGGGAAACATGAAAGACGTTGTGAATCCCAGTTAGGCTTGGCGGCAAGTCTAACCTGTAGGCGGTGTTCCCAATCCTTTCTAGAATCTCATAGGGACCCAAAAATCTCGGACTCAACTTTCCTCCTTTTCCAATTCGGGTGAATCCCTTTCGAGGAGAAGCTTTGAGGAATACTTTGTCACCAACCTCAAATTCCAATGGTCGGCGACGGTTATCGGCATAGCTCTTTTGTCGATCCTGAGCTGCTTTCATTCTCTGCCGAATGATCTGGATACGGTCGATGGCATTTTGGAGAAACTTTGGAGGAGTTCCTCGTTCCTTATCGTCTTTCGTCCAACGCCAATCTTCGAGATCCCAAAACAACGGGGATCTACACTTTCTGCCATACAACGCTTCGTAAGGTGCCATTCCGATCGTAGACTGATAACTGTTGTTGTAGCCAAACTCGATCAGAGGCAACTGGTTGTGCCAATTGTTGCGAAAATCCAAGGCACAAGCTCGAAGCATATCACAGAGATATCTGATCATCCTCTCTGACTGACCATCGGTTTGCGGATGTGCGGCTGTACTGAAAGTCAGCTTCGTTCCCATTCGTTCTTGAAGTTGCTGCCACAAACGGGAAGTAAATCGAGCATCTCTGTCAGATACTATCGTAGTCGGAATTACATGAAGCTTGACAATCTCTCGGTGATAAATCTCTGCCAACCTATCCACCTTGTACGACATGTTGATCGGTAGGAAATGAGCACTCTTGGATAGTCGGTCGATAATCACCCAAATGCTATCATAGCCACCTCTAACTTTAGGCAAACCAGACACGAAGTCCATGGAAATACCCTCCCAGTTCCACGTAGGAATCGGTAGTGGCTCAAGCAAACCTCCCGGTCTTTGATGTTCAACCTTAACCTGCTGACAAGTCGAGCATCTCTTGACGTAATCAGCTACGTCTCTCTTCATGCCTCTCCACCAGAATAATTCTTTCAGATCCCGATACATCTTACTTCCACCTGGATGAACTGTGTAAGGTGTGTTGTGAGCCTCATCGAGAATCTCTTTCCTCAGACTCTCCGGAACACAAACTCGGGACTTGTAGCGGAGAATTCCTGTGTCGTCCACACCAAAATGAGTCTCAGAATCAGCTGCGATGTGAACTATCTGTCTCTGAGTCCACTCATCAGTAGCCTGAACATCTCGGATCTTTCGACCCAACTCGGACTGGATCGATATGCTGTGAACATGGGCCTGGGAACTGATGTGAACTCCCTCTAACTTAGCCTCTAGCTGGGCTATGCTTGCCTTCCGGCTTAGTGCATCGGCTACAACATTCGCCTTTCCGGGATGATACTGAATCTTGCAATCGTAATCCTCAAATAATTCCATCCAACGACGCTGTCGTTTGTTCAATTCCTTCTGAGTAAACAAATACTGAAGGCTCTTATGATCTGTGAAGATGTCGAACGTGATGTCGTAGAGGTAATGACGCCATTTCAATAATGCAAATACCACGGCGGCTAGCTCGAGGTCGTGAGTGGGATAGTTCTCTTCAGCTGGCTTTAGCTTCCTCGATGCATAAGCTATAACTTTCCCGTTCTGCATTAACACACAACCTAATCCTTCGTGTGACACATCTGCATACACGACAAATCCTTCAGAACCCTCGGGCAGGGTCAATATTGGAGCTGTGGTCAATCTCTTCTTGAGCTCCTGAAAACTAGCTTCACATTTGGCTGACCACTCAAACTTAGCTTCCTTCTTTGTCAACGCTGTTAACGGGCCTGCAAGTTTAGAGAAATCCTTGACGAAACGTCTGTAGTATCCTGCTAAACCCAAGAAACTACGGATCTCTGTAGGAGTCTTAGGTCTCTCCCAATCCAGCACTGTCTCAATCTTCGAAGGATCTACCTCGATTCCCGTTCCGGATATGACATGACCTAGGAAGGTCACTCGGTCAATCCAGAATTCGCATTTGCTGAACTTAGCGAATAATTGGTGCTCTTTCAAAGCTTGGAGCACAATCCGGAGGTGTTCAGCGTGTTCTTCTTCGGACTTCGAGAACACTAAGATGTCGTCGATGAAAATAACGACAAACTTATCGAGGTACGGACGGAAAATTCTGTGCATCATGTCCATAAAAGCTGCTGGAGCATTCGAGAGTCCAAATGGCATGACCACAAACTCGAAATGTCCGTATCGGGTGTTGAAAGCTGTCTTCGGAATATCTTCTGATCGGATACGGAGCTGGTAATATCCTTGTCTGAGGTCGAGCTTGGAATAAACCCTCGATCCTTGTAGCAAATCGAACAATTCCTCGATATGCGGTAGAGGATACTTGTTTTTCACTGTCATCCTGTTCAATTCTCGGTAATCGATACACATGCGAAGTGTACCGTCCATCTTCTTCACGAACAAGACTGGAGCACCCCAAGGCGAGACACTCGGTCGGATATATCCAATAGAAAGAAGTTCATCAAGTTGGTTCTTCAATTCTTTCAACTCGGCAGGAGCCATTCGGTACGGCGACTTCGAATAGGACTCGGCTCCCGGAACTAGATCAATCACGAACTCTATATCCCGATCCGGTGGCAAGAATTCCAAATTCTCGGGAAACACGTTGACGAATTCATTGACCACGGACGTTTCTTCGATCTTCGTCTGGTCTTTCGGGCGGTTGAGAATGTATGCTATAAAGCATGTCGCTTCTTCTTTCTGAACGAGCTTCTTGGCTTCCATCATTGAAATATACGGACCTTCTCCTGATCGGAAACCCTTAACCTCATTAGAACCCAGAATAACCTTCTTCTCGAAACAATCAACCTTCGCCCGATGCTCGTACAACCAATCCATTCCGAGAATAACCCCATATTTCTTCATCGACAACTCAACCAAATCTGCCGGGTATTCGATACCCTCAATGATAACCGGACAACGTTTAAGTGCTCGGTTCGCAATGACCTTCGAACCCAACGGCGAACCAACCACTAACACATAATCAAGCAAGGAAACAGGCGCATGCACAGATAAGGAAACAGCAGGCGCAATAAACGAGTGTGAAGCACCCGAGTCATACAATGCATGTATGGGGATGCCATTTATATATATAGTACCTTCCACCACATCAGTCGGATCTGCAACAGCATCCTCTGCATCGCCTTCCAAGGCGTAAACACGAGCATATGCCTGAGGCTGAGCGGCTCCCTGCTGTACCGGTCTCTTGCTCGGGCATTCACCTATCCGATGATCGGCGCTACCACAACCGTAGCAAAGACCGTTCTTCCTCCAACACTTGGCCTCTAAATGTGGGCCCTGACAAAATCCACATACTGGTCGTGGAAATCCCTGAGATCGAGGAGGAGCAAGCTGAGGTCGGGGAGGAGCAGGCTGAACGGCGCTCCTGAATGGCTTCTTCCCAGAAGAGGACCCAGACGAAATAAATGGCCTCTTCGAACCAGAAGCGAAACTCTTGGCGGCTGCAGGGGCAGGTGCTAATGTCGGTCTCATCTGTCGGAGATCGGACTCTATAAAAAGTGTCGTCTCGACTGCATCGGTGTAGTACTGGAGTCTGTTCCCGAGCATATGCATACGAATCTCATTCGACAATCCCTCAATGAACTGTCGAGTCTTCCTCTGTTCGTCGTCAACCATATACGAGCAGTGAATGATAAGCCTGGAGAAATGAGCCTCGTACTGGTCAACGGTAGAAGTACCCTGCTTGAGAGCCAGGAACTCTCGCTCACGTCGTTGTCGGACCACCAACGAAATATACTTGGCCCGAAACTCAACCAAGAACTGATCCCAAGTCGGGACCACATGCTCACGCTGCCATCTCTATTCGATACGGGCCCACCAATCCTGAGCAGCTCCTATCATCAGATACACTGCTAACTCGACCCTCTTAGGGTCCGGACACTCAATTACTCGGAATCTCTTTTCCATTGCCGATATCCAAGCCTCGGCGATAACATCATCAGGTGCACCCTCGAACTGCGGAGGGTTGAGCTTAAGAAACCTTCCCATATCATTCTCGGGGGCAGGAGGCGGTGCTGCTCGGTTAGTATGAACCATAAACTGCCCTAAGGCTTCCATAAACTGTGCCGGTGTCGGAACACCTGGAGTCGGACCTGGCGGTTCACGGCAAGGAGGCATTCTGCAAATTCAATACCAAACATGCATGATGATAACTGATTATGAAAAGCCGTACCACGTAGATAAGTTAAATTCACATAATCATGTTGTCACAATCACATAATCCTAAGCCGTATGACCTAAACTGACACGACAAAACACGACGCTTCAGAGCCTAGGCCATTGGACCAAAGACGCTCTGATACCAACTGTAGCGGGCGCCCCAAACGGGTAACGCATGCCCCGCACCGAGCCCCGACCCGGGACCGAAATGGAATCCGACCCGAACCGAAACCCGACAAACGGCAAGCATTTACTCAATAACTAGGCGAGGGTTTCAAAAACGAAAGAAAATGACAGAGGTGCGAGCGAAAATAAACCAAACGGTAAAACATAAATAATTACACAAGTATTAAAGCCCACCAAGGCTAACGAAATTCCATAATTAAATAACAAACGGGTTCGATACAATATCCCGATAATTATATAATAACGGGTTCAATATTTATACATAATCCCGAATACAAACTAATTAAATCCTAATATCGTAAAACATAAAAATAAAAGCCATACGGGAAAGAGTTATACATGAGCAAAAATAAATGCAACTCTAAGACGCGACGACGACGACGCAGATCCCGCCTAGTATCCTGAAACCAGTACAGGGGTAAAACAGAGGGGGTTAGTCAAACGACTATGTAAGGAGGGAATAATAATATATATCATAAAACGGAAATAAATCACCAAATTTTAAACTTAAAGAAATCAACATAAAAGAAAGGTTTTCATAATCGGGTGGTGATTTAACATAAAACATAACATATCATATGACTCGGCGAGTCCAGCCCTTAACTCCAATATCCAAACATAAAAACCGGAAACCACCCTTATGCCTCCAATGTAGTCGGACCGCTAAATCCGAACTACTCATAACTGACAGGAATAACTCAGGTACTCAAAAGGGCTGCCACTCCGGCCTCACCCCGAGCTCCCAAATGGAGGAAACCATAGGATTTACGCCGTAGACCCGACGTCTACCGACTTCGTCCTATCGCTCTTACTCCGGGCCCAAACAAACATGCATACATATCATAACTTGCTTTTCAAATCATTTCGGGTTGGTCAAAAGACCATTCGAGACATGTCATATGCGAGGCCGAAGGCCAAAGTTCGCCTTAGAAAACAAAAGGTTTTACATGTCTCTTTCGTAAACATTTCAAAGTCTATACGTAGTACTTTTCATATCAAATCATTTTCGATAAATCAAATGAACATAATAATCATAAATATCTATTAAGTATATATATATAAACGGTGTGAAAACAAAACATAAATGTGGCTTATATGGGGAGAGGCTTATTTATATATATACATAATAATACTGGAAACAGAAACGGAAAGCCGCACCTGTGGCTATACAAAATAAGACAAAAGCAAGACCGGATGCGCTACTCCACGGGAGTATCGTCTGCAAAACACAAAGACACACCCAAATGAGACTAAGGACGACGCACGGCTTATACGAAAACATTAAAACACATAGGAGCACGTTATACAATTAAATCAATCACTTAAGTTCAAATTCTCAAACGAAAACAGAGTAATTCATGCATTTAAAAATGTAAATCAAGTTCAAATTCAACGAAACTTTACGGACATGCTTAAATTATCATAAAGGAGTATGCATTCGAATTTCGGGAAAATCGGGCTTCACATGCAAAAGTTAGAAAATTTGACGAAAACTTAAAACACACTATTCATATACCCGAACATGTTGTAAATTCATAAATCATGCAATTCCTATCTATTTCATATATATCGAATACACGAGCGAAGAAAGAATTCAGAAAAGATGAGACGAAGCGGGACCCGTAGGCCAAATTGTGCCTTGACTTACAGAAGGTCAGGGCACTGTTCGACCAGGCCACACGGCCTTGTGCACAGCCGTGTGCGGAGGCCGTGCACAATCAAGGAACACGCACGGCCACATGGACACGGCCTCAAGGCCATGTGCACCAGCCTGTGTCCAATGCACAACACGCACGGTCTCTTGCACGGCCGTGCAAAAGGCCGTGTATCCCCACACGGCCTTGCGACACCCCGTGTGCGTCCAGATTGAGCAGAAACTCGCAGACAGCAAAAACATACGCGATTTCAAACCAAAATTCAACATTTAATCGATAAATCATGCAAATCACTCCCTAATTCTCACATATAATCATCTACAACCTATAATCTACATATAGAAACGATAAACACGAAAATCCATCCACGATTACTATCAAAATCAAATAAAACCTAAATTCTATAACTATTATCAAAAATAAGAAATACGAAGCATACGAGACATAAAACGAAAGGATCGTGAAAGGCTTACTCGTAGATGAGATTGCGAGGAGTTCGTAGACGTAAACGGCTCGAAAATCCATCGGGAAACGGAGTCGGAACGATCGTTGGAATCTCTTTCTTCTTCCTTCTCTTTTTCTCTCTTTTTCTTTCTTCTCCTTTTCTTTTTCTTGCTGAGTGCCGCGAGAGTGAGATGAGAGATTGACTTAGTCAAATTTTGACTAAGGTTTAGAAATCGAAGGGGCAAAGTTGTAATTTTACAAAATAATTTCGAAAACTCACGTTGTCCAAATAACATGTAATTACAGTCAAAATTCATATTATTAAACGCACATTGATAATTCGTAATTTAAATATAGAAATTCATTCATATACGAAATAATTCTAAAATTACATAATAAATATCAAATAAAATAATAAATTGCGCAAATATTCGATTCGGACGTACCATATTATAATTCGGATTTTCGGGGCGTTACAGATTCGAAGCTTATACCCGCGCATCCAACGGGCCCGCGAGGGGGTTCTCCTCTCCGAGCCCGGGGGTCGTGAAAAATGGTATCAAAGCCAAAGTCAGTCGTGGGAATGCATGTTCCACGCACGTTAGTGTCACCTCTAAAAGGGGCTCCGCGTGTGTGGGGAGCCGCGCTCCACATTGTTCACTGGCAGGGAGCAATGGGCCTATGTCGCGGCGTAATGAGGACATTACGCTCTGAAGGAGGGGCGAATTGTAGCGCCCCAAATTTAAGAGGCTTGATTTCCGTCCCACATCGGAAGATCAGTTGATATTAAAAAGGTTTATAAGTTAGAACCCATGTACAACCAATATGGATTAATCCCTTTTGGCAAGTGCTTTCCAAGCCAAACTTTAGGGTTGTGCACAATGGATTCGAAGCTTAGACCCGCGCGTCCAATGGGCCCGCGAAGGGGTTCTCCTCTCCGAGTCCGGGGGTCGTGACACAGTCCTTTCTTACTAAACAAGAAAAGAAATAATTACTGATGAGTTCAGTAGGATTTTGCGGGAACCTATTCCTAGGCTTTTGGAATCAGAGACTAAGAGGCTATTTGTTAACGTTTTGAAGAGTTACGCTAGAAAAAACCGTGTCTACCTCTCTGAAGTGATGACATTGACACCCAGTCATCTGAAAGTGGACATGGACAAACGCATGAGAACTCCTTTCAGTGAAGAACATATGAAATGTAAGGTGATTCAACTCTGCTACAAATTTGCCAAGTTCAGAAGATTCATCGCTCAAATTGGGGTGTTCTATAATGAAGATACCAGTTCGAAGGTATATTACATAAATCTCCCTCTGATATTCATAATAATAACAAAACCTCCCTATTATTACATAAATTATTAATTATGTTCGTCGTTGTCACTGTAATAGGCGGAGCCTATCGATCATCTAGAGTTTCGTATCCGCGGATGTTCGCGCTACAAGTCGTTGAAGAAAATTTTCTTGGGTGATAGGTGTGCCCTCTTCAATGAAGAACCCCTACTCAACGGTTGGGATCTAATTCCAGCAAGAGAGAATGACAGAGACGTGGAGGAGGTTGACGCTTGGTCCAACTCCAACGGGAGTGAATTTGAAGAAAACGAAGATTACGTGGTGTCTTCGTCTGGTGAAAACGATGTTTAGTAGTTGAAAAAAGATATTTATAGGAGTTTTTATAGTTTTGTTTTCTTAGTAGGCCGTCATCAATTTATGGTATTCAATTGTATTCAATTATCCAGATCCCTTTGTTAGATATGCATTTCATAGTATTGTTAGCCAACATATAATATCAGTGCCACAAAATAGTATCATAAACAGGCCATTTTTACCCTTTAATGGCATTATCACGTCTCAGAATTACGCAGATCCCTTATTTAGATACGCATTCGTAATTAATGTTAGACAACTTACAATATCAGTGCCGCAATTTTGTATTATCATTATTCCATTTTTACCCTTCAATGGCATCATTTCGTCTTGAAATTACGCAGATCCCTTTGTTAGATACGCATTCCGTAGTATTGTTAGACAACTTACAATATCAGTGCCACAATATGATATCATAAGCAAGCCATTTTTACCCTTCAATGGCATTATCTCGTCTCAAAATTACGCAGATCCCTTATTTAGATACGCTTAATTAATGTTAGACAACTTACAATATTAATGCCACATTTTGTATCATCATCATTCCATTTTTATCCTTCAATGGCATCTCGAAATTACGCAGATCCCTTTGTTAGATACGCATTCCTTAGTATTGTTGGCCAACATACAATATCAGCGCCACAAAATGGTATCATAAACATGCCATCTTTACCCTTCAATGACATTATCTCGTCTCAAAATTTCGCATATTTCTTATTTAGATACGCATTCGTAATTAATGTTAGACAACTTACAATATCAGTGCCGCAATTTTGTATCATCAACATTCCATCTTTACCCTTCAATAACATCATTTCGTCTCAAAATTACGCAGATATCTTTATTAGATACGCATTCTTTAGTATGGTTAAACAACTTACAATAACAGTGCCACAAATTGGTATCATCAACAGGCTACATTACACTTTAATGGCATCATCTCGTCTCAAAATTACACAGATCCCTTTGTTAGATACACATTTGTTAATATTGTTACACATTCCCGAATAATGTTATAACAAATAGTGTTAAATTTGTTACACGAAGCATATTATAAACAGAATATTATGTAGATAAAACCTTAACTAATACCACAAACTTGAAGTTAATACGACAAAACGAATATAAGGTTCCACAAACAAACTGTTGGAAAAAAACATTTCGAAAAATTAATACAACAACGGGTAATTAATATTCTGCGAAAACAAAGACTTAATTACACAAAACAGAATTCAGATTTCTCCAGAACTAGAGCTAATCAGTAATTAGTATTAGCCTCATGTTGATAATATACGTCTCCAGAAGCCTGAACAGTTCCATCATGTTGTTAAAATCATTATCAGTGAGCAAACTAACCCAGATCCCCGACTTTCAGGGAGCCCTGAACTGTACGGCATGAATATCGGTTGAGAATTGAGGCCATTTTTAACTGACATGCTCGAATAATTCAGATATCTTTATTCCCTCCGTTAACGCTAATACATTTATTATTCCGTTGAATTGGACATAACTGATTAACTTGGCGGCACGTCGAGTACCACTGTACCAGTAGGAGGCTTTGGAGCAGCAGTAGTAGTAGTTGTTTCCATTTAATTGCCGTGAAAATGCAAAGCCCCGACATATTTAAAGTTTCAGACTCTCAGTTGTCGTCAGCGCCGCCTCTGCAGTACAGTTTATTTTTAGGTCTTGAAATAAAAAGTAAAACTAGATGAATTTGGAGGTTGGAGGAATATAAAACTTAAAAGCAAATTGGTATTTTCACAAAAAAGAAAACAAAGTAAAAATTAGAACTTAATCTAGTACCTAAAATAATCATTTAAAAAAATGGAATAGCTAGCCCTAAAATTGTGGAGCAAAATGGTATTTAAAGTCAATTTTCTGTTATTGAAATACAAATGGTAAACTAATTTCTTTTCGAGGATTGGAATTAAAATCTTGAATCGCCATTCTTTCACCTATTACATGAAACAACTTGAAATTACAAAACCGACGTGTGCAAAATTCAAGTTCTCAAAATTCTAAACTCTGCCATATTCTTCAGGTTCACTTGGAACAAATCTAAGACAGAAGTGGTATAAATAAATCTAAACCTATTGAATCATTAGTGATTCATACAAAAAGTTCCTCTACACGATCCATCATTCCATTAGTCATGAGGGTCCCATGAATCTTCTGAAATTTCATCCGCCATGTTTGCTGCTTTCCAATGTTCTTCACGCCACTCCTTGACTGAATCCTCATACTAGTTGTGACGTCTGAAAAAGGAAAAACATAAAAAGGAGACATCTTGCAGGATAACAATTTAGAGATTCAAGAACTGAGCCAGCCCAGCAGGACTTGAATTTGAATTACTCTTCAGTTTGCTGAATGCAGCACATTACACATACAAAAAAGAAACATCACTTGCAGCAGTAAACCAAATTGATTAAATGGATTGAGATTCAAAACTAGGATTTACCTTCAAATTAAAAGAAAAAAGATGATATCTAATTAAGAAAGCATTTTGTACATGGAAGAAAAGGCGATCTTCACCAGATCGACAAAAGCATCTATGATTCTGATTACTGAAACATGAAAACTACTCAGATTTGATCCAGAGAAGGAAAAAATACAGTGCTAGAAAGTAAGAAGCAGAGAGAATTGCAGAAGGATAACGGAAATATAAAATAGCACAATCTGAGGAAAGGAAACACACGCACGCACACACAAAAATATCGATTTTTTTCAATATTTGAAAGCCCGCCAACCCATCATCGCCGCCGTATCTTTAGTGGCGGCCTCCGGCAGCGGACAGTCTTCATCGCAGAAGCGGCGAACGAGGTCTTTGGGGATGTGAAGAAATCGGAGCTACCAGCAACCAAGGACGGCGGGCGGCATCCTGATTATCTCCACAAACACTTGAAACAGTGCTCCCCATCGCCACCGTCCGCCGCCACCTGCTCGGATAAGATCAAGTAGTGTTATTTCAAAACTCCTTACCACTGCCCTCTTTATATACTAGGATATTTCCTAAATTCCACCAGTCTTTATCGAAATTACAGAAACGCCCCTTTGATACTCATTGACTACTTCTCAACCTTGAGTCCTTGACCCCTTTAGCGAATGATTGCTGAGGGCATAACTGTCAAGAAAATCAATTGCTCGCCGAGAAAACCCTAATCCTACTCCCCAAGTACCCACGCCCACCCCACCCACACCCACCCTCTCTTCCTTTTCTCTCTCTTTCGTTGTCTCTCTCTCTCTCTAGTTTGCTCCACTCTCGGTTGGTACTGAAACTGCTTCCACTTATTCTGATTTATTGCATTGTTGCGCTACTATTTATACTTTAGGTATACAGTTCCCGAGTACATGATTATGCTGCTAATTTGATATTGTGGATCAGAATCCAATTTCTGTTGGGTCGGATGGCGGTTAGGGATCGGCTGTGTATTGCAATTTGTTGAATTTCGAAGCATGTTCTAATTGCTATAGTTGGGTATTTTGCAGGATTTCTGAATACCGGTAATGCTAGTTCAGTTTCTATAAAGGATTGATTGAAGATAGGACGCCATTTTTGATAAGGTAATATAGCTTGGAGATAATGGGTTCTTCAAAGTAAATGGTTTCCTTACATGCGCTCTTTAGTTTTATAACCTTGATGTTTGGTCACGACCTGGATCCAATTGTGTTGTGCTTTCTTAGCTAAGACACGAGTTGATATCTTCAGTTTTCTCACCTATTTGAACTTAGTAATCACTCCGTAGTCTGGGTTCGTTGGGTTTGACTCCATGTCTGCAATTCCTGGGTCGTATATCTGCTGTATTTATAGCACTCAGTGAAATCCAATGCATTTCAAGTGGATTGTTCTGCAATTGAAGACGATCCCGTTCAGTCTTTCTTTTTCTTTTTTCTTCTGGCAAGCACTGATGTATATCATCAATTTTCTTTTGCCATGACACCCAAAGTTACATTCTTGTTCCAGGATTGCTGATAATGACGGAGCCGTCAAAAGTCATTCATGTCCGTAATGTGGGTCATGAAATCTCTGAGGTATAGCATCTCACCTGATTATACATATACTTCAGTTTCAGATTTTGCTGCTTGTTCTAAAGTTAGTTGACGCATCCTCAAACCTAGTGATGTAAAAGCCTCATCGCCAAAAAATATGCACATTCTTTTGTCTATCTTCCTGATAAAACTCCTCGATCAAGAAATACATAAGAAGTATTGACATTTCCTCATTTTAAATTTCTAAGCACGTAGATCATTTTATCTACCATTCTTTATTGAATGCAAACAAAGACTCTTGTATTGCTTGTGTAATAGCAATAAGTTATTGTGGTTGCATTGTTCTTCAAGGATAACTTCAATATTATCTTTTCCAGAATGACTTGCTCCAGCTGTTCCAGCCATTTGGAGTCATCACAAAGCTTGTTATGCTTCGAGCCAAGAATCAGGTCTTGTTGTTGAAATCTCCATAGTAATGTACTGTAATTGTGGCAAAAGTGTCTCTGATTAATATTCATATTGAAATTGCAGGCCCTCCTCCAAATGCAAGACATCCCTTCAGCAGTAAATGCATTGCAATTCTACACTAATGTTCAGCCAAGCATAAGGTTCTCTGATAGATAATGTTACTTTGTCCGTTTCAGCTTTCGGACTTCATTATGAGAGTTCTCGTTTTTGTTTCCAGTGTTATTCAGTCTTTTACTGAATTTCTTATTACTTTTAGGGGAAGGAATGTGTATGTTCAATTTTCATCACACCAAGAACTAACAATTATGGACCAGAATGCTCAATCAAGAGGAGATGAGGTGACTATTCTGATAATTTTCCTTGAACTTCAATGATACTGATGCTGCGATCTGGTGTATTAAAGTTACAAGTGTTTCATTAGCTTCTTTCTTGAATAATAGATGTGGTATGGCATGTAATATATACAAGAAAAATGCAAGGGATCCCTTTCGTATGAACTGAACTATATGTAGAAATTTGCATACTACCTGTAGGATAATGGGATGTTGTAACCTACCGTTTATAAATGCAGGCAGGAGATAAAATGATAACTTTTAAGTAATAAAACTTGTGACCAACATTGAGTTGATTAATCTCTTTATGCTGGCAATATTGGAGGGGAAGGTATGAAGTGAGTACTTTTCGGCCAATCTCTCTTGTAGAAGCTGTTAGCTACTGTTAGTGGTTTGTTAACATAAACAGGGAATTCTAAGAGTATCATTTCTTAGTTCTTCTATGGCAATAGGTGCATTAAAATGTGAATTTGTATGTAGATTTTCGCGACTTAATCGCATAGTGACAATCTGATAACTGAATATGAATGTATCGCCCTAAAACTTAATGAAGTGATGAATTTTTAGTCTAGAAATTTAAGTAGGATTTTTGAATCTATTTAGTAATCTAGTTAAAATAGTTGAGATTTTGGGAAATACGGCAAGAAGCTTTTGTTGCTTTTTGTTTTGGGTAAGTTGGATTGTAGGAACTGATCTATATATGAAAGCACATAACAAAGCTAGGAGACTTTCAATAATTAGAAACCAATGTCTTGACAAATGTTAGCGGCCACTTATTGATTAACAATATAAATATTCCTTCTTACCTCGGATGTGAAGATAGAGTAATTCTATCAGTACAGAGTCATAACTTATTGTATAACACTGCATCTCATCTACAAAAGTGCATAGAAGTATTAAGAACTTGAAAGTCAGTTTCAGTTAAGGAACTATCATTAACAATAGCTACCAAGAATATAAACTGAAGGCACTTGTTACGACTACTTAACTTAGATATCGTACAAATGACCATCTATCAGGAATTATCTTAGACTTAAAATTGCTTTGTCTCTGTAAAATGTTTGGGAACTTGTGGGTGAATAAATAATTCACAGCTTGAGGGATATATTCTTGGAAAGTTTCCTTACATATATTGAACTAAGAGTTAGGAGTCTGGTATTGGTGATGATTTTTTATCCCTGACAAAAATATTTAGGTATAGGTGCATATGTTGCAGTTTTTTTTTTGACCTACTATGTTTACATGTGTTTTTGTTTGACTGAGTTTAATTATTTATATTGTAATGAGGATTCTCTGTTATATGAGACTGGAAGCGGTATTAGTGTTTACAAACCAATTACTTCATTTACTCAAGGTCTTGAATTTTTTATTTTCCATATATCTATTATGAATGTTTACATGTGGACTGATTGCCTGATGCTTGTTATCTACCCTATTTGTGCATTTCTTCTTTCTGTATTCTCTTCAATTCATTCCCTTCTCTTCTTCTCTCTGCTTTGTCTGCTGGTACGCTGTTGGGGTCTTCTCTCTCCTCTCTCTCTCTCTATGCTGGTCTGCTGTTGGGCTCTCTCTCTCTCTCTCTCTGGATACCCAGCCTAACCGAATCCTCTTAGTTACGATACATCACATGCTATATCCTATAACTGTGGAAGTGCTGCATCAAGTTTTTTCTCCTCATGGATTTGTAGAGAAGATCGTCACATTTCAGAAGTCGGCTGGTCAGCATCTCCAAATTTTCTCTTTTCTCACTTTCTTCTTAATTAAAATATTGGTTAAAGCGTATGAAGATTTATCTAGATGTAGCATCATCCTTTACGAGGAATACTCTGTATGATAGTTGACTATTTTCTTGCTTTCATGAGGGATCTTTTTAGTTAGGATCTATTATTACATGTCTGAGTTTGTCACAATTGACATATTACTCTCTGAAATGCATTGTTAATTGCTTGTCTAATTATATTGTAGTTTTATGGTTACACTAATGCAGTAAAATCCATAGGTTTTCAAGCTTTAATTCAGTATCAAAATCATCAGTGTGCTATTACGGCAAGAAATGCTCTTCAGGTATAAGGAATGCAAATTATCACATCTTTTGCTTATTTGACACTGAAACAAAGTTTATAACTTGCAACTCTTTTACAGGGACGGAATATATACGATGGCTGCTGCCAGCTGGATATTCAGTTCTCTAAGTAAGTTACTTTCAAGATTTTAGTTCTTTGCTGTTCTGCTTGCTGCTAGTTTTATATTTACCAAAGTCTTTTTCTGTATGCAGCCTCGACGAATTGCAAGTGAATTATAACAATGAGCGTTCTAGGTAAGTTTATAGATACGATGTTGTTTTATTCATCTCTCTTTGATTATTATGCCGTAATTCAGATTTCTGCTTTGTTGTTATCTTCTTGGAATAGGGATTTCACAAACCCTTCATTGCCATCAGAACAAAAGGGCAAGTCATCTCAGGTAATCCATTCTTCTCTAGTAGAAATGTTGTGATTTGTGAAGTTATTTAGCTTCTTTTTGTGAGATATTTTCTGATTGGGTGTTCTAATGTGGTTATGGCAGCCCGGGTACGGTGATGCGGGGATGTATGCGCATGCAGGTGATTAATTAGCTATTATGAATTATTCTATTTCAGTCATTATCCTTTTCTTTTTTTACTCTACCCCACTGTCTAACCCCCTCCCCCACCCCTCTTTCTCTTTCTTGCAGTTGGATTTCCACAGGTATGCCTACGCATTTTGTTTATATTTTTACGATATTGCATTTATATTGGTCATTTAGCATCTTGGCTGACCATACAACATCTGGTAGCCATGGATCAAGTAGCATTTGTTAATATCTTGTTAGTGGTGGGGCTGGTTCCTCTATAAATGGTAGATAATAAGTGTTTGGATTTTATTAGTAAATTATAATTGATTTGGTTGTGTTTTTTTCTAGTTTTTACTTAATTTTTTTTTTTTAAAACTCTGGAGCTCTGCTTCCAGTGTATTGACATGTTTATCGAATGGTTCATTTATAGTATTTTTCCTGTCTTTTATTTGGTTGTCTGTAAATTATAGATGGGAAATGCTGCTGCTATTGCTGCTGCCTTTGGAGGAGGTTTGCCCCCAGGTATAACTGGTACAAATGATAGGTGCACAATTCTTGTATCTAATCTGAATCCTGATGTAAGCTCTCTCTCTCTCTCTCTCTCTCTGAATTATTGTCTGTTTCTTCATTGCTTGAAATTACAGAACCGAACATTAATATATGTTCACTCTATCATCATGTTACCTTGTTTTGCAGAGAATAGACGAGGACAAGCTTTTTAATTTATTCTCGATATATGGGAACATTATTAGGATCAAACTTCTTCGAAATAAACCAGATCATGCATTGGTTCAAATGGGTGATGGTTTTCAGGCTGAATTGGCTGTTCACTTCTTGAAGGTCTGGTAAAACCCGTTTGGTCTTTTATTATCCATATACCTGAACCCATTTCCATCCGCAAATTGACTATAATTTTTTGATACAGGGTGCTATGTTGTTTGGAAAGCGTTTGGAGGTGAATTTTTCAAAGCATCCCAACATTACAACTGGAGCAGATACCCACGAATACTCCAACTCAAATCTGAACCGTTTCAACAGAAATGCTGCAAAAAATTACCGTTATTGTTGTTCACCAACCAAAATGATCCACATTTCGACTCTCCCTCAGGATGTTACGGAAGAAGAAATAGTAAGTCATCTGGAAGAACATGGAAGTATTGTTAGTGCAAAGGTGTTTGAGATGAATGGGAAGAAGCAGGCTCTTGTTCTTTTTGAAAATGAGGAGCAGGCTACAGAAGGACTTGTGTGCAAACATGCTACGTCACTTGGTGGCTCGACCATTAGGATTTCCTTTTCTCAGTTGCAAACCATATGAGGGGCATTTTTGCAAAATTTGAGGAATGCAGCTATAGATGGTATGTTTTTGTTCCCAACTTGAACTTTTAATTACTTTTGACCTTCTTCCTTTCTTTCTCTTAAATTTTCTTCTCCTTGTGATTGGAAACAGGACTGAGTTAGAATTTTTTAATTTGGAGGGGCCAAGATTGAATTTTACAAAGTATAATAGTTATAAGATGTTTTAAAGAGCTTTTAAGCTAAGCCAAACACCCTCTGAATCTTGTTTCAGTTTCTGCATTTCATATAAGGAAAATTACAAAAAACACCCCGAGGTTCACTTTAAATCCAAAACACCCTTGAAACCTTACAAGTACCCCCTCTGAATTTAGTGACTGTTAACATTCTTACCTTGAAACCTTATGAAACTTACCATGAAGCTTGTAAAATATTATGAATACCCCCTAAAACTAAAGGAAAACTGTTCACTCTCGTTGACTTTGGGAGTATATGTAATGTTTCAAGGTTTCAATGGTGTTTGCGAATGTTTTGCAAAGCTCAGAGGGCTATCCGTAGGTTGCAAGGCTTCAATGGTGTTCAGTAAAAATTGCAAACAACCTCAAGGGTTTTGTTCGTAAATGACCCTTTCATATATCCGTGCAATGTTATTATGCGCTAATTCTTTTACATTATCTTCATGGAGAGGTAAGATTTCTCAGTTCTCATTGATGAATCTATACATTACTAGTTTTTGTGACTTTTGCTTCTATGGGTTGACTCAGGTCTCATAACTTAAGATTGAGTTCACTCTGGGTATCGACAATCACAAGAATCATATATATGGTCCATTCAGACGACATGCCTATCCTGTTCCTCTCTCTCTCCCTCTTCTCTCTCTCTCTCTCTCTGGAGACAATAAAATCATTCATCTGTATTTCAGTGATTGTGCTGTGTGTTCTGAAACTCATTTTCTCTGGGATGTTCTATTTGAATTAGATTTAACGTGTATAAGGCTACTTTTTTGCTTGCTTCATGTTCACACACTGGAGGGCTCGAGCTCGTTTGATTCAATAGGAAATCTTTGATTCTGTTCTGTTGAGATGAGACTACAATATATATACACATTCTTGTTGGCCTAGTAAGGTCAAGCCCCATCTATATATATAATATATTAAAAATAAAATAAAATTATATAACGGCTCGCAAGGCATGAGCCTAGAGATAACAGGCTCGGAGATTGACTCAATCTCAAACTCGGACTCAATCACGCAATTGAGCCCGGTTTGAACTCGAGTCGAGCTAGCGTAACTTTTGGCTTGACAGACTCGTATGCCTGCTCGATTTGTTTGCAGTCCTATTCATGTGTTGGTAATATTTTATTATTATATTTTATAATCTTAGATGTAATTCCAACTCCTCCAAGGGCATAAATCCACGCATATTTCTTCAAAATTTATGATGTTGGATTTTATTTTTTATTATTTGGTGTAAATTATGGGTTCGAGTAATATTGAGGATCCTTAATTCAGTTGAAGAATTAGTCACTGTTAAGACTCTTTATCCCTCTCAGCGAATGTATTCAGTGGGGATCGAACTTGAGACTCTTTCTACAAATTTAGGCTGTGTTGCCGGATTTTGTTTTCTTATATGCAATTAATGGTAACAAGTTATCTAATATTTAAATCACTTGATTAAAGTATTTCAAAAAAAAAAAAAAAAACAAACACGTTGTAACGTTTAATGTATAAATAGAATATAAACCTTCAAATAAAAAAAATAAAAAATACAAAAAAAGAATATAAACCTTCAGTTTATTTACTAACCAGTATTTTGCTTTATATAACATAATTCTGATCACATAATACTTGATAGCATGTTCCATGCACCGACCAAGCCGCCCAAATCTTCTCAATCCCTAGTTCACCACTTCCCAAATAATTTTTTTAAATTTTTTTTTTTTTTTAATTAAAACCGGCGAGTGCTGTGGGATTTTACCGAGGATCCCACCTCATATATAAATCGTGCAAAATCAAATACATAATCCAATCCAACTCGTGGGAAGCCAAAAACAAAGCTAAATCAATCCCCTGGCCATGTCTAAAAAAGAAAACAAAACAAAGCAAACGGCTAACAACATACGAACAATATATCAGCATCAAGCTCTTGCACAAGGGAGTACGCACTTTGTGCGATTTGGGTCATTCATCACACATACGTGACACGTACTCATCAGAGTCAATCTAGGCCGTCCACTCGAGAAACACGTGTACAGCAAAGATCCCCGAAGGAACTCTAGAGCACGTACTCATCAGATTGGGCTTCTTATCGAAAAAACGCAGCTCGTTACCGACATGGCCAAACATCCTCGTCATGGATAAAATGACGTAGATTGTAGAGGTATAATAAGCCGTCAAATACCAAAAGTAACAACTAGGCAAAGCCATGGCAGTGTGTACAAAATTGTCCGTCAAATACCTCAAGTAATATCTAGCCGAAGCAATGTCAAAATGACAAGATAATCCGTCAATTTCCCATAACGGCTGGTCTAAAGGATGACCGAGAGGAAGATAAATAAGCAAGACTATCCATAAATTTTTTTAATTAAAGCCATGTTATATTTTCGACCATTACAGTTGCACCAAGGGTGAAAGCTGTAATTTCCGAAAACCTGGATATAATTCCAAGGCAAATTAAAACAAAAGCTTACCTGGTCACCGCAAGAAGCAAATGCACCTGTAGTGCAATACACCATTTAGCTGCAAAGATCCAAACAATTCAGTATTAGAGTTACGGTTTCGAAGATAAGGAACTTCAAGCTTATCAACAAAAACAATGGCGCGAAGGTCTTTAGGGAAATCCATAGGCTCAAGGATAGCATTTGTCATATTGTCACACGCTAAACTAGTGAGGAAATCAGCTGCTTGGTTTCCCTCTCTATAAATATGGGACCACCGAATATTAACATTCTTTAGGATCTCCTGAATTTTTTTAAGAATGTGAACTTTGTCCCATGAGAGCCCTCCACCTTTTTTAATAGAGTTAAGGATGATTAAAGAATCCGCCTCCAACCATATTTCCCTGAATCCTTTATCAATAGATACTCAAGCATTCATAAACCGCCCATAGCTCCGCGTAGTTGGTTTTTATGCCAAGATATCTATAAAATCCAAAAACCGCCCTTCCGTCCCCTGTTCTAGCAATACCACCTGAGCCAGCCGTGCCTGGATTACCTCTAGAGGAGCCATCAGTGTTGAGTTTAATGGTACCAATAGCTGGTTTAATCCATCTCACAATGTTAGTGCGCTGTTTCTTAAGTGTAAAAGACCGACAATCCAAGATTAGACGCAGCAGATAAGTACCCCTTCCAATGAATTCCTTTGAGAAGCCCACTAGCATCAAGATGAAAGATATGCTGCCAAACCTTGTAAATAATCCGACTGACCATGAATCATTCGTTACGGAATTTGGCGTCATTTCTAGCTTCCCAAATAAACCATATAATAAGCAACGGAATGATAGCTCGAACATGTTCCTTCCCTTGCCCACTATTATACCAGAAGCTAAAAGTGAGATTGAGACTTGAATTGTGTGGCATTTGTATATTAAATACCTCTCCAAAAAAGTGCCAAATTTTCCGAGCGTTAGAACCCGTGAAGAAAAGGTGCCCGATTGTTTCTTCCTCAAAGCAACACATACATTTGGATGAAAGGGAGATCCCTCTGTTCTTCATAACAGAGTCAACTGGAATCCAATTGTTTATTAATCTCCAACACAAGATAGACATTTTTGGTAAGACGAGCTTACTCCAAAAATAATCTGCCATATTATGTCTAGTCATCGAAGACCAGTTGCCATTGATCGAGTTTGCCTACAACAACAGTTATCAGTCTACGATCAAACTGGCAGCTTACGAAGCATTATATGGCAGAAAGTGTAGATCCTCGTTGTTTTGGGATCTCGAGGATTGGCGTTGGACGAAAGATGATAATGGACGAGGGACTCCTCCAAAGTTCCTCCAACATGCCATCGACCGTATTCAGATTATTCGGCAGAGAATGAAAGCGGCTCAGGATCGACAAAAGAGCTATGCCGACACCCGTCGCCGATCTTTGGAATTTGAGGTTGGTGAGAAAGTATTCCTCAAAACTTCTCCTCGAAAGGGATTCACCCGAATTGGAAAAGGAGGAAAATTGAGCCCGAGATTTTTGGGTCACTATAAGATTCTAGAGAGGATTGGGAATGCCGCCTACAGGTTAGACTTGCCGCCAAGCCTAACAGGGATTCACAACGTCTTTCATGTTTCCCAACTCCGGAAGTATTTCCCGAATGAGTCCGAAATCCTTCCTGTCGAAGAAATTGAACTAGAACCGGATTTGACCTTTGTTTCGAAGCCGGTGAAGATATTGGATAAGAAGACTCAAGCACTGCGCAACCGGGAGATTTCTCTTGTCAGAGTTCTTTGGAGAAACCAAACAACCAAAGAGGCTACGTGGGAGACCGAAGACAAGATGCGCAAGTTCCACCCGGAGTTATTTCAGTCGGACGAGTAGAATCTGGGGACCAGATTCTCATAAGGAGGGGTGATTGTAGCGCCCCGAAAATCCGAGTTATTATCCGGTAAGTCCGAATTGTTTATTTATTCGATTTAATTATTTATTTGATAATTATTGTGTGATTTATATAACAATTTCATAAATGAGTGAATTTTGGTATTTAAACCACGACATGTTAATGTGCATTTAATTTCATGAACTTTGACTGTAATTATGTTTTATTTGGACAACTTATGTTTTTGAGCTATTTTATGAAATTACGAAAATGCCCTTTCGTTTCTCAACCCTAGTCAACATTTTGACTTAACCCATCTCTCTCTCTCCCTCATCTCATTCACGCACAAACCCAAGAAAGGAGAAGAAAAAGAAAAGAAAAAGAGAAGGAAGAAGAGGAAGCTTTGATTGATCCTCCCGACTTCGTTTCCCGACCAAATTCCGAGCCGTGAAAATCTACGAACTCCTCGCGATCTCTTCTTCGAGTAAGCTTCTCACACCTTTCGCGATTAATGCCTCATATGCTTCATTTTTCTGATTTTTGGTGAATAGTTGAATAGTTAGGTTAAATGTTGATTTTGAATGGTTTTATGGATGGATTTACGTGATTCTTGGTTTTATAGGTAGATTAGATGTTGTAGATCAATATATGTTAGTATTAACTTGAGATTTGTATGATTGATGGGTTTAATATCGATTTTTTGTTCGTTTCCGCGAAGCCCTCGCGATTCTGCATTTTTCTGTTGTTCTAAAGATCCACACGGTCTTGAGACCGTGCGCCAAGACCGTGCGTCCCTTTTGAGCCTTGCACGGTCTTGCGCACCGCCATGCGCAAGCCGGTGCGCAGGATGGTGCAAGTGTTTGCACCGGCTTGAGCACGCGCTCAAGCCCGTGCGCGCGCCCGTCCCCAAGACCGTGTGTTTGCCTTAGCCAAAATTTCTCCATTTTCAAAATGTTGCTCTCGGCAATGGGAGTCAAAGGGCAATTAAAAAAGTTGACTTTCTTCGTTTGACCTCCGATTTGAGATCCGATTTCACCTATAGTTCCTATAAATCATGAAATGCATATTTTAGGAAGTTTGGATTTTCCGACTTCGTTCGGGCCCCATTCTTTGTGTTTTTCGTTTAGGCATTTTTGACTATTTTTTAAATGTTGTCCGTTTCTTCCGAAATTTGAATTCATACTTCCTTATTGCCTTTTATGCGTATTTATGAACTTTTATCGCATTCTAACTTGATTTGCTTATTGAATTTATATATTTGTTAGAATGTGAACCTAAGTGATATGAATCATTGTTTAACGTGTTTCTATGTGTTTTAATGCTTTTGTATACGCCGTGCATCGTCGTTAGTCTTATGTGGTTGTGTCCTTGTGTTTTACAGACGATACTCCCGTGAAGTAGGCACCGGTCTTGCTTTTATCTTCTTTTTGATTAGCCATCAGGTGAGGCTTTCCGTTTCTGACTCCGATACTTATATGTATATATATATATTAAGCCTCTCCCCATATAAGCCTTGATTTACGTTTTGTTTTCATACCGTCTCTATATATACTTAGTAAATATTTGTTCCTATTAAGTTTATTCGATTTATAGAAAATATTTTGATATGAAAAAGTACTACGTATACTCCTTTTAAAAGTTTGCGAAAGAGACATGTAAAACCTCTTTGTTTTTCCTAAGGCGAACTTTGGCCTTCGGCCTCGCATATGACATGTCTCGAACGGTCTTTCGACCAACCCGAAATGATTTGAAAAGCGAGTTATGAACTGTATGTATGTATGTTTGGGCCCGAAGTAAGGATGACAGGACGAAACCTGTAGACGTCGGGTCTACGGCGTAAATCCTCTTGTTCTCTCCACCTTTGGGAGCTCGGGGTGAGGCCGGAGTGGCAGCCCTTTGAGTACCTGAGATTATACTGTATGTTATGAGTAGTTCGGATTTAGCGGTCCGTCTATATTGGAGGAATAAGGGTGGTTTCCGGTTTTTATGTTTGGAAATCGGAGTTAAGGGCTCGTCTCGCCGAGTCATATGAAATGTTATGTTATGTTTTATGCTAAATCACCAACCGTTTACGAAAACCTTTCTTTTATGTTGATTTCTTTTAAGTTTGAAAATGGTGATTTACTTCCGTTTTATAATATACATTATTATTCCCTCCTCACTTAGTCATTTGACTAACCCCCTCTGTTTCACCCTTGGTGTTGGTTTCAGGATACTAGGCGGGATTGTACGTCGTCGTCGTCGTCGTCGCGTCTATTGAGTTGTGGCATATGTAAACTCTTGTCCCGTTTGCCAATTTTATTATGTTGTACGTATTAGGATTTTAGGTATTTATTATCGGGATTATTATACTGAACCCGTTACTCTAGAATTCGGGATATTGCATCGAACCTGTGTATTTAATTATAATGGTTAGTATTTGAATTTCGCTGGCCTCGGTGGGCTTTAATATTTATGCAATAGTTTATTGTTTTGCTTGTTTATCGCTTCCGCACCTTTGTCATCTATTTCGTTTTTGAAATCCCCGCCTAGTGATTGAGTAAATGTGTGCCGTTCGCCGGGTTTTGATTTGGGGCAGAATTCTATTTCTGTTCCGGGTTGAGAATCGGTGCGGGGCGTGCGTTACCCATTTGGGGCGCCCGCTACAGCAACTCCCGAGGTAAATTGGATGGAAACGATTGGTTTTCATTGTAATATTTGATTTCTTTGAGGGTATATTGGAATGTAAAATTTGAGGTATGTAAGATCCGAAATCAAGTACGAATACTAACAATCCAATAAATTTGATAAAAATATTTCTAATAGCATGGATATAAAACAAATTGAAAAGTATTTCTAAATAGTTATCAAGTACTACATTGAAAAATCAAGGTACTGAAATACAGATTCAGAGTACAGAATTCGATATTTACAGTTTTCTTATTAGAGTCGAATCTGAAAATATAGAAATTCAAGTACAAACTACTATTTATGTAGTATTACACAGAATAATCAAGGTACTTGTTTCAAATTTTAGAGTACGAACTCCAATATTTATAGTTCTTCAAATTCTTTCGAAAATAGAAATGGAGGGACTATAGAAAAACTTAATGACTTATTCAACTTAATTATTAAAAATAATAGATATATTTACTTATTTCCATACTTACTGATTAATTTAAATCAATTATTTTAAACAAATATATTTAATTTAAGAAACATAATTACACTGTAAAAAGGAATCCTAGATAGATACGCCTGATCAAGGAGATGTGCAACTTTCAAAATTCTTGGCAACTGTTCCATTGAAAAGGCATAACACGCCAGCCATCAATCTATCAATGCACCCCTTCAATTCTCACAAAACAATCAATGTGACCCTCTATTCTATATATACCCCGCTTAAATTAAATCTCACAAAAATCATCTGTCGCAGTAAATTCTCTTCCTTCACCCACATTCTCAAAGAGTCAGGTTAAAAAACTCCATGGCCAACCCAAACTGTCAAATGATTTTGTCGGAAAATCTTCCCCATTTGGCGGGAGATGATGTGGAGAGGGTCCTTCTCATCCTGGCTTGCAGGTATGCAAGGACCCACAACATTGAACAGGTTCGAGAAATGTATCGGGCCTACCCAATCCTCACCGGTCAGTTAGGAATGTAGTTGTTGAAACCTTTCAACGAGGTGGATATCTTGCACAAAATCGTCCAGATACGAGATTTATTCGTCCGATTCAGGCGCTACATCAACCTACCCTCTGTCGAATATGATGTGTTGTTCAACTACGTTTGGGTATAGCCGGAGTACCGTACCCATGGGAAGGCGGCGATGTTAGAATGTTTTTTTGTTTTTAAATTATTACAATTTAACCCCTGATGTTTATTTACCTTTACAAAGTCTTTACAGTTGCCCCCCTCTTCTCTTTAGTGACTGTATTGCGTTCTTCTTTTTAATTTTTTAAATATAGGAGCCTCAGTGTGCGAGAGATTTCCGCATTCATGGCCTACACAGATATAACCTCTGCAAGTTCTTCTTTGTCACATGTCGGGCCGCTCCCTACGATTTCGAGCCCCGTGATCTTACTGCAGAAGTATTACCCGTTCGTGATTCCGACGATGAGAACAATGGTTTTAGCGACTTTGAGGGGAATCTGGTGGAGGAAGAGTCAGAGGAAGAAGAGGCTACAGAGGGCCCCTAGATTGAACGCTGGTGGTGAGGACTGAGGAAGGAAGAAGATGTACTTACATTTTTAATACTTCCTTCTCATATACATTGTACTTTAGATTGTTAATTTTCAACCGTATTTTATAGAAGATTTAAACGGAGAATGGACGTCGAATAGCTTTCTCTTAATTTCATTAATTTGTGATTTTCAGTCTGTTTTATCACCACCAATAACTTTCTATTATCGAACCCATGAAAATCAATATGATATTGGCCGGAGAAAGTGGCCGGAAGACCACCTTCCCATCGCCCCACCGCCGCGCGCCACCATAGCCGTCCTACAATAAAATCACGATTTCTTTATACCGTTCAGTTCATCTCGTCGAGAGAATTAAAATGGACTATAAATTTCTGTGAATTGGTGAATGAATGAAAAAATCTAAACAAAGAAAAAAAAGAGAAAAAATGAATCTACTTAAAAATGGAGAAGAGGATGACTAGGCAAAGAATATTAATATTTTAATCAAAAAAGATCCTTAATTCTAAGAGATCTCTATTTGAAGTCTTTTTAACTAACACCTTACAAAGTTACTCCTTATTTCTAAGAAAATAAATGAATAGGGCCTTTTCTCTACTTTTTCCTTACTATAAGGTTTGGATTGGTATTAAGGATGCCAGCTGGTTGGCTGGAAGCAATGGGTG
This sequence comes from Verbena officinalis, assembly GCA_958496215.1. NCBI lineage: Eukaryota > Viridiplantae > Streptophyta > Magnoliopsida > Lamiales > Verbenaceae > Verbena > Verbena officinalis. Next base: position 23,873,276 of record OY292390.1, on the reverse strand, counting down.
GGGTACATCTTGATTCTTGAACAAGGAATTAGGTTTGCCCTTGTTTTTGTATTAGATTTATTTATTTTTTGTAATTCAAATTGTTTTTGGTAATAGGAAGTCAAATTGGAGAAGGAATGCCAATTCAAGATAAATTGTCATAGAGCAAGTCAAACGTAGTTTACTTTTCGCATATTTGCATTAAAAATCTTATTAAGGAGGTCCTCCTTGTAGATATTTAGTTCAAAAAGCCCTACAACTAATTTCAAGTGACGCTTCAAGGTTGTAGGGTTTAATTTTTATATTTAGGAGAATTATACTTAGACCTCAAAGAGTTTGTTAAATTACAATTTATGATCATCTTAGTCAAACAATTATATACCCTACACGAAATTGAATAATTACAAAATATACTCAAACATTTGGTTCCATTAGATACTGGATGACATCATCAAAAATAAATAGTATATCATAAGTTGCTTCTAAATTTCACTGGAGTGTTATTTGTAATATTATACACTTTTGAGGTCTAAGTGTAATTTTTTAAATTGAAAAAAGAATATTCTGTTAATTACTATCAGACCCTAATATTCGCTAACGGAATCCTAATACTTGGATGTATTTTGTAATTATTCAATTTTGTGTAAAGTATAACTATAATTGATTGGCTAAGAGGATCGTATGTTCTAATTTATCAAACTCTTTTGGGGACTAAATGTATTTTTTCCTAATTTTTTTACGCTATAGTCTCAATTTGAACTTTTGAACATGGAAAATGAGTAATCAAAATAAAATAAAATTTTCATATGAGAAAAGATATATATTTGTACTTCCCATAACTTTGTCATTACACCAAATAATGGGATCGTTGTATTTGAAGAACCTATACAAAATTCCTGATATTGTTAGCTGTGAAAATTAGAAGTGAACAAACAAAAGACCACTGCAATCCAGGGTCCAATATATGTACCACGAAAATTATTAATTACTGAGAAAAGTACAATTTTGCTGGATAAAATAAAGGTTTCCTATTGAATCCTATAGTCTATACAGGAACCACTAAGAAGCAAATTTCATGTCTGATATGTAGAAAAAGAACATCTAAAAACTGCACAGAAGAGACATTTATATGATTAAGTCATCTTCGAGATAACTATACTCAAAAGTGAACTCCGTCTTAATTCTCTGGCACCTGAGTCGAAATAATCAAACGAGCATGTCACTAAAACGATCGCCAACCAAAACTAATCGATAATGAGAGGGCATTATCATTTTTGGTAACGTAACAAAGCCTAATTTTCATTTTACTACATGTTTTTGCTTGTCCAGAAAAAGTTCCGTTCTGATAAGTTCTAGAGAAAAAAAAAATTGCCATCCAAATTATGCATGTTGTACAAACTATTTTCCTTAACAAACACTATCCAACTTTGTGACTTTTTGTAATTTTGCCACCTGGGGTCACTTTTTGGTGGTTTTTCGGCACTGGAAAACCAAGAAATCGATTTCTTTTAATTTCCTTGGAAAGCCTAACATGTTCAAGACAATTTGCATGCTAACCATGTGACACGTTTTCCAGTGCTCAAAACCACCAAAATTGATCCCCAGACTGCAAAGTGTAAAAACACGCTTATTTTTGGATGTCAATTTTCTCTCGCTATTTTTTATTACATTTGAAACTTGTGTGAGACAAGTTACCGACTGAGATCACATGATTAGCACGCTGTTTTTAATTCTCAGCATTTAAATTTGCAAATGTATTAATACTGATATAAAATTTGAGACAAGTGAAAAATATGATACCAAAATCTGAACTAGGTTGTTGAAATTATGGTACCAAAAATGATATGAACCCTGGAAGCTGTAGAAAAAGCATACCATCCGTGTTGTTCGTCGCTGGCAATATGGAAGTCAAAGTAGACATATGTTCCCTGTTCAAAATCATCTGTAGCAACTTTTGGCTCTTCGTGGCGTTGGAACCATGTGTTGTATTTTCTGTGGTATCTCCAAGACTGCTTTTTCAATTCCTTAGCAGCCAAATATTGCTGGTAAGTATTCTGCAGACATTAGCATATCAGAATGAGATCAAGAAGGTCTATAGAGGATCCTGAACAAAGAGGAAAAATTTGCAGATAAATAATAACCTGTTGATAGTAAAATGAGAAGAAAAGGGTATCAGTGCCATAAGTATCTGCACCAAGCCGTTCCCAGAATGCAGGATTATTGACAATAGGTGCTTGTACTTGAGGATAGCTCGCAGGGGTCATAGCAGGGTGTCTCTATAAATACCCAAGCAACCATTGGATCAGTGATTAAAGTAAGAAATTAAGAAACAAATTCAGAACAATAGGGTTTTTGGCTAATAAGCTTATTCCAAAGAGCTTTTGTTGATTCTTATAAGATGCTAGTACTGGCCCCCAACTTATATTGGAGGAGCTTATAAGCGCTTATTTTATGAGTTTATATAAAAGCTTCATTTCATAAAAATTGGTATTTTATTCATTTCATAAAAATTTACCAAGCATTTTGTAGCATCTTATCAGATTTTTTAAATATCTTATAAAATGTTTGAAAGAGCTTATTATAGAAGTGGAGAAAGAAATGTAGAATAAGTGGTTTGCGTACTGGAGTGTAGGTCTTGGCGCGTTCAGAGTCTTTGGGTTGAGGGAGTCTATGATAAGCAGCTTCAAGCATCTGCAAATTGTATAGCTGATCATGCATTGCTCCAGAATTTGGAGTTGATGCACTGAGATTATCCCCAATAGCACCAAGATCAGATACACTTCTTCTACCAATAACTCCGAGGCTCCCAGAAGATGAAGCTGATTGCAAAGGTTGACCTGGAGATAGGTCAATTTCCCTAATAACTTGTGAAGGTTCAGCAACTGCAACCTGCTTGTAACCAATTGCACACCAGCAAAACTTAATTTCTTCAGAATTAACTAAAGAATTGATACTAAAAATAACACTTTATTCATTACATCAAAATGACTGCACCATCATGAAGCCAAGTTCTTTTAATACTTTTTGTCAAGTCAAATAATAATAGAGGTATCTCCACCTTACAGAACACAAATCTAAGTACACAGCCATTTATAAACTATAATTATAAACAAAATTTCCTCAAAACGTTTAAATTGGAAGGATACATATAAGATCTCAAACATACCGTATTATCTATGCCATAAGAAGCTTTCAATTCATCCTCTTGCATGAGATTTTTCCCAAGACTGGAGTTAGATGCTGAGTCTGCAGATGTATCTTCTGTGAGGGACTGCTGCTGCAAGTCCTCAACTTTTGTAAGGCCAGTTTCTGCACATGTGAAAAGAGATCCATTAGCTTAGGACGTTGCAATCACACACAAATGCGTTGAGGCAATTTTGTACAAACCCATAATTTAAAATAGTATTATGGGCGAATTACGTTTAGTAGTTACTACTCAGTATTGGTGAAATCACAAAATACTCTTTCAGTTCATTTTTAACAAAAAACTCGCTAAGGTTTCATTATTCATGTAAATTTGTGAAAATTGTGGCAAAGAAAAGCTTTGATCAGCATCGATTTGGCTATAAACAGCATTGAGTCTCACAGAGATGGACTGCAGGAGAAAAGGCGGTTATAAAGTGAGGGAGCATTTTGTAATTTCGTGAATCCTCAGGGGTAGTAAATATAATTCACCGATAATATAACAAGGCCTAAAAGCACAAAAGGTTGTCTAACAAAGGAATGTTTGAGAACATGTCGAATGTTAAATGAAAAATATATGAGCCTTAATATTCAGGCTCCAACATACAATCAAAGGTAAACTTCAAAAGAGAAACTAGTGAGCAACATTACCTGCATCCTTAGATGTTGAAGACATGATTGTCTGCTGATTGGTTTGTTGGTGGATCCCACCAGGCTGCTGCTGTAATGAAGCAGATGTTGGGGCACTGTTAAGACCTGAAGCTCCAATTCCCAATCCAAGTTGAGGTGTGATAGATGAGCTTTGAGCATTGAACTGAGAGGAGTTATAACCAGTGAAACCGCGTATCAGTACATAATCAAGTCAAATGGGATGCCAAGTGTTCTAAAAAAATCTGCTATTGAAAAGAAGAAGAGAGAATGGTTCCCATCTGTAAAAGGATGTTGAATCAATTGGACCCTTTCTAATTAGCTCTTAGAAATATTTTTTTCAGTGTCTTTCTAGCTTACACAAGAAATTTGGAGGATCAAAGATCAGTTGTCAGCAAGGCTCCTAGAAATCTTTTTTTTTAATGTTTTATGTTAGAGCCCATTTGGATCGATGGATTTGAATTTGAGGAGGAATTTCAAATGAATGGATTTAGATTACCTTTGATTTCAAATTCATAGACTTTGAAATCCTTTGTTTGGATACATAAAACCTTTTGAATGAATTTTAAATATTTTCATCTAATTTTGTTTTTACCCAAAATTCATACTTATTACCATTATATTTTAATTCTTATATTTATCATATTTATATTATAATATTTGGATTTTTTATATTATTATAATTCATAAATATTAAAAATTAAAAATGAATTATCAGGAGAGAGAAAGAGGAGATTACGAGAGGAGAGAGAAATAGAGAGAGAAAAGTAAGGAAAGAGAGAGGAGAGAGAAAGAAAGAGAGAGATTAACTGGAAAAAATTATAAGAGATAAGGATTACAAAAACGTACCAAAAAAAATTAAGAGAGAGAAACTAACAGAAAAAAAAATAAGAGAGAGCAGTGAAGAGAGAGAGGCTAATAACAGAAAAAAAAATTACGTGAAAATTACAAAAATTTTGATTTTATGCTTGGAAGAGGTGGTGGGTGGTGTGAAATTGGAGGAGTGGATTTGAAATGACTAGGTCTAAGAGGGAATTTCAAATCCATCAAGAACTAAGCCTCAAATCCATTGGACTAAAATGTGGATTTGAAATCCATTGATTTATAAAGTTTGCCAAAAGGCTTAAATAGATTTGGAGAATGGATTTAAAATCCATAGAGCCCAAATCCTTCCATCCAAATGGGCCCCTTAGGGTTTGAATTCATCCAATCAAAGATCAGACTTAGAGAAAGCCTTGGTCATAGGCTATTCCTCAACTAGCAAACGACTAAGCTACAACAAATGCAGGATATTCTTCAGAGGTGGTGGTGGTGGTTGCTGGCAAGTGGTGATCATTTAATCACTTTGTTTCTCCTTTACTCATTTTCAGCATGGAGAGGGAGCTGGGAGAGGATGAGGAATGTAGGATATGTAAATTTGCAACAAGGTGATTACATGACTCAAGTTTCCTTGGAAAAGCACGGTACAAGAAGATAAAAGTTGTTCGTCAAAACACCTTAAGGCTATTTAGAAATCTCAAAGAAACCACTTGCGGACATTATTCAAACAAGTAAATATTTACTCCATAAACTCACAGGCACACCTGTTCAAAGATCAGCCATAATGCATAGAAGATGAAGTACTTCAAAGGAAAACAAAGGATGAGGCACCTGCTGTAAGAGTAGGCTCTGCTGCTGTGAGGAGAACTGCTTCCCTCCAGCAAGAGCGGGCATACCGAGAAGATTGCTCTGACCTTGCTGCTGTACTTGCTGAAACCGTTGAAGGAACTTTTCTCTTTGATCAGGAGCAATCTCAGTTCTTCCACGAAACTGCACCTAAATATACAGAAACTTGACATTTTCAAGATGATTAACAATTTTACAAACATGTGGGAGCAGAAGAGTGGGCCAAGAAAAATGTATCTGTATCTCTGCACGCATGAGTTGGAAGCACAAGCAGGTAATAGAAAATTTTCGGCCAAAAGCATATTAAACAACTCCTATCCCATTTCAAATTGTAAAGATGTTGGAACCAGCCAACATTTTGATGATTCAAGACCATTTCAGGAGTTCTATTGACTACAGAGACATGCAAAAACATAGGGCAACATGAACTGTGTTTAAGAACCCTGGTGAAACCGTTGGCGTAAAACTAAAAGCATGATCAAAGGCTCACATTTAGATAATTAACAATATCAAACATAAACTCAAATCTAAAAAAAAAATCATCGATAGCATTTTCCATGCTTTCCTCTCGTTCGCTTTCCACATCATGTTTTACCAAGTTTCCCAATTCCTTTAGTTAACTTTCTAGCTTCAATCTAGGCTGCCCACATAACTATAAGTTCTAATCATTTTAATTCTAAGCATCAGGTAATAGCAAGCATATAAAAAGTTGAAAAGATGTGACATACCGCTTCATTCTGGTTCTGGAAGGAACTTCCAGGCCTCCATTGCATACCGGGTACAGCAGGAGGAGAGAAAACCCTGTTGCCCATACTTGCTGCATCACTAACATTTACAGTATCTGCTGATCCAATTCCATCACTAGCTTTGGCAGTTTGTGGCAACACAACTCTATTACTTAGAGGTGATACAAGAGGCTGTGTCATACCACTATTCCCTGATCGATCATCAGAACCCAAAATATTTCTTTTCGCCATTTCAGAAGCCAAAGGAATTGTGGCACCATTGCTTGAAATTGTGTTTCCAGAACTAGGAAGGATGTTAGAAGTGGGTTGAACTTGACCAGACAATCCACCTCTTCCAATAGCCCTTAATCCAGTTTCAGCAAGAGATGGTGATGATTTACGGACAGGGAAGTTTGTAATATCCACCTCTTCTTTTGCCACAGGTATCGGAGATGAAACAGTGGCAGCACCTGATTTTTCCAAAAGCACAAATAGGAACGGACTCAAACCAGAAAATTAAGCAAGGAAAGTAATAGACCAGCAAAAGCTATAGTTGACAAACTTGTGATTCCAGGAGTTGAATGTCCTGCTGGGGGTGTCTGAGGTGCAGAAGAACTGAGTGCACCACTTTTAGGAGGTGGGGTCCGTGCAACTGCATCATCATGAAAAGCTGTTTCTTCGACTTGGTCATGAGGTGAAGTAATGGAAACCGAGGGTGTTGCCTGCAAAGGAGATGTCAACTATATAAACAATCACAGAGATAGAACTCGAAGATCTTCAGGTAATCTAATCAGCAGTAAAAGAAAAGATGTAACATACACAGAACTCAACGAATATTTGTCACCATATTCAAAAACATTTCTGCCATTTGAGGATTATCATAAAAGATTGCCTTTGGTGAGAAAAAACTCAATGTGGGAAAATGGAAGGGGAGAAAGAAAACAGATGAATATCAAACAATATTTAGAAGATGAATCATCCATCATCATGAAGAAGTGAAAGATCGAAAATAACCAGTCGGGGTTTAGAGGACACCTAATAGCCAGTTAGCCACTAATGCAGAGAAGAGTTTGGTATTTGCTCCTTGTTGGTACAGTCTTCTATAAAGTTTTTACTTGCAAGTCTCTTTGATTATCTTCTTAACAGTTCTAAATGAATAGTAATGAAGATAAAAATGTTATGCTTAGGGCTTCATAGCCAGTTGTTTGTCAGATTAGGGGCAATTGGCGAATATTGAGAAAAAGTTTTTTCTACTGTAACAGAAAGTCAAGGGGCTTGAGTGTTAACATGAACGTACTGGAGCCTGAGCAGGTGCTGCTGCAGCCAAAGATGTTTTCATAGTTAAAGCTGCAGTGGAGGCAGTGATGCCCTGCCAATAACAAAAAAATGGGATTAGGATTTCTGACCTAATTTTGTTTTTATTCCAAAAGAAAATGATAAGATTCACTACTTGTGGCGGTGCCCACAGAGAACCTTAATAAGAAACGAGGAAGGGGGACTTGTATGCAAATTCTAGTCTAGCTTATTCTCTGTCCATATGTCCATGTTCTGATTTTTAATGGGAATTCTGTTGGACAGGGTGAGTGGGACAGAGCTAATGCGCGAAGGCATGAAAGATAACGATAATTTAGAACAACATTCTTTGATATCAATGCTACACACAGACGAGGAACATACACTTGAATAACACATCCAGAAAAGCTATTGCAACAAGAAGAAAGTGACACAAATTTTTGAAAGAGAAGTAACAGTTGGAGAAGCCATTCACCTTCACCAGACCAGGAGGACCAACAGTAACTAGATCTTCAAGAGACTCCACCTTGTCTAGCGGTAAAGAACTGTAAAGCTCATCCACATCACTAAATTCGTCAAAATCCTCCTACAGGTACATGACAAATGGACAATAAAATCAGACTAAACCACCCATACTTATGATTGCATCGATGGCTACAACCAAATGAATAAAGTATAAGAGAGAAACTGTTTTTCCTTGTTTCAGAAATCAAAAAGAAGAAAATTTGAACCTGTTGAGGAGCCAAATCACGTGACAAAACTTGGTCATCTTTTGATAGATAGTATAAAAACAAAACATAGCCATCCAATGGAAAAAGATATAAACTGATTTGATTAAGACCTGATTTCTCTCCACATAGTCATCCAAGAAATCCTTTACATCATTGACTTGCTCTGGACTCAATTCATCGTTGTCCAACAGCCTTAGGATTAATTCTAACTTCATAATATGAGCCTTATGCCGAGTAATGGATGTCTCGAGATGCGTCTACAAAAGAAAGCTTTTTCATAACGCAAACAGAACTCAGTTGCACAAAATTAAGATGTATTTCCGTCCCTTTCAATCGTACCAGTCTGGGAGGTCTTTGCTTCCCTTTCTTGACAGAAAGTCCCTCCATTTCGGCTTCAAAGCTATCAATTTGATTTTCCAGCTCACTGACCTACTCAACAGGATCATAACCTTATAAAATCTTCTTATTGGTTATGAAAGAGTTAGCAAGATAAAGTTAAATGAAAAAAACCTCTAAAAATCATAAAAATGGTCTAATTCTTTTCCCTGATACCTACATACGGTTACCCAAAATGACAATTTAATATCCAATAGTGCCATTAAAGTAACACTGTCACCAACTCCCTACGAACTACTTTAACTAGTAAATATAGCACACTCAATGCGTGTGCAATATAAAATTAAAATATTATTAATAATATATAAATTTAGATACATAAATTTATAAATACTAATTATAAATTTATTTATGATAATATTAATTATTTTTAATATATTAACAAAACTTATGACATATTAAAAAGTAATTTTTATAATTAAATAAGTAAAAAATTTACACTATTGAGGAATTTAAATAGGAAGAGGAGAGAGAAAAGAAAAAAGAGAAGAAAAAACAACGTAATATAAGGGAGAGGAGAGAGAAAGAAAAAATAATAAAGAAGAGAGAGAATAAAAGAACGTGTGAAAAAATGATAAGAATTTTTGAAAAAAAAAAAAAGAAAATTGACAGACCAAAAAAGTGGGAGACCCAAAGGTAGTTACTCTAAGGGGAAGGGGAATTATATAATAGTATAGATAGTATAGATGGGTAAAACTGTAGAGATAATCAAACTTTCAATTAACTCATCCAAAATTCTGCGACCTCTGCATTGGTAGTTATATAAATAGCTAAAATGAAAGCATGTTCAGCAGCAACATCAACACTAGTCAAAGAATCAGATTATTAGAATAAAAGAAGATTCTGCAATGATGATAATGGAGGAAGACGAAAAATTCCAACAAACATGGTCGAGAACGTTTTACATTCTAAATGGCCACATCAATTTTCACGCAGGTGAAAGAAATGCAAGAAGAATTCCAGAAGCATACCACATTATTCAACCAATCTCTTGTCTCTGATTTAGCCTTTTCCTTTGGATCCTACAGGATTGAAAAAAAGCATGCATGCTCATAGAAGTTAGAATATGCTAAAATGCGAATCAGACAATGGAGATTCACATTTCACATTAACTGCAACAGATAGCCAATAACATCTTCCTCCATATCCATTAAAGATATATTGGAACATTTCTCTTTTCCTTCTTCAGCTATACTAAAAAGAAGGGAAATTGCACAACCAATTAAGTTCCATTTGATGGGCCAGAAGTAAATCCACACGACAGAGAATTATCCATCAGATTGTACTCAATGCAAATTGTATTTCAAGAGAGATCTGTTTCACTTTCATCCATAGTTATTATCAATTGTCATGAAACTTAATACAGAACATAAGCATCAAGAATGTTTTGAATTGCCAAAACAGCACAACAGCAAAGCAGTGCGATGCTTACCGTTTTAGGTTGTTGGCCAAGGCCTTCTTTTGAGAATGCTTTTGTCTTAGTTTCTTTTTCGCATATCTTAAATCTTTCCATTTCACGTTCTATTTGCTTTCGAGCATCCATCAGAGCCTGCTCATAAGAGGCACTAACCTATGTCAACAAGTATCAGAAGAAAATTCATTGTCAACATCCGAAACAGAGGCAATAAGTAAGAGAAAGGTATTATTATCTCGGCTACTATTCGAAAAAACGACAGGAGATATTTCATGACAGAATCTACCACAACAGAACCAGGAAACAATCGTCTGAGAGTACTACAAAGAATGTATGACTGTGAAAGCAAGCAAACACATATGAGTAATAATCTATACTGCAACCAGGTAAATATACACAACTGTATGAGAAACAAATGCTGTGAATTCAACCCAAGTTATGTTAAAGATAAAATTGGCCACCATAAAATATCGTAAATAAGATAAATACTCAAACTATACTTCACAAAATAGTTAATGCAGCTTAGAAAACTATCTCCTTCCCCTTCCTCTGTCGATTGGCAAGCATCGAGTCAGATTATGATGTCATAGTCAGAATAAAAAAGACATGGATATTCTAACGCAATAAGTCGGAATAAAATAACAATAGATACCATTCATGCTCAACAATGGTTAATGTCTAATAACCTGAATTCTTCAACATGATCAGAAACTAGATCCGATGAATCTAAGGACACATTACCTAAATTTCACGCAAAGACCAAAGGCTTCTTCTTGTTTGCATATTCTAAAGTCCATTACAAGTTTTGTAGCCAGTTATGATTACTGTTAAAAACATATCTATTTGGACAAATGGTAGTTTTGGAAACACAAAACAAGCAACACCACGTATAACTATTATTGAAGAACGACTCGAAAACTTTTACATAAATTTTAAGTCTTAAAGTAATCAGTAATGCAATCAAATCCCACACTTAACGTTTCAGGCCATAAAAGATTAATGAAAATACATTAACATTGCACGAATGGTGGCGAATATGGATATGAATTGTGAGATTTCAGAGCTAAAGCAATCAAATCCCACACTTAACGTTTCAGGCCATAAAAGATTAATGAAAATACATTAACATTGCACGAATGGTGGCGAATATGGATATGAATTGTGAGTTTTCAGAGCTAAATAGGTGGAGAAATTATTTATCTTCGTGGTTCACAAATAAACCTATTGTGATAAACACTTAAGTGTCTACCAATCTACCACTGCATGCTAAACTAAATTCCAGTCATAATATACACTTCCACCTTGTGATTCCAAAAAAGCCCTGGTCTAATTCACTTCTTTTCAAGGAATGTTCTATTTAAATTTCCCGCTTATATAAACAAAAACAAACGTACATATCATAAAACCAGTATGTCAGGGATCAACAAAAACACTGTGGCAAAGAAAATATTGCAGTAGGAAGACACCTTCTTATCCTTGATCTCACTGGACTGTATCCATGTCTTGATCTGGTCTCTGTATCTCTGCAACTTCTTTATCTCCTTCTTCAAGTCCGCCTCGAATTTTTCCTTCTGATTCGCATTGTCAGTATCATAAACCTGCACCACAAGAAGTAGGCAATCATAAACCCAGAGCAAGACGAAATAAACCCCCAAAACTCAAGAAACGCCTGAACAACGAAATACCTTGTTCCAAATGCTATCAAACACGTCGACGCCCTCCTGAACCTTCTTGAGAACTCGATCGATCTCGCCCTGCAGCTTCCGACTTGCTCCCATTGCCAATTCCTCCAAATAACGAAGAACAATTTCAAAAATGGATCATTCAAACCCCCTAGGGTTTTCAGGTAGACGGTGAGAATTAAATTTCGATCTTAAGCTGGTCTCGGAGCCGCTGTCAGTACTGTGTTCCTATTTGGGAGAGGAGAATGATTAATGTGGATAGAGGCGAAATGGCGAATGTTTCTGTTGGGTGTTATTGGGCTGCTCTCGTAATGGACTGGCTTAGTGAAAAATTGGGCCTAAAGTATATAGTATCCGAACTCTAGTTTTGGAGTTCTCTGATCAGATTTCGGATATCATTGGAATTTCAGATAGTATTTGTCTATCAAAATTATCCGATCTAATATCCGAAATTTAAGTATATATATATATATATATATATATATATATATATATATATATATATATATATATACTAGTTGAAGTAGTATTTAAAATTTTAGTAAAAAGATTTAGTAATTAAAATTAGTAGGAAATAATATCATTTAATATATTAATTGGATACTTTTTAAACTATATATAAGTTTTTAGGTATAGGGAAATGTTAGATTATTTTCATAATGGAGGTTATTTTTTATACAAATCAATAATATAAGGAGACAAATGAATATTTATATGTTATAGAGGTTACATTTATAATTTTTTTATTAGTTTTTAATGATCGAGTTGAGAACAAGAGCTGATTTAGAGTTGCTAATTATAATAGTTAAAATACTGTGCCAAGGCACGAGTGTTAATTTATTTAATAAAGTAAAATTTTATTTCATAATTTACTAAGTTATTAATATATGGTTTTTTATAGTTTATTTAATTAAATTTTTTCTATGAATTTTTTTTTAAAAAAAAGCAGTTCAAGTTTGTTGTAAATTTTAACATTACTTATTTTAATTTGAACAGTATTGTTATGTTTCTTTTGATAATTTTATTTTTATAATTATATTTTTAACTTTATTTTAATACAGTTAAAAGTTAAGTTATTTATAAATATATTGTAGGACTCTTATATTAGGCAACAATAATATAAATAAAATTTTAATTTATTTAGATTTATAACTAACATATCTATACCAAATCTTTTATTCTTTTGGTTAAATATGAAAATAATTTATAGTTTTACTTACATGAAAAAATAAAATTCATTGAGACTATCCACTTGTACCCTTAGGTGGATAGCCTCAAGATTTCTGAATTATATAATATAGACTAGTTTTTAACCTGTGCAACGCACCGGGTACATATTAATTTAAATTTTAAATTTAATATTTTAATGTTCATTTATAATTTAGTTTTTGACAACTTGTATATATAGGTTATACAAATTTAACATAAAATATTTCATATAAGAAATATTATAGAAAATTTATTGAATTTAATAGTCATTTTTCAAAATTAGGAAACCAAAACTATATTTAGTATCATCCTAAAGAAGGTATCATGCGCTCTTGAAATTACATCTTTCTCCATAAATCATTTTATTTTCCTACAAAATATACAATTTAGAAAAATAAGATTTGTAAAATATTTATATGTATTATATAATTTAGTAATAACTAATGTAGCTTGTAAGTTCCATATTCATTAACGAGAACAATACCCAAATTCCATACACGTTATTAACTTATTACATTGCTGAACCAAAAATAATTTCCGTAAGTAAATCGACTTAATAATTTTTTATTGGTATGTGAGTGATAAATTTTCAAAATATGTTTTTATATAAATACCAAATTTGGTTCATGACTATAAAAGTCCGTGCAAATAATATTTCTCCTAATATATATATATATATATATATATAGATATATATATATATATATTTGAACAATAGTCTATCAAATATTTGAAGATATATGAAGAAGATATATATGTCTAACTTAAACATACATACCCAAATTTATTTCTAATTCATATTATCATATACCTGACTAAATATTTAATATTAATTAAAATTTGTATTTGTTAAATTTATTTTAAGATTATTGACTATGATTCAGTTATTTAAATAATAATTTTTGTTTGAAAATTTTACTTTTACAAAATTATAAGTGAAAATATCTCACACATCAAGCACAACCCTTTTTATTCTTTTTTTTTTTTTTTTTGTGTGTGAAACTTGTTAAGAAAAATGAAAAAATCTAATATAAAAATTAAATATATGTTTTATGTATATCATGATTACCTGTCTTTTTGTGTGAAACTTGTTAAGGAAAATGAAAAAAAATCTAATATAAGAATTAAAATATATGTTTATGTATACATGATCACCTGGTAGAGATTTTAGTGTTGGTATAAAAAGGATACAAATATATAAAATCGAGATTGAAAACAAAAAAATTTCTAAAAATAAAAAATAAAAACCGACAAAGATTCTATTATTAATTAGAAATTGAGAAGATATGAAATATTTGAACAAAATAAAAAGAAGAGATAATATGAAATGGGAATAAAAAAGGTACTAATAATATAATTGGCCGGCAAACAAACACAAATGCTAGAAATAGATAAATGACTCACTTTTTGAATCGACATCTTTGCCCAAATGATACTATCAGTATTCCAAACCATTGTTCTTCGGAAAAAATCATCTGATAACTAAAACAATTTAAAAGAAATAACTTCAAAAATACTATAAAGTATATTTTAATTCCTTTAACTTACTAATGTTGTGAGTTTTTTTTTCTTTTTTCATTCTTCTGGAGAATATCTGCAATAAGAAAAATAAATCAACAATTAGCTATCGACTTTGATAAAATATATTAAAAAAGAGAGTGAGACTTAGCAAGAAAATGCCACTACCATGAGTGTGGCTAAAACCAAATTCTTCCTTAACTTGAATTGAATATATGGAGAAAAGTTGGATCAGATTTCTTAATGGAGCATTATGAAGTAAGTTATGATTATAATAAATGCATGAATAATTGAAGTTGTAATCATATATATATATATATATATATATATATATATATATGAAAATGAGTGAATGGAATGTTTTAGGAAATATGTTTATGTGGCATTGAAGTGGATTAGTTAGAATTGATCCATTTTGCCATGTAGATTGTTTCTATAATTAATTTCATTAATTATTATTTTTATAACTTACAATGTATTTATTGATATTCCATATTTTTGTTTATATTAAAATTTTGTAACTCCCACTTAATTATAGAACTATATAACTAATTTATAAAATATTGAAATTTATTTTTTAAATGTAATGTTGTATCAAAATACATGTCTAATGCTAAATATTAAGAAAATTCACATCGTTGTATTCATATTGTATCGTTGTGTTAGCCTCTGATATCCCAATCTAGAATCTTATTATTTCGATTTTAATATGTGACAAAATATTTAATACGCTTGTGTTATTTGTCTCTCTTAGAAACAACTTATTTGCAGGATTAAGATGTGAGTAATACTAAGAGTCTAAGACTGCTTATTAAGAGTTCAAGGTTCTAATTACATATACTTAACATTTGTCCATCTTTTAAGTTGGTGACTTAATGCATATAGCCGTTTGTTTTTGAAATGGCTATAAAAGGAGGCTCTCAAGAATTGAAGAAGTATGAAGCTACATATCCGTTTTCTCATTATTTTCCTGTTAATTCTTTTTGTATTGTGTCAGTATATCTATATCTGTACATCACAAGTGTAGTATTATATACAATTCACATGACAAAATATAATTTATTAAGGCTATCCACGTGTACGCTTAACTAGATAGTCTCAAAGCTTCTGAATTATATACTATAATTTTTTATTGTCATATTTTTTGACACTCTAATTACTAATTTTACCAACCAAATTATAATAAAATAATGTTTTATTCTTCAAAAAATATACTGGGCCATAGGCCAAACTGGATTGTATAATACCCATTAAAGATTGTTTCCAATCTAAATTTCTACCATCTCTTAAAGCCGCTATAAAGCTTTCTGGTAACCCTTCTAAGGTTAATGGTTTAAAAGCAACCTGAACTAATCCAATATGGATAAACTTATATAATTTTTTATATTTATTTAAATCTCTATTACTAAGTAATCTAACTATCATTTCATCCTTATTAAGGGAAATTGTTTCTTCAGTGGTTTTAACCACTTGTTTTAAACCTATTCTTTCAAAAGTACCAAATTTATAAATTATTTTTGGGTCTATTTTAGGAATAGTCCATTTATTAAGCAAATCAAGATTTTGAGGAATATCATACTCCTCTTCGACACTGTTTTTAACAGTATCTGTATTTCTTATGATATTCATCATAAGAGATTTGTGTTGAATAATATCAATTACCAAGATCATAATACCATGGCTCTGATACCATTTAAGGGCAGGACCGTTATTTAAATTTAGAATTTTAATTGTTTTGGTGAATACCAAGGACTAAAATCTTGAATACTGTACATGGATTATTTTACAGAATTAAAAACTGTCAAGGGATTTAGTTCTTAACCAGTCATGGAGGCAAGCCCTAAAAACGCCGAAAACATGGCAACAAAGTGGGCGAATCCAGACTTCGGTGTTAAACCTAATCCCTGCCTGTTTTAATTCAAACCATAGCAGAAATCAAAAATTTTCGTTCCTGGTACTCTTTTTTTTTTTTTTTTTTTTTTACCATGCTACCAGATCTTAGTATCTTGACATTATTCAACACAAGGATTTAGCCGGCCATATAGGCGGCAGTACAGGAAATAAAATTGTAATTCAAAATAATAATGAAAAGAAGAATTAGAACTTACTTATGAAGTCTGGATTCGCCCACTTTGTTGCCATGTTTTCGGCGTTTTTAGGGCTTGCCTCCATGACTGGTTAAGAACTAAATCCCTTGACAGTTTTTAATTCTGTAAAATAATCCATGTACAGTATTCAAGATTTTAGTCCTTGGTATTCACCAAAACAATTAAAATTCTAAATTTAAATAACGGTCCTGCCCTTAAATGGTATCAGAGCCATGGTATTATGATCTTGGTAATTGATATTATTCAACACAAATCTCTTATGATGAATATCATAAGAAATACAGATACTGTTAAAAACAGTGTCGAAGAGGAGTATGATATTCCTCAAAATTTTAAGGGCAGGACCGTTATAATATTAAATTAGTTGGTATTTAATAAATATAAAAAATTATATAAGTTTATCCATATTTGATTAGTTCAGGTTGCTTTTAAACCATTAACCTTAGAAGGGTTACCAGAAAGCTTTATAGCGGCTTTAAGAGATGGTAGAAATTTAGATTGGAAACAATCTTTAATGGGTATTATACAATCCAGTTTGGCCCATGGCCCAGTATATTTTAATGTTTATCCTAATCTTCAATTATATTTAACTGATATTAATATTTTAGATGCTTTAACATTAAATATTAAGACCCATGGTTATAATTATGCTTCAGGATCTGAAGTTATATGTGTTTGTTATAGAATTTATTACAAACCCCTTCATACTTTGAATCCTCACTGTCAAATGGTTGATAAACCTTTGAATGAAACCATTCTTATAGAAACCAATTTTAGTAGATCTGAGATCACTACTAGGAGATCTATCAAATGGGATGAAATAACATTCCCAGAACATTGGATTATAGAAAGAGCCGTTCCTGCTCTACCTAATACTCAGGATAAGATTACTAATATAGTACAAACTCCCGAAGGAAATGTTGTCATTAATTTTGATAAACCTAGATATTCCCTAAAACCTGGATCACGTCTTTCTAGATCCAGTTCTTCTTATTATCATATATCTCCTCTTGATTATGAGGTCAAATCCCCTTCTAGGTTTTCCACTTCTCAAATCAGAGAAACAGAAAAATCTTCTGATGATGCTCTTCCTGATATGGTTGAAGAATTAAACATTCACCCTGATAATATTGTTAGAGGTGTTTATAAAGTTGAAGCAGACATGACTGCATCTGAAATGAATTTTTCTATTTAATGAATTTTAAACCAAAAATTGATTTTAGCCCGGGATCACCGGCAAGAAAATTAATACAACAAGAGTTTAATCTCCCTAGGTGGAAACCATTTAAAAAATGGTTGTTTGAAAATTTTACAAAAGAAGATAGAAAAATATTTCAAGAAAAATTTTATAATGATCTTTCTGAAAAAAATGTCAAAATATCTTTTGTTCCATGGTTTATTACTAATTATGTAGAAAATTATATTTCTGTTATTGAAAGAGAATATAAATATTCTCAAAATGGAAAGGTTTTAAAAACAATTTTCCCTCCTTCTCAATCTTTTCAAATTGAAAAAGATACTGAAACCAGGTATTATATTGCTTTCCAAAACTCATTGATAGCGAAGTTTTACCTGTTACCACTGCTCATATTAATAGTTTAATAAAACAACAAAATTATAGCAATATTTATTTAATTGTCCTTGGAGAACAGATTGTGTGTTTACATGACAGAGTAGAAAAAATTATTTCTAGCATAAATGAGCTTAAAAGCTCATTCCATATTAATAAAACTCTTAACCATGAGAGTGTTGCTACTCCTAGTATCCAACCTCCTCCTGATGTCAAGGATTTTAAATTAAAATCGGTGTCTGAGCTTGAAAGAATGCTTGATGAAAAATTTAAAAATCTTTCAATCAAAACTCTTAATGATGAGTTTGAAAACGAGATGAGTGATAATGATAATTACCAAAACACAATCCGTGAAGAGATTAATAAACTCTCTAAATATGCTGATAAGCCTACTCAAAGGATGTATTATTATCCTAGACCTACTCCTCAGGATGTTCTTTTTGAAGAACAGGAGTATATTATTAATAATTCCTATAGTGGTAAAAATATTTACGAATGGAATATTGACGGCTTTACTGAAAGACAGATTTATAATGCTGTCCATAGAATGCTTATGTATAGCACTATCTGTAAGAATAATGGCAACACTGATAAAGCTATAGCTAACATGATCATAGCAGGTTTTACAGGTCAGCTTAAAGGCTGGTAGGATAACTATCTCACCCAAAGTAATAGAAATGACATTTTAAATATGATTAAAGATGAGAATGGTAGACAAGTTGAAAATTCTGTTTACACTTTAATTATTAATATTATTGAACATTTCACTGGAAGATGGTCTGACAATAGTGAAAATCTTAGGACTTTACTCCAGAATTTACGATGTCGTACTCTTACATCTTTTAGATGGTATAAGGATACTTTTCTTAGTAGGGTTATGGAACTCCCTGAGTCTAATAGTCCTCACTGGAAATCCAAATTTATTGATGGATTACCTCCTTTATTTGCTGAGAGAGTTAGAAAAAATCTTAGAAAAGGTGAAGTTAATATTAATTATGATAGTTATACTTATGGCAAGTTAATAGGAACTTGCATTCAAGAAGGCTTAGCCTTGTGTAATGAAATAAAATTGAGCCAACAAATTAAGAAACATAATCTTAATGAGAAAAAGCAGTTAGGACAATTTTGTGGTCAATTTGGAGTAGAAAATTCATCTACTAGCCAGGATAATAGTAAGACTAAAAAACATAAGAAAGATAATAAATATCATGATTTTCCTAAAAGGAAACACAGAAAGAGAAAGGAAAAAAGAGAATTTAGGAAAGAAAAAAGGAGAGCGAATGCGTCCCCTGTTGTTTGTAGAAAATGTGGCAAAATTGGCCATTATGCTAATAAATGTTGGGTAAAGAAAAAACTCAGCACTTTGGAGATTGATAACGATCTCAAAGATACTCTTAGTAAGTTACTTCTTCATTCTGATTCTGAAGAAGAAAAAATGCCTATTGAAGGGCTTGAAGCTTTAGAAAATGATTACAGTTCTTCAGATAGTGAAGACCGTGAGCCTTGTAAAAATGGCTTACCTTGTGAAAGAGAGGATAGCTCAGATCCAGAAGAAGGTAATAACCTTTATCAAATTATTTCTCAATTTCAGGAAATAAATGTCCTTAATAATGATAGTATTATAGAAATTTTAAAATCTGTCAAAGATCCCGATATTAGAGCAAAAATTCTTGATCAAATAGAAGAAAAAGATTTTTCTAATAGGCATAATGATTTTATTCCAAAATCTTCTGAGCCATATACTATGGCTGAAGTAAAAAGAATGCTAAAACAAAAGCAGACTGGGGAAAACCCAGCAAATGCTAATGATTTGGCAATAGAGATTTATAATCTCAAAAATGAAATCAAAAGCTTGAAAAGCTCTAATAAAAATCTTGAAGAAAGAGTTTTCAAATTAGAAATTTTTAATAAAGGAAAACAACCCCTTATTAATTTTGATTCTGATAATCAACATATTTTTTCTGAGGATGATAATTTCCTTGGTACCTTAGAAATGGTTACTTCTCAAAAATGGTTTATAAAAATTTGTCTTCTTATTGATCATAATTATAGGAGAGAATTTACGGCACTAGTTGATAGCGGTGCAGATTTAAATTGTATTCAAGAAGGAATTATTCCTACCAGATATTTTCATAAAACAACTCATTCCTTAAGTTCTACGAATGGTCAGAAAATGGAAATAAATTTTAAAATTCCAAAAGCTTATATTTGCAAAAATAAGGTTTGCATCCCTACTAGTTTTTTGCTAGTCAAAAATATTACTAACCAAGTCATACTTGGAACCCCCTTCTTAAAGAAAATATTTCCAATACGAAAGATTGATGAACAAGGTTTTATAGGAACTTTTGAAGGAAAAGAAATTACTTTTCATTTTATTACTGAACCTTTTACTAGAATTCTTAATCAAATAAAAGAGTCTTTTATCAAAAATAAAGAAAATCAAATTAATTTTCTTAAGCATGAAATAAGTATTTTTAATATTGATGAAACTCTTAAAAATCCTAAATTACAGGATAAAATAAGATTGATTAATAATCAGTTTTCTTTACATATATGTAATGATCACCCTAATGCTTTTTGGGATAGAAAGAAACACATAGTTTCACTTCCTTATAAGGATAATTTTGATGAGAAAAAAATCCCGACAAAGGCCAGACCCTGTCAAATGAATAAAGATTACCTTGAGCTATGTAAAAAAGAGATTGAAGCTTTGCAAAACAAAGGGTTAATAAGACCCTCTAAGTCTCCATGGTCTTGCACAACCTTTTATGTTAATAAACATGCTGAGCAAGAAAGAGGTGTTCCCAGGTTAGTTATCAACTATAAACCTCTTAATACTGCTTTAAAATGGATTAGATATCCGATCCCTAATAAGAAGGATTTACTTGATAGACTTCATGATGCCTTAATATTTTCAAAGTTTGATTTAAAGTCTGGATATTGGCAAATCCAAATTCATGAAAAAGATGTTTATAAAACAACATTTAATGTTCCATTTGGACAATACGAATGGAAGGTTATGCCTTTTGGTTTAAAAAATGCACCTTCAGAATTTCAAAATATTATAAATGATATCTTTAATCCTTATAGTGATTTTATCATTGTTTATATTGACGATATCCTAGTGTTTTCCAAAAATATAGAAACACACTTTAAACATCTGGACATATTCAAGAAAATTGTTATTCAAAATGGTTTAGTTATATCTAAACCCAAGATGCAACTTTTTCAAACTAATATTAGATTTCTTGGCCATAACATTGAAAAAGGAAAAATTATTCCTATTAATAGGAGTATTGAATTTGCTTCTAAATTCCCTGATCAGCTGACTGATAAAACTCAGCTTCAAAGATTCTTAGGAAGTTTAAATTATATTTCTTCTTATATTAAGAATCTAGCCCAGGAAACTGCTATCTTATATAATAGACTTAAGAAAAATCCAAAACCTTGGACTAAGAGTCATACTCAGGCTGTCCAAAAGTTTAAGAATAGGGTTAATAATCTACCTTGTCTGAGTCTTGCTAACCCTAATTGGGAAAAAATTATTGAAACAGATGCTTCAGAAATTGGATATGGTGGCATCCTAAAACAAGTCTCTCCGAATAATAAACAAGAATATCTTGTTCGATTTCATTCAGGGAAATGGAATAATAGTCAGAAAAACTATGCTACTATAGCTAAGGAAATTTTAGCTATTCTTAAATGTGTTCTCAAATTTCAAGATGACTTATATAATCAGAAATTTATTATCAAAACTGACTGCCAAGCGACTAAATATATGTTTAAAAAAGATTTTAAACATGATGTGTCTAAACAAATGTTTGCAAGGTGGCAAGCTCAATTAGCCCCTTTTGATTTCGAGATAATTTATAAAAAAGGAACTGATAATAGGGACAGAGAATATTTACAAGAATGAATGATTTTGATCAAAGATGGTTAACCAGAATGATTCCTTATGGAATGTCTGTTTATAGGGACAGAGACCATATTCTTACAAGGCTTGGTTGGCAGATGGATAATAGTCCAGATATCACCCCTTATAATTGGCGGATGTACAAAGATCACTTTGATCCTCCACTAAGAGGACCGAATGACTTTAGGATTTTAAAAACCAGAATAAGATCACTCCAGCTAGCTATTTGAATCTTATTGGCATGCCTAGACTTATTCAACAGGAGAAATATCTCCGACAGAGCATCGAGATTGATGAATCCATGCTATATGCATTTGATAATGGATTTCAAACTCATCCTAATCTTGCTAGAATAGTTAGAGAGGATAGAGCAGAATTAAGAAGGGTTAAATCCCGGATTAATGAGCTAATAGCCTAATTATTTATTTTTTCAGATTATGGAAGAAGCCATTCGTACAGAAAGATGGGTGTATTACTTAGAGGAAGAAATTCTTCCACATATCCAATGTCAGAAACCACGAAAGCCTAGTCATATATGGCCTCATCATAATAGAATATTACATATGGTGGAAATCTCTACACATTATCGAAGAGATGCTAAATACTGGGAAAACATTAAACAAATTCTCCAACATGAAATTGCAAATCATCCTGAATATAGACTTTTAATAAAAATGATTGATGCAAGGATCAATCAAATAAATGCAGTCATACATGTGACTAATAAAATTATTAATAGATCACTCATTGTTTGATTATTTTTCAGGATGAGCAACCGTGGCAGAGGAAATTCCTCTTATAGAGGAAGAGGAAGAACAATTGCCCAAATTGGGAATCAAAGGCTAATAGCCGAAAATATTGCTAATATCACATCGTCCTCTTCAAGTAATACTCTAAAAAGAGGGAGATGAAATTCTATTCAAAGAATTTATGGAATTCAAAGTGAGGCTTGGTAATACCAGCCAGGGCAACCTTTCATATGCTAATATTGTTATTGAAGAGGAGACATATGACTTGCCCTATGAGCAGAATATCTGCAAGGAGGTAATATTACTCCTCGAAGACAAAGACCTTCGTTGGAAAGGTGAAATATGGCACCTTATGAACAGATATCTTAATACTGCATCATTTACTGCTGGTTCATATAAACAGCGTATTCATTATGAAAATATTCTTAAATCAACTGGATCTTGTGAATTTTCACACTTTTATCCAGGAAAAAATACTCAAGCTTATAGCTTCAGTAAGGTTATCATTAAGTAGATTATATCTGCAGAAGAATGGGGACTGAGTACCCTAGGTGAAAAGGAATATTTCCGGCCTGATCAAAAGATTCAGGTTAAATTTAATTTTTGGGATTATATTGAAGCATTTAATAAAGCTTTTTTATATGAAAATCCATTGAAGAAACATACTTGGTTCTTCAAAATCTGTCCAAATGTTTATACCAAGGACATCCCAAATTGGTTATACCAATGGTGGCTATCTCTTGGCCCTACGGTAAAAATTTTACCAGAACCTTATAAAGGTCTTTATAATGAATGGGTAAAAATTTCACCAACTCTCATAGAGGCAGAACACACAAATAAGTGGATTGAGGGAATGCCCTTTTTACATTTTTTCATTGAGTTCGGAATCCCATGGATTTGGAAATGGGAACCAGAAATGGGTTATACCCAACAAAATATACCTTGTATTAAGAGGGTATCATATACCAAATTTTGGAAAAAAATGATGAGAAAAAACGAGCAAGGAGTCCTTGAAGGACAAGAAACTGTTGACAACATCCAGGATCATATCCGGCAATACAAAGAACAAATCCAGTTGAAACAACAAAGGGAAGCCCCTAGTCCGTTTCAACATTTATCAAGGAAATTAAATTTCCAGAAAGGACAGCTGACTAATAAAGAGTTGATTGCTTCTTATATGGAGGAAGTGAAAAAAGATCTAATAAAAAATTTTGGAATTGAATATTAATCCGATATCTCTATGCCCACTTCTTCACATGATGATGAAGAATATTGTAATCCTGGTGAATCACAAGACCCCTATGGGGAAGAAGCAGATATTTCCATTGATGATATCATCAACAATGTTAAAAAATCAATTACGGAGCAAATAGCGAGCTCCGCAACAGCAAAAGGCAAGGAGAAAATGCACAAATAAGTCTTCTTTGGATCCCTACCTACTTTTATATTGGTCAAGGGAATAATTGAGTATTCACTTTAATAAAGTTTATGCTTTTTAAAAAAGCAATGTACAATTATTTATTTTTTGTCTTGTTTTGGTTGGTTTCTTTTGGTATATGTGATTCTTTCCCCTCTATATAAGGGGACTCTTTCTTTTGTTTAGATAGGTGGAAAATTAGAGTTCTTAGTTTTGTAAAATACTCTCTCTGTAAATTTCTAGCAAATTCGAAGTTTCAAGTTTCTTCATTCTGGTGTGTTCATAAGTAAGTTCTAATTCTTCTTTTCATTATTATTTTGAATTACAATTTTATTTCCTGTACTGCCGCCTATATGGCCGGCTAAATCCTTGTGTTGAATAATGTCAAGATACTAAGATCTGGTAGCATGGTAAAAAAAAAAAAAAAAAAGAGTACCAGGAACGAAAATTTTTTATTTCTGCGATGGTTTGAATTAAAACAGGCAGGGATTAGGTTTAACACCGAAGTCTGGATTCGCCCACTTTGTTGCCATGTTTTCGGCGTTTTTAAGGCTTGCCTCCATGACTGGTTAAGAACTAAATCCCTTGACAGTTTTTTATTCTGTAAAATAATCCATGTACAGTATTCAAGATTTTAGTCATTGGTATTCACCAAAACAATTAAAATTCTAAATTTAAATAACGGTCCTGCCCTTAAATGGTATCAGAGCCATGGTATTATGATCTCACCAGCCTTTAAGCTGACCTGTAAAACCTGCTATGATCATGTTAGCTATAGCTTTATCAGTGTTGCCATTATTCTTACAGATAGTGCTATACATAAGCATTCTATGGACAGCATTATAAATCTGTCTTTCAGTAAAGCCGTCAATATTCCATTCGTAAATATTTTTACCACTATAGGAATTATTAACAATATACTCCTGTTCTTCAAAAAGACATCCTGAGGAGTAGGTCTAGGATAATAATACATCCTTTGAGTAGGCTTATCAGCATATTTAGAGAGTTTATTAATCTCTTCACGGATTGTGTTTTGATAATTATCATTATCACTCATCTCGCTTTCAAACTCATCATTAAGAGTTTTGATTGAAAGATTTTGAAAAATAATTTATAAAATATTGAAATTTATTTTTTAAAAAATACTTTTAAATAAATTTTAATAAGCTTTAGAGTTTATCTATATTGCATTGAATATTCATTAATAAGGAAATGTAGTTCATTGAGTTTAGGATCGCATCACAGTTGGCCTAGTTATTAGTTTCGTAGGTTGGATTGTCAATATTTTTGAGGTAAACCTTTTCAATGTGATACTAAAATGAACTGAAGCATGAGTCGATTAAAATTCTCTCATAAATATTGATGTTCCTGCGTACTTTCAGTAGATAATTCCATAAACTGATTATTGATGCAATTTGAAATTTCAGACACTTCACAAGCTTCTTACTTGTGGAAGATTCTTCCTTTTAACGCTATTTTCTTGAAAATTGAGGTAAGTAGTGAAAATCCCTAATCCAATTTAGGTTTAGAAGTAAATTAGGGTTTTTTGGGGAAGAAGAAGACCCCTGGATGGGTTAAATTCCCGCCAGACAAATTTCCGTCAGTCATTAACGATTTGACTAGACGGAAAGATACAAATTGATAAAATTAGAAGTTGTAAGGATATAAAGTGAGTTTGAAACTTGTAAGGACAAAAACGTATAATGGCCTATAGTTCGGGGACATAAAGTGATATTATCCTTATATATGGTGCCGGGTACCTTTGACCATTTTGACCAGCTTCCCTTCTCAAGAAGTTTCTATTTTTATCACAACTTCAATCAGTAAGAGAAAAATGACACCATATCAAACCCCAACTTCTATCAAATGTTTGATTTCTTTTGAAGGTAAAACGATACCAATATCTACCTCCAACAAACACAACATGTCCTCCTCAGAATGACCAAAATAAACTGTCGTCTGAATCTTTCCGGGGTCGGAGGACTTCTGTAACATCTTTTTGAGAACATCCAATTTTTGCAACTGCATTCAACAATTTTTTCTTGACGACCCCATTGGTTAGAGATTTTTCAAACACCAAGTCATTTGATACTATGTTAATATACTTATCTAAACCACCTGAGGACAAAGAATCACGGTTGAGAGTTAGGGACCAACAATTTGAGAGAATATTGACGCTTGTCTTCAAATTTTCACCATGAATGAAAGAAAATTAAATGTTGAAAAGTAAACACAAGGAGAACACATAAAAATATATTTGGAAATTGATACTATATGCGTTGAACATGTCACTCAATGATCTAATTGAATACCCATGTTGAACGTGTCATTCAATAGATAGACGTTGGTCTAGATAAAAAAATATTTCCTATTAGCAAACACCTGGCTTTGGTGCTTAGGGGGAGTTTGGACTCATCGTCTGAAGAAAGATTGATAACATTTCCAGAAAGACCACCTATTTGTTCGTTTATCAGGTTTGGCCTAGAGGAAATTAAAAAGACCAACAATAAGATAAGGACTCAAATGTAAATGTGCAGCCAATTCGTTAAGGAACTCTGTGTATTTTGCACCTTGCTTTTGCAATAAACTTTCATATATGAAGGGCGTGCTATTTTTGATAGCACACTTCTGACGTAATGGGATATGATTTTTTGTTTCTATCCTATTCTTGAATTGAAATTCTCAGTCTTTATGGTCCTTGGGACTATTCCAATATCCGTTTTGGACATTCTAAATAGAAGTTGAAGAGTTATCGTCGCTCGACCGAAGATGTCTAATGTTGGTATTGTTCCCTCTCTTAAAAGAAAGTGGACTATATAGTTAGTATAATATTGTTTGCCAACAATAAACTATAAACAACAAAGAAAACTCAATATAATATATAATATTATGAAAAAAAGTCATTTCCTATCACTAACAATGAACATAATTGGTAATATTGTTTCATAAAAAATAATAATAATAATAATATGTAGTATTATTGTCGTATATTCTACTTTGATATTTTCTTTATCTCTTATAAACTGTCAATAAAAATGACTTGCAATCTAATAACAAGTTGTTACAATCGTTTAAATATATAAATATCATTTAAAAGATCAAATTCAACATTCTGAACATGGAAAGATTAATATTGTAACATGAATGTATCCACCATTACAAATATTTTCTTCGATCCGGCAAAATCATATAACATAACATTTTACTATGCATACGAAATTGAAGAGTGTTTTAAATAATAAATTAATTTTTCCTTAAAATATCCTTAAAAAAGTAAAGACAAGTGGTAATTATATTCAAACTTACCAAGTCAATCAATATATAGTCGTGACTTAAATCTTCTAATATGAGTTCCTTTCATTCATATATTTAATTGCTGCAATAATTTGCTCAATAATCTTGATTATTTTGTGAATATCGAGTTAAAAACTATGATCTGTAGGTCGAAAAACATAGCATGTTAGAAATATTAATCTATTAATATGTGTAGTCAATCAAAATGACTTGCGATCAAATAACGAGTTGTTACATTTGATCAGACATATTGATATCATTCAAAAGATCAAATCTAGCATTTTTAACTGATGGTCTCTGGGTCAGAATATTGTAGCGTGAATGTATCTACAATTGCTGATATTTTCTTTGATCATCTAAAGCCACACAACATGACATTTTATTCGTGTAAACAAAGTTGAAGAGTATTTTAATTGATAAATTAGTTTTTTCTTGAAAAATCCTTAAAAGTTAAAGACACGTAATAATTATAGTTCAGACTTATCGAATTAATAAATATAGTGTTGGGACTTAAATCTCCTAATATGAGGCCCTTCCTATTGACATGTTTAATTGTTGCAGCAGTTTGCAAATAATCTTGATTATTTTGTAGATATCGAGTTCGAAATTATGATTTGTAAGTTGAAAAACATAACAGGTTAAAAATGTGAATCTACTATTATGTGCAGTCAATCAAAATAACTTGCAATCGGATAATGAGTTTCTAAAGATTAGTACGATCACATTATCTGATCCTCGTCATTCACGCATCCTGATTATTCTGGTCATCCCTGTCATAGAACCCCAACAGTTTGATAACTTTGGGATGATTAAAAGCTTTTTGAACTAATAAATAGAAGAAAGGTACATGTAAACCCCCCCCCCCCCCCCCCCCCCCCCCCCCCAAAAAAAAAAAAAAAAAAAAAAAAGAAGAAAGGTACTACTGATGTGGAGTAAAAAAAAGACTCAAATTGGGTTTAATATGGATATTGCATATATCCATAATCAAAAGAAAATTAATTGTTGAAAAGTGAACACGTAAGAGTATATTTAGAAATTCATACTATATGTATTGAAGATGTCCAGGTATATGATCTTGCTCCTGAAGTTCATGCTCCTAAAGATGAGCATACTGTTCATATTGTTGAGCAAAAGTTTGTTGATGAGGAGAATGAGAGGAATGAATACGATAATGACGAGAATGCCTATAGATCAGATTGGTCTTGGTATTCTGATGACTCATGGTGATTCTGTAGTTGTTGAATTGAATATTCTAAGAAATTTCAAGATATCTTGTAGTTGTTGATTCTGTAGTTATTTTTGGGATCTCGTTGTAGTTTTTGATTCTGTTATCTTGTTTATGATCAAATTTGTGATTAAAATGAGTTTTTGATTCTTTTAAAAAAAAGATGTCACTCAAGAATCCAATTTATAGTTGTTGAATTGTATTATCAATAGAACGACGTTGGTTTGTATACAAATTTGTACATTTTCTGCCCAATTTCGATGAGAAACTCTGTGTATTTTGCACGTTGCTTTCGTAATAAACTTTCATGTATGAAGGGCGTACTCTTTTGATAGTACACTCCAAGCATAATAAGACATGATTTCTTGAAGGACCAGAAGGCCAACACCTTATTGATGTGGGCATTGCAGGGGCTGCATTTACGCCGACTGGTTCCCCTGAAGAAATGATTGGTTATCTGGTGTGGTAACCGGTGTCTGGATCGGAGGCGCGGGCGGAACAGAGAAAGATGGAAGAGGAGATTGAGCCCATGGCCTCCTAATCCACGCACTTGCAGGACGAGCAGGGCACACACCCGACTGATGTGGCCGTTGCGGGGGCTACATCTACGGCAGCCTGTTGCCCCCTTTCCATCCTATTGTTGAATTGAAATTCGTAATCTTTATGGTCCTTCAAGACTATTCCAATCTTCAGTTTGGTCATTGTAATAAGAAGTTGAAGAATGATCGTCCCCAAACTAAAGATGTCCGATGTTGGTGTTGTTCTCGCTCCACATAAAAGGTGGACTACAATAAGTATAATATTCTTTAACAAAAAAATATATATAAAACGACAATAAAAAATTCAATATAAGTAGACAATATAATGTTGTGCAAAAAAACCATTTCTCATCATTAACAAGTATATAAGTGATATGCATAATATTGTGTGGTATTATTGTTGTATATTCTACTTTAATATTTTTTCTTTATCTATTATGTGTCATAAATCAAAAGATTTGTAAACGGACGGCGAGTTGTTACAATCATTCACATATATTGATACCATTCAAAATATCAAATCTAACATTTTGAACCGATAGTCTCAGGGGCAGAATATTGCAACATGAATTATCTACCATTGCAGATATTTCTTTGATCCGACAAAGTCACACAACATGGCATTTTTATTATACATACAAAATTGAAGAGTATTTTAATTGATAAATTAATTTTTCATTGAAACATTCTTAAAAGTTAAAGACAAATAGTAAGGACTTAAATCTCATAATATTGAGATCCTTCTCATTGATATGTTTTATTGCTGCAGCAATTTGCTCAATAATCTGGATTATTTTGTGGATATCGAGTTTGGAACTATGATCTGTATATATGTTAGAAATGTCAGTCTACTACAATGTGCAACCAATCAAAATGACTTGCAGTTGAAATCCTTGCTTACTTATCCATTTGTAGATCGAGCTCGAACAAGTTGATACAATTCTTCAAACATATTGATACTATTCCATAGATCAAATCTAATATCCCAAACCGATGATTTTTGTAACGACCCAAAATTTCGGAATATATTTTTGGAATAATTATTGGACACCTCGTTGAATTTTAAATGAAAAGATTAGCTTAGTTAGCTAATCTTATTTTATTTTCAAATCTTTATTCCCCCATAATTACCTTTTAACCCCTCGAATTCTCTTTAATCTCATTCGAACCCCACACCCTTTTGAATATACCTTGCACCCTCTTGAACTCACTTGCACCCCCTTATGCACACTCTTGAACACCCTTGCACTATCTTGCACACACACACCCCCAAAACCGAGAGAGAGAGAGAGAGAGAGAAGAAGGAGAAAGGAAGAGGAAGAAGAGAGAAGGAAGAAGGAGGAAGAGAGAAAAGCCCGCCCCGAATCCGTCGCTCGACCATTCGAAATTCCGAGACTACCTCGACGATCCTCGTTCGATTCTCTACCGGTAACCTTCTTCCACCATTTTATTTCGTCCATTAAATCTCGAGATTTGCTAGCTTCTTCTTAGAATTGTGTATTTGGTATATTTGATGGGTTTGTATATTTTAGTTCACCATTTTTCGTGTTGTTCGGATCAAATGATAGCTCTTAGTGTGTTTACTGCATGAGTGAAAATTTTAAGAGTTGATTTTAGCTCTAGAATCCGCCATGAATGATTTTTGGTTGAAACCCTCATGAGATATTTTGAAATCGCGTTTTCTGCACCTGAAACATGAGCTGCACGGCCTTGCGCACGATTTTGGCAAGCCGGTGCGCCTGTACCGGCCTGCGCACCCCGGTGCGCAAGCCAGTGCGCAACGTTTTCAGCCTGCACGGTCTTGAGGGTGTCTTCAAGACCGTGCGCAGCCCAGTGCCCGAGCCCGTGCATTTGCCTTAGTCATTTTTCAGACCTCTTTCCTTATTTCGCTTCGGGAATTGGTCAATTAGCCCAAAATAAAAGTTGACTTTTTGCATCTGACCTCCTAAAATCGAGCCGATTTTACCTATAGCTTCCATATGATTCAAGGATGAATATTGCGCAAAGTTTTCAAAATTTACGACCTCGTTCGGGCCTTAAATAGTGCTTTTTCGTTTACGACTTTTTTTCCAATTTTCGAATGTTGTCCGAATGATCCGAAATTTGCATGAGTGCTTCTTTATATTATATTATGCATGAATGTGAAGTTAGAATTTCAATTGAGCATGTTTAACATCTTTAATTTTGAATATTTAGTTTAATGGATCCAATTGCATTTTAATTGAAATTCTTGATGACTATGTGTTTTAATTGGTCCTTCATGAGTTGAACGTTCTATGAGTCGTGCGTTGTGTCTTGTCTTGATTGGTTTTGTCGTCTGTCAGTTTCAGGCCGTTCTCTCGAGGATTGCTTGAGTTGTCTTGTCTTTCCCGTGCTTCCAGGTGAGGGTTTTAAAATGTTTCCATTGGAGTAAGAATCTGTTTTATTTATTGCGAAATAACTACCCGTACGTGCTTATATGGATTTGTTTTCTCATTCTCGTATATCCTATTAGATATTTAATTATATTTTCATGATTTTTTTTGGAATAAACCCTTTGATATCAACTTATACCTATAAGTATCTCTAAACCGTTTTGTTTTCAAGAGGCAAGTAAAACTCTTTCATTTCAACGTGGCACTTTGACTTTGGTTGGGTCTATAAGGGAAGTTGTTAGTGGAGTCCGTCAGCACACCCCGACACGTATGAAACTTATGGTCACCCCCTTTTGTCGTCACACACTTGCCTAAATGCCCGTTTGGCACTTAACTTATAATGTTTCTTGAAATGCGAGCAAATTCATGGACTTTTCATGGGGCCTGGGAGGGTATTCAGAGGTCTCACTTGGGGACGAGCGTCCAGGGTATTTCCCGATGTACTACTCCCAAAACTAAGTGTCAATCATGGTCTGTCAGGAGTTGGCAACCATGGTTGGGAGCGATGGTGGGTGATGCATTCGTTGCACACTTTCCTGAAATTCAATTCGTCGCCCATAGTCGCGCTATGGGGTCAGACATCGGTGATGGAGTATTTTTCATGTCATGAAGGGTTATAAGGAGGAACAGACCCATTCTTGCTGGGATATTAATTGCTTTTTTATTACTGCATTTATTATCATTATTGCTTATTAATTATTGTTATTGCAAATCGAAGCATATTCCGATTTTCTTCATTTAGCATATGTATTTTCTTATATATATATAAAACCTGGAAGCATGGCTCGTACTTGTTCCAACTTATGCCTTCACTGAGTATCATTTATGCTCACCCCTCCTTATTTTGATTCTTACTTCAGGTCGACAGGTGGCGTTGTCACCTTTCACGTCGGTTGGCAACAGCGGGTCATGAGTCTTGAGTTTCGTGTCCCTTGGTTATATCGGTAGTGTCCAACAACAGTCTGCCATATACTATTTGAATTATGTCTCTCTATTTACTGAATTCCCATGTAGAATGATTATGATGTTTAATTGTTGATCACCGATTTATGATTATCGTTGCCCCGTGTGGCTTGAATTGCTGAATTGATAATTGTTTTAGCTTCCGCACTCTGTTATTGTTATTTGTTGTTGGGCCAGGGACATTGTTGCCAGTATAGATCGAGTGCTTGGCGTTCGCCCAGATGAATTTTTAAATGGGGTACATTTACCTTGTTTGAGAGTTCGTCTCGGTGCGGATATGGTGTCCTTTCTTCTCCGACGGAAAGGGGCGCTACAATTTTAGGTTGAATGTCGTAACGTGAATGTATCTACCATTGTAGATATTTTCTTTGTTCCACCAAAGTCACACAACATGACAATTTCTTTTTGTAAACAAAATTGAAGAGTATTTTAATTGATAAATTATTTTTTATTTTAAAACATCTAGAAATTATAATTCAGACTTCATGAATAAATCAACACATTGTCGGCACTTAAATTTTCTAACATGAGTCCCTTTCCATTGATATGTTTAATGATGGAGCAATTTGCTCAATACTCTTGAACGTGGATATCTGAAAGAGATAGTGCCTTGCAGTCAATTTGTATTAGGCTATCTCTTTGTAATAGACAATCTTTATATAATAATAAAGGAGATATTTATATCTTGTGGCCATCTTCTTTATTTCATTTAGCCTTTTTTTGTTTTAATGCTTCTTTACATATGAAATTAAAAAAGTTCCCGAATTACTTTAACCGTATCCCTTTAACTTAGTGAAGTTAAATGAAACAAGTGATTAAGGTGTAATTCAACTATACTCCAAGTCGAACCGAGTTCATAAAAGATAAGTGGGAGCATCGCTTTTGAACTCAATTGTAGACTTGCAGTGTGACTACAGAAGTACTGTGTTTCATAGTATGAGAGTGTTAGTCAGAACACTTGTACTCACACTGGGCGGGTGTTTGGTAATAACAGTTGCACTGAGGACCCTAATCGAGACACTCAAATGGGAGAGGCTATAACCTCTAAGTAATTGAGTTAAGTCTAGGTTAACGACGTGACTAATTAATCCCTTGACTTGAGGATTTGTCATATCTCATATTTAGGAGATAGCCATTTGAAATGATCTTTATTTTATGATAACTATTCACAAAAGATCATAAGGTCATATTAGTGGCTATTGAATAAAGTATGGAGATAGATGAATGCCAAGACAGGATCCGTCTGCTCTTTTGTTATAGTGAGAGAATTCCTATTAGTTCTAAATAGAATGTATGTCAAAGGAATCTTCGGCCGAAGTAGTAAAGATTCAAACTAAAGATATGTTCTCCTTGAGGTTTAGAATCGGCTGACATTCATTTCTATAATAGACAAATATGGTAAAGTCATTTAAGGTTTCTTAATCCCATACCTTAGACTTTATCGGGAATTATCAGATGGAGAGATTGTATCTCACATAAAATCGTTGACTGTTAAAGGTTCATTTAACAACATGCTTTCACCGTTGGCTAGGTGGACTGTCGAATGTGCTAGTACATTTCGGAAGTCTTACTATGTACCATTATAAGTAGGGTTACTTATTTAATGGGGTTACTCGATCTATCAAGTTAACTTAATAGTTGTTAATCATTCGGTGAACTTGAGGAGTCACACAATGAACTGGTTTCTTCATACAATAGAACTTATGATCAAAGTAGTTGATGTTGAATTAATAGTTGGTATTATTAATTCAATTAAAAAGAGAGAAATAATTGATACTAAGTAAAGTATTAAATGAGATAAGTTACTTAAATTAACTTGTACAGATAATTGATTTATCTTAAGTTCAGTTGCAGGGTATTTAATTGATTGTGTTTTAGTCTACTTAAGCTTGATTCAATTAAATATATAAAGTCCAAAAGGAGTTTTGAACTAGCCTGTTAATTAAAAGCCTGAAAGAAATTAATTAATAAAGCCCAAGACAGTAAATACTGAATTAGACCAAACCTGGACAGGCTTGGCCCATCAGATTAAGTAGGCAAAAATCCTGGCCTGCTAAGGCATCAGGTTTTCGGCCAGTGTGTCTGTTTATAGACAGCTAGTTATTCAGTCTGAAGACACACAAAATAGTTTTACTACTCTCTGAAATTAGTTCTTGGATTTCTTGTGAAACTTGAAATTCAAGATCTAAGTCTTTTCATAAGATTCAATTGGTTCTTGCCAGTTTGATTTGATCTACTAGTTATAATCAAGTTGTGGTGTGGAGCATTCAGTTCGTGGACTTAACCTCAGAGGGCTTCTGTATTGGAGTCTTTGTTTTGGCAAACACAGTGTGAATCTAAGTTCTTGAGAACTTCATATCCCAGTTCTTGAGAACTTCATATCCCTACATCAGCAGGCGTGCTAAAAGGTGATAATCCCTTATCACCATGTTTTGTGAAAACATCATTAATCGGTATTAAACTTCCTGGGAAATTCGTTTTTGTTTCCCGGCATGATTTTTTTTTTTAAAATTCCGCATATGTCGGGTATTCGATTCCAACAATATCGATGTTCTCTTTTTCAGTCAACAAGAACAGAAGAAAAAAAAAATGAATCAAAAGGTTAAGATTTTGTATTTTCTATAAATGCATTATACAAGGAGAGAATCTACAGTGTATTGATGCAATGCTACATGACAGTATATCTTCAAAGCTACAAGTTTAAACTTTACTCGGATGGATATACCTTGGCAAATCCATCTTCATCAATATACTTGCTATCAAGATTAATTTCAGAATTTTTTTTCAAAAAGAAGGATATGGGGACTATTTCTTTTTCCTTTCCATTGTTATTCAATTTTCCACTTTGGTTGGTTTTTTCCTTCCCCTTCAGTTTCTCACTTTGACTTGCTTTTTCCTTTCCATTGTTATTCAATTTTCCACTTTGGTTGGTTTTTTCCTTCCCCTTCAGTTTCTCACTTTGACTTGCTTTTTCCTTCCCCTTCCCTTTCTCGCTTTCGTCCACTTTTTCCTCCCCCTTGCATATTTTTTGTTATTACCCATTTCTGTAGACAATGAAATGTAAAAAAAAAAAAAAAGTTAGGAAAAAGGAGTTATCAAAGTAGAACTTATAACCTGCATTCTGTAAATAGGAACTCTCATAATTTTAGATTCAATCCTGCTAATCTTACAGTAATTGTAAGTTTTGGGGATGTACAACCTATTCCAACCGTTGCACCACAGGAGAAAAAAGTGGCCCAATTGATTAGGATTAATTAAATTTCAAATTAAGGCTTATAATTTTAATTAATATTTATTTTGCTCTATAATTTTAATCCAACTCATTTTTAGTAGCCTATTTACTCCAAATTTTATATTTTTCTAAAAATTATAGTACTTATATATTAACCTATTAAAAAATTAAAAATAAATATAACTAGAATTTGATTGTCGAGATTATTCAAATTCTTCATTATTGATATGCGCAAAACTTGAGATTATTTATTATTCATACAAAGAAAAAGTTATGTTATTGAAATTAGTTAATAGCATTATATAAAGAAATTTACATTAAAAGATACAATTAAAATTTATCATAAACAAGCATTACTTAATTTAGAAGCAGACAATATGAAAGTTTGATGAGAAGTAAAAAAATGATGCAAAGAATTGTGAAGTAAACATACGATGAATACATATGTTTCTTTCATATATTTATGATTTATTGATAGTAATAGTGTTTAATTATTGATATATATTTGGTGAAAAATCCTAATCACACTATTACGATAATCACTTACTTGGATTCTCTCAGTTTTTAACGTAGAGTTTGAGTGACATTCTCATAATATTAAACTCTTAAAGTTATACTTAAAATACATGGATAATATCACTCACCCATAATGTATGACGCGATTGGCATTTCACAGCTCAATTTTTAATTTTGTGGTTTTAACTCCCCATTGTTACCATATTCTATAAGCCCCCAACATATTTATCATGATCGTTGGACTAGTTTCGGTAGCAAGAGAAGTACGCAAACACACGAGGAAAAGTTATGCATTTTTACATAAAGATTCAAATCATGAAAATTATATTAGAGATTTTATAAAGCTTGTGGTGGGTAGTCTATGACGACAACAAATCAAAAAAAAATTAAGGGATGAATCATTGGAAATTGAAAAAAATAGGTCAGTTATTAAATAATTTGGACATAATATTTGGGAAATATTCTCTCGAAAATTAGCCGGGGTGAAAGGTGGTTCAGTAAAACATATAACAAAGATTAGGAGGTTAAAAACATAAATTTAATAGTTGGGTGGAGAAATACAAACTTCTTCGTACGTTGGGTTTTGATTGCAATGATCTGTGAACTAAATAACTAAATTTGTGTGATATTTAGGGATAATAAGTTATTTAATTAATCCTAATCACGTGGGGCACTTTGCTTTTCTATGTAGTCTATCTAGCGGTGGACAAAGAGCCGTAGAACTCTAAAAACTTAGAGCATCTGTCAGTTTATATTTTTTCTTTTAGATTATAACTGCATATTGCAACCCATATAAAAAATTCCTCACAAGAACAGTTCGACATTTGTTGGCAAATATCAGGAACATATAAAACCTATATGTTGTGATTCATTACGGCAGGCCATATAGAAACAATTTTGTCCATGAAAACATGGGAAGACAATTGTTTGATGAAAATTGAACCTATTTTAACTTGAGTAATAACTCAAGTTTATAATCTCTCAATCCCAAGCTAGTAGCAAAAGAATTTTAAATTAAAAAGACATGTACATCACTAAAAAACTCACTTCAGTAACAATTTGAGCAATAACAGCAAACCAATTGAGAAATTATTTCATGAAGTAACAACAATACTGTGGGCTGGTCGCCCGGAGCGGGGTAATGTTGTGGGGTTTGTTCTTTTTGTGTTGATGGGCATGTGTATGGGTATAAGGGTCGGTTTTACCTTTGTATGGTGTCCTTCCCTATTCGCTGTTTGAGGTTTAGAGTCGCCACTTACTCGATTTAGTTTGACAGGGTTGAGAGGGAAACTCGTTGGTTCGTAGGTCCGTTTGAGTGTACCAGAGATTCGTGTGAAGGTTTCGGGAGCTAATTTACGATGGGGGAAGGGGTTGAGACAACCTATCACCCCCACCACCCCTTTCGGGACTTCTTACCGATACCAAATGAGCAAATAATTCCCCATATGTGTAGACAATAAGCAAGCAATATATATATATATATATATATATATATATATATATATATAAAATTTAGGGATTGGATTCCTTTGGCTTCGTGCCAGAAGGAACCGGCTACCGACGTATTCCAAGGAGCTTGGGAATCAGAGCCAACGTAGTTCGTACCCCGAATTTCTAAAAATAGGGTATGGAGTATACATATGAGGTTCGTCATGCCTTGGTTTTTGAAGAGTTTTTGTTTGTTTTATGAAAATGAGTTATAAAAGGAAAATTCTCTTATGGAAAGAGTTGTCTTTCGCGTGTGTCTCGAATAGAGGGGGTTGAGACGAACTCACCACTGAAACTTCATGTTTTGTACTAACCAAAAAGGGGATTATTTCATTAAAAGAAGGCTTTTGAGTTGATTTTGGCAGGGTTTTTATGAAAAGAGGAACCTATCGGGTATTTATGGGTAGAGGGGGAGTAAAGCTCGAAGCTTTAGACCCTCATGTCGGGTTAACTAGAGGATTCTATCTTTTCCTAAGAAAATCCTATTTCTTGGAAAGTTTTTTAAAAAGGAAAGTTTTATTTATGAAACGTTCGTATTTTTTGATGAGACCTTGGATTTAGTTCTTGGCTTGTGAGGCCGTCCGACTTTCGTTCACCATATCAAGGGATTATAAGTCCTACGTAGGGTATCCGGCAAATCGGAATAGGAACTAAACCTAGGTATGTCAACCCTATGACCTATGCCCGAGAAACTTGGGGTTTACACGTACATGCGAGATGAGAAGTTTCAAGCGAGAAAGCGGTAAAGCACTTAGACAAGTAAGAAACTAGGGGTGGGGGGGTAAGGTACCGGTTGTAGCCTAGATGAGGTCGAGGAAGGAGAGACCCTTCACCTGTTGACCACCTAGACCCGGCAACCTTAGGCGGAACGGGACTATTACTATTGAAGTAGATAAAGCATTTAGACAAGCAGGAAACTAAGGGGGACGTAAGGTACCAGTTGTAGCCTAGGTGGGGTCGAGGAAGGGGAGACCCTTCGCCCGTTGACCACCTAGACCCGGCGACCTTAGCTGTGGGGGGTGTCCCGCCCCATAGGGGGCAGAACAGGGCTATTACTATTGAAGTAAATAAAGCGGGAAGTAAATAAATGCTTAAAGAGCTAAAAGGAGGCCCACCCTCGTAGTCTTATCTTCACTTCACTTCGTTCCCGCTGCGGCTTCCCCCTTCGAACTCAGGAGCACAATCGCAGGGACT
The DNA here is from genome assembly GCA_958496215.1 of Verbena officinalis. Lineage (NCBI taxonomy): Eukaryota > Viridiplantae > Streptophyta > Magnoliopsida > Lamiales > Verbenaceae > Verbena > Verbena officinalis. The sequence continues at coordinate 23,834,211 of OY292390.1, read as the reverse complement.
GGACAGAACCTCGACTCAAGACCGAAATCCTGACGCCCTATTGAGTAGAGCGCCGGACCTCCTTTCGGTTTTAGGGGTTAGGAATTTAGAATTCCTAACCTAAAACTGAGATCGGGATCGAAAAAAGAGACTAGAGTGGACCGGGCTAAGAAAGCCTAGTCCTTTCTTTAGAAATCCTAAGGCGAGAGATCGAACCTTAGGAGGGGAGAGGAGGATTGTGAATGAGCAAATGATTGAGTGGGGGGAGAGGCCTTTTTATAGGTGAGAAACCATGGTAAAAAAGGCAACTTAGGGCTGCAAAACCCATAAGGAAAGTTAGGGCAACGCCAGGGAGAGGGGACGGGCCGGCCAGGCTGACGCGCCTGGTCGTGACCGGGTAAAATCTCATGAGCCGACCGGCCAGCAAGATTTAGCTAGTCGGCCGGCCATGCTTGGCCGGGCCTGGGTTTGCGCATTTCATTCGGTTTTTCAGTGTTTGCTCTGATCTATCGTAATAGTGCATCGAATTTGGCATCCGACGAATATATACAAGGGCCAAAGCGAATTTCGGGGCTGATAGCGTGTGTCGCAGGGTTGAGAACCCTAGGGTTGACTCTCTTGAATCGTCTGAGCGTTCAGAGTCTACCATATGCTTATCGGGGCTACGTTGTCGACATTGCAAAACGTCGTCGTATGACTAGGTGCAAAATTAAGGTGTTCACAAATACCACTGCTTCAAGTTTCCACGTTTAATGAAAATATGAGATAAAACCCCACAACAAAGTGCAAGAGAACATATCGTAATGGGAAAATTATTTTTTACCTCCTGAGCTTTGCAACTTTTTGCAGATTGCCTTTTGACCTTTTTTTTCCGACAAGTTGCCTCCTCACCTTTCACAATATTTACAATTTGCCTCCTAAAATACACTTTCGGCAGAATATTCAATCCAGATGGCAACACGTGCGCCACGCGTGAGTTTCTTAAAGGTAGAAACATCATTTAAACTTCAACTTGACCTCTTTCACTTGCCTGACCGACCCATACATTTTAATCTAATTAATTACTTGTATGATGACCTAGCTGCTATTGATCTAGTTTTTGTTGAACTCTGCCTCCATCTTATTATATCATCATTCAACATCTTTTCCCAAAAATTGATTTTCCATGGTAACCATAAACCGCACAATGAATAAGGGAAAAAAACTCACCATAATCTGGAGTGTTCGCCCAACCCGTATTTTTTCTTTGCTCATACTTCTGACCATCCACGCCATGGTCGGATTGTAGGATAACAAGAAATAAATTGGGAAAGTTAAAGAAATCGCCTGACGATGTGAATGAGAGAAACCTTGATTTTTTTAATTGATTTGGGAGAAAAAACATTAGACTGATAATTAATTATATTATAATATTTGGGTCAATTTGGGCAAGTGAAATAGGTCGGGTTGAAGTTTAAATGACATTTCTACCCTTAAGAAACTCACATGTGGCGCACATGTTGGCATCTGGACGAAATATTCAGCCGAAAGTGTATTTTAGGAGGTAATTTGTAAATATTGTGAAAGGTGAGGAGGCAACTTATCGACCAAAAAAAGTCAGAAAGCAATTTGCAAAAAACCGCAGAGTTCAGGAGGTAAAAAAAAAAAATTCCTTGTTATAATTGATTTTCTGATTCTAGTTCAATAATACCGGTATTCCTATCAATACTTCGGTTTTCAAGACCGACTCTTTCAACCGCTCAGACAGGTATATGAATTGACACAACATACTTCATATACATTGCAAATAACATCACCCAGACTGTTAAGAACATCAAGGCGACACACTTAAATATAAATCTCCATATCTTCTATTACAAATTATATGGATGTTTATAAATTTATAGACCTGGTGAGACTCATAGATGCAACAATTAGTACTATCTACTATTGCACTAGACTACATCAAGGAATTAAGACAGCTATATATATGCCTCTTCAGACAACTACTTCCACAGTTCCACTCTATATAATGTTGTTCAAGTTAGATATTTAAAAGATATAAGAAAAGCAAACTTACAATTTGATAAAGAGTAAATGCCTTCTAAACCAGGAATTCTCACTGAATGGACATGGTTTCATAACTTGAAAGTATGTAGATATTAATTGTTCCCACCGACATGTTCTTTTTCCAATCTCACACACATCTATACTATTATATGATGCACTTTCACCCTTTGTTGTCTTGGTGTCTTTTTTTTTTTGAAAAAAATATTAATTTATTTTTATCTCTCCACGATTTTCTCAATCTCCTATATTTTCTCTCCAACTCTCATATATTTCACGTTATTTTTCTTCTTCTTTTTCTCTCTCGTTATCGATTTCTTTTTTTTAGGTTTTTCTTAAAAGTCAAATTATAAAAATAAATTTTTAACCAATCATACTTTAAAAGTATATATTAAAAATAATTTAGACATGCATTATAATTTTATACTATTTGAATTTCATCACTTTATAATTTATAATCTAGATTTATTGGGCACACGCATCGAGTGTGCCATATTTACTAGTACAAACTACGTGTCTATATGCAGATATTAGTTATGTTTTGTATTAATATGAAGAGAAAACAACTTTTTGCCTCCTGTACTATTACGTTTTTTATAATTTGCCTCATAATCTATTTTTTGTTACAAATTGCTTCCTAATGTTTACGTATTTTACAAAAGGCCTCCTCAGACCATATTCCAGCGGGATGCCCTCACATTTCGCCTGAATATTCCGGAATATTCCACCGAAATATGGTCGGAGGAGGCATTTTGTAAAATACGTGAACTTTAAGAGGCAATTTATAACAAAAAATAGATTATGAGACAAACTGTAAAAATGTGATAGTATAGGAGGCAAAAAATTATTTTCCCTAATATGAAATAGTTTTCTAAAATTTATGTTGAAGTTTATTAATGGGGTGCGTCCAAATTTTTATTTGACTAGACCAATCCACATTTGTTTCTATTCCGTTAATCTAGAGTTTGTTGAACCTTTTCATTATATGTACCCAATTCTTGATTTATCATGAACTATTTTCTAGTTATTGTATTCATTAATGTTAATTTCCGCTATTTGTCTAACTTTAATTATATTTGTCTAATTATTCCAAGGTAAAAAACTTTTGTTAATTGATTCAAATTGAATATCTTCCATGCTCATAAGACTACTGGTGGATTATACATGTATTCCTATAGACTAGAAAGTACTTTTTTTTTGTGTTTTTTGGTAGGCCGCCTTGCCTTCAACTTTATTACAATTGAAGATTAAATTTTTTGTAGATTTAGTGTTTATTTATTAAATAATTTTTATGTTTACATGATATTTATACTTCACATTAATAGTGCACAATTTTTTCATTTATGATTTGAAATCCCTCCATTTGCTATAATTTAATACTACTTAGATTAACTACTGTTGGATTTTCCTAATGTCTATCAATTCACTCAACCATTCCTTGTTTCGTCTTCTTTTATTCTTTGTCCTACTTCTCCCTTCACTTTTCTTGACTTGTTATATACTCTTAACGAGTGCGTTCGGTTGTTATTATGCTTTTAATCAAGTTTATTAAAAAAATTCCCCTCTTTTGGCCAATTATCAATATTTTTAAAAATCATACAAAATTTATACGATTTCAATAGCTAAAATTTGGTTTATGTAGCATGAGTATGGTAATACCTAAATCAATGGTCTCTGAGGTTGAATATTTAATGTGAATGCATCTGCCATTAATTAATGCAGACACATCTTCTTTGATTCGCCAAAGTCACACAACTTGACATTTACTGTTTTAGACAAAATTAAAGAATATTTTCATTGATAAATTAGTTTTTCCTTGAAATAACCTTAAAATTTGAAGATAAGTAGTAATTATAGTTCAGACTTACCGAATCAATTAATATGTTGTCGAGACTTAAAGATCCTAATATGAGATTCTTCCAATTGATATGTTTAATTGTTGCAGCAATCTGCTCAATAATTTTGATTATCTTGTGGATATCGAATTCAGAACTAGGATCTGTAGGTTGAAAAACATAGCAGGTTCTATTATTATATATGTGCAATCAATCAAAATGATGTATAATCAAACAACAGGCTTTCATATTATTATTATTATTATTATTATTATTATTATTATTATTATTATTATTTGCATGTTACATTTAGGGGTGGAGGAGATAAGTGTACAAGTTTTATTTTATATATATATATATATATATATATATATATATATATATATATAAGACAATTTTGCCACTTGTTATAATTTTTTTATGGAGATCAACATATAGAGCTTATTTGAAAGGTTCTTGAGGTGCAACGTATATAACTTGTAAAAAAAATTAAAAGAGTGAGTATTATGCAAGTATTTACAAATCAACTCAATTAACCCAATGCATTTCCTTAAAAAAAAATTCAATTCAATTCATTCAAGAGTATCTCATCCTTACTTCAAAAAGTGTATTAAATGCATTATTAAGCAGCAGTATTGTTTGCTTTTGCCTTCATTACTTTAGCCTTCATCTCTCTGTCCTTTTTCTCGCAATCAATTACGTGCTTGTTGAATTTTGTATATTTTTGTCTTATCCACGAATTTGTAGTAAGTCCAACAAAAATATGGATTCTTCATATTCCTTGGCATTACTACAGTCTAATGGGAGTCTTCTTATTATTTGTCATCTGGAAAAAAATGTTTTAAGACTCAGTTAAAAGTGATGATTGACAACTAACCATGAACAGAAATATTGGCAGTCTCATTGTACATATTGACAAGTTTGACTAAAACAACAAGGTATGTAATCACTACTCAATCAATTAAGTAGTTATTACAATGCTTTAGTAAATTACAAATCCTTTTAGTTGTATTTCGATTTCTTTGGAGTATTTGTCATCTGTTTCAACACCACATGCTACATTACAAGCTTTTTCTGAAACTCTATGTTTCTAAGTCTATAGAAAGATGAAGCTTAGAAAGTAAACGCAAGAATCCAAGGCTTCTATTATGATCCTATTCGCAGTTATTATATTTCATTTATATGCCTTGAATATATGTGATAATTGAAAATTTACAACGTGAAAAAAGAACCCTCTATTATCTATAGAAGATTGTCTAGTGCATACTCCAATACCAAAGTTGACAAGTTTACGTTATCCTCGTCATTCCAATCATTCTGGTCATCCCAGGCATAGAACCTCAATAATTTGAGATCTAATTGCATTTTTGGTCCTATAACTATCCAAAAATAGCATTATTAGTTCTAATATTTTTTATTTGTGATTTCAGTCCTATAATTTTTAAAATATTGCAATTTTAGTCCTGCATTATCCGGCGAGCACATGACTAAAATTGCAATATTTTGGAAATTACAGGACTAAAATTGCAAAATGAAAAATCTTAAGACTAATAATGTTACTTTCGGATAGTTACAGAATAAAAAATATAATTTGGCCATAATTTGATAACATCGGGATCATTTTCAACAAAAATTAGAAGAAATTTAACATGAAATGAACTAAAAAGTAAAAGATTTTTTTTTTCGATAAATGCACTATTATAAGGATAATGTTATAAAATTAGATAAAACTAGAGATAAAATTATTGAGATAACTTTGAAGGAATTCTTTCTTTTCAATGTTTTTTGGTCATTGAATTACAAAGGGGTAATGCCCTATTTATAGGCAAAATATTACCATTTACATTTACTATGTAAGTTAATGTAAATAAGTAAAAATTAAGTAAGAAAATTGCATCCCACATTCACATTTATTCACAACACTCCCCCTTGGGATGCACATACGATTATCTTGTCTTTTACGCATTTGATGCTGCCTCATTAAAACTTTATTCGGAAAAACTCTGTGGGATAAAAACCATAATAAGGAAAAAGAGTACAGTTGCGTAAGCTCCCCCTCATAAAGACTTCACTTGATGCCTTTATACTGACGCATTCCTATCTTGTAAATCAGTTTCTCAAAAGTTGCTGTGGGCAATGCCTTAGTGAACATATCTGCCAAATTATTACTAGAACGAATTTGTTGAACGTCAATTTCACCATTCTTCTGAAGATCATGCGTGAAAAAGAACTTTGGTGAGATATGTTTTGTTCTATCGCCTTTGATGTATCCTCCCTTTAGTTGGGCTATACATGCAGTATTATCTTCGTACATAATTGTTGCAACTTTCTTTTCTAAAGATCGGCCATACATCTCTTGAATTTTCTGAGTCATTGTTCTTAGCCAAACACATTCTCGACTTGCTTCGTGAATAGCTAAGATTTCTGCATGATTTGAAGATGTGGCAACAATTGTTTGTTTTATCGAATGCCATGATATAGCTGTACCTCCACTTGTGAAGACATACCCTGTTTGAGATCTAGCTTTGTGAGGATCAGATAGGTATCCTGCATCTGCATAACCAATTAGTTCAGGAATAGACTCTTTTGAATATAACAAGCCCATATCAGTGGTTCCGCGAAGATATCGAAAGACATGTTTAATCCCATTCCAATGTCTTCGAGTTGGTGAAGAACTAAATCTTGCTAATAAGCTTACTGAGAATGTGATATCTGGTCGTGTATTATTAGCAAGATACATTAGTGCTCCAATAGCACTAAGATATGGTACATCAGGACCAAGAAGTTCTTCATTATCTCCTTTAGGCCGGAATGAATCTTTGTTTATATCGAGAGATCTTACGACCATGGGAGTACTTAATGGATGTGCTTTATCCATGTAAAATCGCTTTAAGATCTTTTCTGTATAAGTTGATTGATGAACGAATATCCCATCTTTCAAATGTTCGATTTGCAAACCGATGCAAAACTTTGTTTTCCCGAGATCTTTCATTTCAAATTCTCTTTTTAGATATTCCACTGTCTTTGGAAGCTCTTCAGGAGTTCCAATAATGTTCAGATCATCAACATATACAGCAATTATGACAAATTTTGATTCGGTCCTCTTTATGAAAACACATGGGCAAACTGGATCATTTATATATCCCTCTTTCAATAAATATTCACTAAGACGATTATACCACATGCGTCCAGATTGCTTTAATCCATACAAGGATCTTTGGAGTCATATTGAATATGTTTCTCGTGGTCCTTTACATGCTTCAGGCATCTTAAATCCTTCAGGGATTTTCATATAAATTTCACTATCTAGTGATCCATATAAGTAGGTTGTTACAACATCCATTAGATGCATATCAAGTTTTTCATGTACTGCCATACTTATAAGGAATCTGAAAGTGATCGCATCCATTACAGGGGAGTATGTTTCTTCATCTATACCAGGTCGTTTGTGAAAAACCTTGTGCTACAAGTCGTTCTTTTTATCGTACGATTTCATTGTGTTCATTTCGTTTTCGTAGAAATACCCACTTGTACCCCACTGGTTTTACACTTTCAGGTGTTTTGGTAATGGGACCAAAAACTTCACGTTTAGCAAGTGGATTTAATTCAACTTGAATTGCATCTTTCCATTTTGGCCAATCATCACTGGTTTTGCATTCTTCAACAGATTTTGGCTCAAGATCCTCATTTCATTTGTTACTTCAACAGCAACATTATATGCAAAAACGTTATCGACAATTATCTTCTTTCGGTTCCATCTCTTTCCAGTAGCGACATAACTCACAGAGATCTCTTCATTATCAACATTTTCAGGTACCTGAACCTCTTCTGGGGTTTTCTGATTTGTTATGTCTTGTGTCTCTTCTAGGACACCAGTCTTAATTACTTGACCATTTTGGTCTTTTGCTCCTTTCCTTTTTCGAGGATTTCTATCTTTGGAACCAATTGGTCTATCACGCTTCAGGCATGGGTTGCTCTCTTTTGCACCAACAGGTTGTTCTGCTGGTATATCAATCCTTAGAGGAGCATTTTCAGCTGGTATATGAGATTTTGTAACTCTCTTTGTGTCAGTAAATGCATCTGGAAGTTGTTTAGCAATGTTTTGTAAATGAATTATCTTTTGAACTTCTTGTTCATATTGCTTTGTACGAGGATCGAAATGAGATAATGATAATTCATTCCATGCAACTTCCTTTGGCAACTGTTTATTTTCTTCCCCTAATGTCGGGAACATTGTTTCATCAAAATGACTATCAGCGAATCGTGCGGTGAATAAATCTCCTGTTAAAGGTTCTAAATATTTAATAATTGAAGGAGATTCATAACCCACATATATTCCCAACCTTCTTTGAGCATCCATCTTTGTACGTTATAGTGGGGCTATTGGGACATATACCGCACAGCCAAATATTCTAAGATGGGAGATATTTGGCTCTTGACCAAAAGCTAATTGTATTGGGGAGTATTTATGATAAATCGTTGGTCTAATACGAACAAGTGCTGCTGCATGCAAAATAGCATAACCCCATGCTGAGATTGGGAGTTTTGTTCTCATAAGTAATGGTCTAGCTATTAATTGGAGGCGTTTGATGCATGATTCAGCCAAGCCATTTTGTGTGTGTACATGAGTAACAGAATTTTCAACTGTTATCCCAATTGACATACAATAGTCTTTAAATACTTGTGAGGTAAACTCAGCAGCGTTGTCAAGACGAATAGACTTAATTGCATAGTCTGGGAACTGCGCTCTCAATCTAATTATTTGACCAAGTAATCTCGCAAATGCCAGGTTGCGAGTTGATAATAAGCTCACATGTGACCATCTTGTAGATGCATCTATCAAGACCATAAAATATCTAAATGGTCCATAAGGTGGATGTATAGGTCCACATATATCACCCTGAATACGTTCCAGAAATACAGGGGATTCAATTTTGATTTTACTTGGTGATGGCCTAATAATCAATTTTCCTTGAGAACAAGCAGCACATAAGAATTCCTTAAATGGAAGAATCTTCTGGTTCTTTAATGGGTGCCCATTTGAATTCTCAATTATCCTTCGCATCATTATTGATCCCAGGTGGCCTAACCGGTCATGCCAAGTAGTAAACTTATGTGAATCTGTAAACTTCTGGTTTACAATAGCATGTGCCTCAATAGCAGTAATGCATGTACAGTACAATCCTGGTGAATAAGACGGTAGTTTTTCCATCACACGCCTTTTACCATATTCAACAGTAATGATATATAGATATTCAATATTTTTCTTACTTGCAGTCTCAACATGATATCCATTTAGACGAATATCTTTAAAACTCAATAAGTTTCTTTGAGACTTTGAAGAAAACAAGGCATCATTAATAATGGACTTTGTGCCTTGGGGTAATAATATTGTAGCTCTTCCGGTGCCTTCAATTATCTTTGTACTACCCGATATAGTTGTGATATTTGTCTTATATTTAAATGAGAAAAATATTTTCTATCTTTCAGAATTGTATGTGTTGAGGCACTGTCAGCGAGACATATATCTTCTTTATTAGCCTTGATTCCAAATGATTGTTGGAAAATATCCATGTTCTTCATTGCAAATAAAAATACTTTATTAGGAACAAAATTATTAAAGCAAGATAAAAATTACAAAGTAAAAATAAAAGTAAAACAAACATAATTTGAACTTTAACATATTTTCCTATTAAAATATATTTAGGGTGCCAGAAAATCAGCTGCACCGAGATGAGTTATATCAACAAGTTTATCGAACTCATCATCTCTATATGCCATATTTGCTTCAATATTGTCACTTGTACTGGCAAAACAAGCAACTTCATTATTATTTGTATAGTTTGCTTCAACTTTCCCTTTTCCTTTGATTGAAGCTTGGTATAGTTTGGCAAAGTGCTTAGGTGTACGATAGGTACGTGACCAATGACCTTTCAAATCACATCGAAGCATGGATTTTCAGTTTTCTTAAAATGGTCATTCTGAGCAATTTTGCCGTTCCCCTGCTTATGATCACTATTCCACTTCTGGTGGTTATGATGGTTATTGGAACGACCACCTTGAAAACGATTTCCTTGAAATCCACGACCACGACCTCGACCACGGCCGCGACCGCGTCTGTCAAAGTTATTGTGGATCATGGCATTCGCTTCTGGGAATGGGGCAGATCCAGTAGGACGAGTTTCGTGATTTTTCATCAGTAGCTCATTATTTTGTTCAGCCACAAGAAGGCAAGAGATTAAATCAGAGTACTTTTTAAAGCCTCTTTCACGATATTGCTGCTGCAGGAGCACATTTGAGGCATGAAAAGTTGAAAAAGTTTTTTCAAGTAAATCCTCATCAGTAATCTTCTCTCCACATAGTTTCAACTTAGAAGATATTTTGAAGAGCATAGAATTGTACTCATTTACATTTTTAAAATCTTGCAGCCTCAAATGGATCCACTCATAACGAGCTCTGGGAAGTATTACCATTTTCTGATGTTCATATCTTTCCTTTAAATTAGTCCACAACTCAAGTGGATCTTTCACAGTTAGATATTCCGTTTTCAAACCTTCATCAATGTGATGACGGAGAAAGATCATAGCCTTTGCTTTGTCTTGGCTATTTGCATCACTATCTTTCACGATAGTACTTCCAAGATCTTTGGCATTTAGATATATTTCAGCATCAAGCACCCATGATAAATAATTCTGACCCGATATCTCGAGAGCAGAGAACTCAAGTTTTGTGATGTTCGACATATTTGCAGCTAATATTTGACAAGAAGAAATAATTAATATTTTATTGATAGAGAATAAACATGAAAATTAATTGCGAATATCAAAAGCTATGCTAAACATTAGAAGAGGAAAAATAATCATTCCCATCAGCAGAAATACACCATATTCTGCTGGACTAAAATCTACTACACATATCATTATAATCAGCAAGACGAGTACAATAATAATAAAGCTCAAGAGGGGAGACAACATTTCGAGTGTTATGAAGTTTTTCTCAAAGATAATATTTTGAGGTAAGAAAATATGTAGGAGTGTGTAAATAATGTTTGGGAAACCACCTATTTATAGAGAAATTTAACAATCATTTTTTTTTTACTATATAATATAGCCGTTGAGATTAAATAAATATATATATATATATATATTTATATATTAAATCACACATAATTATATGGTTAATAATATGTCTAGTGAAAATAAATTTTAGAAATATATTGTGTTTATAAAAAGGGTATGAAATATGGTTATAGTTAAATCTAATAATTGAACCATTAGTAATAAATGGTAAAAACCTTTTACTTTGACCAATTAAATGCATATTTTACGTGGCATGAAATATAAGTCATATATTATGGCTAGATAATCTACATGTAGATTTGTTCAATCATGTACGTAAGTTTTCTTTTGCATGTTGTATGAAATTTGTCAATATTTGTTTGCTAAAAAATGACTTTATGCAAGGCTATTAAATATGCTTCAAGTTTTTCTTCTTCTGCAACATAAAACAAGGAATTGCCATGGAAGATTTTGATAACCAAATCTTATTATTTTACATGCAATGAAACATAGAGTTTGACAATAATATAACAAGTATGATCAATTCATATAATAAATTGGATAATAGCATATATGAACAAGATATAATAAATCATGTATATTATATTACTAAGTAATATATTATTGTATATAATTACATATTAAGAGGAAGTAATATCCATCCATGATATATAAGTAGATATTAATAGGAGGTATTAACCATCCATCATATATAATATTACGAGGGGCTTGGGCCATCCTCTTAGATGAATAAATACTTATAGATGGCATTAGCCTTCCTTAATAATTAATAACATAGTAAGTAGATATAATATATATTATGAGGGGGTTTAGCCATCCTCTTTAGATAAATAAGTAATCAGAGGTGACATTAGTCATCCACTATGATTACCAACATCGTAAGTAGAGATTAATGTAAATAAACTGAAGAACCTCACGTTTGCTTACCCTTAAGGAATTAGGATTAGAGCTAAGGGATTAGAATTTGAGCTTCGTGCTGATAACGTGTTATAAAATTAGATAAAACTAGAGATAAAATTATTGAGATAACTTTGAAGGAATTCTTTCTTTTCAATGTTTTTTGGTCATTGAATTACAAAGGGGTAATGCCCTATTTATAGGCAAAATATTACCATCTACATTTACTATGTAGGTTAATGTAAATAAGTAAAAATTAAGTAAGAAAATTGCATCCCACATTCACACTTATTCACAACAGATAAAATTTTATAGTTATTGGTGCATTGTGTTGCGACAGTTGAAGGTCTATAGGTTTAAAATTGTGCTTGGGTAAATATACATTAGCAAACCCACCTTCATCGATATGAGTACGAGTAACAGTAATTTCAGAAATTTCTTCAAAATAGAAAGATATGTGGACTATTTTCTTCCTCTTTATGATTTCTGGCTTTAGCCTACTTTTTCCTTCCCCTCTACTCTTATTCGATTTCTCACTTTTGTTTGCTTTTTTCCTTCCTCTTTCCAGAATGTTTTTATTACCCATCTCAGTAGACAATAAAGCACAAAGACAAAAAAAACTTAGGAATAAGAAGTACATCGAAGTTAGCAACTATAAGTTTATCAAAGTTAGCACTTATAAGCTATATTATGTAAGTTTGATTTGGGTTTAACCTATAAATATATGTTTTACGAGAATTTTTATATTATTGTCTTTCTTTTTTATTATGAAGAAGCTTGTTGTTCAGAAATTAGTTTTCGTTTATGAAAACCTTTATTCATATTATGTGAAAATAAAAGGAAAAAAATAAATAAATTTAGAAAGTATATTTGAATAAAATCGATATTTGATTACTTATCTAATCTACTTATCGTGTATGAAAACATTATAAAAGACGACACAATAAGTCATAAGTGTTTATAATAATATTTTCTTATTTTGGTAACATGTATGAATTCCATCATATTGGTTGTGTACCAGTACCCGTAAACAAATCCTTACGGTATATATGATTGGTATGTTGAAATAAATTTATGTATTAATAGAATAAATACGAGAAATGAATGATGTTATTATAGTATTCCTATATTTGATAATGTTTAAGGAATAAAGTTATTACTTTAATATTTTGTTATCTAAATTTTATATTTTTATTTACTATTTATTATTTTCCATGTACTTGTTTATCAGATTTTTAGCTTTTTACCCGTTCGGGCTTAGTATTAACAATAATATTAATAATTTCAGAAAATTTGGAATGCGCAATTATGTAATGGGCAAGTATAATAGAAAATGAATAACAACTTCCTTTTTGTGTTTTCAAAAATAAGATTTAAAGTCAACTATTATGTCTTAGTACACTCCTATCTAACAAACCACAACAAACACAAAAATAGTTGTTTTATCATAATCAAAATTCAAAACTGCATGATAACAATAATTATAGATCCACCATTTAATTAGCTTATCGGTTCGACGTTATGCTAGCTTAATTAGATGTTTCATGTGTTCGAGTTCATGGGAATTGTAGCGCCCCTTGAAGAAGGAACGCCACATCCGCATCGAAGCAGACCCCCGAGCATCGGCGTGGGGCCTCCACTCAAAAATCCACCAAGGCGAACGACACTCAAGCAATCAACACCGGCAACAGCGACAACTCCCCAACAACAAGCACAACAGAGCAACAATAAAAGGGGAAGCAATAAGGCAATAAGCAGATCAATAAGATAGAAGCCTACGAGGCTTAAACATTTCATAAAAACATTTGCAGTGATAAATTTACAAGTAGTCAAATAGTGTCATCCATGGCTCAACTATCCTACCCTGTACAGTCCTATTATCATCAACTATCCCACATCAGGGGCACATAAGATACATAAAGTAATTGAAGCAATAAAAGATACAGAAGTAGAATAGATGCAATCAAACAAGACACGACGGTTGTTGGGACTACTCACAGACAAACTAGACCACAATTGAGCCTATTTCGACATGCTAATGCCGACTGACAAGATAGGTGACGCCGCCACCTGTCTACCTGAAGCAAGAACCAAAATAGAAAATTGAGTATAAAGGATACTCAGCAAGGGCGCTATATAATATAAATATTGATCACAGTTCGTCTTTTGACATTTAAAACCAAAATGCTGAATATTGCTCGTTTTAAGAAATGATACAAATAATATAAATTATAAAACTATACGACAGAGCAACACTCGAGTTTGGCTTACTTTAAAATAGTTATAAGATTGACGAAAGTGCGACGCCCCCACGGAGGACCCCCGACCTAAAAGGGCCTACAGGAACACCGCCCGCACGACCTCGCCGGAGTTTGCAAAGTGCTCGCCCCAGTTCAGCCGTAAGCCAGACGGAACAAGTAGGGCAACTAACCCTATCCAAACATCAGAGCTAAACTGCAGCGGAATACTTAAATAAAAGGAGGAAAAGAAAGGTCATAAGAAATGGCTACAACTCGACAAATATAAAAGAAATTTCGACATGGAATTAAGACATAACAGTTACAGATCACCAGTACCTATCTTGATAAGGAATTAAGTTCACAAAACAATACAAAATATAGATACATTCCCCGAGATGGGGTCTTGTACATCAACCAGTCAAGAGCAAATAAGGCAGCGACGCAATCCCTCTAATCCAAATGCTCCCTACCTAAGAACTAACCTGAAATACGGGTCCAATATGAAAGGAGTATGTCAAACGGACTTAGTGAGGTGAGGTAATACTGGAGAATTAAAATAACAGATAATCATTAAAACCATAATCAGATGAATGAACAGACGAGATTACATGATATAGATTATATACAAGCATATGATACGAGCTATAATAAATAGTAAAACCTTATGGCTCCCAACAGTATAAAATCAGAAAACTCCAAGCACACCATGTCAGGGTGCGACCCCGACTAACAGAAGCGAGAGTCCCACGTGCCCGTGAGATCATCTCTACTGGTTCGGCTATCATGACTAACCTCTTAGCCAACGAAACGACAAACCTCGGAATGTGCGCTACCTCGCACAGATTAACCGTCCGCCCGAGCCGCCCAGCTGCTCTGATCGAGAGTAACCCCTGGGTCCTAGACTTCAAGATTGCAACAGATAGACAGACTGTAACACCCCAATTTTCGAAGACTGATTTTGGTATGCTTTGACGTTTCGTTTCTCATTTCTCATCTTTATTTCTCGAATTTTGACTATAAAAATTTTAGATTTCGATAACGAGCCATTTTGCCAAGTTTTCATAAATTATAGATTTGTCCTTTGATTTCTTTCCCTAAATAGAAAGATTCCCAAATCATTTTTATCTTATCTTTCTCATTTGACTTTTCAATTGATGAGAGAAGAAAAAAAAAAGGAGAGAGTCGTTAGAAAGGAGGAAAAATAAGAGAGAAAAGAAAATTTGATCGTTGATCTTCAAACCATTCTACCGGATTCATTTCTCGATCAATTCACGAACTGTTCGAACCTACATGATCCTCTCATTGCCCTCTATAGGTTGCTATTTCGTTTTTATTTATTTCCATGCTGGTTTGACCATGTTTGAGCTTGAATGATGAACAGTGATCATATATATTGAATTGCTAAATTTTGGCTCGATTCTTGGTTGTTTGTTGTTTTACATGGCTAGATAGTTGTAGAATAAGTTGATTAAGCTGTGTTAGATATTTTTGATTGATTGAATTACTGAATTATGTTAATCGACGAGTTTCGTTGAAGTTCTGGACGAATTCTCTGTTTCTTGCGCTAGCTGGTAAAGCTCACGGTAAGTTGCATGGTATGCAACATAACGTGAGATAGCTAGCTCACGGTAAGTTGCATGGTTAGCAACTTATTGTGCGTCTGCCCTCCCGTATGCCGTGAACCAGAGAAGCTTGCCGTGAGCATGCATTTTTAGCTATTTTTCCAATCCGACCTACTGCAAGTGCTATTTTCAAATCCCTACTTTCTTCATTTGACCTCGTTTTTGAAGTCCGACTTCACCAATAGATTCGTAGGGTCTGAAAACTTAGAAGAATATGGAGCTTGAATTTTTTCGACCTCGTTCGGGTAGGGAATCGAGACCTTTTTCGGAAGGGTATTTTTGTAATTTTCTCAATTGATCTGAAACTCGTAGGAGTACTTCCTTTTCTTATTTTAAGCATGAACATGATCTCAGTTTGCGCTTAAGCATGCTTATATTTTGTTAATTTCGATATTTCTCTTATTTTATGTGAAAATATGAACATAATTGCATCCATCTATATTGTTTACTGTAATTGATCATTTATACATGTTCATTGCATTGTTAAAGCCGTGCATCTGAGTCGTTGTCTTATTTAGTTTTGTCTTGCTTGGTTTTCAGGAGATACTACCGAAGAGTAGCTTTTAGCCCTCGTTCGTTTTGATCTTTTTGTCAGGTGAGGTTTCTTTCAGCTTATGTTTCAATTACATATGTATATATGTATCTAAGCCCCACTCAAATAAGCATTGTTTTATGAAGTTTGATTTTATCCCGTTTCTATATCGTATATATAGATATTTGATTCGACTATCTTGATAGTTTATAGAAAATGATTTGATATCAAAACTATACCGTATTAACTTTTCGATCGCCGTTTGCATGAGAAGAGGCAAACTTTCTTCAAAGATAGGTCCGTTCGACCGATACCAAATGCTTTGAAAATGCGAGACTCGTTTTGTTCGACTGTTCACGTGATTTTGGATCCAAAGAAGGGGGTATGCGGTGAAACCGGCTAGACATAGGGTCTACGATGGATCTTCGTGCTCTCGCTCAACCTTTGGGCACTCGGGGTGAGGCCGGAGTGGCAGCCCTTTTGAGTACTTGAGCCGGCACTCGGTAGGGCCTATCTGTTAGAGTTGTGCCCTGGAAAGCCGAATTGCTTGAGGCATTTCCTCTAAAACTTTAGAGTAGAACAATCTAGTGATCCATAATAGAATGACGTTAGTAGTCGTCTAATACTACTTTGGCCAAATTCATCATATTACATTTATAAGTGATTGCATATTGTTTATTTTTGTGTATGGATGAACCCCAAGATCATAGTAAGCTAAGGGATTCGGTTTCACCATTTGATGGGGGCCATGAAATAAGTACCCGATGGTGTGATCTAAAAAACTCTAAGTCGAAGAGTTTAAAAGGCACATGGGATGTCGATCAGACTCGCTTGAGACTTGCTCATATGACATATCTTTATGAAAATGTGTCCCGTTTCATGACATTAGTGTTTTGACACTACTATGCATATGAGGGTGCTTAATGGAGATTAAGTTCACTAAGGATCCCGCCGGGAATGCCTAAATGGGTTAAGCCTTATATAGAGTCTTAGAGATTAGGAGGGTTTCCCTAGCCATGATCGTGTCTAACTAATCCTTAGACTTGAGGCTCCATGGTTGCCTTGTGTATGATTGGGCATACTTTGACATACTACTGAATCCCTCGAGTTTCACATAAGCTGTATGATTGAGTATGTTCGAGTTGTGCATGGAGGCTGTGAGGGTCAATATAGGATCTATCACTTGTTACAAGAACAAGAAGAATTCCTATGAATTCTATTGTAGTATATTCCACCACTAAATCCTTGCGCAAGGTACGGTTGGTCTTCACTAGGAAAGAGTTCCTAGAGTGTAAGATCAAATGGAATTGCTATAGAAATGTTATTCATAGCATTGCAGACTACTGGGGTTCCACTTATATTACATTTATAAGTGATTGCATATTGTTTATTTTTGTGTATGGATGAAACCCCAAGATCACAGTAAGCTAAGGGACTTGGTTTCACCATTTGATGGGGGCCATGAAATAAGTACCCAATGGTGTGATCTAAAACACTCCAAGTCGAAGAGTTTAAAAGGCACATGGGATGTCGATCAGACTCGCTTGAGACTTGCTCATATGACATAGCTTTATGAAAGTGTGTCCCATTTCATGACATTAGTGTTTTGACACTACTATGCATATGAAGGTGCTTAATGGAGATTAAGTTCACTAAGGATCCCGCCGGGAGTGCCTAAATGGGTTAAGACTTATGTAGAGTCTTAGAGATTAGGAGGGCTTCCCTAGCCATGATCGTGTCTAACTAATCCTTAGACTTGAGGCTCCATGGTTGCCTTGTGTATGACTGGGGCATACTTTGACATGCTGCTGAATCCCTCGAGTTTCACATAAGCTATATGATTGGGTATGTTCGAGTTGTGCATGGAGGTTGTGAGGGTCAATATAGGATCTATCACTTGTTAGAAGAACAAGAAGAATTCCTATGAATTCTATTGTAGTATATTCCACCATTAAATCCTTGTGCAAGGTACGGTTGGTCTTCACTAGGAAAGAGTTCCTAGAGTGTAAGATCAAATGGAATTGCTATAGGAATGTTATTCATAGTATTACAGACTACTGGGGTTCCATTTCCCATACCCTTGGTCTCAATCGGGAATTGGATGATAGAATGATTGTATCTAACGGAGATACTGAGGCTGAAAGGTTCATACGACTTCATCGATGGATGGGTGGCCATGGACACGTTGCTAGACGTTATCCATGGTCAGTAGGAATGTATTTGTGAAGTCAATGAGTTGATTCACAAATAGTCTTTAATTAAATAAGTTTAATTAAAGTCACAATTATGATATTAGGAATGTGTTCCTACTACTGTCCTATTGGTGAACCTGAGGGGTCACACAATGACTTCCAAAGGCGAACAAATTTATCTATATCAACAGAGTTTGATAATAGTCAACTGGATTGACGAATGAATTAATTGGAATTAATTCATTAATAAGAGATCAAGATGTTAATTAAGTGTAATTAACGTGTAAGAGTTAATTAAAAGTAATTAACAAGCATTTAATGTGATTAAATTCGAGAGACTTGTTATTTGATAACATATTAGACTTGAGAGTTAATTGTGAATTAATTCAAGTCTAAAGTAATTAAGGGTGAGTCTCGAAATTCATGTTGAAATTTGAGACTACTTAATTTAAGTAGAAGAGAGCTTTATCAATTAAAGAGTTAGTTGAAAGTTTAAGACTTGAGAGTTAATTAGTATTAACTCGAGTCAAAATGATTAATTGAGAAACTTGTGATTTGTTTGGAATAAATCAAGTTCAATTAATAGAAGTGAAAATCTGTAGCAATTAAATGTTAATTGGGCTTATTGGACTAGAGAATTAATTTAGAATTAATTTTAGCCCAAGCTGATCAATGATGGACTTGTAATTTATTTAGAATAAATTAAAGCCCACTGCACGATATAATGGACTTGCTTAATTAATTTTGATTAATTAAATTGGGCCTGAAATATTAAATCTGATATTAAATTGAAAAGGCCTTTAGAAGGCCGAAATACTGCTGGGCCCAATAGTAGCAGTGGGCGAAAATCCCAGCCTATCTAGGACTGGAATTTTCGGCCCACTTAAGTCTACTTAAGACAGATCTTACAGAACACAGAAAAATGAAACTTCACGTGAAAACAGAAAAGAAGAAAAATAAGATTTTTCCTAACCGTAATCTCTCTCTCTCTTCTGCGCCTCTTTTCTCTCTCCCTACAGGCAGTTCACGTGAACTGCAGAAAACTTTTCTGCAGTTCAACGTGAACCAGCCTTTACAATTGTTTCTTGATTCTCTTATTTATATTAGATAAATACTGATCTTAAATCTCTAGCATGAATTAAGAGATTCAGAGTTCGTCTGCGAGAAGCCGTGGATCAACCTCAGAGGGTTTCGGTTAAAGATCGGACCTTGGTAGAATCAAGAAGCCTACACTGATCAAGGAGTGGCCTGAAGCTTTGGAAAGCTTTCGTTCCTTATATACTACAAAAGGAGTGCGTAAAGGTGCATATCTCTCAAGATATATAAACGTTTCAAAGTTACGAATTGATTGGATGAAGATTCATTGTAATTCCCCGGGACTAAAATTTTTGAAATCCATTACTTCCGCTGCGCCCGAGGTGCGTGAATCCCAACACTATCCTGTGTGTGTCAAAGATTATGGGTGAAATTCCCAGAAGTATATGAATTGTGTAGTTCGGGGTTGCTTTGGACCTACAATCGGAGGAATAAGGATGGTTTACTCGATTTATTTGATTGATTAATGTTGAGGAGATTGCTCGACTTGCCGAGATTTTGTTTGGTTTGATTGTTTTGTTATTAGAATCATCAACCATTGCGAAAACATTGTTTTAATTGCTTTCTTTTGAATTTAAAGCGATGATTCTAAATTGTTTTATAATATACTACTATCTCCCTATCACTTAGTCATTTGACTAACCCTCTCTTCCTCACCCTTTGTTTCAGGTTACTAGGCAGCGCGTTGGTCGAGTCTAGTCGGTCGGTTTTATATTATGCATTTTGGATGCTCATTGTACATTATTATGGATTTAGACATGTTATTGTTATCAGTATTGTATAGGATTCTCGTAACGTAAACGCTTGTTAACTTATGGAATTTTTCTGGCCTTGGTAGGCTTTTCTAATTGTGCATTATTTTATTTTTTTCTTAGCCTCGGTGTGGGATAGATTTTAATTGTTTACACTTCCACTACTGTTTATTTGTTGTTGGGTTGGTATTTGAAACATGTTGCCGCCTAGTATTGAGTAAATTGTCTCCGTTCACCGGATTGTGATTCGCTAGCGGACCCTCATTCCGTTTGTGGTTTGTAGTTCAGTGCGGGGTGTGGTGTTACCCGTTTGGGGCGCCACACAAACAGAACAGAATAGCTCGTAAAACGGAACATAATATTCTCTTAAAAAAAACGAATCATCTGATGCAATACTTATAGATACGAAATCATTTTGTATCAAAATCATTTTTCTTAAAACTTCAACGAAACTAGTAATTGAAAATATTTACGTGTAGATAATAATAAGTGATGATATATTATATTTTAGGCCCAGTCCAATGGGTTTTAATGGACGTGATTTATGGGCCTGAGTAAGAAAAGTCCAATTATATATTTTAAAGGATAATTATTTGGGAATAATTCTTATTCTTTAAGGATATTCTTATATTTTAAATGAAATTCTTATATGAACAGGATTCCCATCTTTTAGGGATTATTAATAGATAATGATAAAATAGAGAGAGATAAAGAAAAGAGTTCTATATCGAAAGGGACTAGGATTATTATTTTATCTATAAATATGACTCTATCATAACCATAAGATTCATTCTGAAACATCTCGAAAAATTTTAACGTAATTAAGTATGAGTGATTTTAGTACGCATCAATTAGCGCCGTCTGTGGGAACGAGGTCGAAATTTTAAAAGCCTAAGTCGTGAGGTTGTTGAAAGACGGTAGAAGTACGAGTCAGGATAACAAAAATATCAGCGCGGAAATCTGTAGGCGTGATGATTGACTCATCTATTTGAAATCAATAAATTATGGAGAATTAGCATTAAAAGATAAGTTTTCGGTGTTATTGTCTTTATTAATTCCTATCATGGTTTATTTTGTTATCGGAAATTAGTTCTCGATTCTTTATACAATGTTTACGTAGCAATATGGATACAACAAGATATATAAGTTTTCGGCGTGATGATTTTTGTTTGTTTGATTGGTTTGTTATATCAATTACATATGATATATACAATTTGCATGTAATATGTGAGCGGAATACCCACGTAGTATATATAGGGACTTGCATGATATTTACTAATCACTTCAACTATCTTAAAAATTATATTTTTAATATGGATTTTTCGATATCAATCCAAATTAATAAACAATTTAATCCTTTTTAATTCGTCTCTCTACTAAAATTTTGAGGTCGAAAATTAATTATATGATAACATACTTGTGATGATGTCATAGGAACGTAATCATATCTTTGTTTGTTTATTGATGAAACCTGATAATTATTTGATTGAAAATAATTTCGTTTATTATTGGATCGTAAGAAATTTCGGACATAATTTGCTTTTCTTATGTGGACATGTTTAATTGGAGGCAGCAATGACGAATATCTCGTAATATTATCTCTGAAGACGATGGTTTTGGAATAAATCAAAGAAGGCATGTAAATATAAAAGAAGTCGAAATTTGATTTGAAAGTTGTGATCAGTAATCCTCGATTCAACTAAGCTTATATGAAGAAGAAGCCGAGCTTAAGATCTTCGCTGGCGAGCACGGCAAGATGACACGATGATACTCAAAGATAAGTATTGAATGGGTTAAAGTCAAATCGAGAGGAAAACCCACACATACGTAGAGAAACTCAGAGAAAAAACGTAGAAGAAGAAGAACAATGTCGACGGGGTAGTAGTTTCTGTGTGACCAAATACTGGAGAAAAATCTCTACGGCGGAAAGGTGAACTGTAGCGCCCCCTGAAGAAGGACCGCCACATCCGCACCGAAATGGATTCCCGAGCTTCAGCGAGGGGCCTCAACTCAAAAACCCACTCCGGCGAACGACATTCAAGCAAACATTACCGGCAACAGCAACGACATCCCAACAACAACCACAATAAAACAGAGATATGCGGAAGCGATTAAAAAGTAAACAGATAAATTCCATAAATGCCTACGAGACTAACATAATATCAATTAAACATGTGAAATTCGAAATACAATAAAATAACAACACGTAGTGCCATCCATGGCTCAACTAGTCTATCCTGTACAATCCTAGATATCGTCAACTATCCCACATCAGGGGCACGTAATTACGTAAAGCAAATAAATACAATAAACAAGACTCGACGGTTGTTGGGACCACTGACAAGACAAACCAGAAAGACTGAGCCTATCTAGACCTGCTGATGCCGACTGACAAGATAGGTGACGTCGCCACCTGTCTACCTGAAGCAAGAACCAAAATAGCAGGGGTGAGTATAAAGGATACTCAGTAAGGGGGTTTTGATCACAGTTCGTCATTTATCTTTTTAAAACTAAAAGTGGTGAGTGTTGCCCGTTTTGAGAAAGAATACGAATAACGAAATATAAGTTGTAAAATGACACAAAGCAACACTCGGGTTCGGCTTATTTGAAAACACAAAGGTTGACGAACCGAATCCTTTAAAATATTTTGCACGTAATATCAAGCCGATAAATTGAAAGGGGTATTAGTTGAGTCACGAGGGCATTACAAGTTCGGAAGGCACGATATAAATAAGTTAGAAACGATAAATAAACACGGCTCGTAATTCAACTAATTAATTGAATAATAAAGGAGGCTTACGGTGGCAAGCACGAGTCACACTTCCGGTTTTATATGTATATATATAGGGAAATACAAATGATAAATGAAGAGAACCGGAATGTGCTTCGACTTGTAACGAAATCCGTAAAACACTTCGACAAGCAACAAATGCAATAAATCATGCAAATAATGTGTCCCGGCGAGAACGGGCCCTCTCCTTATAACTCCCAATTGAAAATCATGTAAGCATATAGTCAAGTACTCCACCACCAACAATACTATACAGGATTTAAGGAGACGCTGTTAGCACCACCATCAGAATTTAAGGAGACGCGATTAGCACCACCGTCAGAATTTAAGGAGACGCGATTAGCACCACCGTTCGCATCAACTTAGGCTAGCCAACCTCCTAGCCGACCAAGTCAACACGCTAGGAGTATACATCGGGATTTGCCCTAGACGCACGTCCCCAGGCTCACCTCCTGTATACTCCGGGCCCAAGTTATTAAACAATTTATGACTCGCTTTTGAAATCAATGATAGTTTGGGTGGCCAAATGGGCCGTTCGAAAATATGATGGAAGCAGTTAGGTATGAATGGCCAAAGGGGCTTTTGAGACAAGTTGATGTAACAATCTAGGAAATACTCATAAGCGTCGTACGCTTCGGGAGCATGCTGACGGATGTCCCTAACGACATTACTTATAAGTGCCTCAGAGATCAAATAGTTACTTTTAAAACAAATAAGTTACTTGTCTCTAGTTGAAAGCATTTCAAATCATTTGGTTTTTGTGACGTCCCGAAATTTGGAGATGTCGGGTAAAGGTAAACTGAGAAGGAAATCATATCATGACATACATTCAGGATTGCCTGACATATTATTGTTTTTTTTTTTTGCAATTTAAATCACTTATTTTAAAATTCTTACGTGAAATCGATTACATTAAATTTTGATTAACTCCATTAGGCGTGAGTTAATGTTCTTATTTAACCATAATATACTTCTTCTTAATACAATATAACTACTAAGTAGTGATTGATCTATTAAATGGAAAAATATATATATATATATATATATATATATATTTTTTTTTTTTTTTTTTTTTTGTAAGTGGCCCACATGTCCAATTACCGTACATAATTAGAGGTATCACATATTTTGTTTTAACAAATTATTTAACAAGGATTAAATTTCTAGGATATCCTACCCAACTCTTTTTCCATCAGATTCAAAATATATACATATATATATATATGTACTGCATGGAAAAGATAGATTTTACACCTAGCATTCATACCTTTAGCCAACACATCAGCTTTAATGACTCACCATTAGTAAACCCTTAGGTTCCTTACATGCGAAAACAAATTAGATCAAAACACTAGCTTTACTCACACCTACATCTATACTTACGAAAGTTAGAGGAGGAGTAGAAGATTTTTGAAAATCGAACAAGAAAAAGAAGAATAATCCTTCAGGTTACTATCCTTGGCTTCACTTAACTACTTGTCTACATGATGAATTTAATTCTTTAATTCAAGGGTAAATTTTATCAGGGAAACAAGTTAGAGTCAAATATAGGTTTCTTGGGTTCCAATTATATGTTAATTTGTACTTTGTTAATCGGTTGACCTGAAGTATGAAACCATATGATCTTGGAAATTCTTATACATGTATAAGTGCTTTGATTCTAATTAGTTTAACTGCAGCTAATTGTATTTCTTGAATTCTTCGCTTTGTGTTCTCTGAATGATAAATAGGGTACTAACCTAGAAACCAAATTTTTATTACTATGTTACCTACCCATGTCTTAGTACGTCTTATTATAGAGAGAGATTATAAATATTTTAGTATTAAATAAACATGATTTCCAGTATGGACAATTCTTAATACTATTTCTGTAAGAAATCACTAGTAACTGATGGTGTTAGCCTATTAATAATTACTGGTATTAGTCTTAGAAATAGGATTTTGTTTACTTAATTAACAGATTGATGGAAATAGATGTGCATATTAATAATTAAATAACTGATGAAACTTTTAACCAAAAACGTGAAGTAGATGATGATTGAATTAATTGTCTATCATGTAATATTATATAATCATATATCTAAACCACCTAATGCCTTAATCTAGGAATATGAAACATGTACATGTCCATCTGTGAAGCTTAAGTTTACCTGAATGAGTAAATGGAGTTCATGTAATATGGTATTCTTTGGATATGTGCTTTGATTGGAAAACTATGCTGGGTAGGTCCAGTATTGGGATAACGTGAAATAGAGAGTTAACTCTCAACTCACCTCAGTTTAAAATTGATCCAGGTTATTCAGGAACACCAGACACGAACAGCTCAGTAGGTGAGGAAAATCTTATTCTTATTTTCCTAAAACTGGAGTACGTATATATGTAAATACATAATATATGTGTAAGCCCTTCATAAGACCTTTATTTTATGACTTTTAATGTTTTTCCCCAATCTGCTATTACCTATATATAGATACTTTAGCTACCAATTTCATTGAATGTTTTAAGAAAAATGATTTGATATCAAATGGCTTTGTATCCATATGTACTGCATCAAATGAACTCTTTTATTTTAAAACAAAATCCCGCCTGTTATGTTCTACGAGCTTTTCTGTTCTGTACTGTCTACTGTTGCACCTTTGGGGACGCCCAAGGGGAAGACTGGGGCCCAGGGGTTACTCTCAAACAGAAGAGCTGGGCGGCTCGGGCAATCGGATATTCTGTGCGAGGTAGCACCCACACCGAGGCTTGTCGTTTCGTTGGCTAGGAGATTAGTCACGATAGCCGAGCCAAAAGAGATGATCCCACGGGCACGTGGGACTCTCGCTGCCGTTACTCAGGGGGCACCCTGATATGGAGTTTGGAGTTTTACTGTTTTATACTGTTTGGGAGCCATAAGGTGAACCGTGTGTCGTAGCTCGTATCATGTGCCTGTATATAATCTGTATATTGTATTATATCTCGCCTATTCATGCATCTGATTCTGATTTTTTTTTATGATTGCCTATTATTTTAATTCTCCAGTATGACCTCACTAAGTCAGTTTGACTTACTCCTTTCATAATTGACCTGTATTTCAGACATCCCGGAGCAGGAAGTACGTTTAGGTGAGGAGCGACTGGGTTAATGGGAATGTGCTATCTTGCCTGCTTTTGTTTGCTGATATGTGGACCTGAGTTGAACTTATAAACATATGTCGTTTTGTAAACTTAAAGTCCTTCCTAGAATCGGTGTTAGTCTGTACTTTACTTTTGAAGTTGTACCTTACAGGTTATGTGTTGATGTTATTTATGGTCCCCGTGACAGAGATTGCTATATTAGACTGGACCTTACCCTCTCCCTTAGATAATTGTCACTATCCTGCTATGATTTGAACTTCGATATTTTGCTTTACTTGAATTATGCCTTACTGTACTTTTAGTTTATGCTTAGCTTACGGCTAAGTCGAGGCAAGCCTTGCGAACCTCGGCGAAGTCGTGCGGGCGGTGTCCCTGCGGGCCCTACTTGGTCCGAGGTCCTCCGTGGGGGAATCGCAGTGGTGGTATCAGAGCTCTAGGTTGAGGAAACTTGGGGTTCGTGTCTTTGGGGCTTTCAGTATTTAACTGTACCTCAAAGTCAATCATTGTTTAGATTACTTGTCTACTTGCTCCTATGTGATATTTTATGTGTTCGATCCTTGACATATCTTCGAATGGGGTAAATTGTTATAGGATGGCAGGTCGCGGTATCCCGGATGCTCTTGATAGTCCTCCACGCATTCTCATCACTAGTCGGGTTCCTTTACGCCAGTATAATCCTGGTAGACGTGGTCGCGACAGAGGTATACTGAGGGGTGTTTACCCCAATAGGGTTGTTCATGCGTTGGCTAGAGACCGTGATCTTTATTTTTTTGGGAATACAATAGCGATACAATTATCGGCCGCGAGAGCTCGCCTGCGTGACACGGAGCAGATAGTTGAGCGGGCAATAGAGGATCGGGATACAGCACGATTGGAGGCCCAGCAGGTGTGGGCACTCGTTCGTGAGCTAGAGATTGAGCTCGCTAGAGTTACTAGACGTATGGAGCACCGTAGCTCGCACTGGAGACAAGCCCGAGCTATGGCCGAGGGTTTTGTTCGCTTGATCAATAGGGAGGTGCAGGGCTTATCAAATTCTGCAGCGGGACCATCTCAGACCCCGGTGATCGCTCCACCTGTCTCCTCCTTGGTGACCGCTGCACCTGTCCCCGCATCCCCCTTTCCTCGTCGCGATGTTGGAGGCTCCTCGTCTGGAGTCTAGATTAGTCTTTATGTGCTGGTGTTAGGATATTTTGGCTTATATGTATATATGATGTACCTTATGTGTGCAAAAACTACTAGTATGTAGATAGTATAGTGCTTGGGAACCCTGGGTGGTATTTAACTATATGTTTGTATACTTACCCAATTTTGTTTTTGATAATGTAAATATAATGGGTTTTTGAGCATTTTGCTTTTTATTTCCTTGTGTAACTTGTTTTTACATCATATTATAAATTGTCATATGCATAACAGAATGGCAGGAAGAAGAACTCATCAACACCCCGATGCTCCGATAAATGATAATCAAGAGGAAACCGGACCAGCCGGTCAAAGGAGACGTAATAATGAAACTGCTGATTTAGTTGATGCTATACGACAACTTGTTCAAACAGTTCAGCAACAACAACAGCAACCACCGCCGCCACCTCCACCACAAGCACCGATTGAAAATCCTCAGCCAGAAAAGACACTAGATAGGTTTCTGAAGCTCCAGCCACCGAAGTTTTATGGGGAACCAGATGATAGAAAAGCAGAGAATTGGATTTTAGCCCTCGAAAAAATATTCCGTGTACTTCAGTGTAACTGTAACGAGAAGGTTGAATATGCCATCTACATGATGGATGATGCCGCAACTCACTGGTGGCGTCTCGTCGAAGGAAAATGGCTGACGGACCGGACTCCAAGGACCTGGGATAATTTCAAGTCTGAGTTTATGAAGAAATTTATTCCATTGGTGATAAAGGACGCACGAGAAAAAGAATTTTTAAGCTTGATCCAAGGAATCAACTATGTAGCTCAATACGAAGCTAATTTTGCTCGGCTATTACCCTATGCACCCCATATCATGTCGGATGAGCGTCGAAAGGTCCAAAAGTTTATAAATGGTTTGAAGCCTAACTTGCAGTATCCTCTGATGACTGCTGAGCTTGACAGTTATGCCAAAGCTGTAGACAAGGCCTTGGAAGTGGAGGCCAAACTTCAACACATTCGTCTGATAAACCAAAGAATTGATAGGAACAGAGTATTTGGATCAGGAAATCGAAACCGAGCACCGAGTAGATCAGTAGCAAGTTCAAGTCAGAGACCAGTAAAGATAGCTGAAGGAACTCCGGGAATTGCAATAGGACAAAAGGGTTGCTTGTTTTGCGGTAACCCTAATCACGTTGAAGCCAACTGCTGGAAGAAACATGGAAAATGTATGGGGTGTGGGAGCGATAAACATCAGGTAAAAGAATGCCCTAAGAGAAGATCAGTAAATATGGGGGGTCGTCCCATACAAGGAATTGGACGTGGGCAACCAGCAGAAAATCGGCCTGGGAGACCAAATATTCAAGCACGAGCCTACGCCTTGGAAGGCAGAGAAAACCCAGACCCGAATGCTGTGGTTGAAGGTACGCTTTGCATCCATGGCATGCATGTTAAAGCTTTATTTGATCCGAGTGCTACCCATTCATTTATTGCATCATATCTCATGCATCGGTTAGTCTTGGATGTGGAAATGTTACCGTACCACTTTGAAGTTGTTTCTCCAATGGGTCCGCATCGTCTTACAAACAGAATAGTCAGAAATTGTCCTCTAGAAGTTGAAGGCAAACCCTACCCAGCGGATTTGATTGAATTCACAGTTCAAGGTTACGATGTAATTCTGGGAATGGATTGGTTATGCCGATATCAAGCGCAGCTGGATTGTTACAACAAACGGGTCAGACTGGGGAAAAACAGTTTGGAGGAATCTGAAGTAGGAAACCGAGTTACTGAAACGGTACCATTGATAACGCTGTCAGAGGCTAAGAAAAACATAAGGGAAGGCGGATCAGGATTCGTTGCCTACATATTAAATAAACCTAAAGATCAAGTCAGATTGGAAGATGTACCCGTGGTAAATGAATTTGTTGGAGTATTTCCAGAAACTTTGGAAACTTTACCACCAGCCCGAGAAATTGAGTTCGTGATCGACTTGATTCCAGGAGCAGAACCTTATTCTAAGACTCCATACAGAATGGCGTTGCCGGAATTACAAGAATTGAAGACTCAACTTGACGAACTGCTAAAGGTTGGTTACATTCGTCCCAGCTCATCCCCTTGGGGAGCACCTGTACTGTTTGTAAAGAAGAAGGATGGAACACTTCGAATGTGCATCGACTATAGAGAGCTGAATCGAATGACTATCAAGAATAAATATCATTTACCTCATATCGAAGAACTCTTTGACTTATTACAAGGGTCAAAAGTCTATTCTAAACTGGACTTGAGGCAAGGATATTATCAACTACGAATAAAAGAAGGAGACATACCGAAAACGGGATTTAATACTCGGTATGGTCATTTTGAATTCGCAGTTATGCCGTTTGGTTTAACAAATGCGCCTGCAGCATTCATGGACATGATGCATCGAATATTTAGACCATATTTGGATAAGTTCGTGGTAATTTTCATCGACGATATTCTGATCTTCTCAAAGACCCCCGAGGAACACGCCGAGCACTTACGCATTGTACTACGAACCTTAGAAGAGCACAAGCTTTATGCTAAGTTCAGCAAGTGTGAATTCTGGTTGGATCAAGTTGCGTTTTTGGGACATATTATCTTCGAGAATGGTATTGGGGTGGATACGTCAAAGATTGAAACTGTGAACAACTGGAAACAGCCGGAAACACCCACTGAAGTTCGGAGCTTCTTAGGTCTTGCTGGATATTACCGACGATTTGTTAAAGACTTTTCAAAGATTGCAGCACCACTGACTCGGTTGACTCGCAAAGAAACTCCTTTCAAGTGGAACGATAAGTGTGAAGCCAGCTTTCAAGAACTAAAAAGACGATTGACCACAACACCAGTGTTAGCTCTACCAGATGGACCAGAAGACCTAGTGGTATACACAGACGCTTCTCGAGAAGGACTAGGATGTGTTTTAATGCAAAGAGGCAGAGTTATTGCTTATGCTTCCCGAAAGCTTCGACCGCAAGAAGAGAATTACCCTACACATGATCTAGAATTGGCCGCAGTTGTTTTTGCATTGGGTAAATGGAGACACTACCTTTATGGGGTAACTTTTGAAATATACACGGATCATCAAAGTCTAAAATATCTGTATACGCAAAAGAATTTAAACGTACGACAACGTCGATGGATGGAATTATTGGAAGATTATGATTGCAAGATCCTGTATCATCCTGGAAAAGATAATGTGGTTGCAGATGCACTTAGCAGAAAAGCTAGTATATCCCACTTTACAGCTAATTCTATCACCTCATCGTGTCCCAGAGATAAATTGAGTATGAGACCCTGCGCTCAGTTTATGAGTTTGGTAATTCAACCTGATTTGATTACCCAAATTAGGGAAGCGCAGATAACAGACAACTGGTGTCAAGAACATCAAGCACGAGCAAAGACTAACGAACCGTCTATCATACAAAAGGACCAACTGGGAATCGCGAGATATAAAGATAGGATATATGTTCCGCCGAACCTTCAAAACAGAATATTGGAGGAGGCTCACAAAACACGGTACACTGTACATCCTGGAGGAACTAAAATGTATCAAGATTTAAAGAAACAGTATTGGTGGAATGGAATGAAACGTGAAATAGCCGATTTCGTGCGAAGATGTGAAACTTGCCAGAAAGTCAAGGGAGAGCACCAAAAGCCTGGAGGACACTTACAACCTCTTCCTATACCAACCTGGAAGTGGGACCAAATTACGATGGATTTTCTAGTAGGTTTACCAAAAGTCAAAGGTAGATATGACAGCATTTGGGTGATAGTTGACCGATTAACAAAATCAGCACACTTTCTACCGGTCAAAACCACTGACAAAGTGGAGAAGTTAGCAGATCTCTACATACGGGAAATTGTTAAGTTACATGGGATTCCAGCAAGTATAGTGTCAGATAGAGATCCCAAATTCACATCTCGATTGTGGCAAAACATTCAGGAACAGTTGGGAACAAAGTTACAATTCAGTACTGCAGCACACCCCCAGACAGATGGACAATCTGAAAGATTAATTGGATATCTGGAAGACATGGTTAGAATGTGCGTTTTGGATTTTAATGAGAGTTTGCATAAACAACTGGCTTTGATACAATTTGCTTACAATAATAGTTATCAAGCCTCTATTGGAACAGCCCCATATGAAGCGCTTTATGGGAAGAAACGTCGATCGCCACTATACTGGGACTTGGATGAATGGAGACAAACGAAAGATGGACATCAACGTATTACACAATCAAAGTTAATTCAAGAATCTATCGAAAAGGTCAAAGATATCAGATTAAAGATAAAGATCGCTCAAGACCGCCAAAAGTGTTACGCAGATCGCCGAAGAAGGAAATTAGAGTTTGAGGTTGGTGATCGGGTATTCCTCAAGCTTTCTCCCCGAAAAGGAATTCAACGATTTGGAAAAGGAGGAAAACTTAGCCCTCGATATACCGGACCATTTGAGATCATCGAACGAGTTGGAGAAGTTGCATACCGGTTAGATTTACCTCTGAGTCTTACCGGCATTCACAACGTTTTTCATGTCTCCCAATTACGGAAGTATTACCCCGATGAATCTCACATAATCTCCTCAGAAAAAGTACCTTCGGAACCGAATCTTACTTATATAGAAAAACCAGTACGTATTCTCGATCGCAAATATAAAGAGCTTAGAAATAGAAGATTTCCGATGGTTAAAGTCTTAAGGAGAAATCAGAAAACTGAAGAAGTTACATGGGAACTCGAAGATAAGATGCGACAATATTATCCGAATTTCTTTTCAGAAAACAGTTAGAATCTGGGGACCAGATTCTTCTAGGGGGGAAGAGTTGTGACGTCCCGAAATTTGGAGATGTCGGGTAAAGGTAAACTGAGAAGGAAATCATATCATGACATACATTCAGGATTGCCTAACATATTATTTTTTTTTTTTTTTTTTGCAATTTAAATCACTTATTTTAAAATTCTTACGTGAAATCGATAACATTATGTAACGCCCCGAAAATCCGAATTATAATCCGGTATGTCCGAATCGAGTATTTGCGCAATTTATTATTTTATTTGATATTTATTATGAGATTTTAGAATAATATCGTAAATGAATGAATTTCTATATTTAAATTACGAATTGTCAATGTGCGTTTAATAATATGAATTTTGACTGTAATTATGTATTATTTGGACAACATGAGTTTTTGAACATATTTATGAAAATTACGAACATGCCCTTTCGATTCTCAACCCAAGTCAAAATTTGACTAAGTCTCACATCTCTCTCTCTCACCTCATTCACGCTCAACCTCAAAAGAAAGAAGGAGAAAAGAAAGAAAAAGAGAAAGGGAAGGAGGAAGCTTCAATCGATCGTGCCGGACTCGTTTCTCGACGGATTTCTGAATCGTTTACGCCTACGAACTCCTCACGATCTCTTCTACGAGTAAGCTTCTCACGTCTTTCTCGATTAATGCCTTCATTGCTTCGATTTTTGGATTTTTGAATATAGTTGAATATGTTAGGTTTTATATGATTTTGAGTGAAATTATGGATGGATTTTCATGATTTTGGGTTCTATGTGTAGCTTAGATGTTGTAGATCAATATATGTGAGCTTTAACTTGTGATTTGCATGATTGATTGGTTAAATATCGAATTTTGGGTTGTTCCCGCGAAGCCCTCGCGATTCTGCATATTTTCTGCTGTTCTGCGAATCTGCACGGCCTTGTGCACGGTCTTGAGACCATGCGCCAAGACCGTGCGTCGACATTTGCCTTTGCACGGCCGTGCACACGCCCGTGCGCAAGCCAGTGCAAAGTGCTTGCACCGGCTTGAGCACGAGTCCAAGCCCGTGCGTCCGCCCGTCCCCGAGACCGTATGTATGCCTTAGCCAAAATTTCTCCATTTTCAGAATGTTGCTCTCGGCAATAAGAGTCAACGGGCACTTTTAAAAGTTGACTTTCTTCGTTTGACCTCCGATTTGAGATCCGATTTCACCTATAGGTCCTATAATTCATGAAATACATATTTTAGGAAGTTTGAATTTTTCCGACTTCGTTCGGGCCCCGTTCCTCGTGCTTTTCGTTTAGGCATTTTGGGTTATTTTTTAAATATTGTTCGTTTATTCCGAAACTTGAATGCAGGCTTCCTTATTGCCTTTTATGCATGATTATGAACTTTTATCGCATTTTAATTTGATTTGATTATTGAATTAAAGTACCTTAATAGAATGTGAACCTAAGTGTTATGAATGACTGTTTAACGTGCTTCCATGTGTTTTAATGCTTTCGTATAAGCCGTGCGTCGTCCTTAGCCTTATTTGATTGTGTCTTGGTATTTTGCAGAAGATACTCCCGTGGAGTAGCGCATCCGGTCTTGCATTTTCCATTCTATTTGTATAGCCACAGGTGAGGCTTTTCGTTTCTGATTCCAGTACTATTATGTATATATATAAATAAGCCTCTCCCGATATAAGCCAAGTTTCCGTTTTGTTTTCACACCGTTTCTATATATATGCTTAGTAGATATCTATGCGTATTATGTTCATTTGATTTATCGAAAATGATTTGATATGAAAAGTACTACGTATAGTCTTGAAATGTTTACGAAAGAGACATGTAAAACCTTTTGCTTTTAAGGCGAACTTTGGCCTTCGGCCTCGCATATGACATGTCTCGAACGGTCTTTTGGCCAACCCGAAATGATTTGAAAAGCGAGTTATG
Source organism: Verbena officinalis (assembly GCA_958496215.1). Taxonomy (NCBI): domain Eukaryota; kingdom Viridiplantae; phylum Streptophyta; class Magnoliopsida; order Lamiales; family Verbenaceae; genus Verbena; species Verbena officinalis. The sequence goes on along the minus strand of OY292390.1, from coordinate 23,800,186 downwards.
ATATGTATGCATGTTTGTTTGGGCCCGGAGTAAGAGCGATAGGACGAAGTCGGTAGACGTCGGGTCTACGGCGTAAATCCTATGGTTTCCTCCATTTGGGAGCTCGGGGTGAGGCCGGAGTGGCAGCCCTTTGAGTACCTGAGTTACCGTATGATATGTTATGCGTAGTTCGGATTTAGCAGTCCGTCTACATTGGAGGAATAAGGTGGTTTCCCGTTTTATGTTTGGAAATTGGAGTTAAGAGCTCGACTCGCCGAGTCATATGATAAGTTATGTTTTATGCTAAATCACCACCCGATTACGAAAACCTTTCGTTTATGTTGATTTCTTTTAAGTTTAAAAATTGGTGATTTATTTCCGTTTTGTAATATACATTATTATTCCCTCCTCACTTAGTCGTTTGACTAACCCCCTCTGTTTCACCCCTGTATTGGTTTCTGGATACTAGGCGGGATCTTCGTCGTCGTCGTCGCGTCTTAGAGTTACATTCTTTTGTTCATGTATAACTCTTTTCCTGTTTAGCTATTATTTATGATACGTATATTAGGATTTTTATTTATGTATTTTGTATTCGGGATTATATTTATGTTGAACCCGTTATTATATTTTGCGGGATATTGTATCGAACCTGTTTATTAATTATGTAATTGAATTTCGTTGGCCTTGGTAGGCTTTAATACTTGTGCAATTATTATGTTTTATTGTTTGGTTTATTTTCGCTTCCGCACCCCTGTCATTTCCTTTCATTTTGAAATCCCCGCCTAGTGATTGAGTAAATGTGTGCCGTTAGCCGGGTTTCGATTCGGGTCGGATTCCATTTAGGTTCCGGGTCGGGGATCGGTGCAGGGCGTGCATTACCCGTTTGGGGGCCCGCTACAGTTGGTATCAGAGTGTCTTTGGTCCAATGGCCTAGGCTCTGAAGCGTCGTGTTTTGTCGTGTCTGTTTAGGTCGTACGGCTTAGGATTACGTGATTATGACTACGTGATTATGTGAATTTAACTTCTCTACGTGTTACGGCTTTTCATAATCACTTATCATCATGCATGTTTGGTTTTGAATTTGCAGAATGCCTCCTCGTCGTGAACCGCCAGGTCCGCCTCCAGGTGTTCCGACACCAGCACAGTTTATGGAAGCCTTAGGGCAGTTCATGGTTCATACTAACCGAGCAACACCGCCTCCTGCCCCCGAGAATGATATGGGAAGGTTTCTTAAGCTCAACACTCCGCAGTTCGAGGGTGCACCGGATGATGTGATCGCCGAGGCTTGGATATCGGCGATGGAGAAGAGGTTCCGAGTTATGGAGTGTCCGGACCCTAAGAGGGTCGAGTTGGCAGTTTATCAGATGATAGGAGCTGCACAGGACTGGTGGGCCCGTATAGAGCAGCGATGGCAGCGAGAGCATGTGGTCCCGACTTGGGATCAGTTCTTGGTTGAGTTTCGGGCCAAATATATTCCGTTGGTGGTCCGACAGCGACGTGAGCGAGAGTTCCTGGCTCTCAAGCAGGGTACTTCTACCGTTGACCAGTACGAGGCTCACTTCTCCAGGCTTATCATTCACTGCTCGTATATGGTTGACGACGAACAGAGGAAGACTCGACAGTTCATTGAGGGATTGTCGAATGAGATTCGTATGCATATGCTCGGGAACAGACTCCAGTATTACACCCGATGCAGTCGAGACGGCACTTTTTATAGAGTCCGATCTCCGACAGATGAGACTGACATTAGCACCTGCCCCTGCAGCCGCCAAGAGTTTCGCTTCTGGTTCGAAGAGGCCATTTATTCCGTCTGGGTCCTCTTCTGGAAAGAAGCCGTTCAGGAGCGCCGTTCAGCCTGCTCCCCCCCGACCTCAGGGATTTCCACGACCTGTATGTGGATTTTGTCAGGGCCCGCACTTAGAGGCCAAATGCTGGAAGAAGAATGGTCTGTGCTACGGATGTGGTAGCGCCGATCACCGGGTAGATGTATGCCCGAAGAGGAGACCGGTACAGCAGGGAGCCATTCAGCCTCAGGCTTATGCCCGTGTTTACGCCTTGGAAAGCGATGCAGAGGATGCTGTTGCAGATCCGACCGACGTGGTGGAAGGTACTATATATATAAATGGCATCCCCATACATGCATTGTACGACTCTGGTGCTTCACACTCGTTTATTGCGCCTGCTGTTTCCTTATCTGTGTGTGCGCCTGTTTCCTTGCTTGATTTTGTGTTAGTGGTTGGTTCGCCGTTGGGTTCGAAGGTTATTGCGAACCGAGCACTTAAGCGTTGTCCGGTTATCATCGAGGGTATCGAGTACCCGACTGATTTGGTTGAGTTGCCGCTGAAGAAATATGGGGTTATTCTCGGAATGGATTGGTTGTACGAGCATCGAGCGAAGGTTGATTATTTCGAGAAGAAGGTTATTCTGGGTTCTAATGAGGTTAAGGGTTTCCGATCAGGAGAAGGTCCGTATATCTCAATGATGGAAGCCAAGAAGCTCGTTCAGAAAGAAGAAGCGACATGCTTTATAGCATACATTCTCAACCGCCCGAAGGACCAGACGAAGATCGAAGAAACGTCCGTGGTCAATGAATTCGTCGACGTGTTTCCCGAGAATTTGGAATTCTTGCCACCGGATCGGGATATAGAGTTCGTGATTGATCTAGTTCCGAGAGCCGAGTCCTATTCGAAGTCGCCGTACCGAATGGCTCCTGCCGAGTTGAAAGAATTGAAGAACCAACTCGATGACCTTCTTTCTATTGGATATATCCGACCGAGTGCCTCGCCTTGGGGTGCTCCAGTCTTGTTCGTGAAGAAGAAGGATGGTACACTTCGCATGTCTATCGATTACCGAGAATTGAACAGGATGACAGTGAAGAACAAGTATCCTCTACCACATATCGAGGAATTGTTCGACTTGCTACAAGGATCGAGGGTTTATTCCAAGCTCGACCTCAGACAAGGATATTACCAGCTCCGCATCCGATCAGAAGATATTCCGAAGACAGCTTTTAACACCCGATACGGACATTTCGAGTTTGTGGTCATGCCGTTTGGACTCACGAATGCTCCAGCAGCCTTTATGGACATGATGCACAGAATTTTCCGTCTGTACCTCGACAAGTTCGTCGTTATTTTCATCGACGACATCTTAGTGTTCTCGAAGTCCGAAGAAAAATACGCTGAACACCTCCGGATTGTGCTTCAAGCTTTGAGAGAGCACCAATTATTCGCTAAGTTCAGCAAATGTGAATTATGGATTGACCAAGTGACCTTCCTAGGTCATGTCATATCTGGAACGAGAATCGAGGTAGATCCTTCGAAGATTGAGACAGTGCTGGATTGGGAGAGACCTAAGACTCCTACAGAGATCCGTAGTTTCTTGGGTTTAGCAGGATACTACAGACGTTTCGTCAAGGATTTCTCTAAACTTGCAGGCCCGTTAACAGCAATGACGAAGAAAGAAGCTAAGTTTGAGTGGTCAGCCAAATGTGAGGCTAGTTTTCAGGAACTCAAGAAGAGATTGACCACAGCTCCAGTATTGACCCTGCCCGAGGGTTCTGAAGGATTTGTCGTGTATGCAGATGCGTCACACGAAGGGTTAGGTTGTGTGTTAATGCAGAATGGGAAAGTTATAGCTTATGCATCGAGGAAGCTAAAGCCAGCTGAAGAGAACTATCCCACTCACGACCTTGAGCTAGCCGCCGTGGTATTTGCATTATTGAAATGGCGTCATTACCTCTACGGCATCACGTTCGACATCTTCACAGATCATAAGAGCCTTCAGTATTTGTTTACTCAGAAGGAATTGAACAAACGACAGCGCCGTTGGATGGAGTTATTTGAGGATTACGATTGCAAGATCCAGTATCATCCCGGAAAGGCGAACGTCGTAGCCGATGCACTAAGCCGGAAGGCAAGCATAGCCCAGCTAGAGGCTAAGTTAGATGGAGTTCACATCAGTTCCCAAGCCCATGTTCACAGCATATCGATCCAGTCAGAGTTGGGTCGAAAGATTCGAGATGTTCAGGCTATTGATGAGTGGACTCAGAGACAGATAGTTCACATCGCAGCTGATCCAGAGACTCAGTTTGGTGTGGACGACACAGGAATTCTCCGCTACAAGTCCCGAGTTTGTGTCCCGGAGAGTCTAAGGAAAGAGATTCTTGATGAGGCTCACAACACACCTTACACAGTTCATCCAGGTGGAAGTAAGATGTATCGGGACCTAAAAGAATTATTTTGGTGGAGAGGTATGAAGAGAGACGTAGCTGATTACGTCAAGAGATGCTCGACTTGTCAGCAAGTTAAAGTTGAACATCAAAGACCGGGAGGTTTGCTTGAGCCACTACCGATTCCTACGTGGAATTGGGAGGGTATTGCCATGGACTTCGTGTCTGGTTTGCCTAAGGTTAGAGGTGGCTATGATAACATTTGGGTGATTATCGACCGACTGTCCAAGAGTGCTCATTTTCTACCGATCAACATGTCGTACAAAGTGGATAGGTTGGCAGAGATTTATCACCGAGAGATTGTCAAGCTTCATGGGATTCCGTCTACGATAGTGTCTGACAGAGACGCTCGATTTACTTCTCGCTTATGGCAGCAACTTCAAGAGCGAATGGGAACGAAGCTGACTTTCAGTACAGCCGCACATCCACAGACAGATGGTCAATCAGAGAGGATGATCAGATATCTCTGTGATATGCTTCGAGCTTGTGCCTTGGATTTTCGCAATAATTGGCACGACTAGTTGCCTCTGATCGAGTTTGCCTACAACAACAGTTATCAGTCTACGATCAGAATGGCACCTTACGAGGCGTTGTACGGCAGAAGTGTAGATCCCCGTTGTTTTGGGATCTCGAAGATTGGCGTTGGACGAAAGACGATAAGGAACGAGGAACTCCTCCAAAGTTTCTCCAAAATGCCATCGACCTTATCCAGATCATTCGGCAGAGAATGAAAGCAGCTCAGGATTGACAGAAGAGCTATGTCGACAACCGTCGCCGACCGTTGGAATTTGAGGTTGGTGACAAAGTATTCCTCAAAGCTTCTCCTCGAAAGGGATTCACCCGAATTGGAAAAGGAGGAAAGTTGAGTCCGAGATTTTTGGGTCCCTATGAGATTCTAGAAAGGATTGGGAACGCCGCCTACAGGTTAGACTTGCCGCCAAGCCTAACTGGGATTCACAACGTCTTTCATGTTTCCCAACTTCGAAAGTACTTCCCAAATGAGTCCGAGATCCTTCCTGTTGAGGAAATTGAACTAGAACCGGATTTGACCTTTGTTTCGAAGCCGGTGAAGATATTGGATAAGAAGACTCAAGCTCTGCGCAACCGGGAGATTTCTCTTGTCAAAGTTCTATGGAGAAATCAGACAACTGAAGAAGCTACATGGGAGACCGTGGACAAGATGCGCAAGTATCATCCGGAATTATTTCAGTCGGACGAGTAGAATCTGGGGGCCAGATTCTCATAAGGAGGGGTGATTGTAACGCCCCGAAAATCCAAATTATAATCCGGTATGTCCGAATCGAGTATTTGCGCAATTTATTATTTTATTTGATATTTATTATGAGATTGTAGAATAATTTCGTAAATGAATGAATTTCTATATTTAAATTACGAATTGTCAATGTGCGTTTAATAATATGAATTTTGACTGTAATTATGTATTATTTGGACAACATGAGTTTTTGAACATATTTATGAAAATTACGAACATGCCCTTTCGATTCTCAACCCAAGTCAAAATTTGACTAAGTCTCACATCTCTCTCTCTCACCTCATTCACGCTCAACCTCAAAAGAAAGAAGGAGAAAAGAAAGAAAAAGAGAAAGGGAAGGAGGAAGCTTCAATCGATCGTGCCGGACTCGTTTCTCGGCGGATTTCCGAATCGTTTACGCCTACGAACTCCTCACGATCTCTTCTACGAGTAAGCTTCTCACGTCTTTCTCGATTAATGCCTTCATTGCTTCGATTTTCGGATTTTTGAATATAGTTGAATATGTTAGGTTTTATATGATTTTGAGTGAAATTATGGATGGATTTTCATGATTTTGGGTTCTATGTGTAGCTTAGATGTTGTAGATCAATATATGTGAGCTTTAACTTGTGATTTGCATAATTGATTGGTTAAATATCGAATTTTGGGTTGTTCCCGCGAAGCCCTCGCGATTCTGCATATTTTCTGCTGTTCTGCGAATCTGCACGGCCTTGCGCACGGTCTTGAGACCATGCGCCAAGACCGTGCGTCAACATTTGCCTTTGCACGGCCGTGCACACGCCCGTGCGCAAGCCAGTGCAAAGTGCTTGCACCGGCTTGAGCACGAGTCCAAGCCCGTGCGTCCGCCCGTCCCCGAGACCGTGTGTATGCCTTAGCCAAAATTTCTCCATTTTCAGAATGTTGCTCTCGGCAATGGGAGTCAACGGGCACTTTTAAAAGTTGACTTTCTTCGTTTGACCTCCGATTTGAGATCCGATTTCACCTATAGGTCCTATAATTCATGAAATACATATTTTAGGAAGTTTGAATTTTTCCGACTTCGTTCGGGCCCCGTTCCTCGTGTTTTTCGTTTAGGCATTTTGGGCTATTTTTCAAATATTGTTCGTTTATTCCGAAACTTGAATGAATGCTTCCTTATTGCGTTTTATGCATGATTATGAACTTTTATCGCATTCTAATTTGATTTGCTTATTGAATTAAAGTACCTTGATAGAATGTGAACCTAAGTGTTATGAATGACTGTTTAACGTGCTTCCATGTGTTTTAATGCTTTCGTATAAGCCGTGCGTCGTCCTTAGTCTTATTTGGTTGTGTCTTGGTATTTTGCAGACGATACTCCCGTGGAGTAGTGCATCCGGTCTTGCATTTTCCATTCTGTTTGTATAGCCACAGGTGATGCTTTTCGTTTCTGATTCCAGTACTATTATGTATATATATAAATAAGCCTCTCCCGATATAAGCCAAGTTTACGTTTTGTTTTCAGACCGTTTCTATATATATGCTTAGTAGATATCTATGCGTATTATGTTCATTTGATTTATCGAAAATGATTTGATATGAAAAGTACTACGTATAGTCTTTGAAATGTTTACGAAAGAGACATGTAAAACCTTTTGCTTCTAAGGCGAACTTTGGCCTTCGGCCTCGCATATGACATGTCTCGAACGGTCTTTTGGCCAACCCGAAATGATTTGAAAAGCGAGTTATGATATGTATGCATGTTTGTTTGGGCCCGGAGTAAGAGCGATAGGACGAAGTCGGTAGACGTCGGGTCTACGGCGTAAATCCTATGGTTTCCTCCATTTGGGAGCTCGGGGTGAGGCCGGAGTGGCAGCCCTTTGAGTACCTGAGTTACCGTATGATATGTTATGCGTAGTTCGGATTTAGCGGTCCGTCTACATTGGAGGAATAAGGTGGTTTCCCGTTTTATGTTTGGAAATTGGAGTTAAGGGCTCGACTCGCCGAGTCATATGATAAGTTATGTTTTATGCTAAATCACCACCCGATTACGAAAACCTTTCGTTTATGTTGATTTCTTTTAAGTTTAAAAATTGGTGATTTATTTCCGTTTTATAATATACATTATTATTCCCTCCTCACTTAGTCGTTTGACTAACCCCCTCTGTTTCACCCCTGTATTGGTTTCTGGATACTAGGCGGGATCTTCGTCGTCGTCGTCGCGTCTTAGAGTTACTTTCTTTTGTTCATGTATAACTCTTTTCCTGTTTGGCTATTATTTATGATACGTATATTAGGATTTTTATTTATGTATTTTGTATTCTGGATTATATTTATGTTGAACCCGTTATTATATTTTGTCGGGATATTGTATCGAACCCGTTTATTAATTATGTAATTGAATTTCGTTGGCCTTGGTAGGCTTTAATACTTGTGCAATTATTATGTTTTATTGTTTGGTTTATTTTCGCTTCCGCACCTCTATCATTTCCTTTCATTTTGAAATCCCCGCCTAGTGATTGAGTAAATGTGTGCCGTTCGCCGGGTTTCGATTCGGGTCGGATTCCATTTCGGTTCCAGGTCGGAGCTCGGTGCGGGGCCTACGTTACCCGTTTGGGGCGCCCACTACACATTAAATTTTGATTAACTCGATTAGGCGTGAGTTAATGTTCTTATTTAACCATAATAAATCTTCTTAATACAATATAACTACTAAGTAGTGATTGATCTATTAAATGGAAAAAAAAAAAAAAAAAATATATATATATATATATATATATATATATATTCTTTTGTAAGTGGTCCACATGTCCAATTACCGTACATAATTAGAGGTATCACATATTTTGTTTTAACCAATTATTTAACAAGGATTAAATTTCTAGGATATCCTACACTTTTTCCATCAGATTCAAAATATATACATATATATATATATATATATACTGCATGGAAAAGATAGATTTTACACCTAGCATTCTTACCTTTAGCCAACACATCAGCTTTAATGACTCACCATTAGTAAACCCTTAGGTTCCTTACCTGCGAAAACAAATTAGATCAAAACACTAGCTTTACTCACACCTACATCTATACTTACGGAAGTTAGAGGAGGAGTAGAAGATTTTTGAAAATCGAACAAGAAAAAGAAGAATAATCCTTCAGGTTACTATCCTTGGCTTCACTTAACTACTTGTCTACATGACGAATTTAATTCTTTAATTCAAGGGTAAATTTTATCAGGGAAACAAGTTAGAGTCAAATATAGGTTTCTTGGGTTCCAATTATATGTTAATTTGTACTTTGTTAATCGGTTGACCTAAAGTATGAAACCATATGATCTTGGAAATTCTTATACATGTATAAGTGCTTTGATTCTAATTAGTTTAACTGCAGCTAATTGTATTTCTTGAATTCTTCGCTTTGTGTTCTCTGAATGATAAAGAGGGTACTAACCTAGAAACCAAATTTTTATTACTATGTTACCTACCCATGTCTTAGTACATCTTAGTATAGAGAGAGATTATAAATATTTTAGTATTAAATAAACATGATTTCCAGTATGGACAATTCTTAATACTATTTCTGGAAGAAATCACTAGTAACTGATGGTGTTAGCCTATTAATAATTACTGGTATTAGTCTTAGAAATAGGATTTTGTTTACTTAATTAACAGATTGATGGAAATAGATGTGCATATTAATAATTAAATAACTTATGAAACTTTTAACCAAAAACGTGAAGTAGATGATGATTGAATTAATTGTCTATCATGTAATATTATATAATCATATATCTAAACCACCTAATGCCTTAATCTAGGAATATGAAACATGTACATGTCCATCTGTGAAGCTTAAGTTTACCTGAATGAGTAAATGGAGTTCATGTAATATGGTATTCTTTGGATATGTGCTTTGATTGGAAAACTATGCTGGGTAGGTCCAGTATTGGGATAACGTGAAATAGAGAGTTAACTCTCAACTCACCTCAGTTTAAATTTGATCCAGGTTATTCAGGAACACCAGACACGAACAGCTCAGTAGGTGAGGAAAATCTTATTATTATTTTCCTAAAACTGGAGTACGTATATATGTAAATACATAATATATGTGTAAGCCCTTCATAAGACCTTTATTTTATGACTTTTAATGTTTTTCCCCAATCTGCTATTACCTATATATAGATACTTTAGCTACCAATTTCATTGAATGTTTTAAGAAAAATGATTTGATATCAAATGGCTTTGTATCTATATGTACTGCATCAAATAAACTCTTTTATTTTAAAACAAAATCCCGCCTGTTATGTTCTACGAGCTATTCTGTTCTGTACTGTCTACTGTTGCACCTTTGGGGACGCCCACGGGGAAGACTGAGGCCCAGGGGTTACTCTCAAACAGAAGAGCTGGGCGGCTCGGGCCATCGGATATTTTGTGCGAGGTAGTGCCCACACCGAGGCTTGCCATTTCGTTGGCTAGGAGATTAGTCACGATAGCCAAGCCAAAAGAGATGATCCCACGGGCACGTGGGACTCTCGCTACCGTTACTCAGGGGGCACCTTGATATGGAGTTTGGAGTTTTACTGTTTTATACTGTTTGGGAGCCATAAGGTGAACCGTGTGTCGTAGCTCGTATCATGTGCCTGTATATAATCTGTATATTGTGTTATATCTCGCCTATTCATGCATCTGATTCTGATTCTTTTTTATGATTGCCTATTATTTTAATTCTCTAGTATGACCTCACTAAGTCAGTTTGACTTACTCCTTTCATAATTGACCTGTATTTCAGATATCCCGGAGCAGGAAGTACGTTTAGGTGAGGAGCGACTGGGTTAAAGGGAATGTGCTATCTTGCCTGCTTTTGTTTGCTGATATGTGGACCTGAGTTGAACTTGTAAGCATATGTCGTTTTGTAAACTTAAAGTCCTTCCTAGAATCGGTGTTAGTCTGTACTTTACTTTTGAAGTTGTACCTTACAGGTTATGTGTTGATGTTATTTATAGTCCCCGTGTCAGAGATTGCTATATTAGACTGGACCTTACCCTCTCCCTTAGATAATTGTCACTATCCTGCTATGATTTGAACTCCGATATTTTGCTTTACTTGAATTATGCCTTACTGTACTTTTAGTTTATACTTAGCTTACGGCTAAGTCGAGGCAAGCCTTGCGAACCTCGGCGAAGTCGTGCGGGCGGTGTCCCTGCGGGCCCTACTTGGTCCGAGGTCCTCCGTGGGGGCATCGCAGTTTTGCTATCAAAATGTTTGACTAAGCAGATAGAGAAATAATAAAGGCAATACAGCAAGTAATAAGAAAGCGGGATTGTGGTTTATTTCGCAAACCTAAGTAACTATGTTCTTACTCCAGTTGAAAACAATTTAAAACCCTTACCTGGCTCAACACGACAGTATGAAAGCAGACGGTAGTCAGGTTTCTCCCTCGTTGGACCCACCTGTAATACACAGGGCCTAAAGGATGAAAACAAGACCGACAATACTAAAAGCAAGACACAAGACAACAGATGACGCACGGCAATTCATATAAACTCCACTCATGCTACAGGTACAATATGGAAAGCCAGGCAATTAAACATGTGAAGATATATAAAATACGGAATAACAACTAAGGAAAGGTAAATGAAATTCTAGATAATGAAAGAATATAATTTAAATATTAAAGCATGCTTAAACGCAATTAGGGCACGTAGACATGCTTAAAATAATATAAAGACGTTCTCTCGTGAATACGGGATTAAACGGATAAGAAACGGGAAAGATGGGAAAAAATCCCTAAACGAGAAAGGTGTCGATTGACGGTCAAATAGGGTCGGGTAAATTGAAAATTATGAAGAATATCAAATCCCGAAGCTCGAGGAAGCTATAGATGAAATTGGATTGATATTCGGAGGCCGTATGTGAAAAGTCAACATTTAAATGAGTGGGGTTGACCAAATTCCCGAAGTGCAAGAAAGGAAAAGGCTGGAAAATGCACTAAGTATGTTGCACCGGCCAACACATGGGCTTGGCAAGCCGGTGCAAGCACAAATAGGGGTGCACGGCCTCTCGCACGGTCTTGAACACGGTGCCAAGACCGTGCAAGTGCAAACGGGCCTGCGCACGGGCCTGTGCACGGGCTCAAGCCCGTGAAGGTTGAAAAGGGCTGCGCACGGGCTCCTGCACGGTCTTGATCAAGACTGTGCGTTCGCCCGTGTGGATCTACTGAGCAGCAGACTCAGCAGATCACGAAACCTCACACGCGAAATCAACATTTAAATTCATACATCTCCTAATTTACACCATAAAACATCCTAATTTCCACATATAATCATATATATCATATAAGCTACACATAGGCACAAGAAACACGTAAAATTGTCAAGTAAATCTCCCTAAACACGAAAATCCTAAAACTATAAAATTCTATATAAAACTCACTAAAATCGCAACGAGGAAGGAACGAAATAAAATGGGGTAAAAGGATTACCGGTAGAGAATGTAGTGAGGTTCGTTCGGGTTTTCACGGCTCGTCGATCGGGCGAGAAACGGGCTCGGTAGGGCGTCGGGAAGTTTCCCTCCTTTCTTCTCCTTCTTTCTCCTTCCTTTCTTCTTTTTCCTTCTTTGTGTAATGAGAGAATGAGAGAGATAGGTAGATAATTAGGAAAATATCTCGGGGGGGGGGGGGGGGGGGTAAAATAGTCATTTAGGCTTTTAAGGGTATTTAGGTAATTTAAGTAATTGAGGGCATTTAAAAGATAGGTTAAATCAATCTTTTCCATAAGATTAATTAATCCAATTGGATAGATCGAGAAATTAGACGAGAAAGAATTCGCGTAATATTTAATAATATAATTAAAATATTTGGGTCGTTACATGAATCCAAGGAAATTTTTTAACAATGACGAAGAAGACGACTCTCATTGGGAAACAGTGTATTCATCGGAAGGAAACAACGTTAAAGTTTTAGGGGTATGTCTACTAATTGAAGATGCTAAGGCTACAACTAAAGAATTCAAATTGAAAAGGAAAGAAACCGAACAAGACAAACAACAAATAATATCACACTCTTGCATACATGGCCAGATTACCGAACAAAGGAGACGACCTGAAAGAAACGGAGAAAGGGCGACTACTAAAGCATAACACATGAGACTTTGGAGGAGAAGTGAAACAGGCACTGACGTCCGGGTGGAAGAAATAAAGGCCGAAATTGTTGTGTTGCCGGGCCATAGAGGTAAAACTCATAACGGCTATAATGAAAGTTTCAATTTATTCATACGAAAAAGTTTAGGGGAGTAGTTTTGTAATTGTTGTAAATGACCTTTTTCCGTAATGGGATCACTGTAATAAAATTCTAATTTTTGTTTGGAGAGGTGGTGCGGAAAATTTTCCTACCTCTCTCCTCCGTGTGCGGTGTTTTTTCTTTGTTTTTTTCTTTTTGTTTTGATTGCTTTTTAATTTTTTACATAGCCAAATTCACAAACAGTTCGATTGTCGATAACCATACAAAACATAAATAAGTTGACGACAGTTACAATTCATACACAAATAAAAACTTAGAGTTTTCTAGCTATGATGAAAGTGAAACAATGAACTTAAAACAATGAGCTAGGTCGCCTTTGGAATTGAAATTGAAAAGGCCGTCAGGCTACGAAGAAGTTTTTTCAACTTAATAAAATTTAGCCTGTAGTCTTGAAAAGCCAGACTACGAAGAAGTCCTTTGACTTGATAATTCTGAGATTTTTAGCCCGTAGTCTTGAAAAGTCAGGCTACGAAGAAGTCCTTTGACTTGATAATTCTGAGATTTTTAGTCCGTAGTCTTGAAAAGCCAAGCTACGAAGAAGTCCTTTGACTTGATAATTCTGAGATTTTTAGCCCGTAGTCTTGAAAAGTCAGGCTACGAAGAAGTCCTTTAACTTTATATTTTTAGCTCGTAGTCTTGAAAAGCCAAGCTACGAAGAAGTCCTTTGACTTGATATTTTTAGCCCGTAGTCTTGAGAGCCAGACTACGAAGAAGTCTTTTGACTTGATTTTTTTTAGCCCATAGTCTTAAAAGCCAAACTACGAAGAAGTCTTTTTGACTTACAAAATTCTGAGATTTTTTACCCGTAGTATTGAGAGCCAGGCTACGAAGAAGTTTCTTAACTTGCAAATTCTGAGATTTTTTTGCTTTTATGAACTTATTTCTTGAAATTGAAATAAGTCGTTCCAACGATTGAGTTATTCGACACAATTAAATATTTTTACAAGTTACTTGGGGGAGTACGAAGGATATAAGATACCCCATAAAGATTGTAAACATGAAATAAAAATAACTTGTAAGAATAAAAAAATGAAATGATGATGATACTAAGATGTATATAACGAGCTATATATGAGAGTTTGTAAGAAGTAGTTCGGATAAGGGAAAAGAGAAGGATTCTTTTTCAAATAAAAAATATTTCTAAGTATTGGCAGCTCTTATTGACCGAGCTAATCCTAGAAACTTATAGGGCCTAGCTCGGCCCAAAAATGTGCTTAGTTCGGTTTTATTAGAGCTTTGTGATCGGATAGACTTCAAAACATTATAGGTTTAACTCGTGTGAAGAGGTTTAGCTTCTGTAAGACATAAGATTTTCTTTAGAATGAAAAAACTTTAGCTCGGACAAGGTCTAATTTTGCAAAATCTTATTCGTCAATAACGTACTCGGCTGAAAAATTAAACAAGTTAAGGGATTTTTTGTGACTGGGTTATTTTGTGTATATTTGATCCGGTTAATTGTTGTCTTTTTATGCCTGAAAATAGCTCGTCCGTGTGTGTAGATCAAAAGATGTGTTAAGATCAATTGTTGCTCGTCCATGTATGTAGCAAACTAAGCTTTAAAAAAAAAAATTAAAAAAAAAAAAGAATAAGAGAAGAAGAAGAAAAGTTTCAAGTATTCTAACTCGTCAACATAATGTGATGTTGCTGCTCGGCGAAATAAATTGCATGCGTGCAATAAGAACAATTGCAATATGCTCGTTATCTTGTCAAGAAAAGAAGTATTATGGGGGTAAGGTGTTAATAACTATCCAAGAAGGTTTGTTCGGTTCAAATAGAAAATTGTTTGAGCTCATTAGTACATTATTATAGAGTTTAATTTTTGGATTATTTGTTTGGCCCAGTTAAGGGTAAGGTGAGCGTGTTAATGGAGTTTCCCAAAATATGCTCAAAATAATATTTATTCTCTAAATTCTCTAAATTCAAGATAATAGGGAGAGTAGTGATGGTATATCATATTTTGGGCCTAATCCAATGGACTTTAATGGATGTGATTTATGGGTCTGAGTAAGAAAAGTCCAATTATATATTTTAAAGGATAATTATTTGGGAATAATTCTTATTCTTTAAGGATATTCTTATATTTTAAATGAAATTCTTATATGAATAGGATTCCCGTCTTTTAGGGATTATTAATAGATAATGATAAAATAGAGAGAGATAAAGAAAAGAGTTCTATTTCGAAAGGGACTAGAATTATTATTTTATCTATAAATATGACTCTATCATAACCATAAGATTCATTCTGAAACATCTCGAAAAACTTCAACGTAATTAAGTATGAGTGATTTTAGTACGCATCAATAAGTTTGGGAGGAAAACTTAAAATCATAAAAGAAAGGTCTTACGAAAAGCTTACATATATATTATGTATTTACATATATACGTGTTCCAATTTCAGAAAAATAATAAGATTTTTCCTCACCGTCACGGCGGATTCGGGATCTGCTACACCTGAGTAACAAGACAGACAAGACAAGGTTTAGAGATACACTCAATCTATCTAACACTAAACCCAACTAGACTCAAACTAATAAAACAAATTAAACACGTAAATCACGTATAATTCTACTACCAAATATAGCACGAAGGTAAAATATAGCACGAAATTATACTACCAAATTTATACATTAAATTCTACTACTTCATTAGGTTAGTCAATTTGTATTGCTAAGCAAATATACCTTGATCAGATGGATATAGTTACTAATTCATTAAACACTCTAACAGAAATTCATAATTAGGATTCCTTAAATGAACTACGCTTTAACAAGGACAAGTAATTAATTTAAATTACAAAAATCACATGTTACTGTATCACTTTTCTTCTCGGCTCTTGGCTGCCAAACTAAGACATATGCTGAACTATGGGCTTTCTTTGAGGGACTTAAATTGGCGGTGGATCGAGGATATAATGCTATTTGGATGGAGGTTGATTCTAGAATTATTATTGATCTCATAAGCAGCTCCAGGAACATGGCATGGAATAAACAGCAAATCCTAAGCGGAATCCGTCTTCTTGCTCGGCATATTCAACTTCGAGTCATCCATATATTTAGAGAAGGGAACGCAGCAGCGGATCTTCTGGCTAATATTGTTTGTGATAAGGGAAATCGCCAGATTATTCACTCTTTGGATGGTTGGTCGAAACTCAGGGGAATTGTTCGAATTGACTCCATGGATCATGTGCCTTATGTTAGATACAAGAACAAGACTTTCTAGATTGCTACTTTTGTGCCGATTTACCCATCAAGGCAGGTGCGGTAAAATTCAATTTTATCCTTGTAATTATATTAATGCGATGGATTATTGGAGGTACAAAGTTTGTCTGTGGATCAAAATCCTTGAGCTGGAATGGATGGTTAAAGATCAGGTTTGGATAATTACACTTTGGCCCTTCAATAGCTTTAACTTGTTTATTGTTTTTTTAAGCAGGGAGAATATAAGTTGCTGGAACTTGGAAGATTCTAAAAATTATTGTGCTCTCCCTAATTATTTATGGAGAGCAAATAATGTCTACTATTTGAATTTGACGGGTGTAACTTTTTTTTGTGCATAATCTCGTCTGTGGTAACTCTAATTGCTCCTTTGGGGCGATTAGCAATATGCCAATATCCATACCTTGATCACTCGGTGGTCTTGGAATCAATGGTCCGAAACTTCTAGGGATGTTACGAAATTGACGGGAGATACTTTCATGGTACATAATGGCGTTATTGGAAAAAACAGATGGTTCCTTGGGGATACTTGTGATTTTCATCTCAGTCGATGGGAGCCTATCCATTTCAAGCTGTTGCAGAGCCCAAAAGTTTTGCTTAAGGAGGGGCCAGACTTGCTGAACACGTGTCCAAAAAATGAACGTGTAGCAGGTGCCCCAAACGGGTAACGCACGCCCCGCACCGAGTCTCGACCCGGAACCAAAATAGAATTCTGCCCTAAATCGAAACCCGGCAAACGGCACACATTTACTCAATCACTAGGCGAGGATTTCAAAGACGAAACATACGACAAAAGTGCGGAAGCAAAAACAAACTAAAAATAATAAATCATTGCACAACTATTAAAGCCCACCGAGGCCAGCGAAATTCAATTACTAAATACCATAATTAATTACACGGATTCAATACAGTAATCCCGAAAGTAAGGAACGACGGGTTCAAAATAATAATCCCGATAACATAAGTGTAGCATACGAACATTCTAAATACAAGTATTGTAAAAGAGATGCCGAATAGGAATAAGAGTTTACATATGCCCAAAAATAAATGTAACTCTACAGACACGACGACGACGAATAATCCCGCCTAGTATCCTGAAACCAACACCAAGGTGAAACAGAGGGGGTTAGTCGAATGACTAAGTGAGGAGGGAATAATAGTGTATATTACAAAACGGAAATAAATCACCATTTTTCAAACTTAAAAGAAATTAACGTAAAAGAAGGGTTTTCGTAAACAGTTGGTGATTTAGCATAAAACATAACATAACATTTCATATGACTCGGCGAGACAAGCCCTTAACTCCAATTTCCAAACATAAAACAGGAAACCACCCTATTCCTCCACTGTAGACGGACCGCTAAATCCGAACTACTCATGACAAATAGTATAATCTCAGGTACTCAAAGGGCTGCCACTCCGGCCTCACCCCGAGCTCCCAAAGGTGGAGGGAACAGGAGGATTTACTCCGTAGACCCGATGTCTACCGACTTCATCCTCTCATCCTTACTTCAGGCCCAAACATTCATGCATACAGTTCATAACTCGCTCTTCAAATCATTTTTGGGTTGGTCGAAAGACCGTTCGAGACATGTCATATGCGAGGCCAAAGACCAAAGTTCGCCTTAGGAAAACAAAAAAGTTTTACATATCTCTTTCACAAACGTTTCAAAAGAGTATACGAAGTAATTTTTCATATCAAAATATTTTCTATAAATCGAATAAACATAATAGGCATAAATATTTACTAAATATATAGAGACGGTATGAAAACAAATCATAAATCAAGGCTTATGTGGGGATAGGCTTAATTATATATATATATATATATATATATATATATATATATATATATATAATATAAGTATCAGAGTCAGAAGCGGAAAGCCTCACCTGATGGCTAATCAAAAAGAGAGCAAAAGCAAGACCGGTGCGCTATTCCACGTGAGTATCGTCCGCAAGTGACAAAGACACAACCAAATAAGACTAAATATGACGCACGGCTTAAACGAAAGCAATAGAGCACATAAAAGCACATTGAGTCATTACATATAGCACTTAAGTTCAATTTCTCAAAGGAAACGATGTAATAAGCAAGTACGGAAGCCCAATCATGCTTAGTTAAAGTGTACAATGAGTTTGAAAAGGCATAAGGGAGGGGTTACAAAGCAAGATTAACAAAATCTCAAGTTTTAGAAAAATTACAAAAACTACCCTTGAGTACTATTCATATCCTGAGCCCCCCGAATAATTCCAAAATTCATGAAATACAATACATTCATGTCATATGTAAATTAATACACGAGTATTGGGGTTATAGGATAGGTTAAGCACGAATCGGGGGCATAAAACGAGGCTCGGAGAACAAACGGACGAAATTGGGGGGAAAAAGGGGTCCCATGGCCATGTGAAAAAACCCACGGGCCGTGGAGTGAACTGGGAGGAATTTTTCCATTCCACACGGCCATGGGTTTCAACCACGGCTGTGTGGCCTCTGCACTTCATCTTCTCGACGCGATTCTTGGCCAAAAATCCAAATTTTAGAGTCCCGACACCCCCAAACGAGCACATAACACCCAAAAGCTGACATATAAGAGAATATATTTTGAGAGTTTCACGAAGTTCCGACGAGAATGAAACAAACCCAGAAAATTACACAAAACTTTATTATTGCCAACTTTGAAAACGAGAATAAAACACGAAGGCTATCCATAGAAATCACGTATATACATCCTAAGAACATTTCTAATACTTACATCACACAATATAATCCATACAAAAGCAAGAAAAATCAAAAACTTACAAAAGATGAACAAAACGAGAAAATGAGGATTGAGGAGAATCCACCAGATGAAAAAGCTTGAGCTCGGAGTATGTTTGTGACTACCCATAATTTCCAAGCCCAGAATT
This sequence comes from Verbena officinalis, assembly GCA_958496215.1. Lineage (NCBI taxonomy): Eukaryota > Viridiplantae > Streptophyta > Magnoliopsida > Lamiales > Verbenaceae > Verbena > Verbena officinalis. The sequence goes on along the minus strand of OY292390.1, from coordinate 23,781,318 downwards.
AGCACGTTTATCGAGATTCAGACGGTTTACGGTCCCGACGTCTTTCCTAATTACACGTTTTCCAACTCTTGCATTTAAAAGATTTTTCATAAATCATTGATTTGATAGTTTTAACTCAAAGCATTAATAAGAATTATATTTGCATCGTTTTGTCACTAACTAGGGTCAATTTGGTAAATTTATATTTTTAGCTCGTTTAATCACATCTAGTAATTTAACAGTGCACGTTGGACTGCAATCCAATGTTTTAAAGATGTATTTCATCGAGGTTCCAAATATTATTCGTAAAATTATATTTCCAAGATATTGCATTTTTGGCCCAAAATTATTTACACTTTGACCCCACTCGATATTGACTTTTTGTAAATGCCCGATTTTCATGTAACGAACCTCGAACCTTGTTAAACTTTTCATTACGATCATTTTGACACTAAGTACGTCTAATTCCGAGACTTCGCATTTTTGTCTCGTTTTTCAAAAAATATCTATATAGTGACCTTCCATATTTAGAAACCACACACACAGCGACAATCATCAAACGACGAGCCATTCTCTCTCAAACACAATTTTTGCAATGTTGTCGGAATTCGACGAATCATATGTCCAGACGACCGTATCGACGAGACGAATCCAACCATACTATTTTCCCGACCATCGGAGCAGCGACAGCGGCATAGCGACGGAGAGAACCGAGCGACGTGGCATTTTATGATCTGGCTTTTCCGGTGACGGCAAGGCCTGAGACCGGTCGGGTCTGGACCATTTCGACGAGAGGAATCCATTGGCGGTGGTCTTGACTCCATCCGACCACCGACAGCGAAGATACGACCACTTTTCAAGCGCGGCGTTGGTGGAGCTCCGGCGACGTTTCAGGAGGCGTCACCATCGCGGACTGCCAAGGATTTGACCGGCGTGACGAGACGAGAAGATTGGTGGTGGTCTTGTGGCGTGACTCCATCAGACGGCGGCGCTCCGGCCACTTTCAGGCGGCGCGCGGAGGAGCCATGGCGGGAGTGGTGGTCCGATGTCCTCCGGCCACCATTTTCGTCGATCTTTAGGAGCTTTCCAACCTTCTCAACGTGGGTAAGCTTTCTACGAACTCCGTTTCCGAATTCGATAGCCCGATTTTAAGTAATTTTGATTCTTGGATTTAGGGTTCATTGGAGCTTCAAACTGAAATAAAACTCCGGTGAGTGACTGGATCGAGAAACGGGCTTGGGGGGAAGTGACGGGCTCGACGAGAGGAACATTTGAGTATAAGGGTCCGACAATGTTGGAGGCGGTCCGGCGGCGGTCCGGTGGTGGCAGACGGTTTCTGGTGATTTTGACACTGTTCCGGCAGGAATCCGGCGACGGTGTCTTCGGATAGATTCATCGTCTCGACGCAACGGTTCTAAAGGCACTGGTATTATCTCAATCCGACTTACTGTTTGTCTTTTATGGCCATTTTTGTATGATTATGTATAAATGTCAACTTTCGCACTAGCTTTTAGTTTTTCGAATCAATTAAGCCGAATTTGATTGTGTCTTAGCTTGTAGCATGATTGTAAATTGATGAGTATTGTCGATGTATGATTGTATAGTTGAATTGATGAGATTTGGATTCGATAGAACTTGGATTAGGATTGGATCATAGATTGTAGCTTATGAGCTTTTGAAAAAAGTTGTTAAGTTGATAAGGTGTAATTCAATTGATTGACTTGAATGAGTTATGCATGTTTATTGTGGAATTTCAATCATACCACCTGAGTAGTTTATGCTTAAATGTTTATATTTAATCAAATGTTATTTGTTATTCGTTTATTCCACGTTTTAGATGTTAAATGACCAATTCGCCCCTACTTGTCCTTTTATGCTTAAATATTGTATTTTCATCTCTAAGCATGTTGCATTTTGGTAGCCAAGCGTCTATCTGCTTCTTTGTTTGTGTCAGTCATTCATCCTCTAGACCGCGTGTTTTCAGGTGGGATCTCTAAGGGAGAATCATATCTGTTGCTTGCTTGCTTGCTTTTCTCGTTTGTCGAGCTACAGGTAAGGGTTTAAAATGCTTTCAACTGGGGCAAGATCATAGATGTATATAGCTTTGCGAAATAACTTATTATCCCGCCTTTCTTTTTGCTTGATGTACCTGCATTTACTATTTCCTTATGTGCTTAGTCAAACCTTTTGTTAGCAAAACCTATACGATTTAAAATGCTTTCAACTAGAGACAAGTAACTTAATTGTTTTAAAAGTATCTATTTGATCTCTAAGGCACTTATAAGTAATGTCATTAGGGACATCTGTCGACATGCTCCCGAAGCGTACGGCGCTTATGAGTATTTCTTAGATCCTTACACCAACTTGTCTCAAAAAGCCCATTTGGTCATTCATACTTAATTGCTTGCATCATCTTTTCGAACGGCCTCTTTGGCCACCCAAATTGATACTGATTTCAAAAAAGCGAGCCATGGACTAGATCATGACTTTGGGCCCAGGAGTTATACAGGAGGTGAGCCTGGAGACGAGCGTTTAGGGCAAATCCCGATGTGTACTCTAGGTGTTACCTTAGGCCGATCGGGAGGTATGGCTAGTCTAAGTTAATGCGCGGTAGCGCCTTGAGCGTTTCCTTAAATTGTGTACGGTAGCGTTGTGAAGCACCACTCGTTTCCTTAAATTGTGTTATGATCGACTTTTGGTGGTGGAGTAATTGATTTCATGATTGCCATTATTGGAAGTTATAAGGTGAGGGTCCGTTCTCGCTGGGACACATTATTGCATGACTTATTACATTATTTACTTGTCTAATTGATTTACTGCTTTCGTTACTTAGTCGAAGCACAATCCCGTCTTTCATTTCTTGTTCGTGCATTGCTGATAACTGATAATTTCTACCACTCGATGGATTGTGAATTGACTAAGCTCTCATTAAACTACCGGCTTGACATTATATGCAAATGGTTTCAAATGCATCCGGTTCGTCAACCTTTTTGTGTTTTCAAAGTAAGCCGAACCCGAGTGTTGCTTTGTATTTTAGTTTTAAAATTTATATTATAATTTGTATCTTTATCAAAACGAGCAACATTCATTACTTTTGGTTTTAAAAGATAAACGACAGACTGCGATCAATACCTATATTGTATAACCCCCTTACTGGGTATCCTTTATACTCACCCCTTCTACTTTGGTTCTTGCTTCAGGTAGACAGGTGGCGGTGTCACCTATCTTGTCAGTCGGCAGCAGCAGGTCTAGGTTGGCTCTTGTTCATTGTCTCGTCAGTGTTCCAACAACAGTCGAGTCTTTACTTTCTGAATTGATTTGAATTACTGTATTTAACATTATGATTTACTTTATGTACCAATGTGCCCCTGATGTGGGATAGTTGACGATATCTAGGATTGTTCAGGATAGGTAGTTGAGCCGTGCTGGCACTATGTGTTATGATTTTCTGTGAACTGTTGTTATGAATTACGTTGCCATGGATGGCATTTATGAATTGAATTGTTGTTTATGAATTCGCTTCTGCATTTCTCTGATTGTTGTTGTTGTTGTTGGGGCATCGTGTTGTTGTTGCCAGAGTTTTGATCGAGTGCTTGCTGTTCGCTGGGATGAATTTTTGAATGGGGTACATTTACCATGTTTAGGAGTTCGTCTTGGTGCGGATGTGGTGTCCTTTTTCCTCCTACGTAAAGGGGCGCTACAATGTTGTTCTTGACGAAGAGAGAAACGTTTTTCGTGAAGCTCGAACCTTGATTCGGTGACCGGAGACGATTGCTAGGGTTGGAGCTTAAAGGCAAAGTGAATAGTAGAGAAAGGGGAAGGGTTTAACGTGAGAAGAGAAATAGAGAAGAAGGAGAAGGCTTTGACCTTTAAGTCAAAAATCTAATGTTTTTGGGCTAAAGACGAGGGGGCAATTTCATAATTTGCAAAACTTGGCCCATAATGCACGATGTCGGAATTAGGCGATCTTATAGTCAAAATTCATGAAATTAAATGCACATTGACATGTCGTGGATTAAATACCAAAATTCACTAATTTTTGAAAATGTCCTATAAGCCACATAACATTTACTAAAATAAATCGTAAATCGTGCAAATAGTCGATTCGGGCTTACCGGATAATAGCTCAGATTTTCGGGGTGTTACAGAACGGGCCAGATTACCCTTGTGGTTTTCTGATGATCACGTGTTTTATGGATGGACGACCCAGGTCTGTTCTCTAGGTCTGATGAGTACGTATTCCAGAGATGGACGGCCCAGATGGATCCCAATGTGGTGAAACTGATGAGTACATATCTTGGAATGAACGACCCAGATTCGATGCCGACTCTCCTTCTATTGGTTCTTGCATGAAGTCTTATACAATCTGTTGTTTCAAGCTCTATTCTAGAATGATGCTTTGCTTTTTCCGATTATATTTTAAGTTTGGCCATGGACTTGATTTAGCTTTGTATTTGGCCTCGCATTACTTTGGTTGGATGGATTTTTTTGGTTTGGTTGGTTATAATATGAGGTGGAGACCTCGGTAAAAACTCTACAATGCTCGCCGGTTTCCAAAAATGAAAAATTTAAAAATAAAAGGGAGAAAAACTTTTTACCTCCTGACCTTTGGGGTTTTTTGCTGATTGCCTCCTGGCCTTTTTTTCCGACAAATTGCCTCCTCACCTTTCATGATATTTACAAGTTGCCTCCTAAGACACACTTCCGATGGAATATTCCGTCCAGATGGCAGAGTTTCTTAAGGGTAGAAATGTCATTTAACCTTCGACCTTACTTCTTTCACTTGCCCGAGCCGATCCAAACATTTTAATCTAATTAATTATCAGTCTGATGTTCTCTCTCCCAAATCAATTAAAAAAATCAGGGTTTCTCTCATTCATATCGCTAGGCTATTTCTTCAACATTCTCAATTTTTTTTCTTGTTATCCTGCAATCCGACCATGGCGTGATGGTCAGGACTCAGGAGTATGAGCAAACAAAAAGTACGTACGGACTGGGCGCAACACTCCAGATTCTGGTGAGTCTTATATGGCAGGAAGAAGCTTTTGATTTTGTGAATCTAAGTAAGAAGCTTTTGACGGGAAAAAAGAAGAAGAAGGCAAGTAACAAGTAATTGATTTGGGAGAGAGAAATTCAGACTAATAATTAATTAGATTAAAATATTTGGGTCGGGTCGGGAAAGTGAAAGGGGTCGGGTCGAAGGTTAAATGACTTTTCTACCCTTAAGAAACTCGCGTGTGGCACACGTGTTGGCATCTGGATGGAATATTTCGCCGGAAGTGTGTTTTAGGAGGCAACTTGTAAATATCGTGAAAGGTAAGAAGGCAATTTGTCGGAAAAAAAAAGGTCAAGAGACAATCTGCAAAAAAAGCCAAAGGTTACGAGGTAAAAAGTTGTTTTCTCAAAATAAAATATTATATCTATACAATTATATAATTCCCCTTCCCCTTAGAGTAACTACATTTTGGTCTCCCACTTTTTTGGTCTGTCAATTTATTTTTTGTTTTTTTTATTTTTAAAAATTCTTATCACTTTTTGAAACGTTATTTTATTCTCTCTTCTTTATTATTTTATCTTTCTCTCTCATCTTCCTTATTCCTTTATTTTTTTCTCTAATATTAATATTTTTCTCTCTCTTCTTCCCACTTTCTCATGTTGTTTTCCCTCTCTTTTTTCTTTTATCTCTTCTCTTCCTCTCTCTTCCTATTTAAACTCCTCAATAATTAAAATTTTTTACTTATTTAATTATAAAAATTATTTTTTAATATGCCATAAGTTTTGTAAATATAAAAAAAAGAAGTTTTTTAAATATATTGAAAATAATTAATATTATCATAAATAAAATTTTAAATAATATTTATACATTTCTATTATCTAAATTTATATATTACTAATAATATTTTAATTTTATATTGCACACGCATTAAATTTTTTTTGGGTGTACAAAGAAGCATAAAAATGCGAGCCTGAATCACAAATGCATGACTAGCCTAATTCATCATCCATATGTTCATATTCTATCCAGTTAGCAGCTTCCTCCTAAATCTACACACGCATTGAATGTGTCATCTACTTAACCAGCAGCTACTAAACGTGGTGTTGTAAAGAGACCAATTGATAATTTTCTGTAGACACTCACGTACAACAATTATCTACATGTATATGGATTGTTATTTAATTATTCCTTCATTTATTGCTAATCCAGTGGGATAGACTATGATTTGCAGGTTGAAAAACAAGGATAACATTGGTCAAACTATATCTAATAGATAAAAGGGAGAATTACATCTAGGTTCTCGATGTTTGCCCTATTTATATCTAGGTCCAGGAGAATCATTTTTTTACATATTAGTCCATTAACCGAGCATCTGTTAGTCAACTTTAACTTTTCTGTTAAAAAAATAAAAAATAAATTTAAAAAATTGAGAAATGACTATCTTACCCTTTTTGAAAAAAATTAAAAAAACAAAAAAAAAATTGTAAAATTTCCGGCGGTGGCGGATCTTGTCGGAGATGGCTTTTCCGGCTACGGCAATGGCAGAGGCTGGCCGATTCTGGATCGGTTTTTTACGACGAGTCCAATGGTGATGGTGCCGAGCCCATCCGATCAGCGACAAAGGCGCAACAGTGGAAAAACAGTCGCGACAGTGGAGATGCGGCGACGATTCCGGCGATGCCACGGTCGCGTACGACCTGGAGATCGAAGCTCTCGACGAGAGGAGTCGTTTGGCGGTAGTCTTACCCTCTGATTCGATCGAACGACGGAGATACGGCCGTTTGAAGGTGGCGCAGTGGAGGGTTACGGCGGAGGTGGTGGTCCGGCCATTTCCGGCCACCATTTTGGACAGGCTTTACACCTTTTTCAACCTCCTCGATATGGGTAAAATATATTTGAAGTCAATTTTGGATTTCGTTGAATGAATCGTCCTTAATTTCTAATTGAAATTTCTTGGGTAAATTTAAAAATTAGAATTGAAATTAAATTCGGTGTGGTTGTTGAATGGAAAAACGGACTTGGGTTATATGATGGGCTCGACGAGAGGATCGTCTTGATATAAGGTGTCGACCACCCGCTCCGGCGAGAAATCTTACATTTAGGTCCTTATAGTTTGATAATTTTACAATGTAGTCGTAATGTAGTCATTTCATAATTTTTTTTTATTTTTTTAACAGAAAAGTTAAAGTTGACTAACGGATACTTGGTCAATGGACTAATATATAAAAAAAATGATTCTCCTGAACCTAAATATAAATAGGGCAAACGTCGGGGACTTAGAGGTAATTCTCCATAGATAAAATACCTAAACACATATAATTTAGTTGTTTAATCCCATGGCAAGCGTTTCGTACATACAAGCCACAGATGTAATTTGTGATGATTTGAATTACTAGAAAACTTATCTTCGTATATCAAGGCAAATAAATTATAAATTACGATGGGAGGTTCTAGCATAAAAGAGCTATTATTGTTAAGACAATAAAAACTTGCTTCTGTTCGTAAATGCTCCATGGAGTTAATTCTATTTACTAAAAGTGCTGTTTTCTCTCTCGCATGAGAGTATAGCTGTTTTCTCATAAAAGTTTTTTTTTTTCTCAAACACTTCACCCTTAGATGATTGGGACTCGGGATCAGCTACTCTTCAACCTCATCATTTGACCAGTGCTCTAATCGGCCCCTCTAAACTACTATTCTATCTCTATTCTTGATTGTTTATCTGTTTTATCTACCCTAATCTTTTCTCGTAGGTTACTCACTAAATTTGATGCTTTGCAGATTGCGCTGACTTTGTAGCGCCCCGAAAATCCGAATTTTATTCCGGTATGCCCGAATCGTTCATTTATGCAGTTTATTATTTTATTTGATAATTATTATGTGATTTTATAACAATTTCTTATATGAGTGAATTTTGATATTTAAATCACGAATTGAAAATGTGCGTTTAATTATATGAATTTTGACTATAATTATGTATTATTTGGACAACATGAATTTCAAACTTATTTTGTAAAAATTACGATAATGCCCTTTTGATTCTCAACCCAAGTCAAATTTTGACTTAAGTCTCATTTCTCTCTCCCTCACCCCATTCACGCACAAAGAAGAGAAGGAAAAGAAAGAAAAAGAAAGAAAAAGAGAAAGAGAAGGAAGGAGGTTCAAACGATCGTCCCGACTTCGTTTCTCGACGGATTTTCGAACCGTTTACGCCTACAAACTCCTCTTGATCTTATCTACGAGTAAGCTTCTCACGCCTCTCTCGATTAATGCCTCCATTTCTTCTATTTTCGGATTTTTGTATATAGTTGAATATATTAGGTTTTATATGATTTTGAGAGAAATTATGGATGAATTTTTATGATTTTGGACTCTATGTGTAGCTTAGATGTTGTAGAACATTATATGTGAAAATTAGGGAAGGATTTGCATGTTTAATCAGTTAAATGTTGATTTTTAAATTGGATTTGCGAAGGTTTCGCGTTGCTGTGAATTTTCTGCTGTTTCATGGCGTGCACGGGCTTTGCACACGGACTGTGGCAAGACCGTGTGGGTGTACACGGTCTCCCGCATGGCCGTGCAGGAGACCGTGCGTGTTGTGGTGGTGCACGGCCTTGAGGCCGTGTGCAAGAGGCCGTGTGTGTCCCTCTTTGAGGTGCACGGCCTTGGTGCACATGGCCGTGCACGAGGCCGTGTGGCCCGTTTGAACAGGGCCCTGACCTTCTGTAAGTCAGGGCAAATTTTGGCCTGTGGGTCCCTCTGAGGCTCATCTTTTCCGAATTCTTTCTTCGCTCATGTATTGTATATGTATGAAATAGATATGAATTGCATGATTTATGAATTTATAGCATGTTCGGGTCTATGAATAGTGCGTTCGAAGTTTTGTCAAATTTTCTAACTTTTGCATATGAAGTCCGATTTTTCCGAAACTTGAATGCATACTCCCTTATGGTATTTAAAGCATGTCCGTAAAGTTTCGTTGCATTTGGATTTGATTTGCATTTTTGAATTCACGAATTACTCCGTTTATGCTTGATAATTTGAACTTAAGTGTTTTGTTTGATTGTTTAACGTGCTTCTATGTGTTTTAATGTTTTCGTATAAGCCGTGCGTCGTCGTTAGTCTTATTTGGTTGTGTCTTTGTATTTTGCAGATGATACTCCCGTGGAGTAGCGCATCCGGTCTTGCATTTATCTATTCGTTTTGTAAAGCCAACAGGTGAGGCTTTCCGTTTCTGATTCCAGTACTATTATGTACATATATAAATAAGCCTCTCCCGATATAAGCCTTATTTACGTTTTGTTTTCACACTGTTTCTATATATATACTTAGTAGATAATTATGCCTATTATGTTTATTCAATTTATCAAAAATGTTTTGATATGAAAAAAAAATACTACGTATAGTTTTCGAAATGTTTGCGAAAGAGACATGTAAAACTCCTTTATTTTCTACGGCGAACTTTGGCCTTCAGCCTCGCATATGACGTGTCTCGAACAGTCTTTTGGCCAACCCGAAATGATTTGAAAAGCGAGTTATGAACTGTATGTATGTATTTTTGGGCCCGGAGTAAGGATGATAGGACGAAGTTGGTAGACGTCGGGTCTACGGCGGAAATCCTATGGTTCCCTCCACCTTTGGGAGCTCGGGGTGAGGCCGGAGTGGCAGCCCTTTGAGTACCTGAGTTATTACCGTATGTTATGCATATTTCGGATTTAGCGGTCCATCTACATTGGAGGAATAAGGGTGGTTTCCCGTTTTATGTTTGGAAATTAGAGTTAAGGGCTCGACTTGCCGAGTCATATGATATGTTTATGTTTTATGCTAAATCACCACCCGTTTACGAAAACCTTTCTTTTATGTTGATTTCTTTTAAGTTTAAAATTGGTGATTTATTTTCGTTTTATAATATACATTATTATTCCCTCCTCACTTAGTCGTTTGACTAACCCCCTCTGTTTCACCCCTGTATTGGTTTCAGGATACTAGGCGGGATCGTCGTCGTTGTCGTTGTCGTTAGAGTTGCATTTATTTCGTTCATGTATAACTCTTGTCCGTATGATTGTATTTATGTTTATGATATTAGGATTTTATTTATGTAGTATTCGGGAATATATGTTGAACCCGTTATTATCTATTTTCGGGATATTGTATCGAACCCGTTTATTATTTATGTAATTGAATTTTGTTGGCCTTGGTGGGCTTTAATACTTGTGCAATTATTATGATTTGTTATTTTGTTTATTTTTGCTTCCGCACCTCTGTCGTTTTCTTTCGTTTTTGAAACCCCCGCCTAGTGATTGAGTAAATGAGTGTCATTCGCCGGGTTTCGATTCGGGTCGGATTCCATTTCGGTTCCGGGTCGGGGCTCGGTACGGGACGTGCGTTACCAGTTTGGGGCGCCCGCTACAGATTTCTCTGTGCATAGGTGGGTTTTGGATCTCCTTCATAGTGAATCTGCCTTGGGGTCCATCTCTTTCGAGAATCTGTGTCAATCTCTCTATGCAGGTAAATGGATGAAGTTTTGTGCAAATTGGGCAATGTGCTATCACTGCGGGATGAAGAATCTACAAGTATTGATGATCAGGACGATGCATGGGTGGAGAACAACGAGGGTAATTCTCTCTCTATGATTGGAAAGGTTCTCACCAAGCGTTCAGTTCACTTCGATGCCTTGTTTTTAACTCTCGACAAGGCTATGAGTCCAGTTAAGGGAGCTACCTTCTCCAGAATCGGGATTCACCGATTCATGATCAAATTCAATCACAAACTGGATTTCGTCCGTGCTTATGAAACTTCACCGTGGTCATTCGAGAAATATCTTATCATGATGAGGGCCTTGGAGCCCGAGGAGGACCCTACTACTGCGCTCCTTGACAGTTGTGACTTCTACATCCACGTTCACGGGCTCCCTTACAACAAGCGGACTGCTTCGATGGCTAAATTCATTGGGAACAAAATTGGGTTATTTAAGGAGGTGGATTTCGATCAAACCGGAAAAACCCATTTCGACACTCTGAGGATCCGTATCTCCATTTGCATGACCCAACCGTTAAAGAGATGTCTCAACATCAGAGCTCGGGACGGCAAAAATATTCTCCTGAAATTTACATATGAACGTCTGTGTGACAATCCGAATTTTGGGAAAAGGTAAATTAAGAAAAAAATCATGTCATCACATGCATTCACGTTTGTCTGGCATATTATTTGCGCGATTTAAATTATTTATTTTAATAAAATTACACATGTGATATATACTTTTATATTAAACTTAAATTGAACTGTAATTATTAAATAATTGACTTTATAGCTGTTTTCAATACTTTTAATAATAGTAATATATAAAATATACAAGTACATGTATAACGTATATACGTATATATGTATAATAAAATAGTAAATAAAATATATATACATTTAGCTAGTGTACACGTATCCCTATCCACATCTGATCCTCACCCATTATGTATATAAGAAAGAAATAGATCATGTCTTCCTAATTAAGTAAATCCACCGCCTGCCATCCTTTTAATTATTCACGAATAACATTAAATAATTAGAAAAGAAAATATTAAACAGAAGAAAGGCTATTACTGTGGCACCTCCTACTAATTCCATGCCACCTCTTCACACTTCGGACACACACACATATATATATATATAAGGAGAGAATTCAATTAATACTTTTCGATCTTTTCTTCAGCCTGCATATCGCGAGGTTCGTCTTTTCTTCTCCTTTATTTATATCTCGATCAAATAAGTATAGTTTCCATTTTGAAGTTTATTTGATCAGTTTCTTTCATAGTTAATTACAAACCCAGATAATCATCTCTGTTTTATGTGTTTCCGGTTTTATGAAATTGCTCCAAGACAACTTGTTTATTCTAATTATATGATAAATATGAAGTCAGATCATTTATTTTTCCTTAGTTACCTTTCTCATGGAAATCACTAAGGCTCTGTTTTGTTCTCACAATTTAATAGATGGCATCACGCTTAGAAATTTAAAACGGGTAATAGTTGGAAATTATATTAGTAAGTAAGAAACTTCTTGGACTATATCTCACGTTCACGTAATACGTACCCTAAGATAATATCTAAATTACTAGGTGCTCCCAATTTATGAATAGGAAATTTATAGTAACTGGAGTTTATCATATGTTGTTAGTTTATTGGTTTATATGATTAAATAAATTAAAATGGGTTATTAAATAATGATTTTATGAGATGCCAAGTTATAATACAAACACTTGCAGAATGTTTAATGATTATGTTTCCCATTTAATACTTGATACAGTAGCTTTGGAACTTAATATTGATTATTCGTATGCTAGAAATTATTAATTTCAATAAATTATTGGTTAGGTCATATGTGTATATATATGCTTGTAACTAGAGTTAGTACTTAACTCTAAATTCTATAAGTGAAAAGTTGAGTAATATAATTTGACATATTTGATTGAATTAGCGAGACATGAAATTTATTGTGATCTCTATTAGCATGTTTAATTGCTTAGTCATTACGTGATTAGGTGATTACTGTGTACTTGATTGAACTTCTTAGTTAATGTCGGGTTGGGTTTGTTAGACTGAGTGCTTCTTTAAGTCTTTAACTTATTTGTCTTTTTATTCAGGTGTAGCAGATAACGGTGAGGAAAATCTAATTATTTTCTAAAAACTGGAATATGTATATATGTAAATACATAATATATATATAAGCCATTCGTAAGACCTTTCTTTTATGATTTTATGTTTTTCTCCCAAACTTATTATTATCTATACGTAAATAGTTTTAATTACTAGTTTCGTTGAAGTTTTAAGAAAAACGATTTTGATACAAAATGAGTTTGTACCTATAAGTATTGCATCAAATGATTCTGTTAGTTTTTAAAAGAATATCCTGCCTATTCTGTTCTACGAGCTATTTCGTTCTGTTTGACCGACTATTGCACCTTTGGGGACGCCCAAGGGGAAGACTGGGGCCTAGGGGTTATTCTCAATCGGAAGAGCTGGGCAGCTCGGGCCGTCGGTTATTCTATGCGAGGTAGCGCCCATACCGAGGCTTGCCGTTTCGTTGGCTAGGAGGTTAGTCACGATAGCCGAGCCAGACGAGATGATCTCATGGGCACGTGGGACTCTCGTTACTGTTAGTGGGGGGATACCTTGACATGGTGTGTTTGGAGTCTTACTGTTTTAGCGTTTGGGAGCCATAAGGTGTACTGTTTGTCGTAGCTCGTATCATCTGCATGTATATAATCTGTATCATGTGATCTCTTCTGCTCATGCATCTGATTCTGATTTAATGATTATCTGATATTTTAATTCTCCAGTATTACCTCACCTCAGTAAGTCAGTTTGACTTACTCCTTTCATATTGACCCCATATTTCAGGACCAGTTCTTAGGTGGGGAACATCTGGATTAGAGGGATTGCGTTGCTGTCTTATCTGCTCTTGATTGGTTGATGTACAAGACCCCATCTCGGAGAATGTATGTAATTGTATTGTTTTGTGAACTTAATTTCTTGTCGAGATAGATACTAGTGATAAGTTATTTTTATGTTTTGTCCCCGTGTCGAGATTCCTTTTATATTTGTCGGGTTGTAGCCATTTCTTAGGACCTTTATTCTTTCTCTTTTATTTCAGCATTCCGCTGCAGTTCAGCTCTGATATTTGGATAGGGTTAGTTGCCCTACTTGTTCCATTTGGCTTACGGCTAAACTGGGGCGAGCACTTTGCAAACTCCGGCGAGGTCGTGCGGGCGGTGTCCCTGCGGGCCCTTCTAGGTCCGAGGGCCTCCGTGTGGGCATCGCGGTCTGCCAAACTACTGCTACATCTGTGGTTTCTGCGACCATATTGAGTGGAAGTGTACTCTTCGATATGATGAGGATTTCGTCGAGCCCGAATCTAATTCTAACTTTGAGTTCGGGCCCTGGCTCCGCGACATGAGTGCCACTGAATCCAACAATAGCCGCTGCCTTCCGGGCATAACCGGAAAACCAGCTCCGGTGACCAGCCCATTCTTCCATGAGAACAATAACTGCTCTCTATATAAGCGCCTGAGCCCCCGCGGAAAAGGCAAAGGTATCACTGATGATGAGGCCCAGATTTTCCAAAAATCAGCAAATCTGCCGTTACACAGAAATCATGCTGGTAATTATGTTGCACCACCCCTCAGAATCAATTCAGCTAATCGCCATACCAAAATCCCTGAAACCACGCCACCACCTCCCATAAATATCCAGGAACGTAAAACCCAGAAATTCTCAAATCCTATCTCTCCTAAAATTAGGCCTACCAATAATGGTCAAGATCATAAGGATTGGGCCGACTCAGCTCTCTTTGGCCCAATAAATTTTGAAGTCCACCGTCTCAATAGAAAGACCAATGTTTTTGAACCTATTCATATCACTGAATCCGACCCGCAGACTAATACCAACCCACCTCCATGGATCCCCAATCTGGTAGCACCAACCCTTCTCCTGTGACCAACAATCCCACAGCCCTCACCCTCTCCGCCCCTAATTCTACTGCAATCCCTAGACATCCAATCCCTCCACCAGCATCCACCGCTCCTCAGACTACCCTCACTCCAACCGACCACCTCATCCTTCAAATCCTCAGCCTCACCACCGACAAAGACAATGCCGCCACCCATTCTCACCGATAGTCTCCCTAAACCCAACCCCTCTATCACCTCGCTCCAGACAGCTGCTCCCCACACCTCCTCCGATGCTGGCTTTACCTTCTCCTCACCTTAGAACACTAATCCCAACAAAATTCGTAAATTCAAGACAACCAAACTCCCCATTCCGATTCCCACCCTCAATCAAGAGAATACCAAACCCACTACTTCATCTAAACGCAAAACCTCCACAATTAACCAAACCTCTGATCATTCTGAGGATCCTTGCCTGAAAAAAGCTTTTGTCGTTCTCCTCTGTCGGACTTATCAAATCCAATGGTGGCGGTTCTAAAGCAGCCCCGGCGATCACAATGAGTCATATTTTGGATCTGTCGAGGTCTAGGGGGGTCCCTAGCTAGTTCATACTATCAAGGCCCTAAGTCGGGCACATAACCCCTCACTCATCTTCATATCCAAGACCCGTTGCCGGCAACGAGGAATTGAGAGACTGAAGAGAATTTTGGACTTCAATGGTGTTTGTGTTGATTTTATAGGAAAAGGAGGCAGAATTGCGATACTCTAGCACAAGGACGTGGTTCTATCATTATAGAGTTTTTGTAAGTATTCAATTGATGCTACTGTGGAGAATATTGGTTAGGGTGGAAGATGGTGCTTTACGGGCTTCTACGGTGAGCCGGACCAAAACAAACGTGTAAATTCTTGGAATCATATTACTGATTTGCAGTGGAAATCTAATATGTCGTGGCTGATCGCCAGTGATTTCAACGAGATTCTCACCAACAGCAAAAAGGAAGGAGGTAATCCGAGATACTGTAGACCTATGATTGCCTTCTTTGATTGCTTGCAGCACGCTGATTTACATGATTTGGGGTACAATGGATATGCCTATACTTGGTCTAATAAACAAACTGATGGCACTATTATTAGAGAGAGATTGGATCGGGCTTGTGCCTCTAGTAGTTGGAGCTCACTTTATCCTATGCTAAAGTCACTCACTTAGAGAAGCCATGTTCGGACCATGTTCCGGTGCTGCTGGAGCTGGCTTCAAATAAGCCCCGACCATCTAGAGGGCTTAAACCATGGCGTTTTGAGGCTATGTGGGTCCAATCTTCGGACTGTGAGAAGGTTATCAAGGAAGCTTGGGATTTCAGAAATGGTAGGACTGTGATGGATAGAGTTGTCGATGGGTTTCAGAACTATCGGGTTGGTCTTATGAACTGGAGTGAATCAGAATTCCCAAACACTGAGAAGCTTATCACAAAACTAGAGAAAGAGTTTGTCAGAGGCCTGGCTACGTCTGAATCCAAGTTGAAGGAAAAGGAACTACAAAGCTGCATTGAAGAGATGCTTATTAGGGATGAGAAGAAATGGCAACAGAGAGCTAAAGCTCACTAGCTCAAGGAAGGGGACAGAAACATGAGGTTTTTCCATAGCAAAGCATCGCAACGAGCCAAGACTAATAAAATCAGTGGGATTCGCGACGAATGGGGATCTATGAAAACTCGTACAGCTGACATTCAAGGGATGATTGAGAGACACTTTAAGAGCATATTTACTTCGGACAGTTGCACGGTTAGAGAGATTGACACAGTTATTGGGGTGCTGGAACCTAAAGTGGATGACTCTATGAGGCAGATCTTTCTCACACCTTTCACGGAGGATGAGGTAAAATGAGCTTTGTTTCAAATGTATTCACTTAAATCCCCAGGGCCTGATGGCCTCCCCCTTCTATTTTTTCAGAAATATTGGCATATTTTAGGCAAGGATATAGCTCTGAGTGTTTTAGATTTCTTGAATAATGATAGGTTTGAGAGAAAGCTTAACTTTACCCATATTATGCTCATTCCTAAAACTAAAATTCCTGAACTGATTACTAAAATTCCTGAGCTGATTACTGAATTTCGACCTATTAGTTTATGCAATGTTATTTACAAAATAGCTTCTAAAGCGATGAAACCTCTTCTAGATAGGATTATCTCTCCCATACAATCTGCATTTGTTCCTAGTAGAATGATTACTGATAATGTTTTGCTTGCCTTTGAGATAAATCATTTCTTGAAAAGAAAGAATAGTGGTAAAGAAGGGGTGTATGCGCTTAAACTACATATGAGCACCGCATATGATAGGGTTGAATGGAGGTTTCTCGAACGGGTTCTCAATCGGTTAGGATTTCCTCACCCTTTTATAAAGCTTGTTATGAATTGTGTCACTTATGTTACCTACTCTTTTATGCTTGATGGTTGCCAATTCGGGTCTGTGGTCCCGGAAAAGGGTATCCGACAAGGAGACCCCCTTTCCCCTTATCTCTTTTTGTTATGTGCAGAGGTGCTTAGTTGCATGATTCAAGAAAAAGAGAGGGATGGTTCTTTACAGGGTATTGTCGTTTGCCAAGAAGCCCCAAGGATATCTCCTATTTTATTTGCAGACTACATTCTAATATGTGGCAGGGCTGACCGCGAGGCTATGAACACTATTCAAGACATACTGTTGAGATATACCAAAGTCTCGGGCCAAGTTATGTAACAGCACGTCCCCAAATACAGTGCGACGCGCCATCCCGCACCAAGTTACAATCCATAACAAGAACAAAGGTCCGACTACGGACCGTAACTTGGCGAACGGCAACACGAGTATTAGGCGGATATTTTAAAATGACAACAATAGCGGAAGCAAGGAGCAATAACAAATAAGACTTATCCCACTCAGGGAGCTAGTAAAACAATAAATCCCAAAGCGCAGTTATAAAGCCCACCGAGGCCAGCGAAAACAACAATCATAAATAACGAGCCATCGAGGCCAAAAATATGAATCTATATATTTTACTAAATTCTCAAATGAATACAAATGACAATATGAAATAAGACTACAAGGCTAGAGAATCCAAAACTCACCTATGACTCGACTTCCGCCTAGTAGTCAAAAACCTGAAACAAAATATGGGAAGTAACGGGGGTTAGTCAAAGCGACTAAGTGAGGGGGCTATAATACATATATATAAATCATGCAGGATAGAGATTCACCATCTTTAAACTTAAAGAAAGCAAACATAAACTAAAGGTTTTTGAATAATTTGGTGAATCGAATAATGTTTTGCAATAACAATTAAAAGCTCGGCGAGACGAGCACTTACCTCCAACTTTGCAAATGACAAATAAATGAAATACCACCTTATGCCTCTCATGTAGATTAGAAGGAGAGCTAATCCGACTATCTACACAATACTCTGTGCATCGGTCAATACTAATACACCTTCGGCTGAGGACAAGTCTATGCGACAAGATCCCGTCTGGCTCTGGTACTCAAAAGGGTTGCCACTCCGGCCACACCCCAAGCTCCCAGCAGTTTTGGAGACTAGAGCATTGAGATCCATCCGTCTATCCGGCTTCACTCCGAACCCTAATGCCTGGGCCCAATAATATAACTGTGGCACAAAGGCCTGGCACAGAGGCCAAAATAATACTTGCATTTCGAAAGGTTTGTGTTGTCCAAGGGACCGATTTATAAATCCAAGTTTTGCCTCCTTTCGAGCTAAACGGCTCTCAAAGAGTTATTACATAGTAATTTGATGTCAAAACATTTTTCTCGAACTCATCAAAATAATACGGTTTCAAATAGCTAATACGTATAATATAAGTTGGGGAGAAAATTATAAAATCATCATGCAAGGCTTCGGGTTTATATACGGAATAGCTACATATAGGTAAGAAAACTGAATTCGGAAAAGAAACCTCACATGGATACGATGCAAAAAGAGAAGAGGAAATGACCAACTACTCATCGGGAGGAATAGCACCTGAAAATGCAGACAAGACACAACCACATAAGACGACAAGACGACGCACAACTTAAGTTACAATAATAAAACACTTATGGAAGCCACAAACGAGCAAATAAGCAAACATACCAATTTCTCAGTTAAAACGAAAGAAGTATAGAATTTAAGAAACGAGGTTCATGCTTTTATAAATTAACTACAATTAGAGCACGTGTAGAATATTTGATACAAGTAATAGCATATAAGCATATCACTCATGTTTCATGTAATTGGCAAGTAGACACGCGATGGCTAAAAGTAATTATTTGATCACTTAGCATAATAGGACAATCAAGGGTAAAAATGGTAAGTTAATACGCAAAGCATATGATTAACGAATAAATGAATAACACTTAATTAATTACACAACAACTAAACATACTCAGGGGCAAAAGTGTAACTTCACAACATTCATGTACAATTCATTTGAATCAACAAATTGAATACAACCTATAGCTTTTTACAAAAGCTCAAAAGCTACAAGCTAAGATCTAGTTCTAAACCTAGCTCAAACGAGCCAAACCCTACGATTCCAACTACAAAATCATACAATAATTATTCACAACAATTCATAAACATATCTCAAGCTACGGTACACGAAGTTCGTGCCTAATTGGTTCGAAAAGCTAAAAGCTATCGCAAAAGCTAACATTTAACAAACACATACAAATATGCGATAAAAGACAAACGATGAATCGGATTAGGATAATACCAACACCGTTGGAACCCGTTGCAATGAGGCGGAAATTCTGTGTGAAGGCTCCGTCGCCGGATTCTCGCTGAAAAATCGCGCGCCAGCACCTCTCCACCGTGCCACTTCGGATCGCCATATCTCCGCTTTCGGTCATCAGATGAAGACGAGACAACCGCTAAAAGACTCCTCTTCTCGAAGATTCCTTCTCCGGCCGGTGCGCGATTGTGGAGTCACCGGAGGTGCCAGATCGGAAAACTCCCTCGCCGACTAAAATTTGCCCATTTCTCCGTCGTCCGTGGTCGGATGGCCACGGGACCACCACCAATCGACTCTTCGTGGCCAGGGCTTCATCCCCATGAAATTTCAGCCTAAAACTCCGACGGGGAGACCTTCGTCGGAGCTCCTCCACCACCGCGCGAAACTGGTGGCGCCACCCTGCCTTAACCGCTCGTCAAACCCAGATGATATCAATACCTATGTGTTCGTCTCGTCGAGTAGATGAATTTTCATATAAAGTTCGTCCAATTCCGTCAAGAAATGAGAGAGATATGGAGGTTTGAAGTTGGTGCATGAAATCGCACCTTTTGGTGCGTGTTGCGCATTTCTGCGTTTTTTTCAGATTCTACCCAGAATTTTCCAAAAATTACAAATATACCCCAATTTTGTAAAAATTGGGCCTAAAGTATAATGTGTCGGAATTTAGCGTACTTAGTGTCAAAATGACCGAAATTGAATTTTTAACATGGCAAGATTCGTGAGTGAAAATTCACACATTTACGAAAAGTCAAATATTTGAGTTGGGGTCAAAGTATAAATAAGTTTGGGCTAAAAATGCAGTTCTTTAAAAATATGATTTAACGAAAGATATTTTGGAATTTTCTGAAAATATTTGGAACCTCGATAAAATGCACTTTAAAAACACCGAATCTCAATCCAATGTGCACTGTTAAATTACTAGATTAAATTATACGAGCTAAAAATGTAAATTTACTAAATTGACCCTAGTTGGTGTTAAGCGATGCAAATCGAATTCTTATTAATGCATTGAGGTTTAAAATGCAGAAATCGATGATTTATGAAAAATCTCTAAATGCAAAAGTTGAAAAACGTGGAATTATAAAATACGTCGGGACCATGAATGATCCGACTCTCGATAAACGCACTAATTTCCAAACTGAAAAATTTCGGAACGTTACAGGTTATAAACAGACAAAAGTCTTTGTTATGCTTCAGCAGAAACATCCTTAGAGAAGATAAAGAGAGCATGGCAGAAATACTTGGCGTTGATATTGTAAGCAAGTTTGACTTATACTTGGGCCTTCCTTCGGTCGTTGGCAAGTCAAAAGCTTCGGTATTTGGGTCTATTCGCAAGAAAGTTTGGGATAAAATTCAGGGATTTTCAGAGAAGTTCCTTTCTATGGCGGGAAAGGAAATATTGGTAATATCAGTCCTCCAGGCTATGTCGGCCTACGCGATGACCTGCTTTAAACGTTCGGATTCTTTTATTAGCGAATTAGAAGCTATGGTCAGGAACTTTTGGTGGCACTACCAGGGCAAAAGTCGGATGCATTGGCTAGCTTGAGAAAAGTTATGTAAACCTAAGGGCATTTTTGATAGGGTATGTGGATTGAAATTCAGAATGTGGAAATTCAATAAGTTAATCAATTTAAGGGAGTTCAGTTTAGTGTATCAAACATTAATATTGGGAGTTAGACTGAAATTCTAGAAATTCTTATACATGTTTGATACGTCGTACTTAATCATTACATATTTACCCCTATATTCCACCTTCAGTTTAACATATCAAACGATATTTATTCTAGAAATTAATCTATTTTATCTAGAAAAAATAAATATACAATGATTTCATAATTTTTTTTTGTTTTTTTTTTCCGCTGAAACCGGACAACTGACCGTAGGGTTGAGAGGACCTCCCCCCTCGTATAATAAAAGCTCACATCGGAAAATCCGAGAAGTACATCCATAAGCACAGTAAGAAAAGAATAATACACATAAAAATAAATTCGTAAAATTTATATCACATTACATCTTTTGATGCCACAAGATTTTTTCATATTTTGATACGTTACATCTTTTGATAACATACAAAATTTATAAACTGAACAGGAGTGTAAATAATTGGAGAGGTGGTGTTGTAATTATAAATATACGAGGGAATTTTATTATATTTAAGCCTAAGTCCAGGGGTGTTAGTGTAATTATAACAATTTAATATCTGGTGCACTTCACAAAACTTCTATGAGGTTAACAATTAAAGTCTCTTCACCTTGCTGAATGGTTAATTTAAAGGTCAAGCAAGAGTTTCAAAAGGAAGAGAAACATAGCTCTGTTGACTGCAGCAGTATTCAGTGTTTACCTATACTAATCTGATCCCAACGCCTTTTCATTGCTCAGCAGCATCAAAATTCTTCGTTCTTGATTAGAGATCCACTTGATACATTGTGTGAGTGTTCGGGAACACTGCTACTTTTGGAGAAGCAAACATAAAAGTAGAAATAATAAAAAAATTGCGAGTGTTTGGAAAAAAGGTTAAGATGCACTTTCACTACTATATAGAAACATCCCTTTGTTTACAAAAATAACCAAGAAGCTAGAAGTTGAAGCCAAAAGCATGCTCATAAGAGCCTCTAGCTTCCAACTTATAATCTGCCTAAAATAAGCAGACATTGGTTTTCCAAACTTCCCCACAAGTGCTGAAAAAAAGCAAATATCACATTTTGTACTTTGCTGTGGCATTTGTACGAAATTATAGTAAAATTCAAACACATAGTTCTAATTCTGTCAGCCATCTATACATATGTGTGTGTGTGTTTTATGACACCTCCATGAGTTTGTGACATTCTGCAAAAAAATCATGCCTGGTGGAACAAATTAAAGCAGGTAAAAGCTACCATTGATAGTTGAAATTTTTCCACACAGACTACACTTTTTTGTAGCTTTTAAACTAATTGTTCCAATTAATTAAAACATGTAAAACTAATGCCTCATAGATAACCTCATTGGCTAACATCATCTTCTAAATCAATTGTACCAACACCACAATATTTATAAGTAACCACTTTTCTTCATCTCTTCCAGTTCGATTGTCCCTACGCATCAATTGACGCAGGAAATAAATTAATTAATAAATAAAGCAACACTCGAGAAAGATTAATCCCAAACTAGCAACATTTCTCACGACATCAGAACTCAACCAAGGCAAATACAGAAACTACAGAGGAAAATCGCAAACAAAACCAATCAAAAAGAAACAAAATCTAGAAACTACACAGAAGCCAAATACAAACACCTTATTAATCTACTATTAACAAAAAGTTCATCTATTATGTCAAGCAAAACAGCTAAGATTATATGGAGTCGATTTAATCACTTGATGGGTTTATCCCAAAAAACATACATTGCAGAGATAAAAACCTACAAGAAGTCATCCTTCCAAGAATTGAGTGAAGGAGGTGAGGCGGATTGTAGAATCACAGTCAAATTGAATGAAAAAAAGTCCTGAAATTGGTACCTGGAATATGAGAGATTGAGAGAGAGAGAGAGAGAAAGAAAGCGAGGCGGCGGTAGGAATGAGCAACGGCCGGACTTGCATCGACAGAATCAGTCTTCTTCTTCTGAGTTGTGAAGCTCCGTCGAGTTAAAAGATATTATTTTAGAAGGGTTAAAAGTGTCTTTATATTTTTTCAGGTAAAAAAACAACTGCTATATTCCATAATACTTGGGGTAGGAGAGAGACTCCCAGTCTCACTCAATATACCAAAATCAGCTGGCTGCATTTAAAATTAGAAGGCCCGCAAGAGTTAGTTCACTATATCAAACAACAACTTAACAGAAGTTGAACTCCGATAAGTGAGCTTAAATACCCTATCAAAAACACCCTAAGGGTACTAGAGGCTTGGGATTTCGAAACTTGAGGATGTTAAATATGGCGATGCTTGCTAAACAAATATGGAGATTATACACGAATCCAAACACCTTACTCGGGCGAGTGTTAAAAACAAGGTATTTCCCTAATACCGACCTCAGTCAAGCAAGCTTGGGAAGAACGCCGTCTTTCACTTGGCGTAGTATCTTTGCTTCGCGAGAACTTGTTGACACGGGCAAAATATGGAGAATTGGCTCGGGTCGCGACGTTCAGGTTTGGACAGATAGATGGATCCCGGATTCTCCCTTCCCAACTCCACGATTCCGTCCGAATGCATTTCTACACCCGGAATGGGTTTCGAACCTTATGGAGCACAACGTGCAGCGCTGGAACCGAGAACTGATTCTTAACACGTTTGAGCCAAGAGATGCTGCATCTATTCTTCAAATTCCTCTTGCTTCTCTACCTTCTGATGATCGGTTGATTTAGAGATATTCTAAGACAGGCAGATTCTCGGTTAAGGCAGCCTATTACTTGGGGCTGGAAGTTGAGCATAATTTGGGTGCTTCGACATCCGGTCTTCAGACTAGCATTCTTTGGAAGAACATCTGGAATCTCAAAACTATCCTGAATGTCAGAATCTTCCTTTGGCGCCTCGCCCACGACATTCTTCCTACATCTCATAACCTGATCCGGAGGCATTGCTATGTTGATGACTTCTGTTCAACTTGCAAAAATGATGGTGAAGATAGCATCCACACTTTCTTGCACTGCACATTTTCTAGGGCCGTCTGGTCCCTGTCGGACCTTCCCTGGGACTGCATCATAACTCTTGAGAATGGCATGCATCAGGTACGGGCTTGAGACTACACTTTGTAGGCTTGACCCTATGGAGAGTTGTGTTTTTGCAAATTTTCTTTATCTTCTTTGGACGAATAGAATAAGATCAATGCATGCGATTCAAGCTAAGATTCAGGCGGCTGCCCTCACTCAAGACCTTGACAACACGCGAAGCACCTCCACCACTCGTGAAATTGAACGGTGGAGCAAACCTCCAAACTCTTAGGTCAAGGTCAATTATGATGGGGCTGTTTTTCATGCAGAAAATGCCATTGGAATTGGTGCTGTTTGTAGAGACCATCCCGGGAGGGTTATTGCATGGGAAACCGATCGAATGGGGGACATTTCTGACCCGGAAGCGGCCGAAACCTATGCTTGCCGTTCTGCCTTGAAACTGGCGAGAGATTTCAGATGGCCAAGATTTGAGGGAGATTGCCAAAGCCTTATCCATAAACTGCAGTCCATGGACGATGACCTCTCGTTGCTTGGAAATATTCTTCATGATATTAGATCTATGCTTTTCCATTTTGCAGAATTTAAATTTGTGTTTGTTCATAGGAAAGCTAATAGTGTAGCTGATTCCCTAGCTAGGAACGCGGCTTTCGCCAGCGTAGGTTCCGATGGCATTCCACATTTTGCTTGGGATGGCATTTCGTTTGACTCTTCTTAATATTATGATCTTTGATCTTCAAAAAAAAAATAAATAAATAAAAGAAATATAAAATTCACATAAAGAAGAAAAGAAAGCTACTCATCAATACACATGTTTTTCTCAATTAATAGGGTAACGTAAGTGGAGTTCACCAGCATCTATGAAATTGAAAGAAAAGAAACTATACCTGTTCTCCAAGGGTTTTCGACGTTAGGGGAAGAAAAGGCTGGAATAAGAATTAGTGTTCTATTGTTGTGGTTATATGTTCATCTCTATCCGGCACAAAAATTGAGAGTAATGCACCGCCCTTCGGATCTCAATGTCCAATTCATTCTAGTTTAATCTAATTTTTATTTTATTTTATTATTATAATTATTATTCAATAAAAAGAATTTAGGCGGAGAAACTTCAAAGGATAATCACAATAATTTGATATTTTTCTTTATATCAATTAGTAGATGAATTAAGTATATTTAATTTATCACTCCATTTAGTTGTATTTCCACACGTAACAAACTAGGAGAGTAACACTAACATCATACTTGGACATACAAACGTAATAAACTTGTTTTTTCGTGGAATATTTTACTACTCATGTTTAATTGAAGTAATAAGGAATACAATACCTAAAGGGATGCAAATGACCTTCGTGTACTCATTCAATACACCATCACTTATGGGAACATAAGGTTTCCAATTACGCAGGTTTTAAAATAAACTCAGCAAACAATATTTAGTTTCACGAGTTCCAGCATCCGTTCTTTATTTTATTTTTCATGTACTGGAAAATACTCTCCGTGTGCAAGTCCTGTAACCAATTACGCAGGTATCAAAATAAATCCCGCAAATGATAATTCAGTTCCACGAGTTCCGACATCCGTTCTTCATTTTATTTTTCATGTATTGGGAAATACTCTCCGTCTACAGGTCCTGTAACCAATTATGCAGTTATCAAAATAAACCCCGCAAATGATAATTTAGTTCCACGAGTTCTGACATCCGTTCTTCATTTTATTTTTCATGTATTGAGAAATACTCTCTGTGTGCAAGTCCTGTAACCAATTATGTAGGTGTCCAAATAAACCCCGCAAATGATAATTTAGTTCCACGAGTTCCGACATCCGTTCTTCATTTTATTTTTCATGTATTGAGAAATACTCTCCGTGTGCAAGTCCTGTAACCAATTACGTAGGTGTCCAAATAAACCCCGCAAATGATAATTTAGTTCCACGAGTTCCGACATCCGTTCTTCATTTTATTTTTCATGTATTGAGAAATACTCTCCGTGTGCAAGTCCTGTAACCAATTACGCAGGTGTCCAAATAAACCCCGCAAATGATAATTTAGTTCCACGAGTTCCGACATCCGTTCTTCATTTTATTTTTCATGTATTGGGAAATACTCTCCGTGTGCAAGTCCTGTAACCAATTACGCATGTATCAAAATAAACCCCGCAAATGATAATTTAGTTCCACGAGTTTGAACATCCGTTCTTCATTTTATTTTTCATGTATTGGGAAATACTCTCAGTGTGCAAGTCCTATAACCAGTTACACAGGTATCAAAATAAACCCCGCAAATGATAATTTAGTTCCACGAGTTCCGACATCCGTTCTTCATTTTATTTTTCATGTATTGGGAAATATTCTCCGTGTGCAAGTCCTGTAACCAATTACGCAGGTATCAAAATAAATCCCGCAAATGATAATTTAGTGGGAAAATTTCAATTGTCATCCAGTTCGATATTAACTTTATGGAAAATAGTCCACATATGGAGATTTTCAGCAAAATTGGGACAATTTTCGCCGGAATTGACTTTGACTCTGCCTGAGGCAAACCAGCGCTGACATGGAGCTGACTCACTGCCATGTCAGCGCCACATCAGAAAAAAAAAGCCACATCACATTATTTTTTGGAGGGAAATAGAGTCACGTGCTCAGCACGTTTTATTGAGTTTTGTTCCAACTTATTAAAAAAAATTGTAAAAACACAAATTAGACCCTAAATTCCCAATTTAATTCAACGGAACTGAACTCTTGGTCTGAAACTTAGAAACTTTTGTGTTAAAAAACCATCTCACCCAAAGAACTCTAAGCTCTGGGCGAAATCAAAGGGAGGAGAAAGGAACTTCTGTGCATTCGAAAAATCTGGAACGATGCTGTTAAAGAGGAGAAAGAAAGACTTGGACTTACCCCCACCACTCTATGGTAAGTAGATGTCAGCGTGAAGAATGAATTTTTCCTGTTCTGTCCTTTTCTCGATTCCTTTTTTGTTTGTGTTAGACAAAAATAATGGAAGCATGTGACCTTGTATTAGCTTTATTGACTGATTTCGTAGGGTTTTTGTCACTTTGCTATTGAATACTAAGTTTTATGACTATAGTATACTATGGTGGGCCTTTGTGTGTTGGTATGAGTCATAAAGATGGTCCCTCTGTCCATTTCTCATTAAAAAAGCATTGAATAATTGTTTAGATTTCATAATGTTGAAACTTTAACTGTTGTTGTTGGTTTCTTGAATACTGTGAGCCGAATATTTCTTTGTTATTAATTTATTTTTTTTATATTTTTTTTCCAGAAAAAGACAGTGTGAACTTGACTATATGCTTTCATTATGGTGGGCAATTTTGTAATATCCCAACGGATGCTGTATACGTTGGGGGGCAGATTATGAAAGCTGACTTTGCGGATGGAGTATTTATTACAATATCAGATCTTGAAAACATGGCTGAGTCCATATATGGTCTGCAAGATGGGAGGAGGTACTATATTTTAAGACGTGGTGCATTCAAGCTCATAATCAATGATGAGGACTTGCAAGAAATATGTCAGGAATACATTGGTAGCACTAATGAACTTCATATTTACATTGAGGCTATGTATATCCAGTCACAGAGCCAAGTGTGTTTAAACTTTGATGCTGAAGTGGAAGAGGCTGTTAGAGCTGTAGAAATATCTGTTGGGGCAATGCAAGACTCATCTGAGGATGAAGACTATCTCAATGAGGAAGAAACCACTGATGATGATTGCCAATTTGAAGAGTATGTGGATGACTCTGTAACTGGCACTGGATTAGGTCTTTGCAGCCCTGGAACTGATGAGGGAAATACACCAAGCAGCAGACCACTAAACAAATTAGGGATTTCAAATATGGTTCTTGAAGACTCCTCAAATGATGAATCATATAGGGGCTCTGTTGATTTATCTGATGAATGCTTGGATGATGATGACCTATTTGCTGAAAATGTTGCTGAGTTCTAAATGATAATGCAACACATCTTGAACCAGTGGATGACATTGAAGATATGAGTCAGTATGGAAGTTTTATTGATATGGTTCAATTGCCACCAGGAGCCACTGAGTTAATAAAGGGCCTTGCTGAACAATTTGCAGTTGTCACTAAAGGGAAAACCAAGTCACAAACAAAAGCCAAGAAGAAATCAAAGGGGATAGTAATTTCTGAACCGACTAATGCTGCTAACTTTCAAGGAATTCCATCTCAAACCTCAAGAAAGGGAAAGGAGAAAGTGGTAGAGGACATGGTGGCACCTGATTCAGATGATGATATCATACTTATTCCAAGAGAAACTTCAAGAAAAGGGAAAGAGAAGTTCACTGAGACTATTCAAGAGTCTGTGAACTTGGGGGATGACTTCTTGGATGATTTTCCATCCACTTTTGGAAGGTTATTTGAAGAACCACCTTCTGCTACCAAAAAAAGAAAAAAAACACAGACTGGTACTTCCAATGAAGATGAAGGAGATAGTGATGCTGATTATTATGAAGATGAGGATGTTCTAGGTGGAAGTGATGAGGATATTGATGAGAATATAAATTCTGATGAAGAAAAGCAACCTGAGCCCATGATTCCTTTTAATGAGTCACAGATTTACAGGCCCTTCTTTTTCCTTGGTCAAACATTTAAATGGAGGAGACTCTTCAAAAAATGCATTGATTCACATGCTATCAACACAAAAAGAAGCCTTAAAGTGACAAGGAATGACAAGATGAGGATGTATGCTAAATGTAGAGACAGAACTTGTTCTTGGAGGATCCATATTACAAAGAAAATCAATAAGAGGACTTATTTTTGCAGGGAGTATGAGTCAACTCATACTTGTGCTCCACTGTTGAGGTGAAAAACATGAGCAGTGGATGGTTGAGTGAGAGATATAGAGATAAGTTTCAAACTGATCCAAGGAGGAATATTGAAGGGTTTAGGCAAGATGTTGTAGCTGAAATAAGAGTAAATGTGTCAAAAGACCAGGCTTATAGAGCAAAGAGAAAGGCGTTAGCAAGTCTTGAAGGTTCTCCTGATGAACAATTCAATTATCTGTGGGATTATGCTGAAGAATTGCGTAGAACAAATCCAGGTTCCACAGTATTATTGGGGACTGAAGAAACAAAGTTAGGAACTAAATTTAGCAAGTTCTATTGCTGTTTTGGTGCTCTAAAACAAGGTTTCAAGGCTGGTTATAGAAAGATTGTTGGGGTAGATGGTTGCTTTTTGAAAGGCCCCCATGGAGGAATTCTGCTAACAGCTTGTAGCATTGATGGTAACAATCAAATTTATCCTATAGCATATGCTATGGTGAAGAAGGAAAGCACAGAGACTTGGGAGTGGTTTTTCAGAATTTTGAACAGAGATTTAGACATGCAGAGGGATAAAGATTTCACAATTATGTCTGACAAACAGAAAGGTTTAATTGCAGCATTTCGTAGTGTTTTCCCTGCTGCTGAAAAGAGATTTTGTGCGAGACATATGTTGCAAAACTGGATGAAGGCTGGATATAGGGGTGAGGAGTTCAAGGACCTATTCTGGAAGGCAGCCAATGCTAGCACTATTGCAAGATATTTTTTGACCAAATTTCTTTGTTTGAGACTGGTTGGAGTTGAAAAGTGCAATTTATATCTGCAAAAGTTCTTCAGTACTCAATTTCTAGATTTTTGCTATATATAACATGCATAAGTTGTTCTTGATTTTGTTTTTTTGGGTGGATACATATAGGATGGTGAGCCTGGAATAGTTAATAATGGGGATGAAGGAACTTCTGGTCCAAGGAGACCTCAAGTTTTGCCACCTATTTTTAAAAGAATGGTTGATGAACAACATGATTTAGACATGGAAGATGTTCCCCCATCTATCAACCCACTGACCCAACAGATCCTGCTAAGGTGCCTGACCCTTCTGTGTGGCAGCAAAAGAAAGCATACCAGAATCTGAGAGAGTGCCCACTGTGAGAATTCATAACAGACTCAATTTCAGAATTCCACCAAGAATGTCAAGTGCTACATTTTCAAGTGTTATGTCTAATCCAGTTGTGCAAATTAAGAAGAAGAAACTCATAGTGGATAAGGGCCACAAGTTTATGAATTTGTCATCTTTGGTGGAAGAGGAAGAGTTGCCAACACAGTCCAGTGTGAACAAGAAGAAGAAGAAAAAGTGAGATTGGGGTTGTGATTCCTTTTGTCTGCTGTTTGGTGATTGATAATGATGTACTTAATTATCCCAAAACAGTTTTAGTTGTTTTCTTTTAACTGTAGGAAATGGTTCCAATTTGGGTATTGGTCATTTTTTTTGTTTTGTTAAATGATCAAGTAGGATTCTGCAGATTTATGTATGTCATTTATTGACATCACAGCATATTTTTTTTGTAAAAAACCATATGTGCTTTGATGCAAGTTGAATGACAGCAATTAAAATTAGCTTAAATTGTCTTTTGTCATTTTTCATTTGATATACAAATGTGGTGAAATAGTTCATTATTTGGCAAATCATATTAGTCAATGCAAAATTACATTTCATTCTACTTCAACACAGCTTTTTTTTTTTTCTGATGTGGTCCTGTAACAAAAAACGCAGGTGTCCAAATAAACCCCGCAAATGATAATTCAGTTCCACGAGTTCCGACATCCATTCTTCATTTTATTTTTTATGTATTGGGAAATATTCTCCGTGTGGAAGCCCTGTAACCAATTACGCAGGTGTCCAAATAAACTCCGCAAATGATAATTTAGTTCCACGAGTTCCGACATCCGTTCTTCATTTTATTTTTCAGGTATTCGGAAAATACTCTCCGTGTGCAAGTCCTGTAACTAATTACGCAGGTGTCCAAATAAACCCCACAAATGATAATTTAGTTCCACGAGTTCCGACATCCGTTCTTCATTTTATTTTTCATGTATTAGGAAATACTCTCCATATGCAAGTCCTGTAACCAATTACGCAGGTGTCCAAATAAACCCCGCAAACGATAATTTAGTTCCACAAGTTCTGGTATCCGTTCTTCATTTTATTTTTCATGTATTGGGAAATACTCTCCGTGGGCAAGTCCTGTAACCAATTACGCAGGTGTCCAAATAAACCACTCAAATGTTCATTTTGTTCGACAGTTTCTATATTCAATGCTTCGTTCATTTAACTTCAATATGTTGGAATTACTTTAAAGACAATTACATGATGGCTATTACACAAATTACCAGAATTTACTCTAAAAATGAAGCTTCAGTTCGATTATTTGAAAAAATGATAACCTCATTAAAACAAGTTTCACTTCATTATATAATATCAAAGCACGCTTGAAGTCGACTTACAAAGTACATTTTTAGATATGTATAGTAAGAAAACCCTAAATCCTAAACCCCAAACAAGCAAGAAACATTGGAAAGCGAAGGAAATTGACCTAAAACCACCATGAAACCGGAGCAAGAAAGATTGGCAAGGGAATGAAATCGATCTAAAACCTTAAACCCTGAACTGGCCGGCTTGCACGCTGCACCAGCACCAGACTCCGGAATTATTTTAGGGGGTGGCGTATCCCTTCATCCACTAGCTACTCTTACAAGGCGGTAGGATTAAGGCAATCGACCCAAAACCCTAACCACCTTACCTTTCCCTTCTTCACCCCATTCAACCACTACTTGTGGAAATCTTGAAGAGATCAAGCATATAAAGGTGTATAGGGAAACATGATCCAAATCCCAAAGAGGTTTCTCCTCCTAGGTTTTTGTACAGAGAAACGTGCTCCAATTGGAAGAAAATGCTTGTTGTTCTTCATCTCTGATATAGCATGACAGTGACAGTAGATACCCGGGTCATTTGGATACATCTCCATTTTTAGAACTTTTAAGGTTTCCTGGATATTTATGTGCCCTTTATATAGACTGAGACAAAAAACCCTAACGAATGAAATTCAAAGGTTAAAGTGGTAGTAGTTGGATCCTAAATGATCGGTATTAACTTTCAACCAGTCATTTTAAGCAACCACTATTGGAAAGGCTGTAGAATGTACATTGGAAAGGTAATAGGTTGCAGACTTTATTGGGAGCGGAGATACGATGGGACAACACGTATAAAATTTAATTAATTACAGTTTACTATTCATGTTATAAATTAGGCAAATATACAAATTAGTCCCTCAGAAAACTGTTTCCATTCGACATTTTAAAACATCAATACAACATCATTGGGAGCGGGGATATTCAAAAGAAATTAATTAAAAATATGAAACTCAGTTACGCAGATATTCAATTTAGATCCTCATACATTTGTTTCCGTTCGATGTTGTACAACATCAATACAACATTATTGGGAGCGGAGATATTCAAAAGAAATTAATTAAAAATACGAAACTCAGTTACGCAGACTTTATTGACCAAGAAACGCACTTTGAATTCTTTCAGTTCCTTCTTTATAAAAAGCCACGAACACACAAAATATCAGAATACACCCAAAAAGAGCCATTAATCCTCAAAAGATCTCAGAATGGAGATGTTTCCGGATGATCCAGGTATCTGTCGCCAATATCCTTCTTCCTCATTCTGGAATAATAGATGGCTTCTTCTTCTAATTGGAGCACATTTCTCTATACAAAACCCCATGAGGTTATATCTGTAGGTGATTTAGAGCAGGTTTCTTTGTACACTAATCATTTGCTTGATCGTCCGCGTCAAATCACAGAAGTCTGCTCTTCTTCAGGTTACAATCCTACAGATGGAAAAAATGAGAACCTCTTGAGGTTATAGATGGAAAAAATGAGAACATATAAAGGTTATAGACGGAAAAAATGAGAGCCTCTTGAGGTTATAGATGGAAAATAATGAGGGTAATCATGCGGAATATGATAGACATGAAAATTGATTTAAATATCCGCTTGATTCCTTCAAGACCCCATAAGAGGGAGATATCCCAAGCGAAAATGTTGTAGTGTTCTTGTAATATGTAGAATGGAGTTTAATATCTACGTAGTTGCTTTCTTGATTGTAATAGAACTGTATTGTCTTGTATTAATGTTATGTTTGATGTGGTAAAATGTAAAATGATAAGATTTAAATGAGTAGCTATTTTTGGTTTCCGTGTAATTTATTTTCGAACCTCGAATGGAATTGTATTGATGTTCAGATGATGTACTGCTATTGCATAATGCCGAACAAAAAAACTTTAATACGGTGCTATTTTGGATACCTGTTTGTTCTGGTAAAATGTGGAATAATAAGATGTAAATGAGTAGCTATATTTGATATACGTGTAATTTATTTTCGAATCTCGAATGGAATTATGTTGATGTTCAGATGATACTGCTATTCCATAATGCCGAACAAAAAAACTTAAATACGGAGCTATTTTGGATATCTGCTTGTTTTGGTAAAATGTGGAATAATATGATTAAAATGAGTAGCTATATCTGATATACGTGTAATTTATTTTCGAACCTTGAATGG
The DNA here is from genome assembly GCA_958496215.1 of Verbena officinalis. NCBI lineage: Eukaryota > Viridiplantae > Streptophyta > Magnoliopsida > Lamiales > Verbenaceae > Verbena > Verbena officinalis. The sequence goes on along the minus strand of OY292390.1, from coordinate 23,748,096 downwards.
AATTATATTGATGTTTAGATGATATACTGCTATTGCATAATGCTGAACAAAGAAACTTAAATACGGAGCTATTTTGGATATCTGCTTGTTCTGGTAAATTGTGGAATAATAAGATTAAGTTGAGAAGCTTTATCTGATATACGTTTAATTATTTTCGAACCTCGAATGGAATTGTACTGATGTTCAGATGATGTATTGCTGTTGTATAATGCCAAACAAAAATACTTAAATACGGAGCTATTTTGGATATTTGCTTGATGTTGTAAAATGTGGAATAATAAGATTAAAATGAGTAGCTATATCTAATATACGTGTAATTTATTTTCGAACCTCGGATGGAATTGTACTGATGTTCAGATGATGTACTGCTATTGCATAATGTCGAACAAAAACACTTAAATACGGAGCTATTTTTTGGATATATGCTTGATATTGTAAAATGTGGAATACTAAGATTTAAATGAGTAGCTATATCTGATATCCGTGTAATTGATTTTCGTACGAAATAATAATGTTCATATGATGTACTGATATTGTATAATGCCGAACAAAATCACTTAAATAAGGAGCTATTTTTGGAGGTTATGCAGTTATCAGGATCCAAGTTCTTCAACTATTACATATTAATAAATTAGAGTGCCTTCACAATTATCGTGAAATCAACGGTTCAACAACCACGTTGAAATGAGCAGTAGTACACACGCGATCTTAGATAGTCACATGCCACATGGACATGGTCAAAGTCCGCTTACCACGTGGCTATGACCTAAGTCCTACGGTTGACCGGGTCAAGAAGCCCAGCGGTCGAGCGTCTCAATCGTCATCACAAACCTACAGGAGGGGCTCAAGCCTCGAGCTCGAGCGTTATATGCTCAACTGTAGGAGCACGTCGATCCTCATGTCAGTCTCTAGGAGCATAGCTTGGGAGTCGAAGTGCTCAGCCCGAACCTATCCCATCCCTGTACGCTCGACCCAACTGTAGCTGTATTAAATGCGCCACACCTGCCCTGACTACCCTCCGTACCTAAAACAGGCTGAAGTGACACAATCATTCCTTTTAAGGAATAAGTCTGACTTGAGGCTCAGGCATTAAATGCCCGGCAGTCGAGGCATTTAACCGGGCATTTAATGCACGCTCAAACAATGTAATTGGTGCGTGAAGTGTTATCCTATAAATATCCCAAACATTTATTGTGGTTGGTAAGCTTTGATTAATTGCTCCGACCGCTTCTCTCCTTACTCGAATATCCTATTCCAATACTGACTTAATTCAATGGAGGGGCTACGCTGGAGACAATCCCCTCCGGCCAAGTAACCCAGTGTTCTGTGTTTCTCAGGTCAAAGTCGGACTCCACTATACAAATTCAACTGATAGATCAGGACACGTGTACGACCCTGATCACTTACCAAAAAACACCCTCATGAGTAATATATATATATATATATATATATATATATATATATATATATTTTTTTTTTTTTTTTTGGTGTAAATGTAATATGTTTATGTAATATGCTTTTATAGACAATCTTGACTTTTACAATTTTAAAATCGGGCTAGATTTTTATTTTTTATATTTATAATAAATTAACATAGTACTCTCAAATATATCTTATAGAGCTATCATATTCCTATTAAGTTACTCAATAATAGAATCCTAATATTATTTTATAATTATAAATTTACATATTTGTACAATTATTTAATACGAATATATATTACTAAATAGGTATTTTAATCATCACAAAAAAGTGAGAAAACTTAAATCAACCAAAAAAAATTGTACTTTTATAATAAAAATAAAATAATAAATATAACATAGATAGAAAGTAAGGAGCATTGAAATGTATTCGCTCAATTCATAAAACAAAACACAAACCTTGCCAGCCCTTCTTGTTTTGTGCCTCATTCCAGCAATTCTTGTCCCACAAATGTGCTTCATATCTGTCCGATGCGGGAATCCTTCGGACAGAGAAAACCGACCTGAAATCACCGAAAGACAAGCAATTAGAAGGGGAAAAAACTATTTAAAACAGAATAGCGAAATAACAAAAACTGGAGGGAAAGGAGCAAGGCGCCGGCGAGGGATAGGCACTTCCAGGTGTTCGATGAAATTCCGTAGTCATATTTAACTTTGTGAGCTGCATGTTCCATTGCCTGTGCTACGGCATAGTTGAATTCCTCGCGTTTTAGGGGTAATATTGCTTTTGACTTTTAAGCTTCGCTGTTTTGATGTAATGGTTTTCTACTAACGATACATTTTTATGGCCAAAAAGAATTGATTTTTGTTTCATTTTTTTGTAATTAAGAATTGATTTTTGTTGTCAATGCAAATTAATGCATATGTTCGGAAATGTTGAAATGTGAGCAATTGGGCCTGCTTGAAAATGAAAGTGATGCTGGGATGAAAGAGTCTATGGGACCTTTCTCTAGTTGCTGTTGAATAATGACCACCATATAGTTCTTATCTTGGTAGACTGAGCTGAGTTTGAATTTCATTTGTTCTCCATTCACCCATCTCTGCACGCTCATCTCATAACCTTATATTTTAAGAAATATTGAGAGAATTTCTTGAAAAATTGCTGAACTACTCTTTTTAAGTTCAAATTTATTATCTTTCTCCAACTGTTAAATCTTTTGTGCACTTCTTGATCTACTATCTGAAGAAAGGGGAAAATGGATGTACCATTGACATTGGGAAGTTCATTTCTGTCGGCTTTCCTTCAGGTTTTGTTTGACCGTATGGCTTCTACAGAGTTTTTAAGCCTCTTTGGGAAACAGACAGAAAATACTCAGCTCCTACAGAAGCTCCAGACAGCTTTGCTGTCTATTGATGTAGTTCTTGATGATGCAGAGAACTACCAAAGTAAAAGTGGAGCTGTGGAAAAATGGCTCAATGAGCTCAAACATGTCTTGTATCAGGCTGATGACTTACAGGATGAGATCAGCACTGAAGTTTTGAAAGTCAAGGTTGAAGCAAAGTACCCGAGTATATCAAATCAGGTACTTAGCACCTCATCTTTGAGCGATAAATTTCTTAAAGAGACTATCCAAAGATACTGGACATGATTGATAAATTACAGCATTTTGCACGACAAGTAGAGCTCCTTGGTTTGGAGAAAACATTTTCAAGAAAGCATAATTCAATTAGGCTGCCATCTTCATCTTTGGTTGATGAGTCTTCTATTAGTGGTAGAGATCATGATAAGGAAAAGATTATTGAAATTTATTAAGTGATGATGAAAATGGCAGTAGTGTTAGTGTCATTCCAATAGTTGGACTGGGAGGGGTTGGTAAGACAACAGTTGCTCAACTCGTTTACAATGATGAGAGGGTTAAGAACCACTTTGATTCAAAAGCATGGGTTTGCATTTCTAAAGAATATGATGCTCTCAGGGTCACAAAAGCACTGCTTAGAGAATTCACATCCCTAAGTTTTGATGGGAATGAGAGTTTCAATGTTATTCAAATTAAGCTAAGGGACAACTTATTAGGAAAAAGGTTCCTGTTCGTTTTAGATGATATTTGGAACATCAATTACAATGAATGGGATATTTTAAGGAATCCCTTTAGACAAGGAAGAAAAAGAAGTAAGATCATTATAACAACACATGATGAGAGAGTTGCACAGATGATGTGTAAATTGCCACATCATTTGAAGCCCATATCTGATGGAGATGGATGGTCTTTGTTCATGAAACATGCATTGGAAAATAAAAGAGCTGGAATCCATCCAGAACTTGAAGCAGTTGGAAAAGAAATCGTGAGGAAGTGCAAAGGCTTGCCTTTAGCTGTGAAGACGATGGGGGGTCTTCTACGCTCAAAGTCTAAGGTCGAGGAGTGGGAACATATATTGAGGAGTGACATATGGGAGTTACCTGATGATCAGAGTGACATCTTACCAGCATTGAAATTAAGCTACAATCATCTTCCTTCACCTTTGAAGCGCTGCTTTGCTTTTTGTACAGTATTTCCAAAAGACTATATGATTTCCGAGAAGGAAGTTATCCTCTTATGGTTGGCTAATGATCTTTTGCTGCATCCTAGAAAATGCATGGAAGAGACTGGTAAGGACTACATTCAAGAATTGACGTCAAGATCATTATTACAGCAACCCATTGTCGGCATTTTCACAATGCATGACCTCGTAAATGATTTGGCTCTTTTCGTCGCTGGAGAATTTAGTGGCAGGCTTGAAGATCAGTATTCACGTATCAATTCAGTGAAATTACGCCATCTATCTTATTCTCGTGGAGCTATTGATACGGTTGAAAACATTGAGTTCAAGTATGATGCCAAGTTCTTAAGGTCTTTCTTGCCAATATCTGCATTGAACTGGACTCTTTCCAGTTACCTTCCCAAGGAGTTCTTGTATGACATTTTGCCCATGCTTAGCTCCTTAAGGGTTTTGTCTCTGTCTCATCATGGTATTGTTGAATTGCCTCAATCAATTGGCTCGTTAAGACATCTACGTCTTTTGGACTTGTCATTCACAAAACTAATACAACTACCAGATTCAGTGAGTAACCTGTACAATTTACAAGTATTGTTGTTGGTCAGCTGTCATTCTCTTATAAGTTTACCTGCTAATCTGAGAAAACTTGTTAACTTGCTATACCTTGAAATCAGTGGAACAAAGTTGAGAGAGATGCCAATATATGAGTAGACTAAAAGGCCTAAAAGTTTTGTCCTATTTCATAGTTGGAAAAGAAATTGGTTCAAGGATTGAAGAGTTAGGTGAACTTTGCCATCTTTCTGGTACACTATCAATTTTGATGCTACAAAATGTAGCTACTGGTGTGGATGCATCAAAGGCCAAAATGAAAGACAAGAAGCACCTTGAAGCATTAGTTTTGGAATGGAGCTGCAATATCAATGCTGATACACAAAATGATGTAGATATACTTGACAATCTTCAGCCTAATGGGAACATAAAGAGTCTTACAATCAGAGGCCATTGTGGCATAAGCTTCACAACTTGGGTTGGGGATCCATCGTTCTGTAATATTTTGTCTTTGCATCTTGTAGACTGCAAGAACTGCATTTCCTTGCCAGCACTTGGGCAATTAACTTCTCTGAAAGTTCTCATTGTTAGCCACATGAATAGAATATCATGTGTGGGCCCAGAATTTTATGGGCCTGGCAGCATTAGACCATTCCAGTCTCTCATAGAGCTTGGCTTTGAGAATATGCTTGAGTGGGAGGAATGGTTTACGTTAGGAAATGGAGAATTCTCAAGTCTCGAGAAGCTCTGGATAGTTGATTGTCCCAAACTCATTGGGAAATTACCTAACCAACTCTTTTCTTTGAGAACACTGCAAATCAATGGATGCCCAAAGCTTATTCTTGCTGATAGTTGGATGATTCTGTAATAGCCAAAGAATTTTGCCTCAACAACCCTCTTCCATTGAGAAATTGATTGTTTCGAGCATGTCGGACATGAGAGAGTTGCCAGCAGAGTTATGCAGGCTTACAAGTCTTAAAGAGCTGAAGATTCAAACTTGCCCAACCCTAGCATCATTTCCCAGCATTGGATTGCCAACAACCCTTAGAAGACTTTCTATTGAACAATGCAATGCGCTGCTTTCTCTACCAGAAGGAATGACTCAAATCACTGAGCTGACAGTTACTGATTGTCAATCCTTAGAGTTCTTTCCTATCAGCGGTGTGACAACTGCAGTGAGAGAAATAAATATTTCCAACTGCAAAAAATTAACTTTTCCTCTGACAACCCATGACAACATCGAGAACTGCTATATTGCTTTCAAATCCCTCGAACATTTGAAATTCAAAGGATCTTGCAATTCTCTTGATGTTATCTCACTGTGCATCTTCCCGAGCCTACAGTCTTTGTGCATTTATGGGTGTGAAAATCTCCAAGCTCTGACAATGACCACTAGGATTCAAAATCTTGCTTCATTGTCTTCCTTGGAAATATGCGATTGCAATAACTTGGTGTCTTTTCCTGAAGGTGGATTGCTGGCTCCCAATCTAGGGAAGCTTACTATATGGTTTTGCCAGAAGCTCAAATCTCTCCCCAGACAAATGCAGATTCTCCTCCCGTCTCTTCGGTATTTGGAAGTAGACAGTTGCCCCGAAATTGACTCCTTCCCAGAAGGAGGTTTGCCTCCTAGTCTGGAAACCCTCGGCATAGGCAACTGTGAAAAGCTCATTTCTTCTCTAAGGGAGTGGAATTTGCAGAGACTCCCTTCTCTTAGAGGGTTTGAAATTGGTGGTAATTTGCTAGAGTCATTTCCAAAGGAAGGACTGCTGCCGTTTACCCTCAAAAAGCTTACTATCAATGATGCCGGAAATTTGAGAAGATTAACTCCAAAGGGTCTTCAGCACCTTGCTGCGTTAGAAGCTCTCTATACCTGGCATGGTTCGCTGTCGCGGCGCGATTGCGGCCGTCGCGGAACGGGAACGGCAGACACTGGTCCACTGGTCCGGGGTGGAACGGCTATGTACACATAGCGGCCAGTCCGGCGAGATATCGGCCGAGATCGCGGCAATGGAACGGCGTCTCGGAACGGTGCGGTAAGAAAATGTAATTTTTCCTTTCCTGTTTTTACTGGGCGCACTACTGGGCGAACAACAAGTTGTGAACTAGGTTCTGAAGATAAAAGATGAAAGATTACAGCGATTGTAGAAGCTACATAGTCGGGTTTCTCACGAGGGTCGATTCTAGAAGAGAGTAGAGGCAAAGCTGCAACATACTATGGAATTGCAGCAAGGAAGAAAACAATGATAAACCGTACAATGACTAATCAATTAACCCATCTGAATAAATAATTGTCGGGGTATATGCAACTTTTTGAAGAAACAAAGTTGAATCAATTGAGCTGTTGTTTGTGTAAGGTGGAAGATCTTCCTTTTTACTTATTTTCTATAATTATCTTTGAATATTGGCATGCAATTCTTTTGGGTTTTTCCTTTTCTTTTGCCTATAGAGCATAGATTGAAATAACAGTACTCTTGAATCTAAGAAATGGATCTAAAAAGATTTTAATGCAAAAAAGCAGCACAAACCTCCCCTGTCGACAAAACTTTGTGAAGTTAATTATAGAAATCTAAATTTATCAAGTTTATAGTAAGTATTAACTAACATAAGTATTAATTGATAAATATATAAGTTTTGGCATTTTGAGGAATTTTTTTAAGAGTTTTCGTGGTTTGGCCGCGATGTTGCAATGAAACTGGAACGGTGGCCTCCGTTCCGCACCCCGCGACGGCGACGGCGACAGCGAACCATGATATCTGGCATTGCCCACAACTCCACTCACTATCAGAAGCTGGTCTTAATCATATCACCTCTCTCAAAAGTCTATACATCCGTAACTGCCCTCGGATCCGATCACTACCACCAGAGGTGTTGCCTCCTTATCTCTCAATAATGCAAATTGAAAAATGTCCATCACTCATAAATCGTCTCGAAAGGGAGAGGTTCAAGATTGCTAACTGTCGTGTCATTTACGACGATGAAGTTATCCTGTGAGTGTTTCGTGATTTCTGTAGTCTAGGAAGTTCCAATTGTTGATTCAGTTGAGTTTCTAATTCTTATGCTGTTAACTGTAAAGCCAAAAACTGTATTTGCATTTGTCCTGTTTTGGTTGCACTATTGTGTGCGGAAGAGCAGTCAATGATTCAGGAAATTCATGCTCAGAAAGGTTGAGTTATAGTGATGTGGCCTAAAGGATATGCAGCATGTGTGCCTGTTGGAGGATCTTGCGCGTTGCATAATTGAAATCCCTCAGGTTGACAACTCTCCACAGCCTGTAATTAACATGGTTTGGTTGCAGGTAATCTAGTTGTTCCTTTATAATTAATTTATTACATGCACAGTTATAGAGGTTTAACTGAATATGTAATTTGAGCTGCTACTTGGGGCCATTGATATTGAAGAATTAGATGCATTGGTACATGAAGGAGTCTGGTGAAGACAAATATAGACTATCTGCCAAAATTTAATGGAGCAAGAACTGTATAATTAATAGCATTTGCTTTTGAGAGAGGAAAAAGGAATGGTTATGTTCAATTGTTAGAGTGTGATGTTTCTTAATTGGGGAATTACCCAACCCCCCCTAACCCCACCCCCCACTCCCCTCTCCCTCCCGAGCTTTACGGCATTTACGAAAAACACCCTGAAACCTTGAAATCTTACATTTACACCCATGTGGGGGGTAAAATGTAAGGTTTTTTAGGGGGTGTTTGTAAAGTTTCAAGATTTTTTTTTTGCATTTTCAGGGAGTATTTGTAAGGTTTCAAGGTTACAGTGGTGTTTTGGATTTTTTAGGTAACCTCCGGGGGGTTTTAGTAATTTTTCCTTCTTAATTTGCTGTTGTATGTTCATTACAAGCAACCATGGCCATTAGATAAATATGCTTTTAAATGATATATAATTCTACGTAGATTATTTGGAGATCAGCGAATTTGAAATGAAGAATTACATGCATTACTAAAAGTATTACTGTATTAGATTGACTTTATCTTCATAGCTTGCCTCAGTGCATCGTATTAATTCTTACACCTTTTCTTTTGACTCCAGCTCTTTGCATGCATATCACCTAATTAACTGTACTATGGGGATAGAACGTTGATCAGCCTAGAAATCTTACGTACTCATACCCACAGAAGCTCCAGATTGCTTTATTGTTAGTCTGTCCATGAAGTTTTTTGATGATGCAGAGAACAACAAAAGTATAACTGGGGCAGTGGAAAAATGACTCAATGAGCTCTAACATGTCAAGTATCATGATTTTGTTGTCTAAAAAGTTCCAATTAATTGATTGGGAAAAGAAGATACAAATGAAGTTTATAGTAATGATTAAACTACTGCATTGTGTAGTCTTCTATGTTTTACACTAATGAAGTTTATAGTAATGATTACACTTTCCTATCTGTCACTATATGCCTTGTCAATTACAAATTATTTTAAATTTTTTCAAAATTTATTCTCTATTTTTCTAATCCATTACATTCTCCGTCACAAATCTATCACAAATTAAAAATTTGTGAAAGAACTTTTCCCATCACAATAATCCACCATTGACGGGTTTGTTGTCGTGTGGTGATTCAAAATCCGAGTTATTTGACATATATCCGACTATCCGATCTGACGCCCACCCCTATTTATGTTTAATAACAAAATGTATGTCTTATTTTCTTGAATTATTATTCTAAGGTATTTTTCACTCTTACTAGAATTACTTTAATATGTTTTTTATTTATTGTTTATTATTTTCCATGTACTTGTTTATCAGATTTTTAGCTTTTTACCCATTCGGGCTTCATATGAACAATAATATTAATAACAACAATAGTAATAATTTCAGGAAAATTGGAGTGCACAATTATGTCATGGGCAAGTATAATAGAAAATGAATAACAACTTGCTTTTGTGTTTTAAAAAAGAAGACCTTATTCAACTATTGTGTCTTAGAACATTCCTATCTAGCAAACTACAACAAACACAAAAATAGTTGTTTTATCATAATCAAAATTCAAAACTGCGTGATAACAATAATTATAGATCCACCATTTAATTGATCAAAAAGAATATAGATCCACCCCTTTTAGTTACGTAACTTATCGATTCGACGTTATGCTAGCTTAATTAGGGGTTTCGTGTTTGAATTCATGGGAACGCAATTGTCATTGGTAGGAAGAGCTTTACACCTCAGACCTCAGTGATCCAACCCTGCTCGACGCATATAAATGGGATTTAGAAAGAAAAAAAACAAACAATTATAGATCCAAGTCTTCACAATTAAGCACTGAATCAAACTGGATGAAAGAGTTGAGGTTCCCAAATATATCATCCCCTTGATCATTGTAGCTGAGAAAATCGTGTGACTCAAAGCACACTTTTACATCATCTGGGAAATTACCATAATGTGGAGGATCAGACTGATTTGGTGTGGAGGGGCACTCAGCATCTAGGGTCATTTTCATCATTTCTTTGAACTTGGAGGACTGTAACAGAAGGCCTAGGGCTGAGGTGGCGGTTGCAGGTTGTGGTTGAGCTAAGGCGGAACCACTAGCGTTAGAAGAGTGGTGGGAGGCTGAGCCACCTTCATCGTGGTGGTTGAAGGATGATGCTAGGTTAGGGTCAACATGATTATTAGTTATGTCGGTATTTTTATCGTTAGGTTTTAACCATTTTATGTAATGACTGAGTTTAAAATTTGTAACTGCGTTGAGTCCACGATATTCTATTGCTGCCATATCGTATGCTATTGCAGCCTCTTCTTGTGTAGCTACAAAATATCAATTGGAAATAATTCAAATTACAATAGAAGAAATGAAAAAAATAAAATAAAAGAACACGAATTGCAAAATTTAAGAGTAATTTTTTTTTTCATTGAAAAAAAAGGCTTAAAGGGAGAAAGAGCAAAATTTTGTTTGTGCATTTACCATAAGTTCCAAGATATAGGTATTTATTTCCAAACACTCTTCCAATTCGAGCTTCCCATCTTCCATTATTGTGATGTCTGAAATTGGGACAAATTCAAAATTATATATACTAAATAAAAAGTATTTCAAATTTAATTTATGTTAAGAATGAATAATATATATCTACTATTCCAAAATTTATTCTAATTACAATTTAGTTCGTCTATTTTCAGAAATTACAAAAAGCTACATGAAATTTCCCTTTATTATAAAAATATCATTGTAACTACAGAAATGTGATGACAAAAAAAGCCAATGATCTCATCTTATTTCAGGGAGTTTTGGGCATTAAATTGAAATGTCATGGAATAATTTGAACTTCTAAAAATAAATAAACTAAATTGTAATTAATTCAAACGTTAATAACAGTAGAAATAACATATTCGACCCATATAAATGATAGGGAGAGCTTTACTCATATATAGTTTGACTCCACTCAATCTATATAAATGGACTTTAGAAAAAAAATATTACTTCTTATGTTTGATATAGAAATAGATTATCACATTGTCGTACGTACCTTGCAACTCCTCTATATTTGGACACGCCCCTTGAAAAGCCATTACTTTTCCTATAATTTATCAACAAAAAATCATTCAATTCAATTAAGAAAAATAAAGTTTTAGGCCTTTTTTTTATTAATTAATTATTTGAATGAAAAATATCATTAATTCATAACACTTGCCTTCTTAAGGATCCAATATATTCTTCTCTCGACTGTCCCTCCATTTCTATTAGCTCCTTCTCATATGTTGATACCTATAATTAATTATGAATATTATTAATTGTACTAATCAGCCCAAAATTAAATTAACATTTTATTGCATAAATTTAAAATTGTAATTTTTTTAGACATTATAATATAATTAATTAGTTATTAGTACCGGAAAGTTGAGAATAGTATCTTGACCCCAATACTTAAGTGCAGCCAAATCATAAGCATGACCAGCTGTTTCTTCGTCATCATAAGCACCTTTATAAAGTCAATTATTTAATAGAAGTTAAAACATGCAAAAACAATTAATAAATCAAAATTTAAATAGTGCAATTATGAAAACTGTATATATAATTTAGTGCAATTAATTGACATACCTAGATAGACTGCATTTTTCCATGACCATATGCCAGCCAAAGATCACCACATGCACCATGAAATTCATTAGAAGAAATAGAAAACAAGTAAAATAAATTCCAGTTACGAAAATCCTGAGATTTATGTCGTTTACAAAAAATTTCTTGAAACTTTGTAATTTTACACTTATCTTTTAAGGGGGGTATTTGTAAGTTTTTTCAGAGATATTGTGTATATGTCTTTTATATTTCAATGAGGTATTTGTAAGGTTTCAGTTGACCAATAGGTATTAATTGTAATGTTTCAAGATTTCAAGATATATTCAGAAAAAAGACCTCGCCTCAGTTTTTTTTTTTTTTTTCTTCTAATTATCCGATAAAATAATTCAATATATAGTACTACAATAGTGATTATCTAATACAAAGCTTATGCAAAAATAACTCAATTTTTCTAATTAAATAATTAAGGAGCATTGAAATGTATTGAGTTCTTCATAAAACAAAAACACAAACCTTGCCTGCCCTTCTTGTTTTGTGCCTCATTCCAGCAATTCTTGTCCCACAAATGTGCTTCATATCTACCCGTCCAACGATGCCTAAAAACCAAACATGATAATTATTTTTAAAAAAGGGATAATTACAATTACACCCCTCGACTTAGTAGTAAATAAAACAATATGCCAGAACTATTGAAAATAACAAAGATACCTTCTCAACTATGGCTCCGTTTAACACTTAGGTCCTGCCGTTAGAGTTTGGACTTATGTCAGCAAAATAATTCCTAAGTCGAGGACAAATGTTGTATTTACCTCTAAATTGAGGAGACGTAAGTGTAATTATCCAGATTCCTTTAAGTTAACAGTTGTTAAGGGTAAAATGATAATTTCGCAACTTTTTGTTAAATTTTTAGGTTTCGTTAGAGTTATGGATCTATCTGTAATTTTTAATAGTTTAGGGAATCTTATTGTATTTTTTCCCTAAATCGAGGGGATGTAAAAGTAATTACCCAAAAAAACATCAAATGTGCCCAACACACATACAAGTATCTATAATGCTAGTTTCCGAACTAATACTAAAACGTCGTGACCAATATTAAAATGTAGCAGTTATTTCGGAGTTGTGATATATGGACTTGGACACGACACAAACAAAACGAGACAGATTTATTTTGATACTTACCACTACACAATAATCTTTTCAGCTAAGAGTTTTCCGTGCATCATAGCTCTTGAATACTATCCTAATACACCATTTACAAATAACAAAATCGACCAAATATAAACAAATTACGAACTACGAACTATGAACTATATGTATTTGTATATGAAAATCAAATACATGTTGTTGCGAAATTACGAATTTAACCTTGTGACGCCGCGATAGATTGAGCTACGTTGAGTAGGAGAATCTCTGGGGATAGTTTTCCTAGTGCGTTTAGGCTTCATTCCGACATGATTAATGGTATTAATATTGCTCATTGGATTAGTGGTAGCAGTGTTGTCAGCTTGTTTATGTGATAATTTCGCCATGAAAACTGTATTAAGAATGATTAAGTAGGATTAGGGATTGTGATCACTTTAAGTCCTGGAAAATGAGGGTTTATAAAGAGTGAAAAACTGTTCCTGAACTTGGAAGGATTTGCAGAGCTGGCAGCTAGCTTATAAGCCGTCTCAAATCGGCAGATAAATGCAATTAATTAATTAATTAATCATAATCTAATTTGCTGTATTTATTTAATTAATGTGAACTACATGTACAAAATCCTATTAATTTGTCGTATATTTTACTTATTTTGTGCCAAAATTTTAGAAAAAATCACATCAAAAATTAATACTTAACGAGACAATTATAACAAATGGAAAAATGAGTTTTACGGTTTTCTTGTTAACTCATCCCACATTGAGTAATTACCAATTTAATTACTATCTTATAAAGTTTGGTAGCCCTTATCAACTAGTTTTTAGAGTGAGTTAGGCGAGTATGTACTACTAACGGAACATATAGTATATTTTGTATGTTCACTATTACACCATATATAGTAGAAAAGAAATTAAGAAAAGAAGTACTAAATATATTTTTTTGGGTTTATTGGTAATATCAATGGAATTGGTATTATTAGCTGGTTCTCAGATTTATTGCGCGCTTTGAAATTTATTAATTACCTAAAACTGTATGTACTTATGTGCATATTTGTCTTTAACCAATCTGAGATATGTGAGGATCATATGCTTGCCAGTCTATGTTTAATTAATATACAACGGCCAAGGAAAAAGAATATTACTGAAAATTATAAAAGTAACTGTAATACATTTTTAAATGAAAATGTTATAAATTTACTCTTCCAAATTATGACATTTCAATTCCAATGTAATAGTCTAAAGACGTTTGCTAATTTCACATTATTCTCATTTCCTTTTTCTTTTGACCCTTTAATTCTTTTTCCTTTTTTTTTTTTGGGTCTGCATTAATTAAGTTTTTACATATATATTAACATTACTTTCTTTATTATATATATTGTCAACATTGAAAGCAAAATTCTACATGTTGCAAATTTACCAATGTTTGCAAGTTTATTCATTGAAATCTTTTATAATATCCATAAATAAAATTCATTAGCAGAACTACCAGAAAATATTACAATGTGTTTCCTTGCCATCCACTTAAGAAAACGAATTTTAGGTGTAATTTTTTTTTTGGGGTGGGATATTTACACTTCTCGTCCCCTCGGCTCAGGATTAAATACAGCAACACCTCATCGACTATTACAAATTATAGAGACTGTAGCGCCCCTTTTCGTATGAGGAGAAAGGACACCACATCCGCACCGAGACGAACTCCCAAACGAAGTAAAGGTACCCCATTCGAAAATCCATCCCGGCGAACGACAATCATTCGATCAAACTCCGGCAACAGCATCACGACGCCCCGACAACAACAGCAATAATCAGAATAGTGCGGAAGCGATTTCAAAAAAAATAACAATTTAACCATAAAATCCATCCATGGCAACGTAATTCATAAAACAATTCCAAAGTAAATATCCAATTAATGCCATCCACGGCTCAACTATCTATCCCACATCTGGGGCACGTAAGTACGGAAAATAAATCATAATATTAAATACATTAAGCTAAATCAATTCATAAAGTAAAGACTCGACTGTTGTTGGGACACTGGCAAGACAAGAGACAAGAGTCGACCTAGACCTGCTGCTGCCGACTGACAAGATAGGTGACACCGCCACCTGTCTACCTGAAGCAAGAACCAAAATAGAAGGGGTGAGTATAAAGGATACTCAGTAAGAGGGGTAATACAATATAGGTATTGATCACAGTTCGTCGTTTATCGTTTAAAACCAAAAAGGGGTGAATGTTACTCGTTTTGATAAAGATACATACAATAATATAAGTCGTAAAACTATAACACAAAGCAACATTCAGGTTCGGCTTTATTTAAAAACACAAAAGGTTGACGAACCGGATCCTTTGAAAATATTTGCACATAAGGTCAAGCCGATCATTTTGAAATGATATTAGTTGAGTCACGAGGCCGATACAAGTTCGAAAAGCATGGCATAAATAAGTTGGAAATGATAAGTAAAAACGGCTCGTAATTCGACTAAATAGTTTGAACAATAAAGGAGGCTTAAGTTGGGCAAGTTCGAGCCACGCTTCCGGATTTTTTATATATATATAAGGAAATACATATGCTAAATGAAGAAAACCGGAATGTGCTTCGACTTGTAACGAAAGCCGTTAATCAATTAGACAAGCAAGTAATGCAATAAGTCATGCAATAATGTGTCCCGACGAGAACGGGCCCTCTCCTTATAACTCCCATTCATGAAAACACGTAGTCAAGTACTCCACCATCGAAAGTCGTGATCCAATCACAATTTAAGGAAACGAGTGGTGCCCCACAACGCTACCGTACACAATTTAAGGAAACGCTCAAGGCGCTACCGTCGCATTAACTTAAGTCAATCAAACCTCCCGACCGGCCTAAATCAATACCTAGAGTACACATCGGGATTTGCCCTAGATGCTCGTCTCCAGGCTCACCTCCTGTATAACTCCTGGGCCCCAAAGTCATGATCCAGTCCATGGCTCGCTTGAAAACAATAACAATTTAGGTGGTCAAAAGGGCCATTTGAAAATAGGGAATCAGGGTGTAGGAGGCCAAATGGGTCATTCGAGACAATGTTATATTTGCGAGGTCGAGAGACCAAAGTTCGCATTTAAAAACAAATGGTTTTCCTTGCCTCTAGTTGAAAATGTTTGTAAAATATTATACATATAGGTTTTGTTATTAAAAGGGTTGACTAAGCACATAAGAAAATAATAAAGGCAGGAACAAGAAGCAAGAAGAAAGGCGGGATAATAATTTATTTCGCAAACCTATATATATCTATGATCTTGCCCTAGTTGAAAACGTTTTAAACCCTTACCTGTAGCTCGACAAACGAGAAAAGCAAGCAAACAACATGTATGATTCTCCCTCAGAGATCCCACCTGAAAACACGGGGTCTAGAGGATGAATGACTGACACGAACAAGAAAACAGACACTGACGATCGGCTATCAAAATACGAATATACTTAAAGATAATCATTCAATATTTAAACACAAAAGAGCAAGTGGGGGTAAATTGGTCATTTATCCAAAAGCATGCAATAATTAAATAAACGAATAACAATTAACATTTAATTAATAATAATATTTAAGCATAATCTAACCAGGGGTTAAGCTTGCAATTAAAATCAAACATGTATTTCATTTAAATCAACAACAATTAAAGTACAAATTATAGCTTTTCCCAAAAGCTCAAAAGCTAACAAGCTAAGATCGATCTTATCTCTAGCTTAATCGAACCGAAACCTATCAGTTCGACTACACAAGCATATATCATCAACAATCAACAATTTATACAATTAAGCCAAGCTAGGATACAAGTTATTAATGCTCAAAAGCTATAAGCTATAGTTCAAAAGCTACAAATTAACACAATAATACGAAAAATGCGATAAAAGACAAACGACAAGTCTGATTCGAGTAATACCAGCGCCGTTGGAACCGTTGCGACGAGGAGAACAATTTTCGTGAAGACTTCGTCGCCGGAATCTGACTGGAACTGTAGCGCCGCCGCGTGGCGCCGCCACCGGACTTCCGTCGAAACACCTTCAATAGTCGAACCCTTATACAGAAATGATCCTCTCGACAAGCCCGTCACAACCATGGTGGTTTGCCGTCGTGACTCCGCCTGGAACCACCGGGAACCACCACTCCCGCCGCCACTCAACGCCGCCGCCCCTTCAAGTCGCCATAACTCCGCCGTCCGTGGTCCGATTAAAGTGAAACCACCACCAAAATGCTCATCTCTTCATGGGCTTCAATTCCTGACCAACCCCAGGCATTGACGTCGCCGGAGAACTGAGATCGGAAAGCATCACTGCTGCCTGAAAATCGTCGATTCCGCCGCTGTCGGTGGTCGGATGGCCACGAGACCACCACCGTTGGCTTCCTTGCGAAAAATCGGTCCAGAAGCACCCTTGCCCGCTGCCTGAAAGTCTCCGGAAAAGCCACGACCACCACCATCTCAGCCGCGGAACTTCCGAGCTCCACCGCGCCACCACCGTCGTCCAAATGCCAGCAATATTGGTACCATTGTGCTCCTCTCGTCGAGATGATCGATATCTACATATCATTTTCTTGAATCGGTGGAGAAATGCAAAATCTCCATTTTTGGAGAAATGGAGCTCACACAAGCCCGCCTGCTTCTTATCTCTCTCTCAATTTTCAATTCAGCCCCAAAACTCTCCAAAATTGCACCATATACCATATTCTCGAAAAATGTGTAAAAGTGCAAAGTGTCGGAATTAGGCATACTTAGTGTCAAAATGACCGTAATTAAATGCTTAACAAAGATTGAGGTTCGTTTTATTAAAATTCATGAGTTTACGAAAAGTCAATGTCGGGTAGGGTCAAAGTGTAAATAGCTTTGGGTCAAAAATATAATTTCTTGAAAATATGATTTAATGAATAATATTTAGAATCTTATGAAAATATTTGGAACCTCGATAAAATATGCATTATTACATTGAACCCCAGTCCAATGTACACCGTTAAATTACTAAATTAAATTAAACGAGCTATAAATATAAATTTACCAAATTGACCCTAATTAGTGGCAAAACGATGCAAATTAAATTCTAATTAATGCCTTGGGTTTTAAATGCCAAATCAATGATTTATAAAAATATTTAAAATGCAAGAGTTGGGAAAATGTGCAATTGTGAAAGACGTTGGGACCGTAAACGGTCCGAATTCCGATAAATGTGTTAATCTTGAACTTGGAGATTGTGGGTCGTTACAGAGACACTCCTTCAACTATGGCTTCGTTTAATAATTAGTATTGTCCTTAAGGTTAGGGCTTATGTCAGCAAAAAAATTCCTAAGTTGAGGGCGTATTGCTGTATTTACCCCTAAGTCGAGAGGGTGTAAGTAAGTGTAATCATCCAATTTTTTAGGTTAACGGTCGTTAAGGATTAGGGATCTGTTTGTAATTTGCAATAGTTGAGGGGATCTTATTGTATTTTCTCCTAAGTTGAGGGATGTAAGTGTAATTGTCCCTTTTTTTTTAAGGATTAGCCGAAAAGAAAAATATTCGCAGCACCTGAGGAAGGATGCAAGGAATATTAAAATATTTGATTAATTTCTACTATATGTTTAACGTAGACGTATCATCCAAATAACTTCATTCAACACGGAAAAACAACATAAATGATTTAGGTAAACAATATAACTAAAAATAAGATTGAACAATAAGTTAGGTAGTGAAATCTTTCTCCCTAAGTCCCAATTTCTACGTGACATTTCAGGTTTAGCATAAATTTACATCCATAGTATAATGTTATATTTACGTAAAATTGCATTTTTGGATATCTAATAATACTCATTTTCTAATTTTGGGTTTGTAAGTATTCACTCAACATATATAATCGATCGGGCTTATAGTTTATAGTTTCTTAACACATTTTATTTTGATTGTATACATTTGGTGTTAACTTAACAATTTTGTTTTAATATTATTGGTTTGGAATTTAAAGTACTGTAAGGTCATTGTTATGTGATGATTAGATGTGTAAAATCAAACCAAATATATTAAATAATGATAAATTAAAACGGATCTAAATCTATTAATTGAAAATTTACATAGTCAAAATTGGAAGAGTGACATACTTGCATGACCAACAGTGCAATTTTCCTTAAATTTATGAAAAAATTAGATTCTAACAAATGAAAATCTAGAGGGTGCATGATTTTATAAATGTTTTTATTTTTTATTTTTTCCGCCTTCTTTTTTCTAAAAACAAAGAGAAAAAAAGAAAACAAATGGTTACCGACTCTATCTCTCCTCAAGAAGGGCCTTATGTTTGGTAAGTTGTAGTTGTCTTCCTTAGCATTCTTCTTCGCAAATTATAATTAGGTCCTCTCAAATTGGTGTTGTTGACCAATATAACGTGTCATATTTTGATTATAGTTCTTTAATTAATTTAATGAAGCTTCATGCAACTTGAATGCTGTCATATGATTTTAATTTGCCTGAATAAAGTTTGAAGGCATAATACACGAATACTTCTAAAAAATTTATCATGTCGTGTTGTGTCATATTCGATATTTGTTTAATATAAAATTTGTAGCATCGTATACTTTAATTCTAATCTATGATGCACAAATACTCCTAAAAATCTTACTCTGCCGTATCGTGTCGTGTCGTGTCGGACACTTCTTTAGTATAAAATATCAGAAAAAATTTGTGTCGCTGTATTTGTACTGTGTCGTACCCTTATCCGTATTTCATAAATTCTAATGAGTTTTTGTTTTTTTTTTCTTTTTCCTCACTAGCTGGGATCCCCACATATATCAATGATTTGAATTTTCATACTAATGTTTATTTAATTTTAGGGATAAGTATATGGGAAAAAATAAATTTACCTCCGGTCCTTTTGCGTTTTTTTGGAATTGTCTCCTCACCTTATTTTTTTGATTTTTTTACCTCCTCACCTATACAATTTATACAAATTACTTCCTCTGGCCAATTTCTGATAGAATATTCCAAAAAGATGCCATCATGTGCCTCACATGTGATTTTTTAAGGGTAAAGTTGTCTTTTTACCTATAACCCGACCGACCCAGCCCAGATTTAATAAACCTCATTTTTTTTTTTTAAATGGTAAAAGCATCTCATTATTTTTGCACCAACACTCAAGGAAAGTGTTCTTGCATTTAACATTCCACAACACATAAATACAACTGATTCGTATTTATGTTCAACAAAGTTCTGAAGAAAAATCAATTACTCCTCATCCTCGTTCACTAGCTTGAAATGAAGAGAATAACAATCATTCTCAATGATGACCACTATCTGCACCTCCTCCCTTGGCCTTCTCAGCA
The DNA here is from genome assembly GCA_958496215.1 of Verbena officinalis. Taxonomy (NCBI): domain Eukaryota; kingdom Viridiplantae; phylum Streptophyta; class Magnoliopsida; order Lamiales; family Verbenaceae; genus Verbena; species Verbena officinalis. The sequence goes on along the minus strand of OY292390.1, from coordinate 23,728,120 downwards.
GATGCCCTCAGTTGACGCTGCTCCTCCTTGTAGACTCGGTTCTTCTGTTGGAACTCTTTAGAGCGGTGGAGGCACTCGAAGTAATCTTAACGGAGAAGTGTGCAGTCCTTAGGCTCCTGACAGCGCGACATACAGTCGCTGAAATCCATCCAAAAATCGTAGCATCAAAATTGGGGATTAGGGTTCATCTTTGGCCTTCTAATTTTCAAAATCAGAAGAAAAAAAAAGATTCTTTGGTTCTGTCGCAAGTCCCATTTCGAATTTATTAAATCTGGGCAGGGTCAGGTCATAGGTAAAAAGGCAACTTTATTCTTAAAAAATCATATGAGAGGCACATAATGGCATCTTTTTGGATTATTTCATCGGAAATTAGCCTGAGGAGGTAATTTTATATAAATCATGTAGGTGAGGAGGTAAAAAATTAAATAACAAAGGTGAGAAGGCAATTCTAAAAAAACGCAAAAGGACAGGAGGTAAATTTTTTTTTCCCCAAGTATATTTACGCTCCTCGATTTATGAGAAAATACAACAAGATCTCCTATACTATTAAAAATTACAGAGAGTTAGATACACTCCCTCGATTATGGCTTTATCTAATACTTATGTCTTGTGGTTAGTCATTTTCTTATTTTCTAGTAGATGCTAGCTAATGTTTTATTAACTGGACAACAACTTAGAGGGTGTTTGACTAAGCTTATTTTAAAGAGCTTATAAGCTCTCACATCTTATAAGATATTTTTTTAGCTTATAAGATGTTAAATCTTATTTTAAGAATAAGATCTAAAAGTGTTTAGATAACAATAAAATCATGAGCTAATAAGATGTTAGTAATGACAATTATGTAATTAATATGGACAAAATGTAAGGGAGCGTATTAAGATCTTAAAATAAGTTGGGATTCCTAACTTATTTTTAATGAGCTTATAAATTCCTAACATCTTATATTAAGATCTTATAAGCTCATTTAAAATGTATTTACGGAACACTTGGTAACATCTTATAAGCTCTTAAATGTACATCTTATAAGATGTTTTAAAGAGCTTACAAGCTTAGCCAAACACCCTCTTAATCACTTCATTCATTTCATATATAGCAAACACTATAACAAAAATATTATGAGTAATTTAGTTATTTTACAACTTTCTGTTAAGTTTTTTAGGTTTCTGTTAGTATTAGAGAATCTATTTGTAATTTTCAATAATTGAGGAATTATTATTGTATTTACCCCTAAGTTGAAGGGTGTAAGTGTAATTATCACTTAATTTTATCAGCAAATTTTGATATTGTTTGATATTGAATGTTAGTATTTTAGAAGTACTAGTCTCATGTGAAAATTTGATGATTTAGAGAAGTTGTTTTCTTAAATTGATGTGGGGATCTTGACGGGGAAGAGAATTTAATTGTTGTAATGAAGTGTCTAATCAACGATAATATAGATAATTTTTCTAGTGAATTTCTAGAAATTTAGATAAATTTCTGCCAATATAGAATGGAGATTGAAATAAATTGTAAGTTATAGGACAAAAAAAAAGCAATGAAATTGAACCTGAAAAAACCAAAATTACGGGACGATTATTGCACTTTAGCCAAAAATAAATAATGATAACATAACTAAAATTATGTTATGCAAATAAACTTTGTAGTTTCTTTATTATCTATAAATATCTATATACTATGTTCAGTATTAATTATTAAGTATAGTAAAATTTATATATTAAATTAATCACCTGGAGCACGAATTTAAAGTTATTAGTACTCTCCTTACCGATTTGGTCATTGATTTAATCACTTATAAGGTTTTAAATAATTTGATCGTTAAAAATAAATGAAGAAATGTGGTCTGTAAATGTCTTCAATAATTGTTATGGGAAAATGAGAATATTATAGTTCAGTTTTCAAAAATCATTGGGAATGAGATATTATAAATCTATTTCAGATAAAGATAATTATTTTCTAATTCAAAATGTAAATTATTATAAGGGTAGATTAGGAAATTTACTAGCTCAACAATTCATTTCTGTATATTCTGGACATAATATTCTGCGCACATATCATTTCACAAAAAATAATTGAGATTTATTTTTGGTGAAAAACTATATCTTGGAATTGTAGTTAATTTAAAGCTTTATCCTAAAATTTATTATGAGAGAATAATATAAAGAAAACACACCAAAAGGAAAAGGGCATTTTTGTAAGTGAAAATTTTCTGGATAATTTCTAAATGGTATTTTCTGGTCATTTAACCGCTCCCTTAAAATTTTCAGTACTCAAATTAGAGTACTCTAATATAGGTTAATTATCTATACGAATAATTAACCCATAGGTTAGTTTAACTATACCCTCATTCAGTAGTATAGATTAATAACTAATAAGGCTAATTAATGATTAAGTAGTATAGGTTAATTAACCTATATGTAGGTACATTTTTATTTACAGGTAGTTAGCATCATAGAGTTCGACACCCAGACGAGCTCGCTATTCGCCTTCGCCATTTGCATTTGGAACTTTGGGCCTCCGACTTACTGTCTCTCTCAATCTTGATTGCTAATCTCATCCCTCCCCTAATTATACGATTTTAGGTACCCTTGTGTCTTGTTTTTTTGCAGGTTTTATCTTTGATCTCGCATCTCGTGAAAAAAGATCTGGCTTCATCTATCATCAATTGAGGCTCTTAGCACCAGATACTGTATCAATCTCCGTTCTCTCACTATGTCAGGCGAATTGTGTCAATTGAGTAGTGCTCTAAATCTTCAAGAGGGAGAAACTGTTAGTATTGGGACTTCTGATGCAGCATGGAACACATTGAATGAAACCAACAGCTTAACCTTGGTGGGGAAAGTCTTTACCACTCGGTCAATCCACTTCGATGCTTTATTCCTTACTCTCCACAAGGCGATGAAGCCTGTCAAGGATATGACCTTTGCTCGCATGGGAATTGACAGATTTTTGATGAGATTCAATCACAAGATCGAATCTACCCCTTGGTCTTTCGATAAATTCCCCATTATCATGAAAAAGCTTGAGGAGGAGGAGGATCCTGCCACGACTCCACTCAATGTGTGTGACTATTTTATCCATGTCCACGGACTTCCTTTCAACCGCAAAACTAAACCCATGGCCGAATTCATTGGAGACACCATTGGCATATTCCCAGAAGTCGACTTTGACCAAACGGTTAGGGCGAGACCTGAAACTCTCCGTATCAGAGTGGGTATATCAATGGACAGCCCATTGAAAAGATGTCTGAAAGTGAAAGCCCCAAATGGAAATGATCTCATGCTTCGTTTCACTTATGAGAGGTTGGGAAGCTTTTGCTACCTCTGCGGATTCGTGGACCACACAGAAAAATTTTGCGAGAGGCAGTTCGATGAGGATTTTGTTGATCCGAAGAAGAATTACGAGTATGGACCATGGCTCCGTGATGCTACCGCCACTGACCTCCAGAACAGCCGCCGCCTACCTACTCTCACCTGAAAAGAAGCACCTCCGATGAACCCAATTTTCAGAGAGGTCCCTAACCCGGTCAGACCGCCGAACCGCGCCAATCGTAGGAAAGATCTGGTTATCTCCGATAACGTACAAGGTAATCCCAGAAACCACTCTTCTTTCCATAACCACACACCTCAATCTAGCAATTATTTGATACCCCAACTCTGTAAAGCCAAGAATCCCAGATCCCACGCCACAAACCCTAACGCCACATCGCCCAATATCCCAACTAAACCCTCTCACCTCACAAGCCCAAAACAGAACGAGCCCACAACACATATCGACACCTCAGCCCTCTTCGGCCCTAGTGAATTTATCCTGGAAATTGTAGACCCAATTACTAAAGTCCGGCAACGCACCATAATTAACTCTCCTAAATCACAAATCAAGCCCATAAATCTAGCCCATAACAAAACCAATATCCTTGTTCCTCCTGGTAAATCTGTTGGAATGGTTCACACGTCTGATGCTATGAAGAAGATGGACATAGGATCCTCTGGTCTTGCTCCCTTCAATCCTAAAACTATAGTCCTTACCCAACCGAGAAACTCATAACTAATACTGTTAACGCCACCAACAAACATCACACACCCCACTACCAGATTACCGAACAACCCCAGAATTATATCCCTATGCAACATAACAGCATCCCCAATTCCAACCCCACTATTGAGTGCGACTATTCGGCCGACCAATTGCTGAACTCCTCTGATGGTCTCCGGTCGAGGTATGTTAACTATTGCAGAGATCTTTTCTGGGTTAGTCTCGATCCCTCATTGGCTTACCATGTATCCAAGGAATTTCCCCCCTCTGACTCCGAACACACATTTCATGGGGTTGAGCTTGAGGCGATGTTTCCTTGTTAACGCGAACATCTCCTTCAAATCGTCCTAATGGTTCTCAGCCTTTAGACTTTTGACGATCATATCGTCCACGTAGACTTCGACCGTCTTCCCCAACAGGGGGTCGAATATTAAATTGACCAGCCTCTGGTAGGTAGCTCCTGCATTTTTGAGCCCGAACGGCATCACTTTGAAGCAATATATCCCTTTCACGACGATGAACGCCGTGTGCTTCTGATCCTGTGGAGCCATTCGAATTTGATAATAACCTTGAAAGGCATCCATCATGCTCATCAACTCACAGCCGGCGGTCGAGTCAACTAGCTGAGCAATCTGAGGTAAGGGGTAGGGGTCCTTAGGACACGCTCGATTAAGGTCGGTGAAGTCATTGCACATTCACCATTTGCCTCGGTTTTGGCCACGAGGACTACGTTGCAAAGTCAATCCACATACTTCTCAGGGGTAATGTATCCAGCATCGAGTAACTTATTAACTTCTTCTTCAATAATTGAGTTACGAACGACACTCTGACTCCTCAGCTTCTGTTTTATAGGTTTAAACGCAAGGTTGATATTGAGATAATGTGAGATTATGCTCGGATCAACCCCCTCCAGGTCTGTGGCTTTCCAAGCAAAGACGTCCACGTTATCTTGCAGGAAGATGGTGATGCACTCTAACTGCGAGACTTGCGCCGACCCTGGTTGTTTTCTCTTGATCCTTAGGATAGATCTGCATCAGCTATGTATCCTCCGTGGCGGACAATGAAGACTCGTCCACCTTCCTTTTCTTCTGAGCTTCGTGCGTGCTCATCTTCGAGCGCGAGGTTCCATCCCCTTTAGGATCGGGGATCCTTTCATCGTCATCTGCGTCATCCATGATGAGGTCGCCCGGTCGGAGTACATCGTCCTTGGATAGAGGTCGAGCCTCATTTGCGATCTCGTAACAGGCCCATGATTCGGCCAAGTCACAACATACCTCCCCGATCCCGTAGGGAGTCGGGAGTTTAATTTTCTGATGGTAGGTCGATATCACAGCCTTGAAGTCTATGAGGCCGACCAAAATCATATGATATGGAAAGTCAAGAATATCGACCATGACCCAATTAATCTCCATCGTTGTGCGAACGCGGTGAGTTTCCATGGAAGTTAGCATTTTTATTTGGCCTATTGGCGCTATGATCGAGACGCCAAAGCCTTTTAAGGTCGTTTTAACCGGTTCGTATTTTAATTTACTCAAATGCATTCGTTGAAGAGTCGAGTAAAGAACAATATTTGAACTGGCTCCAGTATCGACTAAACACTTACTTACAGCGTAGTTTGCGATATCTAAAGTCACCACCATCGGACAACTTGGCGTTACGCCGTCCCGATGGGGATCTAAATGAAAATCTCTATCGCTAAACGCCACTTCCTTTTGTCTCCACTCTTTCCCGCGCTCGACCTGAAATATCTCGTGCGGGTCATGAAGGCTTGCTTGGGCTCGGCTGATTCCTCGCTTCCTTGCAGTCTTACTATCTCCCCCGTCAGGTCCCCCAACGATCATGTCAATTCGACCGTGAGTCGGTGTGTTCAGGATCGTGCTGGTGTTGGCGACCTATTTTCCTTCATGCAGGTTTCGCTTTAGTGGGGGCGTTCTAGATCTAGATTTCGACCGTCGATCCTCCTCCTTTTCATTGCAGCGTCGCTCACGACCCAGATCTCTGTTGCGCTTCAACTTCTTAATGAATTCTGCCAAGTGCCCGCCTTGGATGAGCCTTTCTATCTCATCTTTCAGCTGATTGCAATCGTCAGTGTTATGGCCTGGTTGGTCGTGAAATTCACAATACTTGCTGTCATTGACCTTCCGCAGGTTGAGCTTCAGCTTCTTTGGATATCTAAGAAGCTTCTCGGGGATCTTTGGGAGGATATCCCCGATCGCGCAAATCAGTGGTTCATACTTCTCCCTGTTAGGATGCCGCGAGTTTGAGCCTCCTTCTGATCGACCGCCACCCTTTTGCCGACCTTTGTTTCTGCCTCGACCCGCCGGAGGCAGGCTTCGAGCTCTGGGGCTGTGGGGTCGATTGTAGTAGTTGTTATGGGCGGGGGTTTGCCCTATGCTTCGCAATATGGCTTTTTGCCTGCCCAATAACTTCCTTCATTCTCCTCATAATCCATCCACTTAGTGGCACAATCTTGGATGTCCCTCAAGCTTTCTATGGGGACTCGACCAAGAATATCCTTAGTGAAATCTCTACAGTGGCAGTTCTTCCTAAGGGCGCTAAGGACGACGGCTAGGTCCGGGGGTGCGACTCAGACCAACTCTGCGTTGAAGCGGGTAAAATAGTCCCTTAGTGTCTCGTTGACCCCTTGGACGATCGAATCGAGGCGCGACACTCCATGTCTGTCTTGGATCAAAGGCGAGAAGTGGCGTTCGAGCACCGTTGAAAGCTCGTCATACGACCTTATGGACGCAGGGGGTTGTCTAAGGAACCAATCGAGCGCTGCCCCTTTGAACGTCGTGGAAAGAACCTTTGCCCAAGTGTGTGGGGTGTGGGGAAATAGGTTCATTGATAGCTTGAAGCTAGTGATGTGGTCCCCCGGATCGGTTTTCCCATTGTAGATGGGAAAGTCACGAGGGATGGCAGTCGACCCCGGATCTTCACTGAGGATTTCTTCAGTAAATGGTGAAAGCCTCTGTCGACGGCTTCGAGCATTACTCTCGGGCCCCCACTGCTCGTTACGAGCTACGTTGGGACGGGGAGGGACGGGGAGGGAGCCTGTCCCTCAAGTCTCCAAACGGTAGGATGCAGGAGAACTTGTTTGTTAACCTCTCCCTGACCGGGGGTCGATGGGGATGAGCTTTGCGAGCGTCCCACATGAGCCCGCCCGTAGGGCGGATCGGATGAGAATTCGCCGGTCGAATGGGTTGGGAGTATGCCCTTCGACGGTCGGGGGGGGGGGGGGGGGGACGTAGTCCCTTTCGTTGATTTGATCGCTGTAATCCTCACGATCGTATTCGTCGTTATAAAAGTCCTCCTCTTCAGGCTCATCGTCATGCTCGACGACGTGCGCCTTCCCAGGTCGCTGGACCATGTGACCGTTGTTCTCTCCCCCTCCCTCCGGGGAGTGATCGACCGGGTAGCGTGGGGGTCGAACAGCTTCGCGTCCCCAACCTTCATTCCTCCCACCTACTTGGGTATGAGCGCGAGGTGGTAATGGGGGTCGGGATAACCGGTACTGTATAGGGGGAGGCTCTGTAAGATTAACCATGATGGGGATCACCCTTACAGGCCTTCCCGCCTCGAGGGCCTGCCTGGCTTTATCATAAACTTCATTAGTGTAAGCTGCCAGGTCTTGGGCTGAGGCCTGAGCAGGAAGTACGACAGCTGGAAGATCAGCGTGCGAGACTGCGTCCTCTTCTGTCTCATTTGGAGGGTTCGCTCCCTCTGGATGGTCGATTGCGTCGAGCTGAGCAGCGAAGGCTGCCTGCTCCTCAGCAGCGGCTGCAGCTCGATCAGCCTCGATCTGAGATCGAGTTTTTATGACACTCTGGGTACTCTTTGTTCTTTTATTCACCATGGTTCGTGCCTGTTAGCTCTAAGGTCGAAAGTGGCTTCCCACAGACGGCGCCAAACTGATGAGGGTGTTTTTTGGTAAGTGATCTGGGTCGACCACGGGTCCTAATTTGTCACTTGAATTTGTATAGTGGAGTCCGACTTCGACCTGAAAAGCACTGAACACTAGGTTACTTGGCCGGAGTGGATTGACTCCGGCGTAGCCCCTCCACTGAATTAAGTCAGCCTAGGAATATGATATTCGAATAAAGAGGGAAGTGGTCGGGGCAATTAATGAGAAAAGCTTACCAACCACAATAAATGTCTGTGCTATTTATAGGATGACACTACACATACTAAGTACACTGTTTGGAAGTGCATTAAATACCTCGACTGCAGGGCATTAAATGCCTGAGCCTCGAGTCAGATTCGTTCCCTAAAAGGAATGATTTGCCTGTCACTTCGGATTGTACATAATACGAAGAATAGTCAGAGCAGGCGCGGCGCATTTAATGCAGCTACAGTTAGCTCGAACGTGCGAGGATGGGACAAGTTTGAGCTCAGCGCCTCGACTCTCAAGTCATGCCCCTAGAGACACATGCTGAGGATCGACCAACAGTCATCGAGCGCGTAACGCTCGAGTTAGAGGCTTAAGATCTTCCTGAAGGGTCATTGCGACGGTCGACCGTCAGGCCTGTTCGCTCGGTCAACACCTGGACTTGGACTCCAGCCACGTAGAGGGCGGACTTTGGCTGGATACACGTGGCATTTAACTCTCTAAGATTGCGCCACGTGGTCATCCAAAATATCCACCATCACCCAGCTTATGTAAGTTACAATTTTTTTATTGGGTCAAAAAGACACGGTTTCCATAAAAATTGATACATATAGCAAATCATTATGCATTAACACCGCTAAACTAAAAGAAAGATCCCCTGAGGTGAACGTGGCTACGCCAATGATTAATGGTGGGACGATCCTTGTAATGTTTGTGGAAATAATGGGACTACGGTCACAACTAGACATATCCAGTATGACATAAATTGCAATTTTCCGAAAAATATCCAATGAAATACGGATATGGACACAAATATAGCGACATAAATTTTATTCAAAATTTTGCACTAGAGAGATATTAGATATAGGTATCCGACACAATATCGAACACGACACAACAAGCATGATAGAATTTTTAGAAATATCCGTAAATCATAGCAAATAGTACTTTTATAGGTTATGAATATTATTAGTTTTTTCTTTGGTCAGAGGAGGAAGGATAGCCTCTAGCTCCTCTGTGAGCACTACAATTACATTAATAGGGGTTATTATTATTATTATTATTATTATTAGTCAGAGGAGGGAGGTTAGCCTCTAAGCCTCCTCCGTGAGCACTACCATTACATTAATAGGGGCATCATCCTGCAATTAAAAATTACTATCAAGTCTATGACCCATCTTGGCGAGAATATCGACACACTCGTTACCTTCGCGCTTCATATGCAGCAACTTATAATCCCAAAAATTAGCTAAGATTCGTCTGCAATCTTTCACATTATTTCATAATGGATGATCAAGAGAAACGTCATCCTTAACCATAGTGAAAACTACAAGACGTCCATAGATTATCTTTCAAAAGCAATCATAGTATATGACTTATCACTTTATAAATAACCCGACCCATAATCCGGACCTGACCAACCCGCCCATTTGCCATCCCTATAATATGAGATATCACTTTATCAATAATAATATATTGCGGATTGCCCTACCTTATCTCTTTTTTCATATACCCACTAGTAAACTTATTAAATTATTGTGGCGGGAGTCAAGAAAAAGCAAAACTTTGAATGGGACATTTTAAACTTCATAAATCAATTATTGATTTAGAGAAAATATTAATTTTTACAACTAATATTACACAATCCAATACTTTTCCTAAAGACTAAAGTTCACACCCATAATTAACCCCACGCTAGTCCATACTCTCTATACTCTATAGTCCATACAATTTGAAAAAAAGTTCCCTCACATCATTAAAAGTATTTGTTTTTACAATTATTTTGTGAAGCATTTTAACTAATATTTACAAATAAAATATGTTAAAGTTAGGGAAACTTTTACAAATAGATTTTATGAGTACGACTTATTCTGAAATATAATATAAAAGAGTATTTTAAAACTAAAATAAAAACTTGTTTAAAAAAAGGAAATTACACTTTCAAAATGAGTTCATCTTTAAATAAACTTAAAAATCTCTTAAAAAAACATTTTAAAATAAGCAACAAAAACATAATAGAGTGGGTTCTCCGTGATTTCTCTTGATATTGACATAACCCGCCAAATTTGAATTTCAACATTCAAGCAAATAAATGTAAATGTAAAAATTTATGCTTAGACCCCAAAAAAATTGCTAAATTACAATTCACTATCCTCTTAGTCAAATAAATATAATTATATCCCACACAAAATTTAATAATTATAAAATACACTCACGGATTACTCTTCCGTTATTTACTTGATGATGTTATCAAAAAATGAATAGTAAATATCGAATATACCCTTAATTTTTCATAATATGGATTGCTCTAAATTTTACTTGGGTGTTATTTATAAAATCATAAACTCGTTTGGAATCCAAACGTAATTCTTTTTAGGGCCAAAGGTATAACGACTAGTTCATGTCAAAAAAGAGAATATTTTGTTAATTATAGACGGAATTCTAATATTTCCTGACGGAATCCTAATATATAGGTGTATCTTGTAATTATTCATATGGGTATAACTGTAATTATTTGACTAAAAAAGTAATAAGTTATAATTTAGCAAATTCTTCGGGGTCTAAGTGTAAAACGAAAAGGAATAAAAAGTCACACGTGTTGAGTTTTCATTTGACGCTGCAAGATTCAAAGTCAACGTTGATTGACGCCAGCCAGCTTGCCACATCAAATCACAGCCTACATCCCTATCTACCTTACCATATTACCTGTCACATTTGATCACAACTCCTATGAATTTTGAATAAATAAATATATAATGGTCACACGCTATTTGCTGGAGTTATAAATTCTCATCGTCTATCATCAAAATCTCCATTCTCTCCAAACACTCAGATTCACATACGCCTATACATACGTATACGAATACGTACAGGGAGAGTATACATACATACAGCTGTACACACTTGCGGGGCCGGGCTGCCTGAGAAGAAAGGATACCTCATTAACCGGTGAAATTCCGGCGACGTTCGGGCGGGGATATATACTCGTATCGTCTATATACAGTATATATATAAAGAAAATGAAAAAGAGAACGGGGAAGAGCACAGTCTCGACCTCGTCCAGGACGCCGGCCGCGAACGGTCGTGATAGTAAGAAGAGATCGGGAAAATCGGAGCGTAGGCTGTTGAAGTACGAGGAGTTGCCGGAGTATTTGAAGGACAATGAATTTATAAAGGATCATTACAGATGTGAATGGCCTTTGAAAGATGTTATTCTCAGCGTTTTCTCATTGCACAATGAGAGTCTCAATATTTGGACGTGAGTACGATATAGTTATAATCTTCGCTTTCTTTTTGTTATAAATACTTTTTGTTCAGATTTCCAAATTGGACAATGGATGTTGATTTCGTGTAATTCTCGCTTGATTTTCGCAGGCATTTGGTTGGATTTGTGATATTTTTCGGGCTGACGGTCATGAGTTTGACGGAGAAGATGACTCTGGAGAATGTGATCGCCAGTTTATTCGGGTGATTTTTCTCAAGATTACTAATTGCTTTTTGAGCTGTCAGATACCTTCCAAAACAAATTCTATAAATTATTGATGAGTGTTTCGTCGATTTGAGCTGTTAACGCCAAGGAAAAATTTCCGTAATTTATTGATGAAATTTTCTTTGATCTTTGAGATGTCAGTTCACACGTCTTCCCTTATTGAAAATAAAACTGAATTTGCAGAGGGGGAAGTGATGGATGGCTGAAAACGAAAATGGTGAACCAATCCAACGGCTCCAACGCCTTCTTTTCGGTTAGTGTCTCTTTTCCTCATAAACAAACATGAAAGTAGCATACAAGATTTGACAACGCTATCATGGCACTATGGCAGTCAGTGCATATATGACGAAAAGTGGGCCCCGGATCCACATGATGGTTCTGGGCAGGAGATCAAGTGGAAACTTTCAAATCACCATATAATTTTAATCAGTTTTTGAAGTCGTCTATCTTAAAAAAAAAAAAGAAATCAATCATACTTGTGCATAAACGTACATATATCTTAATTAGTCATAAATGGGTATTAAATATTAATACAACAAAATATTCGATAGGCAAAGATGTGAAACGAATTAGCACAAGGCACAAGCACGTTGATTAGCTGGCCATAGTGAGATCTTTGCCGGTAGAGATATATATCATACAAATTATTTACCATATATGAAACATTTACCCATGTATTGTGCGATGACATCGAAGAAAACAAGCAGAACCCAGGTGGAAACGCAAAACCCAAAAACTTGGTGGTTGAAACTTTACCAATGGAATAGGACAATGGTATGATTATTCTTATTAATCATACTAGTAACCAAACAGGCACGACTGTGATATTAAAATTGTAGTTTTTTCTTTCTAATTTAGAGTAACAAAAGCTTTACTCGATGTAAATGACTTTGATATTCTTTACCACCAGGGGCGGAGTCAGGATTTTCGTTTTGGGGGTGAATTTTTTTTGAGACTAAATGTGTCACATCCGTAAATAATAGGATTTAGAGTAGAAATTAGTGTATATGTTAGGACAAAAAATAATATTTTTCCTATATAAAACCCACCAATTCATTAATAAATCGATAAATAAATTCACATAATATACTCAATTATTAGGAATTTAATTTAATAAAATTTAGCATAGATGAGGGTCATGTTTTTCCAAAGAGTTTTGTGTCTCAAATATGATTACCCAAAAAAATAAGTGCAAAATGGATAAATTGGGGGGAACAAATTATAAAAATCTGGGGAATATAAATATCAGAAATTTTACCTATAATAATTATAAAAAAAAGAAATTGACCGCCCCCCTGCCCGGGATGTGGCGCATGTTTACAACATATATAAGCTGGTTAAAAATTTCCCTTTGTAAGCGTTTAAATCAAGTTGGCCTTTTTTGAATAAAACAACAATCAGTCACGAGGCTAGAGGACCTACACGCATGTGTGAACATGTGAAGAAAGGATCTTTTCTTGGAAACGATCAACAAAAAAACTATTTTTGTATACAGGCAAGAAGTACGAATCTGATGATGCTCATCAGTTTTCAAGTATTCTTTTTATTTTTTTATTTTTTTTGGGTTTCCAGCCCAATTTTTTATGGACTCGGGTACTATGGATGTCCAATTAGGGGCGACTCCTCCCAGCCCAGTTTTCAAGTATTCAATTATATATAGCTATCAAACATGGACATTGGGCTTGTTATATGCAATTTCTAAGTTCTCTTACTTTCTACCTGTCTGAACATTTAGCTACTTATGTAATTACCCAGTGGTCATTCTGAAAGTAGTGCCAGGAAGAGAGGGATTAGGACAGACTGCCTGGATTTGTTCTGTTTTATGTCTATAGTAAGATAACAGTAGCCATAACACACTGTCTTGAATAAGAACCAGGGTTCCGTATGGCTTGTAGAGGGCATGAAAGAAAAGAACAATTAGAAGCTAAAATGGCAACTAAGACACTCTTAATTCTTTTTTAATTGCATTATTCAGTACTCATTTATCATTGCCGGAACGAAATAACTTGGGAGCTGTTAAAATTGTTAAAAACAAGTGAAGATATAGAAGTTATAATAATATAATTAGAAATTGAGCCGATCAGAAAATAGATAGTTTCTTCATGAGCTCCTTGAAGATGCAAAGTATATATTTAAAGGAATTTTTTGTCTGGATCACCCTAGTGTTTAGGTCTAAGTAACATGAAACAACCTTTGAAAACATATAAATTTAAAAAAAAAAACTTTTGCTCTCTTAAAATGAGCACTAAAGACTCTTTAACACATTTGTTTGTTGTATATTCGCATGAATTATGATGGTTATATATTATGTTTTTAGATTTTCTTTGCTATGAATTGACCAATGTGTACCTCATGAAATATGCTCTGTTACTTGCATATGAAACAAAATTGCACCAGAAATCTTATGTTAAGATAAATATCAGAAACAATGTTATTGAAAAAGTAAGAATATGGATATTATTTTGTTAGTTTTTATCAAAAACATGTATTAAAGGGTTCTGAAAAGAACAAAATAGATCTTAACTTTAACTTTAATTTCAATAGACTACCTAGGAAACGATGAGCTAATTATTGACAATACGAGGTTTTATAGTTCATTTTTTTGTAACACACGATTTATGGTACTACTTTTACATAACACAGGATTTTCTATGCAGCTAACTTTCTATTTCCATCGAAATATAAGGCAATATGCCTTTCTTCATAAAAACTACTGCCAATACATGCATCATGAAATAACTTCAACATTTTCTAACATCAATTTTCTTTTCTTTTTTTTCTCAACCTCCAGGACTCTTACCTAAGACACATTGCTAAAACACCAATTCTGGGCATAACAAAAAACTCCAATACACTCCCCTTATGGCCCTGGTTCATTTTCCTATCCGGAGCAATGGGCTGTTTAATATTCAGCACAATGTCCCACCTCTTCGCCTGCCACTCCAAACGTTTCTATTTCTTCTTCTGGCGCCTCGACTATGCCGGCATCTCCCTCATGATAGTCTGCTCATTCTTCGCACCAATTTACTACACTTTCTCCGATCACCCATACTGGCGCTTCGTGTACCTCTCCTCAATAACCTCAATTGGTGTCCTTGTAGTTATAACTCTACTTGCTCCTGCTCTGTCCAGCCCGCGTTTTAGATCCTTCAGAGCTACTTTATTCCTCTGCATGGGGTTCTCGGGAGTGATTCCAGCAACTCATGCAGTATTTCTCCACTGGAATGAACGGGAAATTATTATGTCCCTCGGGTATGAAATAGCTATGGGGCTTTTATATGGTGCTGGGGCGGTGTTTTACGTTACTAGGATCCCTGAGAGATGGAAACCTGGTGCGTTTGATATTGTGGGACATAGCCATCAGATTTTCCATGTTTTTGTGGTGGCTGCTGCGTTGGCTCACAGCGCCGCGACGCTTATTATTATGGAGTGGAGACGAGGTTTATCTGCTTGAGAATTTTTCTGAGTGATGATTCTTTTAGTCTAGCTAATTGTTACTGGGGTATTGTGTTATATAGTTCTCTCTTTTCGATAGGTACTTCAGATTTCTTCTGATAGTGACTATGTAGAGGCGTATGTTGTAACCATTATTACACTTGTGTTTCTTGAGAGCAACCTGTGATTTGAGGTGATTGAAATTTGTATCTACTGCTGATTTATTTATTTGTGAAGATAAACATAATATTTGGGTACTTGAAAGTCAAAATGTTGTTGAATACAAGAAAACCATCCAACTTCCTGATTTCTTAAATGAAAATGATTGATAGGTGGGTGCCCATGATACAGACAGATACAAATTCCATCCAAGATGCAGCTTTGTTCCCAGAAACAAAGAGGAAAAAAGGAAAATAACATACAAAACTGGAGCTATTAGACGATTAATCAAAAAATGAACAAGAAACAAGAGGAATTGTAAACCTCACCAAGGTGTATCTTCTGCACAATCTGCAAATCACCCCAGATGTACTGCATTATTTTTCACAAGAACACCAAGCTAAAACACACTGCACAAATCGAAGCCGTCCGGCCTATCTCCCAAATACTCTCAGCAAAGGAGTAATCTCTGTACTCTGCTCAGTTTGATGATTCTCACTATTCTCACCAACCTAGCTAGAAAAGAAATAAAAAATGTTTCACACTATAGCAGTAAGTTAGTCCATTTTTTCACATTTTCCGGTGTCGTAAGTTCTTTTCACCAGGGATCAAAGAAACTTTCAAGTCATTTCAATTCCCAGTTCTACAATCCGGGACTTCTTCATTTCCTAGATCTCAAAAGAGCCCCTTAATTAAAACCCAAGAAGTACTGAAGAAAAAACAGTAATTCTAAATAGGGATAATTACCCAAACCCTGAGATTTGCTTAAAAATCCAAAATACCATCCAAACCTGTAAACCTTACAAATACCCCCTGCTGTGACTTTACAAATACCCGGGGTATTTGTGAGCTTTCTTTCTGAGTGTTTCTGATTTTTTAGCACCCCTCAGGGTTCTATACCTCAACCACCTCATCATTGCCATCACCATAATCACCACACTGGTTGGCTGTCGTTTCTTCAGCAGCCATCTCATCATCGTCTTTTGCAAGTGGTAGCTGACTGATGAGGTGATTGACGGACAGGATTAACTGGGAGCATTTGCGCAATATTTACTGGCGGTTGCAATCTTCCGTCCGCCATGCTCATTATAACTAGGCACAGAAACAGAACCAAATATTGGGAACGTCGTTGTGTTAAATGGAGGTGCAGCGGCTGAAAGTTTGTTGCTTGGTTCCTTTCCCATCTCAGTTGATGAAACAGGGTCAATTTCGTCATTTTCACTTATCGAAACATTTTCTGAAGAATCAGCTGGAAGTGTGGGATGGGATCCATTGAAGTAGCTTCACATTATATTCCCAGTGCTTCATTCTTGGATGTAATTAATCTGAACTATCAGAAGAATTAGAATGGAATGGTTGATATTAACAGCAGTTTCACATTCAGTAATTCTCACTATTTCTGATGATTTCTCATTACTCATTAGCAATTTCACTTGAAACTTTTTTTTTTTCTGCAAGAACGCTGACAAGATCGGAGTATCTAGGGATTGTGAGTTGCAGAAAGATAAGAGAGAGAGAGAGGGAAGACAGATGGATGTTTAGAGATAAAATAATAACAGCTAGTTTACTCCCTTCGATATTTATTCCAATAGATTAGTTATCAATTTATTAACAATTTATAATTTAACTAATCTAGTGTTTTTTTACCTTGCTTATGAATAGAGAAAATAACAACTACTCTTCCACTAGATTATTATCCATAGTGATAACCCAATTAGTTTAAGGTTCACCTCATTACACAAGGTCCTAAGCAATTTCAAGTAAACATGTTCTATAATTTATTATATAACCAGACAAAAATGTATAAAACGCATAAACTAGAAAATACGCTCTATACTTACATAGGAAAATTAGATAGAAAAGTAGAATAAATACAGAATAAATACATACTTCATCGCGTCCCCCCTCAAGTTGGGGATTGGTGAAAGACAAAACCTAACTTGAAAACTAAAGGTAAAAACTTAGAACCAGAAATACATTTAGTGAATACATCAGCTAGCTGATCTTGAGAAGGTAGATGACAAGGTAGAACAAACCCTTCTTTATACTTGTTCCGGGTTAATTATATGGCAGTCAATCTCGATATGTTTCGTGCGCTCGTGGAAAATGGGGTTTTCGGTAATATCAAGTGCATACTCGTTATCACAGTGCAGCGGAATCGGCAAAGGAGGTGAGATATTGTAGTCGCGCAAAATGTAAGTTATCCACTATAGTTTGTAGACAGTCGTAGCGAGGCTGCGGTACTCAGCCTCGCAAGAAGACTTCAAAACCGTGGGTTGCTTTTTAGATTTCCAGGAGATAAGGGCTGGGCCGAGAAAGATACAATATCCCGTTGTAGACTTGTGAGTGAGTTGGCATGAAGCCCAATTTGCATCACAGAATGCAGATAAGGCCAGATTATTCTTAGAAGGGGAGAAAAGTCCAGCAGAAACGGTGCCAGACAGATATTTTAGTAAATGGAGGACAGCATGTAGGTGAGATTCCGGGGCTGAGTAACAAATTGGCTCAGTTGCTGTACAGGGAAACTGAGATCGGGACGAGAGAGATTGAGATATAAAAGGCGACCAACGAGGCGGTGGAAGCTTCCAGGATCAGCAAGGCAAGGACTGGAATCATCATGGAATTTGTAACCTACAGCAAGAGGTGAAGGGACAGACTTGGCAGATAACAAGTCAGTATCCCTTAATATATCAGTGATATATTTAGTTTGAGTAACAGCCCAGAGTGATTACGAGAGTTCTAATCCCAAAAAGTACTCTGCATGACCAAGGTTTTTAATAGTGGAAGTGTCATTTAAAAAAGTTTTAACCCGAAGTAGTTCAATTTCATCTGAGCCTGTTAAAAGGACATCGTCAACATAGACCAAAAGGGCAAGAAAATAAGTAGCAGATTGTTTAAGAAAAAGACAATGATCATGTGCACTTTGTATAAAACCACACGTGAGAAGTTTAGAAGTAAATTCGTGGTTCCATTGACGAGAAGCCTGCTTTAAACCATATAAAGAACGGGTAAGTTTTACAAACTTGTCCCGGAGAGGCTTTGGTATAGCCTTCTGGTGGTTTAATATAGACTTCTTCGTCAAGGTAACCGTGTAAGAAAGCATTATTAATATCTAATTGATAAATGGACCAAGAAAAATAAACAGAAATAGCAAGAAATAACCGAACAGTTACGAGTTTGGCAAGCGGAGAGAAGCTATCGAAATAGTCAATGCCAAATGTTTGGTTGTACCCCTTGGCAACTAGGCGCGCTTTATAGCATTCAACGGTCCCATCTGGATTATATTTTACCTTATAAATCCAGCGGGACCCAATGGCCTTTTTGCCAGTGGGCAAAGTAGTAATATCCCAAGTGTGATTATTTTCAAGAGCTTCAAGCTCTCTGTTCATAGCTGTTACCCAAACATCATGTTGAGCTGCCTGTTTATAGGAGCAGGGCTCGGGTATTAAGGCCACATTGGCAAAGAAGAGTTTATCTTGCTCAGCATGATTGAAAGAGTCAAAAGTGGGTGGAGCAGTGGATACATTGTCACAATGATAATCAGGTTTCCAATATGGTTGAAATTTAACTCTAGTGCTTTTTCTGAGGACAGGAGAAGGCTGTGCCACAGGATCAGAAGCAGGTAGAGTGTTACTGTGGGGTGGAGATTGTTGGAATCGCATACCTAGCAATAGCAAAATTTAAAATTTTTATGCCGGGGGAATCAATACCGAATTCCCTAGGAAGTTTATGAACCGATTAAAGATGTTTTCACAAAACCAAGTGTTTAGGATAAACACCTTTTGCACACCTGCTGATGTAGGGATTGGAGTTCTCAAGAACTATGAATCCACTCGTTCGCCACACGAAGACTTGAACTGGAGCCCTTTGAGGATTGAGTCCACGAACCGTATCTCCTTAAACACACAATTCAGTTATTGCCAGATCTGCAACTGAAGAATGTAATAACAATAATACTTTGAGTATAGAACGGTCTTGAATTCCTTACACTTAAGAAATACAAGAACTAAGATTTGGAGAAAGAAGGTGAACGAAGAGAGAACAGTTTCTCAACTACGTTCAGAAAGAAATAAGATTTTAGATACTGAGAATGATCAGTCAGTTGTCTATTAAATAGACACACTGGCCGAAAACCCTAACCCTGATGGGCTAGGAATTTTCGCCAGTCTCCTCTTGGCTAGGCTTGGTCCAGGTCTGGTCCAGTTTATTAATTACTGTGTTTGGGCTTCATTTTATTAAATCCTTTCAGGCTTTAATTAACTGTTTAGTCCAAGCATGTTTGAACTTAAGTTTATTTAATTGAATCAGGCTTGTATTAACTTACTTAATTAAAGCCCAATCAATTAAATACCCAAATTAATAAACTGACAAACTATTTATCTTATAATAAATTAACTGTCTTAATTTATTTCATTTTCAAATATATATATATATATATATATATATATATATATATATATATGTAAAATGGTTTATAAAAATTTCACTTCTTATTGATAGTAATTATAGAAAGGAGTTTACAGCACTGATTGATAGTGGTGCAGATTTAAATTTTATTCAAGAAGGTATTATCCCTACCAGGTATTTTTATAAAACCACCCATTCTTTAAGTTCTGCAAATGGTAAAAAAATGGAAATCAATTTTAAGATTCCAAAAGCATTTATTTGAAAGAATAACGTTTGCATCCCTACTAGTTTTTTACTAGTTAAAAATATTACCAACCAAGTTATACTTGGAACCCTATTTTTTAAAGAAAATATTCCCTATAAGAAATATTGATGAAAAAGGTTTTGTTGGAACTTTTGAAGGAAACGAAATTAATTTTCATTTTATCACTGAACCTTTTACTCGGATTTTGAATCAAAAAAAAGATTCTTTTATAAAGAATAAAGAAAATCAAATTAATTTTCTTAAACAAGAAATCAACATTTTGAATATTGATGAGATTCTTAAAAATCTTAAATTCTCAATATATATATCTTTTATATATATATATATATATATATATATATATATATATATATATAAATTCTTTTTTCTTTTTCTTAATTAAATTAACTTCATTAATTTAGTATCAATCTATTATTGATCATTTGTTCTACGTTCAAGAAGACCAGTTCATTGTGTGACCCCTCAGGTCCACGAATTGAATAGCAGCTAGCATTTAATTGAATGAAACAATTCATACAATTATCATAACATGAATTACCCATATTCATGATGTTACACATAGCAAGAATTCTGAGCGAACCAACACATATCAGAATCCTACCTAGCCAATGGTGAAAGCGTTTCATAGATGAACCTTTCCGATTAGTGACTTTAGTTAGTGAGATACGATCTCTCCATCTTATAATTCTCGATATAGTCTAAGGCATGGGAATAAGAAACCTCGTTAACTTTATCATATATGTCTGATAGAAATGAGTGCCATTTGATTCTAAACTCAAGGATACTCTTTTCTTAGTTTGAATCTATAAATACTTCGGCCGAAGATTCCTTTGGCCGTCATTCTATTCGGAACGATATAGGTATTCTACTCAACATAGATACTGAGTTAGATGGATCATTTCTTGGCATTCTCTGATCTTCATATTTACGTGAATAGTTACAAGCATGAAACTTATGTTCTCTTCTGAGCACGTTGTCATAGAGAAAAGAAACATACCAAATAACTATCTCATGAGTATAAGATAAGATGAACCCTCAAGTCTAGGGATTATTAATCACATCACTGACCTTGACTTAACTCAATTACTCAGAGGTTTTGTGTAACGCCCCGTATTTTGGATTTAATTCCGAATACGTATTTTAAATATTTTTTTTTAATTTCTCGTTTTGACCGTCGAACTCGTATGAAGATTTTGGCCTAAACCCCGATATTTTTCCAAAATGGTCGTTTTGTCCTTCTTTCTAAAAATAGCAAGTGATGCTATAATTCATAAAACCAATTTCTTTTCCTTTTCTTTTATTCTTCTCCTTTTTTCTTCTTTTTCTTTTCTTTTTCTTTCACGTGAGAAGAAAGAGAGAAGAGAGAATTTTTATAGTTGACCTTCAAATCCATCTTACGATCCCGTTTCTTGACTGATTCTCGTGCCGTTGGTTCCTACGCGTTCCTCGTATCTCGATCTTCGATTAGGCACATAATTTAGTTCATTTTACCAGATTTTTGTGAAGAATGATGAATAGTATATGTATTGTGAATTTTGGTGTTTAAATGACGAGCATGATTGGTAGATACATATATATGAATTTTAGAGTGATCAACCAAACGAATTTGCTGTTGTGATGAATTTTGATAATTTTTCTCGTTTCTGCGTGATGAACTCTGCCTCTCCACGGAACGTTGCACCTGGTGCAACATACTGTGCAGCCTCCTTTTTCCTCCGCGGAGCATTGCAGGTTGTGGAACGAACCGTGGAGATGCCTTAGATTATTTTCTCCCATTTTCAGAATTTTGCTCTTGTGAATTTGGTCAACTGAAATAAATAAAAGTTGACATTTCCCATTTTCTCTCGTTTTCGACATCCGATTTCACCAGTAGTTCCTATAAATCATGAAATTAAATAATTCGCAAAGTTTGGAATTTTCCGACCTCGTTTGGGTCATGAATAGTGCTTTTTCCGTTTAGGGCTTTTTAGGCTATTTTTCTAAACTTGTCCGAATGATCCGAAACTTGCATGATTGCTTCGTTATAGTATTTTGAGGATGAATGTGAACTTTAATTTGCGTTTTAACATGATTCAACATAATCAAGTTTGCTAGAATCAACAGTATCACAGTGATCATTAGTGATAGAGTGTGATTGTACAGAATTATTCAGAAAAGATGAATTAACAGTTTTATGAAAATCATAGTCTATGTTTTTGTCTAAAATGTAAAGAGGTCCAGCGGAAGTCCCAGTGGCAAGAAGTTAGTTAGTTTAGAGGTCCTGCAAAATGCATTTTGTGGATAAAAAGGAGAAGTATGAGCCAGTATCTCTTATTAACTGTTTGACATATAATAGGTTATGTTTGAACGCTGGGACCAGTAAGACACTCTTAAGCCAAAGATTATTATATAATTTGACAGAGCCAACATGTGTGACAAGTTTCACAGAACCATCAGGCAGAAAAACAAGTAATAGTTTAGGGCACATGACAGGATTAATGAGTAAATTAGAAGAACAACACATGTGGCGCGAAGCGCCGGTATCTACAATCCAAGAAGATGATAAGTTCAATTTACTGATATGTAAATTAGGAAGGGTAGAGGTACCTATGATGTGACGACCCAAAATCTTTGAGTTCAAGATTAGTGCGTTTACGAAATTTGGATCGTTTACGGTCCCGACGTGTAGTGCCCCTCTTCGTAGGAGGACGAAGAACACCACATCTGCACCAAAATGAATTCCCGAGCATGACACGGTGCCCTACTCGAAAACCCACCTCAGCGAACGACAATACACTCAATCAAAACTTCGGCAACAACAATACGATGCCCCAGCAACAACGGCAACAATAAAATAAATGCGGAAGCATAAATCAGGAATAACAGTTCAATTCATAAAAGCCATCTATGGCAACGATAATCATAACACATAGTGCCAGCATGGGTCAACTACCTATCCTGAACAATCCTAGATGTTGTCAACTATTCCACATCAGGGGCACATTGGTACATAAAGTAAATAAAGTAAATCATAATGTTAATACAGTAATTCAAATCAATTCAGAAAGTAAAGACTCGACTGTTGTTGGGACACTGACGAGACAATAATACGTGAGCCAACCTAGACCTGTTGCTGCCGATTGACAAGATAGGTGACACCGCCACCTGTCTACCTGAAGCAAGAATCAAAGAAGAAGGAGTGAGTATAAAAGATACTCAGTAAGGGGGTTATACAATATAGGTATTGATCGCAGTCCGTCGTTTATCTTTTAAAACAAAAAGTAATGAATGTTGCTCGTTTTGATAAAGATACAAATTATAATATAAGTTGTAAAACTATAATACAAAGCAACACTCGGGTTCGGCTTACTTTGAAAACACAAAAAGGTTGACGAACCGGATACATTGAAATCATTTGCACCTAATGTCAAGCCGATAGTTTAATGAGGGCTTAGTCGATTCACAATCCATCGTGTGGTAGAAATGTACAGTTATCAATAATACATGAAAAAGAAATGAAAGACGGGATTGTACTTCGACTAAGTAACGGAAACAGTAAATCAATTAGACAAGTAAATGATGCAATAAGTCATGCAATAATGTGTCCCGGCCAGAACGGGCCCTCACCTTATAACTCCCAATAATAACAATCATGAAATCAATTACTCCACCACCAAAAGTCAATTATAACACAATTTAAGGAAACGAGTGGTGCCCCACAACGCTACCATACACAATTTAAGGAAACGCTCAAGGCGCTACCGTCGCATTAACTTAGACTAGCCAAACCTCCCGACCGGTCTAAGTTAACACCTGGAGTACACATCTGGATTTGCTCTAGACGCTCGTCTCCAGGCTCACCTCCTGTATAACTCCTGGGCCCAAAGTCATGATCCAGTCCATGGCTCGCTTAGAAAACAAGAACAGTTTGGGTGGCCAAAAGGGCCGTTCAAAAAATGATGCAAGCAGTTAAGTATGAATGGCTAAAGGGGCTTTTGAGACAAGTTGGTGTAACGATCTGAGAAATACTCATAAGCGACGTGCGCTCCGGGAGCATGCTGACGGATGTCCATAACGACATTAATTATAAATGCCTCTAAGATCAAATGGTTACTTTTAAAACAAATAAATTACTTGTCTCTAGTTGAAAGCATTTTAAATCATTTTGGATGCATTGGTTTTTCTATCAAAAGGTTTGACTAAGCACATAAGAGAATAATAAGGGCGAGAACAACAAGTAATAAGAAAGGAGGGTAATAAGTTATTTCGCAAACCTATATAACTATGTCCTTGCCCCAGTTGAAAGCATTCACAAAAGCTCAAAAGCTACAATCTAACATTCACTCCTAATCCATGTTTAATCAAACCCAAATCTCATCAATTCAACTATACAATCATACATCGACAATATTCATCAATTTACAATCATGCTACAAGCTAAGGTACAAGCAAATTCAGCTGAATTGATTTGAAAAGATAAAAGCTAGTGCAAAAGTTGACATATATACATAATCATACAAAAACGGCCATAAAAGACAAACGGTAGATTGGATTGAGGTAATACCAGTGCCGTTAGAACCGTTGCGTCGAGATGATGAATCTGTCCGAAGACACCGTCCCCGGATTCCCACCGAAACAGTGTCAAAATTGCCGGAAACCGTCTGCCACCACCGGACCGCTGCCGTACTGCTGCCAATGTAGTCGGACCCTTATCGTCAAACGTTCCTCTCGTCGAGCCCGTCACTTCCCTCAAGCCCGTTTCTCGATCCGGTCACTCACCGGAGTTTAATTTCAGTTTGAAGCTCCAATGAACCCTAAATACAAGAATCGAAATTACTCAAAATCGGGCTATTGAATTCGGAAATGGAGTTCGTAGAAAGCTTACCCACGTCGAGAACGTTGGAAAGCACCTAAAGATCGACGAAAATGGTGGCTGGAGGACGTCGGACCACCACTCCTGTCGTGGCTCCTCCGCGCGTCGCCTGAAAGTCGCCGTAGCGCCGCCATCTGATGGAGTCATGCCACAAGACTACCACCAATCGAATCCTCTCCTCAAGCCGGTCAAAACCCCGACGATCGTGACGTCGACGGAAACGTCGTCGGAGCTCCACCAACATGGCGACTGAAAAGTGGCCGTATCTCTGTCGTCGGTGGTCGGATGGAGTCGAGACTACCGCCAATGGATTCCTCTCGTCGAAACAGTTCAGACTCGACTGGTCTTACGCCCCGCCGTCTCCGAAAAAGCCAGATCAGAAAATGCTACGCCATTCGGTTCTCTCCGCCGCTACGCTGCCGTTGCTACTCCGATGGTCGGGAAAATAGTACGGTTGGATTCGTCTCGTCGATACGGTCGTCTGGACATATGATTCATCAAATTCCGACAACGTTGCAAAAATCATGTTTGAGAGAGAATGGCTCGTCGTTCGATGATTGTCGGTGTGTGTGGTTTCTAAATATGGAAGGTTACTATATATATATACTTTTGAAAAATGAGACAAAAATGCGAAGTCTCAGAATTAGACGTACTTAGTGTCAAAATGACCGTAATGAAAAGCTTAAGAAGGTTCGAGTTTCATTTCATAAAAATTCGGGCATTTACAAAAAGTCAATATCAAGTGGGTTCAAAGTGTAAATAATTTTGGGCCAAAAATGCAATATCTTGGAAATATAATTTTACGAATGATATTTGG
Organism: Verbena officinalis; assembly: GCA_958496215.1. Classification (NCBI taxonomy): domain Eukaryota; kingdom Viridiplantae; phylum Streptophyta; class Magnoliopsida; order Lamiales; family Verbenaceae; genus Verbena; species Verbena officinalis. The sequence goes on along the minus strand of OY292390.1, from coordinate 23,702,555 downwards.
AACCTCGATGAAAACATCTTTAAAATATTGGATTACAGTCCAACGTGCACTGTTAAATTACTAGATTCGATTAAACGAGCTAAAAATATAAATTTACCAAATTGACCCTAGTTAGTGACAAAACGATGCAAATATAATTCTTATTAATGCTTTGAGTTAAAACTGTCAAATCAACAATTTATGAAAAATCTTTTAAATGCAAGAGTTGGAAAACGTGTAATTATGAAAGACGTCGGGACCGTAAACGGTCTGAATCTCGATAGGCGTGATAATTTTGAGATTGGGAATTATGGGTCGTCACACGACATTTTTCATAATCGCATGTTTTCTCACTCTTTCATTTAAAGACTTTTATAAATCATCGATTTGGCATTTAAAACCCAAAGCATTAATTAGAAATTGATTTGCATCGTTTTGCCACTAACTCGGGTGAATTTGGTAAATTTATATTTTAGCTCGTTTAACTTGATCTAGTAATTTAACGGTGTACATTGGACTGGGTTCAATGTTTTAATAATGCATATTTCATCGAGGTTCCAATTATTTTCATAAGATTCTAAAAATTATTCATTAAGTCATATTTTAAAGAAAATTACATTTTGGCCCAAAACTATTTACACTTTGACCCCTTCCAACATTGACTTTTCGTAAACTCATGAATTTTCATAAAACGAACCTCGAATCGTATTAAGCATTTAATTTCGGTCATTTTGACATTAAGTACACTAAATTCCGACACATTACACTATTTACACGTTTTTCGAAGATATGGTATAATATGCAATTTTGGAAAGCTTTGGGGAAAAATCTGAATAATGGAAGAACACCAAGAGCAGCGACGCATGCGAGAAGCTCCATCTTCTCCAAAAATTGGAGATTTTACATTTCTTCACCAAATCAAGCAAATGATATATGGAAATCGATCGTCTCGATGAGAGGAGCACGATGGTGCCGTTTTCCAGGCCATCGGAGCAACGACGGCGGTGCTGGGATGAGAAATTGCCGGCGACGGAGGAGGGTTTTGGATGGAGCTTCCGGCGACGTAAAGGCCTGAGACCTGTAGGTTCCAGACTGATTTTTCGAGACGAAGCCAATGGCGGTGGTCCCATGGCTATCCGACCACCGATGGCCAGCGTGTCGAGAGAATCATTTCTGTGTAAGGGTTCGACTATCGGAGGTGTTTCGACAGAAGTCCGATGGCGGCACAGCGGCGGCATGCAGCGGCGCTACAGTTCCATTCAGATTCTGGCGATGAAGTCTTTACGAAGATTGTTCTCCTCATCGCAACGGTTATAACAACGCTGGTACTACTCAAATCTGACTTGTCGTTTGTCTTTTATCGAATTTTTTGTATAATTGTGTTAATATGGTAGCTTTTTGATTATAGCTTATAGCTTTTAGCTTTTGGGCATGAATTACTTGTACTCTATCTTATGTAAATTGTTGAATATGGTTGATGTATGATTGTGTAGTCGAACATATGGGTTTTGGTTCGATTAGGCTAGAGATAGGATTAATATGAGCTTGTAGCTTTAGAGCTTTTGGGAAAAGCTATAAGTTGTGAAGTTGTATTTCAAATTGTTGATTTAAATGGAATGTATTTGTTTGATGTTTAAGTACAATCTTTTTTCCCCTTCTTAGCTTATACGTTTATATGTTTTGTAATTAATTTAATGTTTCTCGTTCATTTAATTATTTTGTGCTTTTAGATATAAATTGACCATGTTGCCCCTACTTGCTCTTTTATGTTAAATGTTGAATGAACACCTTTGAGCATGTTTGTAATTTGGTAGCCGAGCGTCAGTGTCTGTTTTCTTGTTCGTGTCAGTCATTCATCCTCTGGACCCCGTGTTTTTCAGGTGGGATCTTTGAGGCCGAATTGTAATTGTTGCTTGCTTTCCTTCTCTTGTTCTGTCGAGCCAGGTAAGGATTTAAAATGCTTTCAACTGGGGCAAGATCATAGATATATAGGTTTGCGAAATAACTTATCACTCCTGTCTTTTTTATTGCTTGTTGTTCTCGCCTTTACTATTTCCTTATGTGCTTAGCCAAACCTTTTGATAGCAAAACCTATGCATCCAAAATGATTTAAAAATACTTTCAACTAGAGACAAGTAACTTATTTGTTTTAAAAGTAACCATTTGATCTTAGAGACACTTATAAGTAATGTCGTTAGGGACATCCGTCAGCATGCTCCCGAAGCGTACGGCGCTTATGAGTATTTCTTTGATTGTTACACCAACTTGTCTCAAAAGTCCCTTTGGCCATTCATACTTAACCGTTTGCGTCATTTTTCGAACGACCCTTTTGGCCACCCAAACTGTTCTTGTTTTTCTAAGCGAGCCATGGACTGGATCATGACTTTGGGCCCAAGAGTTATACAGGAGGTGAGCCTGGAGACGAGCGTCTACGGGAAATCCCGATGTGTACTCTAGGTGTTAACTTAGGCCGGTCGGGAGGTTTGGCTAGTCTAAGTTAATGCGACGGTAGCACCTTGAGCGTTTCCTTAAATTGTGTACGGTAGCGTTGTGGGGCACCACTCATTTCCTTAAATTGTGTTATGGCTGACATTTGGTGGTGGAATAATTGATTTCATGATTGCCATTATTGGGAGTTATAAGGTGAGGGCCCGTTCTCACCGGGACACATTATTGCATGGATTATTTACATTATTTACTTGTCTAACTGATTTACTGCTTTCGTTACTTAGTCAAAGCACAATCCCGTCTTTCATTTCTTGTTCATGTATTATTGATAAATTTTTCCTTTCATCTACTCAACAGATTGTGAATCGACTAAGCCTTTATTGAACTATCGGCTTGATATTATGTGCAAATGATTTCAAAGGATCCGGTTCGTCAACCTTTTAAGTTTTCAAAGTGAGCCGAATCTGAGTGTTACTTTGTATTATTGTTTTACAACTTATATTTATATTTGTATTCTTTTATTAAAACGAGCAACATTCACTACTTTTGGTTTTAAAAGATAAACGACGAACCGCAATCAATACCTATATTGTATTACCCCCTTACTAAGTATCCTTTACACTCACCCCTTCTATTTTGGTTCTTGCTTCAGGTAGACAGGTGGCGGTGTCACCTATCTTGTCAGTCGGCAGCAGCAGGTCTAGGTTGGGTCTTGTTTATTGTCTTGTCAGTGTCCCAACAACAGCCGAGTCTTTATTCTCTGATTTAATTTGGAATTGCTGTATTTAACATTATGATTTAATTTATTTACTTTCTGTACTTACGTGCCCCTGATGTGGGATAGTTTAGTTGAGCCATGGACGACATTAATTGGATAATTATTTTAGATTCATTTTATGAATTATGTTGCCATGGATGGCTTTTATGAATTGAATTGTTATTTATGAATTCGCTTCCGCATTTATCTGATTGTTGTTGTTGTTGTTGGGGCGTCGTATTGTTGCCGGAGTTTTGATTGAGCGTCTTCCCGTTTGCTGAAATGACTTTTTGAGTAGGGCACCCTGTCATGCTTGGGAATTCATTTTGGTGCGGATGTGGCGTCTTCTTCCTTCTTCGGAGAGGGAAGTCTACCATGCCTACGAAATTGAGCTGTTCAGAAGAGGCTTCTTGTCCCTGGATGAGTTTGGAAAATTCCTGTTTGATTAGAGTAGAGTTGGTGTTGGTGAGATTAGAGAAAGATGGCCAATCTTAGACTCAGAATCCAATGGTGTATCTGCAAAAACAGTGTTAGCACTCTATTGTTTAAAAGAAGCAGAACCCCTAGTTGCACCACGTCCTCGTCCAGCCCCTCTTCCTCCACGCCCTATAGCCTTGGATTTTTTAAACTCTTCGTACCAGTCGGGATATTCATGAGTTTCAAAGCAAGTATCTGGAGTGTGATTGGTACTATCACACTTAGGGCAATAACGGTCTTCTTCAGCAACATACTTAGGGGCAGAGGAGGAGGGCTTGGAGTTGGATGCTTGGGCAGTCAAAGCAGATGTAGAATTTATATCAGAAAAGGAGATTTGAGCCTCGTGCTGTGACTCAATGGTTTGAATCAAGGAAAAAGCACGATCAACATCAGACAGAGGATCCATAACAAGAATCTGACTATGAGAGGGCTCGTAGCTGTCATTGAGCCCCATGAGGAATTTCATAAGGGACTGATTGGTTCTGGTGGCCTCATTTTTGGCTTGAGCACCACAAGTGCAGCCGCAAGTGCAGAAGTGATAGTTCTGAAGCAGACTCAGATCATCCCAAAGAATGTTGAGCTTATTGTAGTAATCCGCAAGAGATAGAGTTCCTTGAGTGATAGAGCGAAGTGCACGTTCAAGATTGTAGAGAAGCGATCCATTACTGCGACCATAGCATCGCTCGACGTCCAGCCAAAGTTGTCTCATAGAATTGATTAACCAAGAAACAATCATTGATTAACCCATAGATTCGGTCATAGAATTGATTAACCAAGAAACAATCATTGAATTTGCCTCCCGCCAGCTTTGAAACTCAGAGGAAGAGTCAGACGGCTTCTTGACAGTGCCATCAATGAATCCAAGCTTGGATTTGGCATCAAGAGCAATCCGGATGGATTGACTCCAAGAGAGGTAGTTGCGACCATCAAAGAGGGTCGTAGTAAGATGAAACCCAGGCTGATCGCCATTTTGAAATTGGTAGGGATCGAGGACAAAAGTGGACGTTGTAGCAAGAGTGGGAGTAGGAGAAGGATCAGGGGTGTTGTTTGTCATTATAGATCTAGGGTTACAAGTTTCAGATCTACGCAAGAGAAGAGGGATAGACGATTTTGTAAGGGAAATATGGAGATCTGGTGTAAAGAAACACAGATCTGGGGTAGAAAAGGATAGAAAAGATGTATAGAGATGTAGATCTAGAAAAAATAGTAACTGAGCGTGGAAGATCCACGAGACAAAAATACTAGATATCACAATTGTAACGCCCCAAAATTTCTGAGTTTGGCAATTGGTGCGTTTAACAAAATTTGGACCATCTGTGGTCCTGACGTATTTCACAATTTCACGTTTTTCAACATTAGCATTTAAAGAGTTTTCACAAATCATGATTTTGTCATTTTAAAACCTCAAGGCATTAATAAGAATTCAATTTGCATCGCTTTGACACTAATTAGGGTCAATTTGGTAAATTTATATTTTAGACCGAGTAATTTAATCTAGTAATTAATAGTGCAATTGGACTGTGGTCCCATGTTTTAAAAGCACAAGTATTTCAAAGTTCCAAATATTTTCTAAAGTTCAAACATATTTCATTAAATCATATTTTCAAGAATTGCATTTTTAGCCCAAAATATATTTACACTATGGCCCCAACCAAAAGTTGACTTTTCGTAAATGAACAAATTTTCACAAAACGAACCTCGCACTTTGTTAAGAATTCAATTTCGGTCATTTCGACACTAAGTACGCTAAATTCCGAGAGTTCGTATTTTGACAAGTTTTTCAAAATATGGTATAAATTGTAATTTTTGGAAAAATAAGCACATTTGAGCTGAAAACACACGCAAATACCAAAAACACACACTAAATCACGGAACACACACTTGGAGGTGTGATTTCACGCACAAAAATTTAATACCCCATATCTCTCTCGTTTCTTGATGGAACTGGACAAAATTCATATGAAAATTCATCTACTCGACGAGAGAAATGCACCAGTTCCTATATTTCTTGGGTTTGAGCAACGAGGAGGCGCTGTGGTGGTGCAACAGTCGCGCGGTGGCAGATGGTGGTGGTTCCGACGATTCCGGCGGCGACGTGGACGAATACCACCTGGGTTTGGATCATCTTTAGGAGAGGAAGCTTTTGGTGGTGGTGCCATGGCCTGGAAATGGCTGACGGCGGAACAACGACGGCATGAAGACCACCATTTCAACTACTTCCGACCACCATTTCTGACGACCCATACATAATTTTCAATGTCCTCGACATGGGTAAGCTATATTTGAATTCGATTTTGGATTTCGTTAAGCGGTTTGTCATTAATTTCACATCTACGAATTCCAGGGTTTATCAGAGCTTCAGAGTGGAATAACTTTCTGGTAGAGGATCGGATCGAGAAACGGACTTGAGGGAAGTGACAGGCTCGATGAGAAGATCGAAATAGTATAAGGGTTCGACAATCCAAGGTGGTGGACCCGTGGCGGTCCGGCAGCATCCAGCGGTGGTCCGCTGGAATCCGGCGAGGGCACTTTCGGGCAATTTTCTCACCTCGTCGCGACGGTTCTAACAACATTGGTATTATTCTTATTCAGTTTACCATTTTTCTTTTATTCCGAGAGTTGTACATTTGAACCGTTTCTGTTATTCAATTGAAATTGTATGAATTTAGTCGTTTGTACCTGAATTGTTGTGAACCCGAACTTGATTGATATTCGTGAATTATTGAAATTGATGTTGTGTATTTGTACAGTCATATCATAGGATTTGGCTCGTTTGAGCTAGGATTAGAACTAGATCTTAGCTTGTAGCTTTTGAGCTTTTGTGAAAAGCTATAAGTTGTATCCAATTTGTTGAGTTAAATGAATTGTACATGAATGGCGTGAAGTTACACTTTTACCCCTGAGTGATTCCTATGTGTAGTTATTGTGTAATTGCTTAAATGTTATTCGTTTATTTGTAACCCTATGCCTTGCATATTAAATTACCATTTTTCCCTTGATTGTCCCATTATGCTAAGTGATCAAATAATTACTTTTAGACATCGCGTGTCTACTTGCCAATTACATGAAACATGAGTGATATGCTTATATTCTATTACTTGTATCAAATATGCTATACGTGCTCTAATTGTAATTAATTTATATAAGTATGAACCTCATCTCTTAAAATTCGATACTTCATTCGTTTTAATTCAGAATTTGGTATATTTGCTTATTTGCTCATTTGTGGCTTCCTTAAGTTCTTTAATATTGTAACTTAAGAAGACACTTTCCTAAGAAAGAATTAGAATAAGATTCTTTTTTTTAGTTTTGAATGGATAGCCCCGTGCGTCGTCTTGTCGTCTTATGTGGTTGTGGCTTGACTGAATTTTCAGTGCAATGGGTGAAACCAGAGATTATGACAATAAACTTAGGATTAGCCACGTCAATGGGATCTTTGCTCCTGGCTGGAGGAGAACTTTCCGAATGTTCGGTACTTCCTAACTCTCTGACAATGGTGCATCAACCTGCTAGTTCTTTTTTGAGGACATTCTCAGTCGACGCAATCACGGAAGCGTTGCTATTCCTCCCGAGGAGTAGTTGGTCCTTCCTCTTCTCTTTTGCATCGTTATCCAGGTGGGGTTCCTTTTTCGAATTCGGTTTTCTTAATTATATGTAGATATTCCGTATATAAAACCCGAGGCCTTGTTTTTATGCTTTTAATGTTTTCTTCCCCAACTTATATTATACATATTAGCTGTTTGAAAACCATATTATCTTGATGAGTTCGAGAAAAATATTTTGATATCAAATTTTCTATATAATAACTCTTTGAGAACTGTTTAGCTCGAAAAGAGGCAAAACTTGGATTTATAAATCGGTCCCTTTGACCACACAAACCTTTCAAAAATGCGAGTATTATCTTGGCCTCTGTGCCAAGCCTTTGTGCCACAGTTATATTATTGGGCCCGGGCATTAGGGCACGGAGTGAAGCCAGATAGACCGTGGGTCTACGGTGGATCTCAATGCTCTAGTCTCCAAAACTGCTGGGATCTCGGGGCGTGGCTGGAGTGGCAGCCCTTTTGAGTACCTGCGCTGGATGGGATCTTGTCACATAGACTTGTCCTTAGCCGAAGGTGTATTGGTATTAACCGATGCATAGAGTATTGTGTAGTTAGTCGGATTAGCTCTCCTTCTAATTTACACGGGAGGCATAAGGTGGTGTTTCAGTTATTTATCATTGAAAAGTGGAGTAAGTGCTCATCTCGCCGAGCTTTTAATTATTATTGCAAACATTATTCGATTCACCAAATTATTTATTTTCTGTTGCTTTCTTCTCATTTAAAAATGGTGAATCTTTATTCTGTTTTCATTAACATATATGTATTATAGCCCCCTCACTTAGTTTCTTTGACTGACCCCCTTCGCTCACCATGTTTTGTTTCAGGTTTTGGTTACTAGGCGGAAGTCGAGTCATAGTTGAGTTTTGCATTCTCTAGCCTTTGTAGTCTTATTTCATACTGTCATCTGTATTTATTTGAGAATTCAGTTAAAGATATAGATTCTTATATTTGACCTTGATGGCTCGTTACTTATGATTATTGTTTTCACTGGCCTCAGTGGGCTTTACAACTGCGCTTTGGGATTTATTGTTTTACTAGCTCCTTGAGTGGGATAGGTTTTATGATTACTGCATTTTGCTTCTGCATTTATTGTTGTCGATATGCAACATATCCGCCTAGTACTTTTGTGGCCGTTCGCCAGGTTATGATCCGTAGCCGGACCTATGTTCTCATTATGGGCTGTGACTTGGTGCAAGACGGTATGCCGCACCGTATTCGGGGACGTGCTGTAGCGGGCGCCCCAAACGGGTAACGCACACCCCGCACCGAGCCCCGACCCGGAACCGAAATGGAATCCGACCCGAATCGAAACCTGGCGAACGGCACACATTTACTCAATGACTAGGCGGGGGTTTCAAAAACGAAAGAAAACGATAGAGGTGCGGAAGCGAAAATAAACAAAACAATAAATCATAATAATTGCACAAGTATTAAAGCCCACCAAGGCCAACAAAATTCAATTACATAAATAATAAACGGGTTCGTTACAATATCCCGACAATAGATAATAACGGGTTCAACATATAATCCCGAATACTACATAAATAAAATCCTAATAACATAAAACATAAATAATAACCAAACGGAAATAGAGTTATACATGAACAAAAGAATGCAACTCTAAACGACGAACAAATCCCGCCTAGTTTCCTGAAACCAATACCGAGGGTGAAACAGAGAGGGTTAGTCAAATGACTAAGTGAGGAGGGAATAACAGTGTATATTATAAAATGGAAGTAAATCACCAATTTTAAACTTAAAAGAAATCAACATAAAAGAAAGGTTTTCGTAAACGGGTGGTGATTTAGCATAAAACATAAACATATCATATGACTCGGCGAGTCGAGCCCTTAACTCCAATTTCCAAACATAAAACGGGAAACCACCCTTATTCCTCCAATGTAGACGGACCGCTAAATCCGAACTACGCATAACATACAGGTGTAACTCAGGTACTCAAAGGGCTGCCACTCCGGCCTCACCCCGAGCTCCCAAATGGAGGGAACCATAGGATTTCCGCCGTAGACCCAATGTCTACTAACTTTGTCCTATTGTCCTTACTCCGGGCCCAAACATACATACATATAGTTCATAACTCGTTTTTCAAATCATTTCGGGTTAGTCAAAAGACCGTTCGAGACATGTCATATGCGAGGCCGAAGGCCAAAGTTCGCCTTAGAAATTAAAGAGGTTTTACATGACTCTTTCGCAAACGTTTGAAAGAATATACGTAGAACTTTTTCATATCAAATCATTGTCGATAAATCGAATAAACATAATAGGCATAAACATTTACTAGGTATATAAAGACGGTGTGAAAACAAAACGTAAAACAAGGCTTATATCGGGAGAGGCTTAATATATATATATATATATATATATATATATATATATATATATATATATATATATATATATATATATATATATATATATATATATATATATATATATATATATATATATACATATAGTACTGGAATCAGAAACGGAAAGCCTCACCTGTTGGCTATACAAAAAGAATAGATAAATGCAAGACCGGATGCGCTACTCCACGGGAGTATCGTCTGCAAAATACAAAGACACAACCAAATAAGACTAACGACGACGCACGGCTTATACGAAAGCATTAAAACACATAGAAGCACATTAAACAGTCATTCATAACACTTAGGTTCACATTCTATCAAAGTATGTAAATTCAATAAGCAAATCAAATTAGAATGCGATAAAAGTTCATAATCATGCAAAAAAAGGCAATAAGGAAGCATGCATTCAATTTTCGGAAGAAACGGACAATATTTGAAAAATAGACTAAGATGCCTAAACGAAAAACACGAGGAACGGGGCCCGAACGAAGTCGGAAAAATTCAAACTTCCTAAAATATGTATTTCATGATTTATAGGACCTATAGGTGAAATCGAATCTCAAATCGGAGGTCAAACGAAGAAAGTCAACTTTTAAAAGTGCCCGTTGACTACCATTGCCGAGAGCAACAATTGAAAATGGAGAAATTTTGGTTAAGGCATGCGCATTGCCTTGTGCACGGGCGCGCGCACGGGCTTGAGCGCATGCTCAAGCCGGTGCAAGCACTTGCACTGGCCTGCGCACCAGCTCGCGCACAGGCGTGTGCAAGACCGTGCAAGGGTCAAAAGGGGCGCACGGTCTTGAGGCCGTATGAATCTTCAGAACAGCAGAAAAATGCAGAAAAGCGAAACCTTCGCAAATTCAATTTAAAAACCAACATTTTACTGATTAAACATGCAAATCCCACCGTAATATTCATATATAATGTTCTACAACATCTAAGCTACACATAGAACCCAAAATCATGAAAATTCATCCATATATTCTCTCAAAATCATATAAAACCTAACATATTCAACTATATACAAAAATCCAAAAATTGAAGAAATGGAGGCATTAATCGAGAGAGACGTGAGAAGCTTACTCGTAGATGAGATCAAGTGGAGTTCGTAGGCGTAAACGGTTCGAAAATCCGTCGAGAAACGAGTCCGGCACGATCGATTGAACCTTCCTCTTCTTCTTTCTCCTTTTCTTCTTCTTTTCTTTCTTCTCTTGTTGTTGAGTGACGTGAATTAGGTGAGAGGGAGGGATGTGAGACTAAGTCAAAGATTGACTAGGGTTGAGAAAACGAAAGGGCATTTTCGTGGTTTTTATAAAACTTACTCAAAAATTCAAGTTGTCCAAATAATATATAATTACAGTCAAAATTCATATAATTAAACGCACATTATCAATTCGTGATTTAATTATAGAAATTCACTCATATACAAAATTGTTATAAAATCATATAATAATATCAAATAAAAATAATAAAATGCGCAAATACACGATTCGGGCATACCGGAATATAATTCGGATTTTCGGGGCGCTACACGTGCCATTACAACAATAGACAGAGAATCGCCGAAGAGAATGGAGGAGTGAAGGTTGCACATACGAAGGACGGCCAGAAAATGATCGGAAAGATTACCGGAGTAGGTAGTATGGATCGTCGCCTGCTCACGATACCATGACAAGATCGGACTATCTAGGGGTTGTGAGTTGTAGAAAGATAAGAGAGAGAGAGAGAGAAGAGAGACGGATGTTTAGAGAGAAAATAATAAAACTCTCAAATTAAGTAAACGGTAGCTAGGTTAGAGTATTTATACGATCAGACTAAAATGTATAAAGTGCATAAACTAGAAAATACGCTCTATACTTACATAGGAAAGTTAGATAGAAAAGTAGAATAAATACAGAATAAATACATACTTTATCAAACGCAATTAAACATCTTCAGCAGAACTCTCTTAAGGCCGTTCCACTGCCACAGCCTTAACAATGGCTCAAAACTATCATTGAGAATTGTGTTTTCTATTGATATGATCATTGAACTGATTGATTGATTTCTTGATATAATCTGAATATCTACTTTGTAAATATGAAATCATCCAGAATCAGGTTTAATGGCGAGAAAGGGTAATTCAGGCATTTGATCTTTTTCCAGGTTAACAAATGTGCCAAAGTAAACACAACTAATATGGATAAAACTTATTTACTTTGGCCCAATAAAATTTTGGATAAGGTGGGTGGCCCAATCGAATAACGTAAAATATAGAAAAAAAATTTTAGAAAAAACTAGACAAAGGGTCCTATTATTTTTTTTATAGAAAAAATGATCCATTTTATAAAGTTATAGTTAAAAGGCCCTAAAATAGAGATTTCTTAATATTAAGGACCTCTTCGAATAAAAAAATAATATTCTTGCCAAGTCATTAAAAAAACAATTTTTATTTTTTTTATTTCATTTTACGAAAAGACTACAATACCCTCAAAGAACTCAAATATTACATAGAAATCCAACGTTTCCCCCCACTTACCTCCGGAGTTGCAGCGACGGTTGATGAGAAAAGCCAGTCCAAGAGTCTCTTCAAATGACATAAATTGATGAGACTGTGCTAGATGGAAAGGCCAATGAATGAGAGAGCAAGAGAGGGAGAGAGAAAGGGAGAAAGAAAGGAAGAGAGAAACAGAGATGGAGAGCTGGTGGAGGTTGTCATCGGCACCACCTTGCCCAAACTCCCATCGTCCATTCTAGCATCCAGATGAAGCTACCAGGTCCACCACCATGCCCAACCTCTCATCGTCCACCATGGCGTCCAAACGAAGCCACCAGTAGGCCCAACCTCCCACCGTCACGTCCGGAGTCCAAACGCCACTACCAACACGCCTAACCTCCAACTGTCGCATCCAGACGAACCCACGACCAAGTGCAGCCACCCACTGTCGCGTCAGACCACCCAACACCACCACTGTAAAAAACGCCAAGCACCGTTGCAGAATGGAATGGAAAAGGCGTTTTTGTATTCCAACAACTTTTTTGAAATTGTATACCCTATTTTTTTGATTTTAGGTTGTTTCTTATTTTTTTCGATTTATACCCTTATTTTTCGAAATGTAACCCTCGAAATCGTTGTTTTATACTTCATTCTGCATATATTTATATCATGATCTGATCTGTGCTATTATTTTCTGAAATCCTAAAACATATGATTTATACTCTTTTACTGATATTCTATACCCGATCTATGCTTTTTTATACACAGATTGTGTTATTGTTGGCTCATACCCTGGAAATCATTATATATACCCTATTTGTGTTATATGTAACCCTCAAAATCGTGGTTTATACTCCCTTCTGCATATATATATTCTATACCCTAATCACACAGATTATGTTATTATTAGCTCATACCCTGAAAATCGTTATTTGTACCCTGATTATGTTATACATAACCCTCGCAATTGTGATTTATACTCCCTAGAACATACGAGTTATACTCTTTTACTGATATTCTATACCTTGATCTGTGATTTTTTATGCACAGATTGTGTTATTGTTGTCTCATTATCTTTTCGTTATGATATTGCAGATCTGGTGGAAGTTCATCATTAGTTTATCTTGGAGCACGTTTCCTTGTACAGGAGCCCGTTAGGTGCAACCTGTGGGGTAGTTGGAGCACGTTTATTTATACACGTGACCCATCTGTTTTAGTCTATTGCATTTGGAGAACGGAGAATCAGGCAGTGGCAACTTGTTGTAAGCTGATATTGAAGCTACAATTGCTTTACATCCTAATGACCGTTTTTGAAAAAATATTGCACACGGGCTTTAAATTAGTGGACCTTCATTAGTAGGAATCCACGCATTCCTCGGTAGGAATTCTCGTGTCGGTGGTGAAGGCATTCTTGATCTATCTCTTCCCTCACACTCAACTGAGCCTCAACAATTGGATGAGGGGATGAGGGAAGAAATGATTCAAGATCTAATAAAGAAGCAAGTGAAGTTGATCCCGAGATCGAAAATGGGAAGAAGAAGAAGAAGAAGAAGAAGTGAATCAAATTCCATGTAATTCTTTTTTAGCGAAGGTTACTTGAAGATGAAGAAGAAAATGAAGGTTACTCGAAGAAGTAAAGAGAAGAAGATGACTATGTAAAGTGAATCAAATTCCATGTAATTCTTTTATTTTTTTTGGTGTTAATCACCGATTCGGGAATTCCATGTAATTTGATATATATTTAATGAAAATCTGTCAAAACTCTTGGAATAATGAAATTCATAATTTAGCATATCGTTTATGTTACTCGTCATCATCAACTGTCAAAATAAATATCAATTTTCTTGCAATACATAGTTTTGTACTTGATTATGTGGGTTACGTAACTTTTTTAAGCATGGTTGTACTTCATAACTTCAAATACCTACTTCATTGGCTATTATTCTCAGTATCAATTGTTAACAAAAAAATATCAAATTTTTCTGCAGTTTTAATAATATAAGTACCTTGTCCTAATATTATAGAATCCCAGAAGTTCTACTTAATTCGGATGCGTATAAATAAATCAATTTTGCCTGGAATGTTAAGTATTATACTTGATTGAGTGAGAAGAGTACCTTTCGTCCACAGTATCGTACCTCAAAATGTTTAATACCTGCTTCATTTTCTTGATATAAGTACCTTTCGTCCACACTATCATACCTCAAAACGTTTAATACCTATTTCATTTTCTTGATATACGTACCTTTCATCCACATTATTGTACCTCAGAGATTCTAATAACTACTTCATTTTCTATGTTACTTGGCATCACTTGTTAACAAAAATATCAAATGGATTAACTTGATTATGTAATATGCTTTGTCATATGTACGCAATATGTTATTATCATTAATAAATATCAACTAAATTTAATAAATCCTAAGTAGAGTTGAATATTCTACTTAAAATCATAGTTCAATAGCCATGTACGTTCAACATCACAAGTTATGCCATATGGAATAATATTATATTGACATAATTATGTATGATCAATAGCTCTTTAAACGTAATTCCCTAGTAAGATGTATATTTCACTTAAGTTTATAGTTCAGTCAACTTTACATTAGATAATGATCAACATACCAAGTTATTAGTATCAGTTATTATAGTATCGACATAAATTTGGTCAATAATTATATCGCACATGTGGAGTACGTTTAAGAAGATATAGAGTACTACTATGACAAATCAACGTACTGTATAGACTAGCATAAAGTATAAATTCCAATATAATCAGTTTTTATAATATGTTGCTGAAATCAAGGTACTCATAACCGAAATCAAAGTATAAATTCACATATAATGAGGTTTTCTATATATTGTTTATTTTTAATATATTTTTATTAGACCATGTCTGAAAAATAGAGAATCTAGTACTGGTTCATGCGTATAAAGTATTTCTCTTAGTCATTAAGGTACTCTAGACTTGCACAAAGTATAAAGTGCAACATAACAAGTTTTCGTAATATGTGGCAGAAATAGAAAACCGAGTACATGAATACAGTTATCAAGTACTCGTGTGCCGAATCAAGGTACTAAGAGACGGAATCAAAGTATAAATTTTCATATATTGATTTTTTCTATATATTTTTTATTATTACGATATACCACGTGCATGTCAAGAAAAGTTCCCTAAACCTCGTGAATTCTTCAAATAAACTCTAGTATAAATATATTTTTATTACAAACCATGTCTGGAAAATAGAGAATCTAGTACTAGTTCATGCGTATAAAGTATTTCACTGAGACATTAAGGTACTCTCTGGATTGGCACAAAGTATAAAATGCAACATAACAAGTTTTCGTAATATGTGGCAGAAATATAAAATCGAGTACATGAATACAGTTATCTAGTACTCGTGTGCCGAATCAAGGTATTGAGAGACGGAATTAAAGTATAAATTTTCATCTATCGAGTTTTTCTATATATTTTTTATTATTACTAAATATACCATGTGCATGTCAAGAAAAGTTCCCTAAACCTCGTGAATTCCTCAAATAAACTCCGGCATAAATATATTTTTAATATATTTTTATTACAAATCATGTTTGGAAAATAGAGAATCTAGTACTGGTTCATGCATATAAAGTATTTCGCTGAGAAATTAAGGTACTCTCTAGACTGACACAATGTATAAAATGCAACATAACAAGTTTTCGTAATATGTGGCAGAAATAGAAAATCGAGTACATGAATATAGTTATCAAGTACTCATGTGTAGACATCAAGGTACTCAGTCTAAGCAATATTACATGCCAAGACCAAAAATATAAAATTCGAACAGAAAACACAAAAGCACCCTACATCAATCGACAATTCACAAACAAGACCAATCTTCATGAGTGAATTTCTTCACACTTTTGGGTGACACTCGATTCTTCATCAGAATGCCCTTTTTCTTGAATTGTTTTGACTTTCACCCTTACCCTTATGTCGATAAGGCTCAGTTTAAGGATCTCGTGCAGGCGGATCATGTTAGAGACATCCTCATCACTGGAGAAATCGACACAGTGCCCTTTTTGATGAGGAGCAACGAATCTCAAATCATAGCTGATTGTGGAGATTTCGGGCCATCTTTTACGGATAATTCGGTAAAAACTACCCAGAGTGATATTAGGATCAATCGAGAATACGTGCATGTTGGAACAAAATACGACACTTACCAAGAGGCCCGCTTCATCCATTATTCAAGGAATGGACACACAAGCTGTTCGAAACCTAATTGCGAAAAAAATGGGGGAATTATCTAAAGAGAAAACATAATATACATATTTCACTGACAATAGTGAAATAAATTGTTGAACCCACTAAAAGGAATCAATGAACCAACAGGAACCCTAACTGTTAGGTACCGGGCAGACGGGAGCTGGAGGACCGAGCAGAAGCGGAACAAGCAAAAGCTGAAGACGAAGAATAAATTGGAAGAAGAAAGCAGAAGTTGAAGACGAAGAACTCTCTGCTTCGTCGTTAGATTTTCAAACAGTCACCGGAAGAAGAGAAGAGGAAGAAGACGAGGAAGTTTAATACGAATTTTTTTTCCATATTTTCTGAAAATAGTTGAAAAGAAAATGAAAAAGAAAATAAATGTTGGTAAAAAGAATATAAAAAATAAATAGAAAATAAATGAATTTGATGACTAGGCAGAAATATTAATTTTTTAATAAAACAGGTCCTTAAGACTAAGAGATTTCTATTTTAGGGTCTTTCGCCTATAGGTTTGAAAAATGGGTCCTTTTTTCTAAGAGGAAGTCCCAAAAAGGGCCTTCCTTCTAGATATTCGAAAAAATTATGTGAGAACATGAGACCGATATTAACATTCTTTGAGAGAACTAGGCAAAGGGTCCTAGTTATTTTTATCCTTATAGAAAATGACATGTTTTAAAAAGTATTATGCAAAAGGACCTGAAATGGAAACTTATTAATTTAAAGGCTCTGTTTTGAGTAAAATATTATTATTATTATTTTCCAAATCACATGTTATTTTCATTTTTTTTCATTAATGTTAATTTATTTTCTAATTTTCTTTTTCTTTCATTAAATATAATTTTTTTTTCTGTATTTTTTTCTCCTTCACCATTCCTGCTTCATCATCTTCCCGCTACTCTAGTTTAGCAGCGGAGATCTTCACCATCGATATTGTTAAGGCCAAGTGCCCCACTGTACGGCATTAATTTTCTGTAGTTGGAGTTTCCGATTTCTTGATTAATGGATTTCACTGGAAATGAAAGTGTGAGGGATGAACCCGAATACCTGCTTGCTTCTATCCAATATAATAACGACATGCATATCTTCTATATTAAGGGTGATTCGACTCTATCTGAGCTCTTCCGACTTGCCGGTTCAAGGTAGTCCATTTTCCAATCAGCCAACACACAGTTGAGATACATTGCTCCTCAGTCCAAGGGACACGAGATGCCTATGTTCAATGATCAAGATGTTCACTACAAGAAAACAACTGATTTCCGACCACGAATACCGACCACATTTTACACAAAATGGTCAGAATATGGTCGGAAATTTACCTTTCCGACCACTACTTTTTAGTCAGACAGACCATGATCAGAAACAGTATTCCGACCACATTCCGACCACATTCCAACCACAAATTTTAATATGTTTATACATGTTTCCGACCATTTTCTGACCATTTTTCGACCACAATTCTAATATATTTTCTGCATGTTTCCGACCACTTTCCAACCATAATTCTAATATATTATCTGCATGTTTCCCACCACATTCCAACTACATTTTAATATTTTCTTCACATTTTCTGACCAGATTCCAACCACATAGCGACCACATTTTTTCAAAATTTTCTTTAAGTTTCCGACCACTTTGTTTCACTAAAAATTTTAATATTTTTCCACCACTTTCCGACCCCACTCCGATCACTTCGTCAATTTCAATTCATTTATTTTCGACCACTTTTCGACCACATTCCGACCACAGATGAAATTTTAATTTTATCTTGTCCAACCAAATTCGTTGGGGTGAAGAAACAACGGAACCGGCGTCCACGAGTGCAGCGTAACAGGGCTCCAAGAGTAAAAGGCATTGCGATACCGATATTAATAGGTATTTTCAGTTCTATCCTCAGTTTGATTCATTTTCAATTATTAAGTGTTATTTTGTCTTTCTTTTTCATTTTACTTCTTAATTCACTTAAGGATCGATAAGGGTATTATAGTCGCTCACAGCCAAACCCAATTAGGAAATACTAATTCTCGAGAATCTTGAATTTATGCCATAACCGTTATGGGATAGCTGTTTGATGATGCCGATGATTTTAGGATGAAAGTGAAAAATTAATGCGTTGCTATCAGTTGTACCTACAGATATGTTAAAAACAGTCCTTCAAAGATCATAATTGATTATCCCGATGAAGGATGTGGTTGGCGTATATATGCCACTTTAAGTTTAAAAGACATGAGGTTTGGTATTAGGAATTGCAATCTAATTCATAGTTGCGGTGTGGATGCTCTTCAAGATAAGGGACACCCTAGAGCCGGTGCCAATTGGATAGCAAACATCATAAGGGAGAAGGAGAGAGGTAATCCTGGTTATGATCCTTTTGTAATGAAAAGAGATATTGAAAGGGATTATAACGTAAAGATTCCATATCATAGGCTGTGGAATGGTACGGAGATGGCATTAAAGGATATTCATGGGGAGGACTCAGATTCATATGACAAGATTAGAGTGTATTGCGATGCTTTAAAGCGAATCAATCCCAAGAGTTTTGTCGAATGTGAAGTCGATTCAGTGACTAATTAATTTACTCGAGTTTTTATATCTTTGTATGCATGTCTCATGGGATTCAGGGAAGGATGCAGGGATTTGATATTCCTGGATGCCACTTTCCTTAAAAACAAGTACAAAGATGTTGTTTGTCTGCCGTTACCAAGGACACTAACAATGGTTTTTTCACCCTTGCATACTCAATTGTTAATGACGAAACTGAAGAAAATTGGGAATGGTTCCTAAAGAATTTAAAAAAGCCATTGCAAAGTATTTTTTCTACCCTTGTGGATTATAGTTCCTATGTATTCTTCTCTAACAGACACTTCGGGTTGGTCACGCACGTCCCACTGATCTTTCCCTGTTGCAATCATGCCTATTGTCTGCATTTAGTGGACAATTTCAAAGGCTCAGGTAATAAATTATTTCTTGAATAATAATTATTATTAATGTCTTATGAAGTATTATTTGTATAATATGTAGTATTGTTACCAGTCGTATGAGGTATTGTTACCATCAGTTGAAGTATTTTGTTAAGTTGATGTGTATTGTTTGAATAATAAAAGTATTGCTATTGTTTGTAGGTATTAAGATAATATCCATTGAAAGAAAAACCCTATTTGATAAATGTATTCAAGAAAGCTGCATATGTGCCCACTGTGGCTGAGTTTCAATCTCATTGCTAAACTATTACAGATAAAATGGCCATAGCTAAAGATTGGATTATGGGTACGGAGCCACATAAATGGGCAAACACTCTATTCACGAGTGAACGATTTTGGTTAATTAATAATAACATGGCAGAATCCGAAAATAATTGGATTAAAGAAGCAAGGTCGCTGCCTATGTTACCCAATGATTGACAATATTCGGATCAACATAATGGAGATGATGAGTGAGCAGAATAAATTGGGCAACACATACAATCCTAGAATTTTGTGTCCTAATCCTAAGAAGACTTTGCAGGAATAATATTTTGCAAGTCGGCCAGTCACTGTAAGCGGGTGGGTGTTTGAAGTGACTGATATAAGCACTACGTATTTGGTTGATTTGCAATATAAAAAATACAGCTGCAGACTATGGAAAATCTCTAGGATTCCTTGTAGCCATGCTTGTGCATGTATTGAGACCAAATGCATGTCTGTTTATGATTTATGTCACCAGGTCTTCAAAGTGGACGTGTTTAAGAAAGCATATGCAATCCCGGTCAATCTCATACCGACAAACGAATATGTAGATCTACCTGTAACTAATGAGATCAGATTTGTCCACCACCTAGTACGAAAGCTCCACCCGATCGCAGAAGAAAAAATAGGATACTTTCCCAAATTCCCCTGAACAATCAGACTTGTAGTCGTTGTGGTTATAAAGGTCACAACCGATGGCGGTGCACTGTAGCACTTGATTAGCATATGAATATACTTTTGGTCACATACTTTTGTCTATTGTCTAACCAATTTTGAATTCATAATTATTTCACAGGAAAAAAAGACTACGCGAGTCCGAGATTGCTGAAAATGATTAATTGCATTTCTGTAGAAGTATATGATCGAGTATGTCCTTAATTCCAGTGATGATGTGTTTCCCATGAATTTGGGACATATGTATTATTTTTTTCTTGAGGAGGACTAGATTTGATGTTGAATTATTTTGATACTCTACAAGGCGTGAACAACTACTTTGAAATTTGTGTTTATTCATTATGTTTCAAAGTTCCAAAGTTCTGATGGTATTATAGATATGGAATGTTTAAATTAGTATTTGGTTTTATATCCACACAATTAGAAATATTTACTCAAATATCTCGGATTAGTGAGATTACGGATATAATCTAAAATTCTTGGATTGTTGAGATTCGTACTTGATTTTGGTCTCGGCATACCTCGGTTATATACACCTATACCCGGATATAATCTAAAATTCTTGGATTGTTGAGATTCGTACTTGATTTTGGTCCCGGCATACCTCAGTTATATACACCTATACCTTATCCGTAATCCGAGATATTTGAGTAAATATTTCTAATTGCATGGATATAAAACCAACCGACCAATAACATGGAGGGAAACTTAATTCCATTATTTTTGGGATTTTTTATATATTTTTCTAGCTTATACCATGTACCACCGATATAGTAACATAGAGTACATATACTTAAGGATAAGGTATTGTTGTGTAAAACTAAGGTATGCCATGTCCGAAATCAAGTATGAATCTCTACAATCCAAGAAATGTGAGATTTTCTTCGTTGAACATAGAGTACATATCCTTACTTATAAGGTATGTAGATTCCAAAATCAAGTACGAATCTCACTAATACGAGATATTTGAGTAAATATTTCTAATTGCGTTGATATAAAACCAATCAACCCATAACACGGAGGGAGACTTAATTCCATCATTTTTGGGATTTTTATATATTTTTCTAGTCAACACCATGTACCAATGACGCAGTAACATAGATTACATATCCTTACGGATAAGGTATTGTTGTGCAAAATTGAGGTATGTCGTGTCCGAAATCAAGTACGAATCTCTAGAATCCGAGATATTTGAGTAAATATTTCTAATTGCGTGGATATAAAACCAAAATATTAGATAATATTTTTAATACAAATCACAAGTTTGAGAATATCAATCAAAATATACGCAAATATTCTTACATGTCCATCAAACTGAAATCAACATCAGAATATATGTTTTCATCATTGAAATTAAAATATTAGGAAACAAATAAAGCCTGCTCAATCATCATCATCCGTGCTATCTCTTGCCTACAGTATTTCTGCAGCCAGGTGCGCGCGATAATATTCAATCTTCATCTCCTTAGCTGTATTCCAGAATTCTGGTTCACCACGTTCCAGACATTCTATAAAAAGGCAAAAATATACACCACATTCAGTGCTCTCTTTATGTTGCCGCAGGCAAGACCAGCCACTTACATTTTCATTCGGGATGGAATAGTCAATCTGCGCCTCCAAGTAGGTCCAGATCAATTTGGCCAAGTTTCTGCAACTAGCTGTATGAAGGGAATTCTTCATGGAGTTATTCTCAGTGAATTCTTTCGTCTCCGTATCAAGCACCAATATATGTGAATTCTTTCGTCTCCGTATCATGCACCAACATATGCCAATGGTAGTGCGTGTTCAACAGAAAGATTATGTACCGGTTTACCCTCAGGACCTCTTCATTAAGGTGGCCTAACATAACATGGACGTTTGAGTTTAAATGTGTCGATACAAAGGTTTGGATTACCTTTTTTGTTAGATTATTTTTACCTATGTGCAACGGGTTTTTTTTGATCAGTTGATCCATGGAATCTTTCACGGCATGGTAGGACAGACAGTAAACTTTATGAAATGGTTTCCCTTTGTTCACAATATCTACATATGCCTCAAAGATGTTGTTTTCCATGCTCGCCCCCCAAATCAACCGAAACAAATCAACCTCAAATATCTGACATTCACTACCGTTGTAAACAATTGCATCTGCGTTTTTGATTCCTCTCCTGATGAACTCATCAACTATTTACTTTTTTTCTTCACTTAAATAATCTTTTCCAGCGTAATTAAGGTTCCAACATAAGGAACACATTGTAGAACGAGAGAGTTAGGCATACCTTTCTTCGTGGCGGGTCGTCTTGATTTTTACCTCCTCGTCTTCTTAGGAGATTCTGTCGGGGGCGTCATGAAATCGGGGTCTTTTCTTTTTGGTTCTCTGTTATCTTTGTCTTTGACACTGTCTGCAATATTAATATCGGTAAGGAAGTTAGATATAACTTTGTCATAATCTAACTCATTCGATCTCTTGGATTGTATTTCTTTTAGACGACCCTTATCTGACTCCGACTCGCCCTCCTCGGCAACAGAAACAGTGTTACTTCTCGATTCATCAGCTTCATGCTCACTGTCTGCATCCTCAGCAGCATTATCACTCTCTTCATCCTCACCAATTTTCTCACTCACCTCTTTCTGACTCTCCTCTTCTTCAATGTCCTTTTTCTTACTCTCCTCTTTCTCACTCTCATTCTCAGCATCTTTCTCACCTTCAGTCTCAACATCTTTCTCACCCTCAGTCTCAGCAACTTTCTCTTTTTCCACATTCTCAACAACTTTCTCTTTTCCTTCATTCTCAGTACCTTTCTCTTTTCCCTATCCAACATTCTTAATAATCACATCAACTAAATGTTCCAATGTGTCCTCCTCATCGT
The DNA here is from genome assembly GCA_958496215.1 of Verbena officinalis. NCBI lineage: Eukaryota > Viridiplantae > Streptophyta > Magnoliopsida > Lamiales > Verbenaceae > Verbena > Verbena officinalis. The sequence continues at coordinate 23,679,453 of OY292390.1, read as the reverse complement.
TCTCCTTTCTTTTGTCTCTCTCATCATCCCTGGAATCTTTCTTACTACTCTTAAGATCAACCCGAGGATGATCAATTGGTTTGGTTACCCCTCACTGAATAGTCCTAATCAAATCCCTCAACAAACCTTGCAGCATTTCCAAATCTACATTCCCTACTGTAGCCACTGCTAGGGATAACAATTGCCTCTTCTTGTCAAAACTAGTAGTGATGTCCACGAGCTTGAAAAATGAAGAAAACTAACTAAGCTTAATACTACATAAAAAATTTGGAATGACTTACATATAATTAAATGTTACACCAAAAAAAATACTTACGTCGATCTTGGTGATTCCATCCAACATGGAGTTGGCATTTACTTTATCACTAGGGATGACAGGCTTTATCCCTTGCCATCTGAAAAAATGAAGGAAAACTCGTAACAAACTGGCTGGCCATAACTAGAAAAATACTTAAACAACCAGGCCTATTACATTAAACAATAAAAATGTTTTTCAAATTAAATCACATGTACAAAGACAAGCACAATTAAACAGTTACAAACTACAATAAAACTTACCATCAATCCTATAAACCTATCAACATAGGTATTTTTCCTCAAGATATGTCGCCTCATACCCTGGAGCAAATATTTGTAGACGGCAACACCCCAAGAATAATCACCAATTGTTGATAAATCATCGATATAACACAAAAGCCCCTGCTGCATAGTGTACGTGCTCGTAGGAAACAACAAACATACAAAAACAAACAATATATATATATATATATATATATATATATATATATATATATATATATATATATATATATGCGACAGAAATCCTCAAGATCGGAATCGTCCTTACTTCTGACCAATTCATCCAATCTACTTAAAATATTTGTCCATTTAAGCTGACTTGCTTGGCTGTTAAAATATTTCTCAAATATTTTAGATGGGAGCTTAATATTAGGATCAACATGGAGACCATAATGTTGAAGACTTGTCACTATTGAAAACTGAAACGTCGTGAAGGGAACAACAATGTCTTCATGGAAAATAAACTCGCATATTTTCCGGTCAAACCTGGAAAAATAGGGAACTAAGCCTAAAGCACGACCCCTGTCCTACATGCATGGATATGAAATGATAAAAAGGGCAGCGAGATATGGCTTCAAAATCCCGGGCCTTCATTTGTCTTCGAGCTCCATTGAATTAGCAAAGTACTTGGGGGAACATCGGGTACAAATGGGTGGTGACTCTTCTTTTTTTACCACCTGAGATTTACCGGAATCATGGATCCTCTTCCTAGCCATTTCTGCAGTTAGGGTACGAAATTTCAATATTAACGCATAAATTTCAGAAACTAAGGTAGAAATTGAACAGCAATATGTCGGTTAACACGATCTAGGAAATTACTTTAACCAAACCAAAACATGTGAATTTAGGGTATAAACTTTCAATAATACAATAAACTAGGGCTAAATAAGTGTGATAAATTTTCAAAAATTAGGGACAAATAATTTCAATTTTCGGGGAATGGAGATACCTTAAACTTGTCTCCTTCTCTTTCTCTGAAAATTGGATGCTTCTTCTCATTCGATGGGTATGAGATGTGCGTTGATATTGTGTTCAGATAAGAAGAAGATGATAGTTAACTAAGGTGAGTGAGACCAATGTGATTTATGTATCTCTCTCGGTCTTCCCAGAAAATTTTACTTTCTCCTTCAGAACTCGTTCTCAGTAGCTGGTCACCTAAAAATCTCTCAGTCTTCCCATCGTCGTCGTTATAAATCGAGGGAGATCATATTGGTTTTTCCTCAATAATATTTAATTTCTTCGAGGGTATTTTGGTATTTTTGCATCAAAATAGGTCATCTTAACTAAGAGGTCTCTATTTTAGGTCCTCTTGTATATGATTTTTCAAAACAGGTCCTTTTTTCTAAGGAGAAGTATGAAACGTGGTCTTCCTTCTAGATTTTCGACATTCTTTATGAGAAGAAATTGAAGAAAAATATTCTTATGGCTTAATAAGTATTATAGTTAATAAATATATTAATTTACACACGTAATTGAATTATATTTGTTTTGCGCCCTTTTCTTGTTTGATGACTATATGAAATTCACACTTTTGACATTTAAGATTCTGTAACGAGATATCTATTTCGCAATTCGCATACGTATTCAATGTGCCATGGATTACTAGTTATGTCAAGCAAGAGAGCGGCCCAATAACTGATTTGAGTCTATCACTTTAATTTGAACTATTAATTTTTATTTTTTTAATTCTTAAAATATTTTTTTATCACTTTTCTCACCCACACCTTCTTTTCTTCTTCCTTTCTTATTTTTTAATTGTCTCTCCACTATTATATCCACATTTATTTTTTTATTATTCCTCTTTTATCTCTCCTTTTTTTTTCTTATTCCTCTCAATCTATTCAAAAATTATTTAATTTTTTTTTTATTTTGTATACAAATTAGTTTAATATTGTAAATTTAATAAATATAGTAAAAATAATTACATAAAATAATAATATAATTATTGATAATATTAAAATTAATAATATAATTATTGATAATATTAAATTAATTTAATTATTACTAGTAATAATAAAAGTTGAGGTTCACAATCATCCGGTTAAAATGGGCACACCCCTTTATCCATAAACACAATCTCTCAAGTCTCCACAAAACGAATAGCTGAAGAGCTCAAAATACTGCAGCAACAATGGCGACGACTGTATTTCCTTTCGGATTAAAAACATTTTCTCCACAAGCACTCCGATCACGAACTCTTCTCCTTACGACGCCGTTCCTAACGAAACAGTTCTCATCTCTCAACCTCAGTTCTTCGAGCTCTATCTCTGGGGTCACTCTTAGCAAAAACTTCGCTATTGCCAGCCCCGTTCAGAGAACTTCACAGCCGATGACAATTGTGTGTGCAAAGGGCTATAAAATGAAGACCCACAAGGCAATTCTTTGTGTTTAATTTGAATTTCATGTTATTTTGTGTTTTAATGACGTGGGCTGTGGAAAAAAAATCTAATCTTGGTGTTGTTTGAATTGGAAATTCAGGCTTCTGCGAAGCGTTTTAGGGTTTCTGGAAGTGGGAAGATAATGAGGAGAAGGGCAGGGAAGCAACATTTACTCAGAAAGAAGAATACTAAGAGGAGAAAGAGATTATCCAAAATGGTTTGAGTTTTTTCCCCTCATTTTATCTTGAAATTTCTCTTCTTTTAAGTATAAAAAAAAAAAATCCTTTGCTCACATTTTGTAACCAATGTGGTGGTAAGGCTATGAGAATTACTTGCAACAAATGAATACATGAAAATTGAGTTTATATTGAATTAGATTTTACAAGTACTATACTTGTCTTCAGAAAACCAAGATCTTGGATATATATTTGGGGGTGGCTTGGGTTAATGATGGAGCCAGAGGGGGTTGGTGGGCGCATTTGCCCTCAAATTTTTGTTATCCTTTTTTCATCTTCAATCGATTTTGTAACTCGTTTATTTTTTTATATAAAATCCATAAAATTGATAATTCCCTTCCCTTCAAATGGTAAAATTGGTTGTTACAGCTGCTGGATGGACTCTGTTCAGAGTTATGAAAAACAGGAATGTTAAAGATTTTCCTAAACAATAAAATTGAGATTTGAGAACATGGGAGAGAGAGAATGAAGCAATTATCACGGCGTCATCCTCTGTAACTATATATAATATACAACGAATATTTGGCTTGTTTTCAAAATTACACATGCCTCCTTACAACTTATTTCTGTCTTATAGTTACCCCCTTCTGCTGATTACACATTAGTAAACAAACTTATAATTCAGATTTAGTAAGCTTATCTGAAAAATTCTCATGTTTGAATGATACTATCTGAGTTTATTAATATGTATTTCCAGTTTTGATCAATTTTGGTTATGAGAAGGGGGTATGTTGTAATTTTGAAATGAAGAAGGGAAGTTCGTAATTTGATAGAGTTATAGGAGAGAGTGGTAATTGAACGAAAACAGAAAACAACTTGATCAACTAGTGGTGATTACTTCTCTTCATGTCTTTATTGTTTGCACTTTCACACCAATATTCTGGTAGAACGATGTTTCAGCCAACGATATGTTCTCTTACATGTGGGCGTTTATTATGTGCAGGTTCAAGTTGATCGAAGTGACTATAACAATGTGGTTGGTGCTTTGCCGTATTTGAAAGTTAACAGGGCGAACTAGAGCTGATGTACTAATGTGCAGAGCTTTTGATATTTCATTGCAGTTGTTTTCTCACTTTCTTGAGCCATCTCAACTTTTGTAGCGACGGTTTCATTGTAATTTTTCTTGTTCATCATTTTATATTCCAGGGGCTTATTACGAGCATTACTTTTTAGCTGCTTCAGCTTTTATCATTCGTATGGATATTACATGGTCTCTTGTTCTGATGATTTTGCTTGACAATTTGGTGAGTTGTTCAGCTGGTAATTGTTAATATTTTGTTTGTCAATCAAATATTTTGCAGTATGTATGCGTTTATGACTCTTACCATATTATTCATAACCAACTATCAAATTTAAAAGGTTTATTTAGATAATATACATAGGCCGGTTTTGTGCTGTTAGCTCAATATATATATATATATATATAAAATAAAAAGTCTGTTATAAAATTAAAGAAAACTTAGATACTGTTATAAAAATGGCCTACAATCCTTGACATTATGGAATGCCTATCATATTATCAAGTTCTAGATTTACTATTTTTAGTTAATCTTTTGCCTATAAATATTCTTGCTCTTCCATTGTAATAGTTATATCAAAAAGGGTTGCATTATAATAAAATTCTACCTTTCTTCTCCTTCACTAAATTTCTATTTAAGTTTTCTTTAAATTTTATAACACGTTATCAGCACGAAGCTCTAATCGTTGAAGCAAACATCGAAGCTCTAATAGCTAAAGCAAAAACACGAAGCCCTAATCGGTGAGGCAAACATAAGTTCTCATATATTTACTAAGAAATTATATTTATAGTATTGTTAATATACAAATTGGTAGGCTAAAGCCTCCTAATATTTATCTATATGGTAGACTAATGCCTCCTCCTAATAATTACTAATCTATAATGGTAAGCTAATGCCTCCTCATAATATTATCCTATGTATAATGGTAGGCTAAAGCCTCCTAATAATATTTATCAATAGAAGGTTAAAAGGCTATAGCCTCCTCTTAAATATTTATTTATCTAACTAATATTATTGTTTAGTTTTTCTCATCCTTGTTGAATTATTTGTGAATTTATCATTATTATGTATACATGGAAATATTCACAAGTTGCTATTATTAGAAATGAACATCTATCCATTTTTTCAAACTTTACTATTATTAGTAATATCATTTTCAAACTTGGTTTTTCTTCCTAAATGCAAAAACTCATTAAGCATAGTTTCAAAATCAACAAATCTTGTTTTTAGAAAATTTCCATGTAAATAGTATATATGTGTGTGAATGTATTTATTGATAAGTATGACAAACACTGTATGTTTTTAAGAAGGACAATACTCTGATTTTTTTAAAGAAATGAGTTGAATTTTTTTTTCTACACACATGTTATTCTTAATTCCATATGTGTTTTTAATTTAAAAAAATTAAAATAAAAATAAAGTGCCAATGGCTATAATAAACAAAAAATGAAAAATGGTTAATTTTGTTATATAAATTGGTATTTTCCAAACACAATTTATTTCAATCCTATATTTACTTCTTACCTCAAATTTTTCTTAGAATCAAAATGTTGTCTCCTCATTTAATCGTCATTATTGTGCTAATCGTATAATTGTTGCCATAGTTTTTATTGGAGATTTAACAACAGCAGAGCGTAATTCATTTTTATTAATATTTGTATTTGTTTATCAGTACTCTTTTACTTATTAATATAGTTATAGATATTGCTTGGTAATTTTTGTTGTAAATGCATTAATGATTTCTTTTTGTTATAATAGTTGCCAACATGTCGAATCTTGCCAAAATTCAGTTCGTTGCACTTGATATTTCGGACAAAAATTATATACCCTGGATGGTTGATGTTGAAATGCATCTTGAATCAATTGATCTTTTGGATACCATTAAGGGAAAATAATGGATCATCAAAACAAGGTAAGACTAAGGCGATGATCTTTATTCGTCGTCATCTTGATGCGGGTCTGAAAATAGAATACCTCACTAATAAAGATCCAAGCCTATTTTGGAAAAATTTATAAAAAAAATATGATCATCAAAAGGAAGTTTCCTCACCAAAAAAAAAAAAATAAAAACAAAAGGAAGTTATACTTCCTGCTTCTCGTGATGAATGGAGCGCTTTACTCTTCCAAGACTTTAAAAAGGTCAACAAGTATAATTCTCCTATGTTCAGAATTGTTTCACAACTTAAATTTTGTGGACAACAGGTCACTGAGAAAGACATGTTGGAAAAAACGTTTCCACTTTCCATGCATCGAATGTAACATTGCAACAACAATATCGAGTGCTTGGATTTAAAAAATATTCTGAACTTATCTCATGTCTCTAGAAGTAAATGTTGTAGTTCGTAACAACTATGAAAAGAGAAATTATCATGGTCCCCTTTGTTGAGGCGGTCGTGGTCGTGGCCATGGTCATATTTGTGGCCGTGTTCATATCGTATAGTGTAAAGAAATCCTCAACGTTTTTTCTAACATGTCTTCCTCAGTAGTGACCTGTTGTCCACAAAATTAAGTTTTGAAATAATTCTGATCATAGCAAAATTATACTCATTGACATTTTTAAGGTCTTGGAAGCGTAAAGCGCTCCGTTCATCTCGAGAAGCCGGAAGTATAATTTTTTTTTTGATGATCATATCTTTCTTGTAAATTTTTGCACAAAAGGCTTGGATCTTTAATTTTGAGGTATTCCATTTTCAGACCCTCATCAAGATGACGACGAATAAAGATATATCATCGCCTTAGCCTTATCTTGTTTTGATGATTAATTATTTTCCCTTAATGGTATCCAAAAGATCCATTGATTCAAGATGCATTTCAACATCAATCATCCAGGGCATATAATTTTTGCCCGAAATATCAAGTGCAACGAACTAAATTTTGGCAAGATTCAACATGTTGGGCAACTATTATAACAAAAAGAAATCATTAATGCATTTTCAACAAAAATTACCAAGCAATATCTATAGCTATATTAATAAGTAAAAGAGGACTGATAACAAATACAAATATTAACAAAAATGAATTACGTTCTGCTGCTGTTAAATCTCCAATAAAAACTATGGCAACAATTATGATGAATAGCTCAATAATTACGATTAAATGAGGAGACAACATTTTGATTCTAAGAAAATTTTGAGGTAAGAAGTAAATATAAGAGTGAAATAAATTGTGTTTGAAAAATACCAATTTATTGAACAAAATTAACCATTTTTTATTTTTTTTATTATAGCTATTAAAAACTAGCCGTTGGCATTTTATTTTTTTTAATTAAAAACACATGTGGAATTTAAGAATAACATGTGTGTAGAAAAAAAAAAGCTCAAACTTATTTCTTTAAAAATTCGGAGTATTGTTAATCTTAAAAACATATTACATGTGTGTGAAATTTACAGTATAGGTAATACTTATCAATAAATACATTCACACACATATATACTATTTACATGGAATTTTTCTGAAAACAAGATTTGTTGATTTTGAAACTATGCTTAAAGAGTTTTTGCGTTTAGGAAGAAAAACCAAGTTTGAAAATGATATTACTACTAATCGTAAAGTTTGAAAAAATGGATAGATGTTCATTTCTAATAATAGCAACTTGTGAAGATTTGCATGTATACATAATAAATATAAATTTACAAATAATTCAACAAGAATGAAGAAAAACTAAACAATAACATTAGTTAGATAAATAAACATTTAAGAGGAGGCTTTAGCATTCCATTGATAAATATTACTAGGAGGCTTTAGCCTACCATTATACATCGGATAATATTATGAGGAGGCATTAGCCTACCATATAGATAAATACTAGGAGGCTTTAGCCTACCATTATATATATTAACAATACTATAAATATAATTTTTTAGTAAATACATGAAGAACTTACGTTTGCCTCGCCGATTAGGGCTTCGTGATTTTGCTATAGCGATTAGAGTTTCGGTGTTTGCTTCAACGATTAGAGCTTCATGTTTGTTTCAATGATTAGAGCTCCATGCTTGCTTCAACTATTAGAGCTTCGTGCTAATAACGTGTTACAAAATCTAAAGAAAACTTAGATAGAAATTTAAAGAAGGAGAAGAAAGGTAGAATTTTATTATAATGCAAAAGAATCTCTCTTCCTTCTAAGCCAGGGAAGTTGTTTCGCTTATGATATGATTAAGTACCGAGAGCTCCTTTCTTCGATGTAGACCAAAGCTACTGTGGCGTAATACGAGGGTAGAATTTTATTATAATGCAACCCTTTTTGGTGTCACTATTACAATGAAAGAACAAGAATATTTATAGGCAAAAAATTTACTAAAAATAATAAATCTAGAACTTGATAATGTGAATAGGCATTCCACAATGTCAAGGAGTGTAGGCCATTTATAACAAAATCAACCCAAAAGGTCAGATCAGATCAGACATCAGTTTCAAAATCAACGTCAAAGATACACCATTTAATTCCATTTCCAATCTTAGGCAGAAAGCACTAAAACTCTTTTACATCTGCAGATTTTAGAAGTTTAGTAGGCAATATATTATTCACAAACATTAAACTGACAAAGGATAAACATCAACAAAGTCATCCATCCATCATGATTTTGCCTTTGTTCGAAATCACAATCTCTGCTCTGGCAAAGGATAAAATATCCACAAATTTACACGAAATGCCACGTTTATATACAAAGAGAAGAGATTGAACTAATATTTTAAAGTTTAAACTATACAAGGGGTAATGTAATATTATCATTCTCTCCCTAAAGAACATCGTTCAACTTGAGTAGTAGCATATATATACAATTGTTAAGTTTTCTTCCATCACATCTATCTGCCATTTGCAACAAGATCAGGAAGGAGATGATGCATTATGATTGTGATCTGGTAACATAGCTATAGTCACTATAAAGTATTCACATCCAACAGGAAGACCATAAGGATTTGAAGTCAGTATATCTACACGGTCAGATCGATCTCCTGCTGCTGATGTGGAAGGTGGAGATTTAACCGCCTTTCGTTCTATATGCACAACCTGTCCTATAATATAGGATGGATTACTGGGGAGATGGTCAGCAAATAATGCCACGGATTCAGATGAGAGATAATAATAAGGGCAGTTGCGGTTGATAGCCTCGTAATGGCCTGAGGAGTTGAGAACAAATGCAGCAATTTCATGGACTTCTAAACGAACAAAAGAAATCTTCTCTTTGTTTGCCTGGTAAGAACAAAAACGAAAATAGAAAGGAAAATGATTTACACTACGTTATGTATGTATCTATACAATTTATTAAATGCGATAAATCAATATGAAGAAGTATATGATAGTAACTAAAAGTGTACATTTACCAACTAATTCATGTAAAGTTTTTTCTCTTTTCTGTGTCCCACTGTCCCATGATCTTTTTATATTCTCTTTGTAGCCTCTTTTTTCTTTATTTACACTTATTATTTTTACTTTTCATAATTTAATAGAAAACGTTTAGAGTCAGAGAAAAAATTAAACAAGTTTTTTTATAATTTGAAAATATTATAATTAATTTAAAAGTTGTAATTCAATTATATTATTTTGTTTACTATTTCGCACACACATGCTCAAGTGTTAGTAATATGTATTTATATGGAAAACATAAGGTAATATGTGAATAACATAGCTACCTGCTTTTCGAGTTGATGCTTCATGTAAAGATTAGTTACCAGCTCTGTTTTCTCATCTAACTCCTTGTTAAGCTGTTTGTTGGCAGCTTCAGCTTTTGAATATCTGTCCATCAATTCTGTGCGCTGACTTGACAAGAGACTGACTTTTTCAGAAAGAATACGGATACATTCACGGAACTCGGCTGTACTATCATCATCGCTTTCATTTGCAGAACTGAAAATTTAAAACAATTCAATCAATAATTAATTTTGCATTAGTGGAAACTGCAAGAACACAGATACACGTGAGAGAGAGAGAGAGAGAGAGTGAGTATGAAATTGTTGTGCTTCCAAGATGTCACAAAGTGTTTGGTAGAATTTTTACACAACAAGCTTCTCTCATAAGTCAAGCCTTTTTGATAAAAGGAGGAGTTGCGGACTTATTTTCAAAATGATAACAAGCTCTTTTAACTTTAACCATATTAATAACAAATTTGTCATTACTAACATCTTATAAATTCCAAGATCTTATTTTATCCAAATAATTTGAGAGCTTAAATTATACAAATAAAGCAATGAAGCTCAAGATACATACAAAGAAGTATACCAGTAAAGTACTGGGAATGGCATATATACCTTTTTCTTTCTTTTTTGGTAATATATACTTGATACTTAAAACAATCAATTTAAAATATCAAATCATATGCAAAAAGGAAAAGCAGTAGAAGTTACCTAGCTAAAGACCGAGCCAAATCACGTAAGGAGTCTACAAAAGCAGCTACTCCAGCAGATGAAACACAGCTTCTGAGTCTTTCAAAAAGACTATGCATTTTAACAGCAGATTTACGCAATGCGTTATACTGTGAGGCCCTACGATCAGCTGCACAAAGATGCATTTGAGCTTCTTCTCTCGCCTCATGCAGACAATTCTCTAAATGAGCACAATTCATCTGCAAAGCAAGAAATTGGAACAGTCTAAATGAAACTGCATTTTGTAGCCAAGAATAGCTGAACAGGAATTAAGAGCATAAAATCCCCCGTGTCAGGTCTAATTAGCATAAAAAAAAACCTGTTTTATTTTAATTCATGTAAAAATCCTCGTGAGTTCTAAAATATGCATACAAAAGACCAATGTACTCAAACATGTTGACCACGAAAATGCTTTATATGTAGATTTTTTCTAATCTCAAAGTTTCAAAAAAATTCCACCCAAAATAATAAAAATGTTTCTTATATTTTCTAACTCTATCTCACTCCCTAAATAAACTTACTTACATCTGTACACCCCTTGGGAGATTGCCATATTACAGCTGGTACCACTACAAACCACTCAAAAATATTTAAAATTACAAAAACCACCATATGTTAGGGAGTGATTTGTAGTTTCTTCAAACTCACAGGTACCAACCATAGCATTGCAAGATGGATATAAGTGTAATTGACCAATAAAGATTGATCAACTTCCAAGTTAGTAATACCTGAGATTCATCAAGTAGCTTCTGATTGGTCTCCAACTCCCTTCCAAGCTTGGAAACCTCATCAATTAATGATTGGATCCTTGTTTTTGCTTCGTCTAACTCACTTGATTTCTCTGCCACTTCATTTTGCAATCCCAGGACAACACTATCACTCACTTTGGCATCCAAACCTGGTTGTGACATGCTAACAGCCATATTACTTGCTTCCTTTTTGTCTTTATCACAAATTTGCCCTTTATCACGTTGCATATCTAACATAGACGAATCCAACTGAGGATTTAGCATACTAGATGAATCTGCCATATTATCATTATCATGAATCCCGGATTTTAAGGAGCTAGAAGCACAAGACGTATCGTCCATGGCATGGTGCATGTGGATTTCTCCAGCTCCCAACACTTCTGACTTATTATCATCATCATCATCATAAGTTTTATTATACTGATCTGACAACCTTTGCTCCAATTCTTGAATCCGTTTCTCATATGATTCACACTGCATTTCCTTCTCCTTGAGCAAAGATTTGAGGTGTTTTTCATACTCTTCTTTCATACGTAAAGCTTCAGAAGTCTTCTCAGCGGCATTTTTCAATAAACCATCTAATTTATTGTCATCATCAGGTGATTCATAATCGAATTCAGTACTCATGGAACATATTAGGGCAATTTTAGAAGCGAGTTCAGCTTTTAATTTTGCATTTTCAACTTCCATCTTGCTCGTCCCAGCAATCTCGACCAACTCCGACTCCTCAAGTAACTCTTCCTGAGAACCATCATCATTCTTAGAGAGTCCCAACAATGATTCCGGAGCATAACGTTCCAAATCCAGAAAGTCTATATCTAGCAAATTAGTATCGAAAGGAGTCACATTGACATCACAAGGATTTGGGTAGTCGTACAATCCCATGGATGATAAAATATCCCGAGGAATATAAATACTGTGTATTTTAATAAATTCCTCTCGTCTCCTAACTTCAGAATCCCTCTCCATTGCAAGCTTTTCAGCCAATTGTCCAGCTTTGCCCATATAGATCTTCATTGCTGCTTTTCTTCTCACAATTTCTGCAAGACATGCTCTATATGCAGGACAAATCCCACGGACCACTTTTAATTGCTCAAACTGGTCATTTTGGCGCTTCAAAGCTTCTTGGAATAAAGAAAACTTGTAGCGTACGTCTTTTATGGTGTACTGAATATATGCAATCTTTTGCATGTAATTGTGAACGAAGATGTTCATCTCGTTCTTTTTGTCTCTGCAGAAATTGAGCAGATTCGAAATTGCATGGTCACATGCATGCATCTTTGGAAGATAAGTTTTGTCATGGCTATCATACATGGGACCCAAAGCTGAAACGGCATCATGAGGACGGAGAGAAGATGACAGCTGGCACGAAAGACTCTCATCAACAAGCTTCTTCACTGTATTTACATCTTTACTGCAGTAACAGAGATATTTGTTTCAATAGATATTCAATTATCAAGCAAACGGAAAAACTAAAATTTATTTGTAAGAGCATATATGTTTCCATAAATTTAGACTTGCGTCCTATATAGTTAACAAATTTCATGAGTTTTTAATACTCGTGCACATTATTAACAATGACAGTGGAAAACAAGAAGAACAATAATTTGTTCTTATATTTCCCTTTCATGAAAAAATATTTATGAATTCTTTTTGGGCCTCAAAATTGATTTTATGAGAGGACAACATGCCATATTTCACATGCTCAAAACCGAAAAACTTGCGACAAAATATTTTGCATCTTAAACTTAACAATGACCAAATAATTTACTTGCTTTCACAGATCGCAAGTCAATATACCTGTTAAGGCATAAAATATAGTCATAAATACCACATTATGACAAGGATTATCAAGAAATAAAGTCGAACTTTTTTTAATTGTAATCAAATCACGATTCCAAAAAATGCACTCCATGGTCGGCGCCGCTTTCTAATTTTGCATACACTTAAGCCGCATAAAAACAAAATGTCAGAATTGTCGTCAGCACAAAGGTCAAAATCTTCTAAAATGCCACGTCAGAGCATTTCCGACAAGTACGAAAATATTAAATTAGGTGGGTTTTAACCGAGACGGTTTTAAGACAGACTGACAGAGCATTTGTCGTATAGCATAAAGAGATCTAGACAACGCCTGTCAAGAAAACCAAATCAAGACAATGATACTTAAGGACACAAAATACCCATGCAATATATTATGGTAGGTTATAATGAGCATACTGAAAGCATAAACACGTGACTGAAGGCACAAAAGAAATGTTCTGGCAGTTACAGAAGCAACAAAATCACCAAAGGTGCATAAGTTTCACGTAACATCGCATGCCAATGATCAAAATAAATAATCAAGAGAAGGTGAGAGGGACCTTAAAGCCTGCATTATGCTCTTCTGCTCATTGATAAACCGTTGGTGGTCTTTTATAGAGAACTCAACATCTTTCACAAGATAAGAAGCTTTCCCAGAAAATAAATGTTCTGCATTGCTCTTCAAATCTCCAAACTCCACTTTAAACTCCAAAACTTTGTTCTCAAACTGCTTGTGTGAACTGCTGCAATCCTCCCATGTCTTCTGCAAGCTATCTTCCTTCACAAAATCCAATAAGCACTTACGATTGTCAGTCTGCAAAGACGGAAAAATTTTTACGGATCTTAATTTCTCTTTATCCCTCCCAAATGTCATCAGAAGCTTGGAATGACTCCGGTGCTGCTGAGAGTAGCATTTCAAGAAATCTGCATAGTTCTGATGAACCATCTTATAGAAATGATCTACAGTGCCCCTAGCAATCCCCAAAGCCCTTTCTTGAACCTTCTGCTCTAGCAAAATCCTCTCACATTCCTCCATATTTGCTAATGTGCGTTTGTAAATAGCATCACCAAATTGAAAATGATATCTAAATTGTCTCTCGTATGAAGGTAAGGCTTTCAGTGCTGGATCTGAAGCATCATCCAAAGGGTGAGGGTCGTGAGATGAGGAGGGCAATGGAGGATCCGGACTATTAATAGCCTCAAACTGTTCCGGAACGGGATTTGGTGAATTACTTCGCATTCTCGATTTATTGAATAAAAATACTTCCCGTTCATCAGATGGGAGTTTGTATGCTGAAAGAGGACGGTTGGGTTCCAATTTCAAATCCAGACATAGAAGAAGCTGATCATTGAACGGGATCCCACAAGATGATTCTAGAAACTTCTGAACGGCCTCAACAAGAGTGTACTCATCACAGTCGAGTTTATATGAGTGCCCATTTTCAGCAATATGAACCACAAGCTTTCCAGTTTGAACAACAGCTTCTGAAGTACAAGAACTCATTTTTTTGAACCCTTAAAAGAATCAAGAAATCACCAATTATTGCAAAATCAGCAGAACCCAATGATGTAAAACCCTAATTATCTTCAAACCGCCACTGATTCAACAAATTAAAACCTCAATTTCACCATGAAGTCCTTCAGATGAACCGCAGATCACTTCAGAATCAATAAAATTGACCCGAATCAAAGTGATGCCGCAAAATATATAACCAGACAGAAACTCCAATTGCCACCGCCTGACCTAATATCCTACAAAACTACAAATTCAAGAATTTCAGCGCAACCCATATAATATGTTATCAGCAAAACCAACTCTATTCACAATTGCAATGCATCGCGGCAATCAAACAACGTGAAGAAACACCAAAAAGTAGACCACATAAAAAGAAATAATGACAATTAAATATCAGGAAGAAAACCCATTCAACTACCTCAAACACCACACTTTAATAACTAACTGACAAAGCCAAAGATACAGATTCCCAAAGAGAGGAGGAATTTTCACTCAGAAATACATGCGGGAAAACAAAATCAAAAGTCAAAATTTAACACGAAACCATGCGATTATATTCTTTCTTCCTCCGGGTTTTACGTTTGCGTCTACGCCAAGACATAGACGCGTACCTTTTCGTATATCGGCTTGCTTGTAACAATGGTGCGTAGTTTCTTCGGATGATGAATGATTGATTATATTTATTGCAGAAATCTGTTTTATGGTAGTATTAGTTTGACATTCGTAAAGATAGAAGCTTCATAAGGAAGAGAAGTAGCAGAAGATAAAAGGAGAAGATGATGTTGTTGTTTACTGTCTGTGGGACTCTCTGTAACTTCGCAATCTTTGCTCCAAGAAAAAGGAGTGAGTTTGAGTCTTTCGCAATATCAGGGAAAGGGGTTTTTTCTGACCGCCTTATATATGTTCTCATCATTTTCTTTTTTATTTTGGTTATTATAAATTAAGTTATATTAAAGAAATTTATTATTATATTTTCAATTCAGAAAATTCACTACATAAACTTTTCATTTTATAAAAAATTTAATCATTGCTTTGGGTAAAATAAAATTAATTATTGAGATTTATTTTGGTTATTATAAATTAAGTTATATTAAAGAAATTTATTATTATATTTTCAATTCAGAAAATTCACTACATAAACTTTTCATTTTATAAAAATTTGAATCATTGATTTGGGTAAAATAAAATTAATTATTGAGATTGGTCCATAAAGATTTAATTTATATAATTTATAGAATTCTGAGGGATTTTTACTTTTTCTTTCAGAAAAATGTTATTTAAAACATCATTGATACAAATTATTTTACATAATTTAAGATAAGGTCACTATTAAAGAATCAATTGTATTAGGAGTCTATGATGAGTATATATAGATATGCACGTATATGAAATTCATTTGAAGATGATTTAACTTCAATGACTGATCCTTATAGAATTCTGAGGGATTTTTACTTTTTCTTTCAGAAAAATGTTATTTAAAACATCATTGATACAAATTATTTTACATAATTTAAGATAAGGTCACTATTAAAGAATCAATTGTATTAGGAGTCTATGATGAGTATATATAGATATGCACGTATATGAAATTCATTTGAAGATGATTTAACTTCAATGACTGATCCTTAAAAAAAAAAAAACTTCAAAAATTGTGATGATGTCGGAAATTGGACGATTGATCGGACGATCACGACCTACTGAGCTATCAGTTGAATTTATAGAAATGAAATGACTTTGACCAAAAAACAATGAATAGGGGGTCACTTGGCTGGAGGAGTTGTCTCCAGTGCTGAACTTCCGATGCTCAAATCAGTAAACTTAGGCTGAAAAGGGTTTAGAAATAGAAAGTATGCACTCGAGAGAATTAATTGTGTTTACCCAAACGGTAATAAATGAGGCGGCATTTATATTGGAGCCAATAACACTCATAATTACATTGTTTCAGACGTGCATTAAATGATTAAATGCATTGACCACGCCATATGACACCAGCCTTACTCTGGCATGGTGGTGTCAGAGTGATCCTCTGAACAGGGTAAGCAGTACTATTTGCATTGACTTTGCGTATAGCGGGCGCCGCCAAACAGGCAAATGCACGCCCCGTACCGAATCCTGACCCGAAATCAAAAGGATCCGACCCGAACCAAAATCAGGCGAACGGCAAACTGAACTCAATTACTAGGCGGGAATTTTTTAAAACGATGACATACCGAAAGTGGAAGCAATATAAAGGACATAAACAATAATAATAGAACAACTGCGCGGTTAGGTAAAGCCCTCCAAGGCTAGCAAATTCAACTATAACTGATAATAATATACAACGGGTTCAGCAGTGCTATTCCCGAACGTAAAACATAACCGAGTAGCCTACATAATTACATAACATAACAACATAAAGTCAATAGAAATATGAGAGTTTACATATAAACAAAAGAAATGCAACTTGACAAACGACGACAACAACTCAACGAAGCCCGCCTAGTATCCTGAAACCAAGGGTGAGACAAAGGGGGTTAGTCAAACAACTAAGTGAGGGGGGAATAATAGTATATATTATGAAACGAAAGTAGATTATCAGTTTTAAACAGAAAAGAAAACAACTGAAGTAAAGGTTTTCTCAAACGGTTGGTGATCTAACTCAAAATGAAACATAACAAATCTTTCGAATAACTCAGCGAGAAGTGTTCTGAACCACCAGTCGAATCATAAAACAGAAACCCTCCTTATTCCTCCAGTTGTAGTCAGGGAGCAACCCCTAACCACACAGATCAAACGTGAATGGCTTAGGTACTCCAAGGGTTGCCATTCTGGCCTCACCCCGAGCTCCCAATGCTGGAGGAAACCATAGTTTCCGCCATAGACCCGATGTCTACTGACTTCATCCTATCGTCCTTACTCCAGATCATACACATACATATACATAGCTCGCTTTTCAAACTTTTTCATATGGCCAGAAGACCGTTCGAGACAAGTCATATGCGAGGCTATAACGCCAAAGTTCGCTTTAGAAAATAAAAGTTTTACTTGTCTCTTTCGCAAATATTTCACAAACATAAACGTAATACTTTTTATATCAAAACATTTTCAAAATCATAAAGATATAATCCCACCTGTTGGCTTATCACACCGAAGATAAAACAGCCAAAAGCTACGCTACGCCACGTGAGTATCGTCTGCAATACACAAGGTGTAGCGGGCGCCCCAAACGGGTAACGCACGCCCCGCACCGAGTCTCGACCCGGAACTGAAACAGGAATTTTGCCCCAAATCAAAACCCGGCGAATGGCACACATTTACTCAATCACTAGGCGGGGATTTCAAAAACCGAAATAGACGACAAAGGTGCGGAAGCGAAAAACAAAACAAAACAATAAACCATTGCACAACTAGTAAAGCCCACCGAGGCCAGCGAAATTCAAATTACTAATCACTATAATTAAATACACGGGTTCAATATAATATCCCGACAATCTAGAATAACGGGTTCAGTATAATAATCCCGCATATAATTATATAGTAGCAGAAGTGTTCTAAAACATATATCATAATAAATGCCAAACGGGAACAAGAGTTTACATAAGTCAAAATAAATGCAACTCAATAGACGCGATGACGACGACGTACAATCCCGCTTAGTATCCTAAAACCAACACTGTAACGACCCAGAAATCCAAGAATCACTGTGAGTTCTTTTTCGCGATTAATTATCCTTCTCAACCCTATTTCTCGTATTATGTGAATTATATCATATTATTTCATATACGACCTTACGCGATAATATTATGTGCATATTTAAATTTCTTAATTGTTTAGCTTTCGTTAATATTAATATTGTTATATCTTACCAAAATGATTTAATTGGACTTTCTAAACTTACCAAAATACCCCTTCGTATTTTTCGACATTTCGAAATATTTGATAAAAGTCTCGAAACCCTCATTTGAACCCTTATTCGAAATAGAGAGAGAGAGGGAAGAAGGAAAAGAGGATTTTTGCTCCGAATCCCTAATCGATCGTGCCGAGCTCGTTTCTCCGTGGAATTCCGTGCCGATCAAACCTAAACGATCCTCTCAACGAGACCTTGCTTTAGGTACCTTTTTCCCCAATTCTTTCTACGAATTTTTGATGTTTTGAGCTTATTTTTATATTTCGGGATTTATAGGATTTTTAATGAAATCGAACCCGTTTCTTGGTCATTTCTTGTGATTCTTGGATAGAAATATTCCTTACATGTTGCTTATTGATTGCTATAAATTGTGGGTGTCGATTTGCGCTCAAAATACGATTTAAATGCATTTTTGGCTCGGATTCGCGTTGAGATCGCGACTTTCTGCTGGGTGCTGTTAAACCGCACGGGCTAACGCACGGTCTTAATTAAGACCGTGCAGGAGCCCGTGTGCACCCTTTTGTGCTTGCACGGGCTCGCGCCCGTGCACCTGGACCGTGCGGATGGCCGTGTGTAGTGCGCGGTCTTGACACCGTGTTCAAGACCTTGCACAAGCCGATGCAAATGCCTTAGGCGATTTTTCCAACTTTTTCACAAGTTGCTCTCGGGAAGTGAGTCAATGTGTCGCCATTTTTGGTTGAGTTTTCGCATACGGACTCCAAAAATTATATCGATTTCACCGATAGATCCCTTTTAAGTTGTAGATTAATATTTTGAAATGTTTGTTGAATTTCGACTCCGTTCAGACTGTGAATAGTGCAATTTTACGTATATGTAATTTTGGAAACTTGTCGGAATTATTTGAAATTTACGTGGTAGCTTCCATAAATATTATTATTGGCATACGTATGCATGTTGATTCATTTGATTAACCGTTCGTCAAATAATTGCTTATTTGCGCTTTAGAGTCGTTATTAATTTGTCTAGGTCCTGTCTTGTCTACAGATCAGTCAGAGGTCGGTAAGCAGTGAGTTGTAGCTGCTAGGCTTTCTTTTTGGCACACCAGGTGAGGATTTAAATTATTTAAACTGGGCTTGAACATATATGTCTATGTATACTTGCGAAATCCCCGTATTCCCTTATTATTGGTATTAAGTATTTCGAGCATATACTTTTTTGATTTTACCAACAAATCATTTAATATCAAATTATACATTAGTACCGAAAATCGATTTGTTTTCAAAAGGGCAAGTAAACTCTTTCCTTTTAATGTGATGAATTGACTTAGGATTGGGTCTATGAGGAAAGTCGTTAGGGAAGTGCGCCAGTGCAACCCGACGCGTACGGAACTTGTAGTTACCCCCTTTGTCGTCACCACTTGCCCAATTGCCCATTTGGGACTCAAACTCTTACTGTAAAGCGAGTAAAATAAAGGACTTTTCATTTAGGCCCGGGATGGTATCCGGAGGTTGCATTTGGGGACGAGCGTCCAGAGTGTAACCCGAGGTGCTTCTCCCAAAATTAAGCGTTAATCGTGGCCCGTAGGAGTTTGATAGCCACGGTTGGGAGCGATGGTGGGTGTTGCATGTGTTGCACGCTTTCCTTAAATTCACTATAGTCGAGCCTCGGGTTGCTCCTTGGTTCGACACCGGAGATGGAGTTTTTATAATATCTTGAGAAGAAATAAGGAGGAATAGGCCCACTCTCGCTGGGATATTTATTTATTGCTTTATATTATTATTGTCTTTATTGCTTCATTAAATATTCAAGTCGAAGCACATTCCGGTTTCTTCCTTATTGCATATGTATTTTCTATTAAAACCCGGAAGCGTGACTCGACTTGCTCCACCTATATCTTCACTGAGTTCTTTGATTCACCCTCTTTTATTGGTTCTTGCCTCAGGTAGATTGAGAGACCGACATGTCTCACGTGTCGGATTGGCAACAGTTCATAGATAGGCCTTTTTGGTTTTGCCGTAGTCTAAATTGTTGTCTATAACTCTCGTTAGGTCATTCTTGGTTCGGGCTTGTATAAATGCTATATTGATCCCCACCCCTATATATTTACTTTATGTTGCCCCTGAATGGGCTGTAATGATATTAGATATTTAGATTGCCCCGAAATGGCATTTATGTTATTATGTTTAATTCGCTTCCGCTACATATATATTCTGAACTGTTTAATTGTTGTGTCTTTGGGGATCCGGTGTTGCCAAGAGTTGGGGTAGACCCGTTGGCTTGTATGGGTTCTCGGGTTGAGGCGCCCTTCTCGGCTTGGGAATCCGTGCAGGTTTGGGGGCTGTAGAGCGGGGCGCTACAAATACCAAGTGCAAAACAGAGGGGGTTAGTCAAATGACTAAGTGAGGAGGGAATAATAATGTATATTATAAAATGGAAGTAAACCACCATTTTTCAAACTTAAAAGAAATCAACATAAAAGAAAGGTTTTTGTAAACGGTTGGTGATTTAGCATAAAACATAACATAACATTTCATATGACTCGGCGAGACGAGCCCTTAACTCCAATTTCCAAACATAAAAACCGGAAACCACCCTTATTCCTCCAATGTAGACGGACCGCTAAATCTGAACTACTCATAACATATAGTATAATCTCAGGTACTCAAAGGGCTACCACTCCGGCCTCACCCCGAGCTCCCAAAAGTGGACGGAACAAGAGGATGTACGCCATAGACCCGACGTCTACCGGTTTCATCCTATCATCCTTACTCCGGGCCCAAACATTCATACATACAGTTCATAACTCGCTTTTCAAATCATTTTTGGGTTGGTCGAAAGACCGTTCGAGACATGTCATATGCGAGGCCGAAGGCCAAAGTTCACCTTAGGAAAACAAAACGGTTTTATATGTCTCTTTCGTAAACGATTCAAAAGAGTATACGTAGTAATTTTTCATATCAAAACATTTTCTATAAATCGAATAAATATAATAGGAACAAATATTTACGAAGTATATATAGAGACGGTATGAAAACAAAATGCAAATCAAGGCTTATATGGGGAGAGGCTTAATTATATATACATATAAGTATCGGAGTCAGAACGGAAAGCCTCACCTGTTGGCTAATCAAAAAGAGAGTAAAAGCAAGACTGGTGTGCTACTCCACGGGAGTATCATCTGCAAAACACAAAGACACAACCACATAAGACTAACGACGACGCACGACTTATATGAAAGCATTAAAACACATAGAAACACGTTAAACAGTCATTCATATCACTTAGGTTCACATTCTAACAAAATATATAAATTCAATAAGAAAATCAAGTTAGAATGCGATAAAAGTTCATAAATATGCATAAAAGGCAATAAGGAAGTATGCATTCAAGTTTCGGAAGAAACGGACAACATTTGAAAAATAACCAAAAATGCCTAAATGAAAAACAAGAAGAACGGGGCCCGAATGAAGTCGGAAAAGTCCAAACTTCCTAAAATATGTATTTCATGATTTATAGGAACTATGGGTGAAATCGGATCTCAAATCGGAGGTCAAACGAAGAAAGTCAACTTTTAAAAATGCCCTTTGACTTCCATTGCCGAGAGCAACATTTTGAAAATGGAGAAATCTTGGTTAAGGCATACACACAGTCTTGGGGACGGGCATGCGCACGGGCTTGAGTGCGTTCTCAAGCCGGTGCAAACACTTGCCCTGGCCTGCGCATCGGCGTGCGCACGGGGGTGCGCAAGGCCGTGCAAAGGCTAAAATGGACGCACGGTCTTGGCGCATGGTTTCAAGACCGTGCGTAAGACCGTGTGGATCCTCAAAACAACAGAAAATCGCAGAAACGAAAAACCCTCGCGGGAATGAACCAAAAATCAACATTTAACCAATCAATCATGCAAATCTCAAGCTAATACACACATATAATGATCTACAACATCTAATCTACCTATAGAACCAAGAATCATGTAAATCCATCCATAAAATCATTCAAAATCAACATATAACCTAAATATTCAACTATTCACTAAAATCCAAAAAATGAAGCATAGGACGCATTAAACACGAAAGGTGTGAGAAGCTCACTCGAAGAAGAGATCGTGAGGAGTTCGTAGGTTTTTACGGAATGAAATTTGGTCGAGAAATGCGGTCGAAAAGATCAATCAAAGCTTTTTTTCTTCTTCTTCTTCTCTTTTTACTTTCTTTTTCTTCTCCTTTCTTTTCTTGTTTTGTGCGTGAATGAGGGAGAGAGATTGGGAGTGAGACTAAATCAAAAAGTTGACTTGGTTTGAGAAACGAAGGGGTATTTTCTTAATTTTATAAAAATAGCTCAGACATAAGTTGTCCAAATAGAACATAATTACAGTCAAAGTTCATGAAATTAAACGTACATTAACATGTTGTGGTTTAAATACCAAAAATTTACTCATTTATGAAATTGTTATATAAATCACATAATAATTATCAAATAAATAATAAATCGCATAAATAATCGATTCAGACTTACCTGATAATAACTCGGATTTTTGGGGTGCTACAATCACCCCTCCTTATGAGAATCTAGTCCCCAGATTCTACTCATTCAACCGAAATAACTCCGGGTGGAACTTGCGCATCTTGTCTTCGGTCTCCCACGTAGCCTCTTCGGTTGTTTGATTTCTCCAAAGAACTTTGACAAGAGAAATGTCCCGGTTGCGCAGTGCTTGAGTCTTCTTATCCAATATCTTCACCGGCTTCGAAACAAAGGTCAAGTCCGGTTCTAGTTCAATTTCTTCAACAGGAAGGATCTCGGACTCATTCGGGTAGTACTTTCGGAGTTGGGAAACATGAAAGACGTTGTGAATCCCTGTTAGGCTTGGCGGCAAGTCTAACCTGTAGGCGGCATTCCCAATCCTCTCCAGAATCTCATAGGGACCCATAAATCTCGGGCTCAATTTTCCTCCTTTTCCAATTCGGGTGAATACTTTCTCCCCAACCTCAAATTCCAAAGGTCGGCGACGGGTGTCGGCATAGCTCTTCTGTCGATCTTGAGCCGCTTTCATTCTCTGCCGGATAATCTGAATACGGTCGATGGCATTTTGGAGAAACATTGGAGGAGTTCCTCGTCCCTTATCATCTTTCATCCAACGCCAATCCTCGAGATCCCAAAATAACGGGGATCTACACTTTCTGCCATATAATGCTTTGTAAGGTGCCATTTTGAGTGTATACTGATAACTGTTGTTGTAGGCAAATCGATCAATGGCAATTGGTCGTGCCAATTGTTTCGAAAATCCAAGGCACAAGCTCGAAGCATACCATTGAGATACCTGATCATTCTCTCTGACTGACCATCTGTCTAGGATGTGCAGCTGTACTGAAAGTCAGCTTCGTTCCCATTCTCTCTTGAAGTTGCTGCCATAAACGGGAAGTAAATCGAGCGTCTCTGTCAGATACTATAGTAGTCGGAATCCCATGTAGCTTGACAATCTCTCGGTGATAAATCTCTACCAACTTATCCACTTTGTATGACATGTTGATCGGCAAGAAATGAGCACTCTTGGATAGTCGGTCGATAATCACCCAATGCTATTGCAGCTACCTCTAACTTTAGGCAAACCAGACACAAAGTCCCTGGCAATACCCTCCCAATTCCATGTAGGAATTGGTAGTGGCTCAAGCAAGCCTCCCGGTCTTTGATGTTCAAGTTTGACTTGCTGACAAGTCGAGCATCTCTTGACGTGATTAGCTACATCTCTCTTCATTCCTCTCCACCAGAATAATTCTTTCAAATCCCGGTACATCTTACTTCCTCCTGGATGAACTGTGCAAGGTGTGTTGTGAGCCTCATTGAGAATCTCTCTCCTCAAGCTCTCCGGAGCACAAATTCGGGTCTTATAACGGAGAATTCCTGTGTCGTCCACACCAAACTGAGTCTCAGGATCAGCTGCGATGTGAACTATCTGTCTCCATCCACTCATCAGTAGCCTGAACATCTCGAATCTTCCGACCCAACTCTAACTAGATTGATATGCTGTGAACGTGGGCCTAAGAACTGATGTGAACTCCCTCTAACTTAGCCTCTAGCTGGGCGATGCTCGCCTTCCGGCTCAGTGCATCGGCTACAACATTCGCCTTTCCAGGATGGTACTGAATCTTGCAATCGTAGTCCTCAAATAACTCTATCCAACAAAGCTGTCGTTTGTTCAATTCCTTCTGAGTAAACAAGTACTAAAGGCTCTTATGATCTGTGAAGATGTCGAACGTGATGCCGTAGAGGTAATGACGCCATTTCAATAAAGCAAATACGACGGCGGCTAGCTCAAGGTCGTGCGTGGGATAGTTCTCTTCAGCTGGCTTTAGCTTCCTCAATGCATAAGCTATAACTTTCCCATTGCATTAACACACAACCTAATCCTTCGTGTGATGCATCTGCATACACGACAAATCCTTCAGAACCCTCGGGCAGGGTCAATATTGGGGCTGTGGTCAATCTCTTCTTGAGCTCCTGAAAATTGGTTACCACACCCCGTAAGCATACGCCGTGACATTCTAAACAAATTCGAAATATGGCTTAAACACGTCAAAAGCTACATTAACATCCAAGAATCGTACCATACGAACAAGAAACGAGAGAAATAATCACAAAAGCCCTAACATGCTCACTATTCACAAAACATTGAAAAACGAAGTAAAGATCGGATTAAAATCAAAGGGTCTGAAATGCATACTGATAAGGGAGATCTTGAGGAGCACGTAGGAGTTTACGGATCGTGAATCGGTAGAGAAACAAGCGCTCGGCGATCAAATGAACCTCTTCCTCTCTTTTCCCCTTTCTTCTTCTTTTGAACGTGAGATGAGAGTGAGAGAGAAGACTTAGACTAAGTCAAAATTCTGACTTAGATTGTAAAGTCGAAGGGGCATTTCGGTCATTTCGCAAACTTACTAAAAATAGCAAGTTGTCGAAAATAAGTAATATTACAGTCAAAACTCATGAAATTAAACACACGTTGACATGTAATGGTTTAAAACCTAAATACAATCATTTACGAATAATCATATAATTCGCATAAGTATCAAAATAAATCATAAATCGCGCAATTAGATCAATTAGGCTTACCAGGTAATCTACCGGAGATTTGGGTCGTTGCATTGTGAACCGTCGTCACGAGACTAGGTGCAAAATCGAGGTGCTCGCAGACGGTTTTAACAGACTAACCCTACCATGAGACATGATTTGACCTAGATCCGTTGACTATGTTGCACGGACATGGACACAAGGACACAGATACGACACAACACGGACACGGCAACACGAATTTTTTAAAAATTTTAGGACACGACACGGCTCCAACACGGCTGACTAATATAAATTTTAATAAAAATATAAGTGTTCATATATAATATATTTACAAATATTAATTAAAAAATAAATTTATCACAACATAATATAATTATTAGCAAAATTTAAATGTACGAATTGATTATTATATTAAAAGAACACTATAAGTTTTAGATTATAATATTGTGAGAATCAATTGAAAATGATGAAAAAATAAATTGAAATTAATTTAATACACCGTTTCATTCATTTATAATTTTTTTATTGTTTTTAAAATAAAAGTTGACCCTTTTAAATAAAAAAATAGAAAAAAATAAAAAAATTGAGTTTGTTGTGTCCCTCGCATGCCCTAGCTGTGTCGAATTTTTTTTTATTTTTTTTAATTTTCAGACACATTTTGCCGTGTCTGTGAATGACATGTGTCGGACACTGCACGGACACAAATTTTGTCGTGTCCGTGCATTAGTGTTCGCTGACCATATATCCATCAAGATCGAGTCTTGTGAGTGTAGATCAAGGATCTGGCTTGCCTAGTAAATTGGTAGTCAGAATAGTCTCTAGGTTTGGGTAAGTTAAGACCTCGTGATTTTTTAGGGTACCATGGGGTCTTTGAGGTTGGAGTCGGAGTTTGGTCCGACCAACCGCCCATGGGTCCCACTCATTAAGTTTTGGAATCGGCAAGTGCAGGTTGACTCCTACCATGTGGCGTTAACCCTTACGATCGTGACACACGTACGGTCATAATTATGCCATATTAGACCGTAATGGGAAAATGTTGTGCCAACCCGGAATCGGGTCGAGTTGAAACAGTGAGATTTGAGCGAAACGCATACGAATTTCCCGAGTTGAATCATAGAAATTCGTAATAAACGATTGCTTACGTGTCTATGTGGTAGTTTATATGTTAGTATATTTTAAATACCATTTAGAAGTTGGTATTTGAATTTATTTGACCTAAATTGTTTAAAACGGTATTTTCAAAAATACCGGCCGGATAACCCGAACGGGCTAATTACGGACTTATATAATTTTATATGTCATTTAGAACCTCACCAAAGATTACAAAATGATTATCTTTAGTTTACGCTTCACTTTCGCAAAAATGGGAATTTCCACATCGGAAGTCATTTTTTCGCCCGTTCTGACTTGTTTTTCGCGAAAAGAGCAAATGAGCCAAAATTATACTCAAATCGTTCATAATTTAATTTCCTAATTGTTGGTGTAATTAAATTACACTAATTTCTCCATCTTGATTTTCAATTATTCGATTTTCTGATATTTGACCAAACGCTACAAAACAAAGAATATGTCACTTTCATAATTAATTACATATGTAGAACTTGTCCCTCATGCCTATTAGGTGCATTAAATCAGTCACATTTCAACCATTATGGCCGAAAATTACACCCTTGCAAGACTTACCCATGATTTTCTTTTATTACATAATAAATTCTAGATATTTTCCTACAAGGACCTTTTTGCAAATAGTGCAAAATTCACCTAAAAAAAATCTATAAATACCCCCCCTCACCCCTTCATTTATTACTTACTAATTCACAACACACTCTTCCTCCCTTTCACTCTCTAATTTTCGGCCGAAATGCCAATAGTTCATAGGTTTTTATATATATATATATATTTTTTTCCACATTTCTTGATTTTTATGTTCTAAATACATAATAAATCAAGAAAATAAAGTGAAAATTATATATCTTCCTCCATAGCCTTAGGATCGAGATCTTCAAGGGTATGTCCTCTACCCTTCCCTTTAATTTTTGTGTTCATATGATCATTAGTTTAGATATTATGGTGATTTATATGATTAAATGTTGTTATCTACTTGTTTATTGGATTATTGAGTTTGGAGAAGCCATTAAAAATATTTTTAAGCTTTGTAAAAATCTGAAAAAAATTGTTAAGATCCTCCACTGAGTTATAAATAATTTTGTGGAATTATTTGAGAAAAAAAATCGTTTTTACCTATTTTTATGAATATTTGGGAAAAATCCCATAAGGCAAATTTCCGTAGAAAATTTGTCGACACTGCATTCAAACTCGTTTTTCTCCTTCATTTCTTAATATTTTTGAGTGACTTAAAATCCTAAGATATTCTAATTTCAAAGAACTTTCTAAAACTGTATGACTCATCTTCATATTCTCAGTATTTTGTTCCCAATAATTTTTCAAATTTGGGACTGAAAATCTGGAAATCCTTAAATGTTTGATTATGTGGTTATTTGTTGATGATTTATACTTTAATGTTGTTATTTGTTGATTATGTGGTGCCCCTGACAGAAACCACAGCGAATTGGATGGAGACCCTCCTGACGATGAACTGATGGCTGGGTCTGAACAGTCTTGATCTGGTTCCGCCTCCTAGTGCAGTTCCCCGTTTTGTGTTTGGGATCACCGCAAATGTGACAATAACCTAATTTCAGCCAACACTTCTTCTCGGGATAGTTCTTCTTGCAAAATCCGCAAAACTTCTGGAGGCTCAGCTGTGACAATTGACTTCTTGTTCTTCTTCAGAGTCAATGCTCTAGGTACATGGGGTCTTTTTGGACCCTGATGCAGAAGAGGTATGGTCGCCAATCTGAGGAGGGAGAGACATTTTGCAGCCAAAATGCAACATATATACATGAAGGTTAACATGTATGCAAAGCAGTAAGCACATAAGTTCTAATTCAAATAATTCAAATAGGCACAAAAGTACAGAAGCACAAAGGCACAAAAGCATAAACCCTAAGTCGTATGACCTAGACAGACACGATCCTCAGAGCTCAGGCCAATGAACCTGTGGCTCTGATACCAACTGTAACGGCACGTCCCCAAATACGGTGCGGCGTACCATCCCGCACCAAGTCACAGCCATAATAGGAACGAAGGTCTGGCTATGGACCGTAACCTGGCGAACGGTAACAAAAGTACTAGGCGGATATTTAAAAATCGACAACGACAACAGCAAATGCGGAAGCGAAATATGGTAATCATAAAATCTATCCCACTCAGGGAGCTAGTGAACAATAAATCCAAAGTGCAGTTATAAAGCCCACCGAGGCCAGTGAAAAATAATAATCATAAATACCAAGTAAAGCCATCGAGGCTAAATGTAACATTGTAACGACCCGTTATTCGAATATTGATCCGGTAGACCGATTTGTTTTATTTTACGTCTTTTGTGAATTTTATGGTTATGTATCATTACATTTTACAAGAGTTTATAAGTATGAGTGAATTTTGGTTTTTAAACCATTTCATGGTAACGTGTGTTCAATCGCATGAGTTTCGACTGTAATATTGTTTATTTCCGACAACATGCTATTTTTAGTAAGTTTGGTATAATTATGTTTATGCCCCTTCGTTTCTAAACCAAGTCAAACTTTTGACTTGACTCATCTCTCTCTCCTTCATCTCACACTTCACGTAAAGAAGAGAAAAGAGAAGAAGAAAGAAGAGAAAAAGAGAAGGAAGAAGAGAAAGCTTGGATTGATCGTTCCGCACCGTTTATCGACCGAATTTCGAGCCGTGAAAACCTACGAACTCCTCACGATCCCTTCTTCAAGTAAGCTTCTCACACCTTTCGTGTTTAATGCTACCTAGGCTTCGATTTTCAGGATTTTATGAATAGTTGAATAATGTGTTAAATATGTGATTTTGGATGAAATTGTGGATCGTTTTTCGTGTTTATTAGTTCTATAGGTAGATGATGGATAGGAGAACGTCATATGTGAAGATTAGTATGAGTGTTTAACGTTTTGATATTGATATATGGATTTTTGGGTTTGATTTTGCGTAGGGTTTGATGTCTGCGATATTTTCTGCTATTTCACAATCCACACGGAGTGTTGCAATCTCGTGTGCACATGCACGGACTCTCTCACGGCCTGTTGAGAGGCTGTGCATGTGTGTGTGTTTCACACGGGCTTCTGGTCACGGCCTCAACCCCGTGTGGAACCATTTTTGCCCCAAAACCTTCTATTATCTACAGTGCTACTTTCCACTGTAGGTACCACCGAGACTTGTCATTTCTGAATTCTTTCTTTGCTCATGTATTTAATAATTATGAGATAGATACGAATTTCATGATTTACGAATTTATCACATGTTCGTGACTGTGAATAGTGCGTTCAAAGTTTTCGACTAATTTCCTAACTTTTGCATACGATGTTTGTTTCTTCCGAAACTCGAATGCATACCTTCTTATGGTATATTAAGCATGTTCATGAAATTTTGTTGCATTTGAACATGATTTGCATATCTAAATTCGAGAATTACTTCAATTATTGATAATTTGAGCCTAAATGATATATGTGGTTGTTTAAACGTGCTCTTATGTGTTTTAATGATTTTGTATAAGCCGTGCGTCGTCGTTAGTCTTATGTGGTTGTGTCCTTGTATTTTGCAAACGATACTCCCGTGGAGTAGCGTGCCGGTCTCGCTCTTGCTCTCTCTTTTGTTAAGCCAACAGGTGGGGTTTTCAGTTTCTAATTGTATATGATAATACGTACATAATACCAACCCTACTACTCGATAAGCCTCGTTTTGCTATTTGTTTTACATCCGTTTATATATACAGTAGATATTTAAGCTTATACTTTTATGATCTTGAAAACGTTTTAATATGAAAAGTATTACGTATAAGTTTGTGAAACGTTTACGAAAGAAGCAAGTAAACATTTGTTCTCTAAAAGCGAACTTTGGCATTATAGCCTCGCACACGACTTACCTCGAACGGTCTTTTGACCACATGAAATGTTTGAAAAGCGAGCTATGTATACGTATGTGTGTGATCTGTTCTGATGGGCCAGAGTAAGGACGACAGGACGGAGACGGTAGACATTGGGTCTACGGGGGAAATCCTATGGTTTCCTCCACCTTTGGGAGCTCGGGGTGAGGCCGGAGTGGCAGCCCTTTGAGTACCTGAGTTGTTCATGTTTGATCTGTGTAGTTAGGGGTTACTCCCTGATTACAACCGGAGGAATAAGGAGGGTTTCTGTTTTATGATTTGACTGGTGGTTCAGAACTCTTCTCGCTGAGTTATAAGTTTCGTTATGTTTCATTTTGAGCTATATCACCAACCGTTTGTGAAAACCTTTACTTCTGTTGTTTTCTTTCTATTTAAAACTGGTGATTTACTTTCGTTTCTTCATATATACTATTATTTCCCCCTCACTTATTCATTTGATAACCCCCTTTGTCTCACCCTTGGTTTCAGGATTCTAGGAGGGCCTCATTGCTTATGTCGTCGTCGTCAGTCGAGTTGCATTTCTTTTGTTTTATGTAAACTCGTGTCCTTAGTTGGCTCGTATACTCGATATGTATTTTGTGTAGGCTTTGTTTTAGATTATGAGTTATGTTCGGGAATACTGTCGTTGAACCCGTTGTAAATTCTTATTAGTATGGAATTGAATTTGCTAGCCTTGGTGGGCTTTACCTAACTGTGCAGTTGTTCCACTGCCATTGCTAATGTTTCCTTTATTGCTTCCGCTTTTGGTTTGTCTTTGTTTTAAAACTCCCGCCTAGTAAATGAGTTTCCTTTGCCGTTCGCCGCGTTTTGGCTCGGGTCGGATTCCTTTCGATTTCGGGTCAGGATTTAGTGCGGGGCGTGCATTTGCCCATTTGGCCGCGCCCGCTACAAATATCCATCAACTACAATAATAAATATGCAAATAAATTCCGTTCCTAATATCCAAAAGGAAAAGACGGAAACGGAATTACATAAATAAAAAGGGCGACTCCGATGCCTAAACTCGATTTCCGTCTAGCACAAAATCCTAAAATAAAATACGGGTGAAGCGAGGGGGTTAGTCAAAGCGACTAAGTGACGAGGCTATAATACATATATATTAATGAAAGTAGAATAAAGATTCATCATTTTTAAATGAAAAGAAAGCAACCAGAAAAGTAAAGGTTTTAAACAATTTGATGAATCGAATAATGTTGCAAGAATAATTAAAAGCTTGGCGAGACGAGCACTTACCTCCCATTTCACAAACATAAATATAATAAACATACCACCTTATGCCTGCATAGGTAGATTGCCGGTTTCCAAGGCCGAACCGCTTACCATAAATATATATATGTATGTGTGCAAGAGGAGAGCCCAATTCACACATTTATGCAATGGGAGAGCCCAATACATCTTCAGTGTGAGACAAGTCTTCGACATATGTCCTCAGACAAAAGTAGCCACTGGTCACAGGTACTCAAAAGGCTGCCACCCCGGCCACACCCCGAGCTCCCGTAGTTGTGGAGTTAGGGGCACTGGGATCCACTGTAGACCCGACGTCTAATCCGGCTTCATAACTAAAACCTAATCTCCGGGCCCAATAATATGAATATGGCGTAGAGGCCGGGCACAGAGGCCAAGATATATCTCTCTTTTCAAAAGATTTGTGTGGTCAAATGGACCGATTGATAAATTCAAGTTTTGCCTCTTTTCGAGCTAAAGGGCTCTCAAAGAGTTACTATATAATAGTTTGATATGGAAACGTTTTTCTCGAATTCATTAAGATAGTACGGTTTCAAATAGTTAATACATATAGTAATAAGTTAGGAGAAAATCATTAAAACATAAAAACAAGGCTTTGGGTTTATATGGAATATTTACTATACATATAAGGAAACCGAACTCGAAAAAGGTACCCCACCTGGACAATGATGCGAAAGAGGAAAGGAAAGGACAAACTACTCCCCAGGAGGAATAGCACATGAAAATACAGTCAAGACACAACCACATAAGACAACAAGACGACGTACGGCTTGAACAATGCAAATAAATAAGTATGAACGATCAAGTTTTGTAAACAATATCAATAAATGCAAATACGGTCACATTTTCAACTAAAACGAAGAAATATTGAAATTAGAGGATCATAAGCATGCTTAAGCGCAAACGGAGTTCACATTCATGCTTAAAATATCATAAGAAAGAAGTCATGCAAGTTTGAGATTAATCGGATAAAATTACAAAAATACCCTCTAGGAAAATCGCTCTATTCACAACCCGAACGAAGTTGGAAAAATTCAAACTCTGGAGATCATCAAGGTTTTGGATCCTACGAATCTATTGGTGAAGTCAAAATTCAAAAATAATATCAAATGAAAAAAGTAGAAAATCGAAATTGGGGTCGTACAGTAGGTCAGATTGGAAAATAGCTGAAAATTGGCTAAGGGGTGGACATGACCTATGGCACGGGGTGCTGCATCACGTGTGGGGCTTAAAGGACGCACACGGGTGGCTGAACGGGGTGCTGCAACCCGTGTGGTTCAAAAAAATAGCAGCAGATCTTCTTCCTCCTTTTTCTTTATTTTTCTCTTCTTCTCTTTCTTTTCTTTTTCTGAGTTGAGCGTGAAGTGAGACGGGGAGAGAGAGAGAGAAGAGACTAAGTCACGAGGTTTGACTCGGTGTAGAGATGAAAGGGTGTTCTCGTAATTTAATAAAACTCACTCAAAAATACAAGTTGTCCAAATTAAACAATATTACAGTCAAAGTTCATGAAATCTCGCGCACGTTGACAGGTCTTGGTTTAAATACCGAAATACACTTATTTACGAAAAATTTATATATTTTACATAATAATTATTAAAATAAATCATAAATCGCGTAATTAAATCGGTTTGGGCCTTTCGGTACTTGATTCGAAATTTCGAGGCGTTACAGTTAACTACCTATTTTAAAATTTATTTTTCAAAGTTAATTAATTGATTATTATTTAAATAATTTTCGAATCAAATACTTATTATTTTATTGAATAATAATTAGTTAATACTTAATTAATTTTAATTAATTAAGGTTTGATCTTTAACTAATTAAAGTTAATTTATTAATTAAATATTATTTGATTACTCTTTTATTTTAAGTGTTTAATTATTAATTAGTTAATTTATTAATTAAATATTATTTGATTACTCTTTTATTTTAAGTGTTTAATTATTATGTAATTGTGATTAAATATTCTAAATTAATTCCAATCCCTTGCTATTTAGTTGTGATTAATTATCTTTATTAATTGCAACTCTTTAATTGTTCGATTAAATACTTATTCGTTTATTGAAGCATGAGTATGACTATGTGAACTTATATGTCAACATTATGCTTACATGAAATGAATACAATGTTTGACTTGATTGGTATTAATCGAATAGTGAGAATCGTGAGATCAATCCTTATAGACTACGCCTTAGATGTTGCCTTATGATCCTTACTGAATGCTCATGCGTGAGATTTCGATGAAACTTTAGAGACTTAACTTAGTTATTGTTTTATCAGACTGCAGGTGTTCGAGTTCGACTTCAAGTCGGTGAGATTTTCTGTTCCCTTTGATGGTATATATATAGTAATCCAGTATGACCTACCTGAAAGATTGTGAAATCACCCCTACTTATACTAGCTCATTCGTATTTACTTTTTGCATTGCATCGGTCTTATATATACTCGTTTACTTTTCCTATGTGCTTACGTCAGTTATGCATCGTGTCTCATTAAATGCCATACTTGTTTTATATGGTGTGTCACATTCGTCTAGATGGTCTATAGTCTGCATATCGTTGTCTAAGTAAGGTGATGAAAGGATCAGTCTAACTCAGGATTCTCCGGGGCCTACAAGCTCATGCGTTTGGGTTCAAGCTAGTACTTCTAATAGCCACCATTGTTTGCATTTTCTGTCGTCTAAGTAAGGTGTCGAAAGGGCCACTATCCTCTAGTAAGCATCATAGTTTGCATTATCGTCTAAGGTGTCGAAAGGGCCACCATTCTCGAGTAACTACCCTAGATACATCGTCAATTGTGTCTGTCAGTCCTATTATGTTTTTTATACCTGTCTACATTGTCTGTCATATTGCACTTCATGCACTGTCTTCAATAAATACGCATTGTCTAAAAGTTGGATATCACTGTTCCCTGTCTTTAGTTACTATAAGTAATATACTTCTGTTATCGTACTGACTACTTTACCAAAGACGGTTCATACTTTCCAAAAATATATTGCATATATTCCCCCTTCCTCTTTTATCAAAAATGTATGAATCGAGAATATTTCAACAGTGAATATTTTCTTTTATACCCTCACTTAGTCGTCAGGACTGACGCCCACTTTCCTTTCCGTTCATGATCCATGTTCCAAGATCAATATAGCAAAGATTTCCCAGAAGCACTAGGACATTTAGGGTTTGTCTCATTTTGATTAGTTTCATTTAAGACTTCCCTTTTAAGCTAGTAAACTATTTAGAATAGTTTCCTTATTTAGCATTGTAAGTTAACACTTAGGGACCGTTTACTTCGCCTAATGTTGGACGTTAACTGACGAAATTAACAAATCTAAGATATTTACTTCACGCAGGTGGGTACCCGACTTAGTCCCACTGACCCGGCAAATCTGGCACTATTCACGTCTTACATTTCCGCTTGATTTTGCTGCTGCTATGTAACCAGCTTATCCGGCCCAAGTAAACAGAATTATCCGACGTATGGCCTGGTATATATCCGGTATTATCGTGACCAACTAGTTGTACCAGCGGGAGATGTAAACGGTGCCTTAAGGTTAGCTTGCCTATATGATTAGACATTTCCATATTGTACTGTGGCTTTGTCACGTTGCATTGATTAGTTAATAAAAAGTTTTTGAAAACTCGTATTTTCATTGCGAGATAACTCTTTAACTATACCGACCGTCTATCGTTCGCCACCGATAAATCGAGTGTCGTCCATTATGGGTCAACTCGGCGAGTCGACGGTGCGGGAGTGCTTGCGTTCCCACCCATCATTTTGGGACGCCAACTCTACCCTTTCAGAATAATTGTGAATAATTTTCACACGTTTCAAAATAATTGTGCTGATTAAAATTTCAATTTTTGTAGAATATATTAGTATATTTTAAGGTTAAATGTAATTTAGCTATGTGCACCTTCCGAAATAAGTTAAAAACAGATTTTCTTTTTTATAATAAAAAATGAAAGATTGGAGTGCAACACGAGCACTTTTTAAGGGGTCAATTATCCTAGTACCATTTTAATATAAACATGCTTAATTTTGGAGTTTTGATGAAATTTATTGCATTAATACTCATGTGATTGCACTCAGTTAAAAACAGATATGTTAATTTTCTATTTTTTTTTGGTAAGTAATTTTGTTGTCTCCTTCAAGATTTTGGGCATTGTTTCTATAAATATGAGAAGTAATATTATAGTCTTAAATTTAATAATAAGGATTTTTGCCTCCTTTATTATTATATTTCTTTTATAATTTGTCTCCTAATCTTTTTTTTTAAAGAAAAATTGCCTCATAATATTTACCTGTTTTATAAAGTGCCTCCTCCTATCATATTCAGATGTATTATTTTGAAATATTCAGGCAAAATGTGAAGTTATCAAATCGAAATACCTGAATATGATCGGATGAGGCATTTGTTTAAAATACATGAACATTATGAGATAATTTAAAATAAAAAATAAATTAGGAGACAATCTCTAAAAAACGTGATAATACAAGAGACAAAAAATTATTGTTTTTTTTACTATCTTATCTTTCCTCTTTTTGTTTGTTTCTTCTCTTGTAGTACAATTAGAATAAACTAAAGAAGTAAAATAAATTCAATTATTTCTAATGTGAAATTACTAATAGTGAATCAAGCTAAAAGAATAAAACTCGACATGAATAATACAAAAAGGTGAAAATGAATTAAATAATTTGTAATATAAAGTATACACGATATAAATATAAAAAATAAATTTCAAGAAAATAAGTTATATTAATTATTAAGTTAATTTAAGAAATAAAATGTATATGATCAATAGACTAAAGAAAATCAATTAAATAATTTCTAGAATAAATTTCAAATAT
This sequence comes from Verbena officinalis, assembly GCA_958496215.1. Lineage (NCBI taxonomy): Eukaryota > Viridiplantae > Streptophyta > Magnoliopsida > Lamiales > Verbenaceae > Verbena > Verbena officinalis. Next base: position 23,642,806 of record OY292390.1, on the reverse strand, counting down.
GTATAAACTAAAAAAGGAAAACACTTATGCCAAATTTGATTTATTTAGTTAGTATAATTTTTTCTTGTCGAATTAATTAATTATACAACTTATGATAAGTAACATAAGTTAAACTTCAATATTATTTGTTTGGAATAAAATAGTGGAAATCAAACACAACACATTTGTATTATAATTAACCTTTCCATAATTTCATGAGTATATTAATTTCTTATCTCTAAATTGATAAAAGTTATTATCTCTTCAATAATTTTGAAATTTCCTAATCCCTTAATCTTAATTTTTATATTAATTCCTTTAACTCTAAATATATATCTAAAAAATATTACCCCTTGAATTATTTTGCAACTTCCTAATCCCTTTTTTTTTTTCAAAAAATAATATAAACTAATATTTCAAATGACAAAATGCATAAGTTCTCATATTAATTACGAATGCCTTTTGTTTTATTCTTTTCTTTAAAAGTATAAAGACAAGACAATGTATTACTTACCTTTTGTTTTTTAGAATATGTACATCTGTGGAACTCAGAGTATCGATACATACATGAGACTCGGACCCATAAAAATTCTGATCAAGTTAGTTATTTCAATTATTTTATTTTATATTCTCAGGAAAATGTGTATTTAATTTGTTCGATTTAATTATTTATCAAATGGAATTGTCAGGAAAATGTGTATTTAATTTGTTCGATTTAATATTTATCAAATGGAATTGTTGAGGAAAGTGTAGTGAAAGAGCATCTTAGGCATTCTTACATTAAATAAGATAGTGATATTTGTGTCTCAACTTTCCCAAATGCCATGAATAAATTCTGTCAAAATTTTCACAATCATTGTTAAATGCCAATTCAAAGACTATGACTTTTGTTGGATTATACAAATACAAGAATAGTACCCAACTTGTTGGGAGGCTATTAGCATCTTTATTTGACTCTGTTCAAACCATGCTTTGAACACCAAATTTTAATAGTGAGAATTAAAATATCTGGCTAACTATAATATAGTAGTAACAGCTTTACATCATAGTGATGCAACCCTAACTCGATCCGTATAAATAGAATTTAGACAAAAAAAAAAAAAAGGTCGAAGGACATTTATTACTATCTGATATTTGGTGTAATTTATTTGATCATTTTACTTAGAAAATTATAAAGAATCTCATATTTCATAATTGTAATAAAAATAGACAAAGTTTGTATAATCGAGGATGGGATTTAAAATTGGTTCTAAAATGCCGAACAACAAGAGACGTGGCTCATTTGACAGCATGAGCATTGCTGAAATTCGAGAAGTATTTAAATAAAAGTATAAAACCAATGTTGACTGAGAGGGGAAAAAACTTCCAACGAGGTTGAATATTCTACTATCTACACCAAAATGAATCCGGCCGACACCAATGAATCTGTTAAGCTGGAACTGCCGGAGTATCGGGGGAGCTCAGGCAGTTTGTGATCTGGAAGACTTCATCAAGGTCCATTCCCCGGTGTTAGTTTTCATTTCGGAAACCAAGTGTAAAAGGAAAAAGATTGAGTCTCTAAGAAATAAGTGGAATTTGCATGGGTTTGGTGTGGATTGTGTTGGTAAGTCGGGTGGTTTAGCATTGTTCTGGTCGAGGGAGGTGGATGTTTCGTTATTGAGTTACTCTGCACACCATATTGATGTTCAGGTTAATGCTAGTGATGATGTTTCTAGTTGGCGGTTCACGGGCTTTTACGGGTTTTCAGCATCGACCGACAAGAGGAAGTCGTGGGAATTACTGAGACAGTTGGGAGAGAGGGGTGATCAGGCATGGTTGTGTGTGGGAGACTTTAACGAGATTCTTGGGGATAGCGACAAACAGGGTGGGCCAAGGAGAGCCCCTGGATTAATTGGAAATTTTCGTTCAGCTTTGTCAGATTGTGGTTTGTTAGATTTGGGTTTGATCAATGAAAAGTTCACGTGGAGTCGTAATTGTCCCACCTGGGGGTGGATTTGGGAACGGCTAGATTATGCTATCGTGATGCCCCATAATTTCACATAATCGAGTAATGTTTAACCTTGTGGAAATTATTGAAAAGTTGTATAAATTATTTTGGATTCTAAGATATTAAAATCAAAAGTTTTCAGGACTAATTTATAATTAAGTAAAACATTGAGAAAGGTTTGAAAAAGTAAATATACGTATAACACAGAGAACTCAGAGGAAACTTGCGCAATGCAGAAACAAAGAACACACAACAGAATAATTGGCCCGAGTGCTATTTTTACGCAGTGCTTTGCTACTTCAGGTATTGTAACTGAAGTACACAAATCCACAATATTAGTACCCACCTTTCAATCCGAGTGGCTAATAATGCACGTAAGTATGATGATATTAGGCTATGCGGCCCTTTTATGTGGATCATTATTATCAGTATCACTTCTAGTCATTACAGTTCGAAAAAAGAGAAAGTTTTTTGCTACGAGTAATCGTGTAGTAAATTTAAATCAGTCATTTTTCTTTGGTGAAATGGAATACATGAATGAAAAAAGAAATGTTTTACAAAATACTTCTTTTTTTTCTCCGGTACGAAAACACATATAAGATTAGAACTCTCCCGTTTCTCACTCAAATCGATCGAATTTGGTGTCCAATTCATGGTCGCAACGAGACGAACACACCGGTTGTAAGAAATCAACATTCCGGTGAGTGGTTGAGGAGCAGAGGCGCGACGAAGGCACGCGGCGCAGCTGGTGGTCGACGGAAGCCATTCGGCTGGAGTTTTGAGCGCGGGTCATAAGGGTTTTACTTCTCTTGACGAGATGAAGATATGGGTAGCGACGAAATAGAAAGAATAGATTGATAGTGAATAATTGAAGGAGGAGAAACTAGGGTTTGTAGAGATTATATTTGCAATTAAATTCGAATGAGTGGGTATTTGGTGAAATCGACTTGGAATTATTGTGGGGCTGGACGAGACGAACAACCTGGTATAGTCGGTGAATTTTCCGGAGACTTTCTGGCGGTGGTCCGACGGCGGTCCGTGACGCTCCGGCGGCGGCGCTCCAGTGGAGCTTTTATCGGAAATAGCTCTCGACGCGCTGAGTCCGTTTATGGTAATTTTAAGATGATTCCATGCCTGGTTACTATAATTTTGGCCTAACTAGATATTTTGGACGAATAAACTCATCAACCTTGGCTTAGGAAACTATTGATCAGGACTTTAAATCATATTAAGGTACTTAAATGTTTAATTCATTTGTATTAAATGAACAAGCGAAATGTTATTTGTATCTTAAATTGAGGCATTGAATTAAGGAATTTGAGATAATGGAACTTATCAATCTATAAATAAGTTGATTATATTCATGAATACAAACTGAGTAAGGAAATTGGATAACTGAATGTATATTGAACTGATTAAATAGAACCAATATTTAAGGTATAAAGAAATGAACAATAATTTATTTGGTTTAGAGAATTCTACCTTACAGACAATTAGTAGCACTAGCTACCTAGTGAACCTAGTACTGTAGAAGGAACTGACAGATAGAAAAGATGAGTAACAAGCATGTAATTAGAAGTGAGAATGAATTGTGTGTTTAGCTAATTGTACCCTACTGTCAGGTGTTATTGGCTCGTGAAAGACAATGGATTAAGTACAACCGACTCTAAGTAACAGGTGGGGATGAACCTTCTCTTGCTGGAGACAAAACAAATCCGTACACCATTCTTTAACTTATGCTTTTATTGCTTTCGTGAATCTTAATTGCCTTTTACCGCAATTACTTAAATTGTTATTTGAGTATTTCCCTATCGTTCGATTGTGTGATTGTGAATCCGAAAGTGTTTGTCAATAAAGGGACTACGTGTTGTGTGGGATAAAAGTGTTACTCCATGAGAGCCTCTTATTGAGCCTGTATGGCCAAGTACTCCATGTGCAGTATCCATCGCTTGAGCCCGTATGAGCCACCTCTAGATTCCCTAATTAATTGTGATTGGTACAAAGTGAAACCCAGTGATCGGTGTGTGGCGGCTATTGGGGGCACCCATGGAACGACCATGCGAGGGCTCCTGCTGGTCGAAGTGTAGTGAGTGTCTAGTGTGACCACCTAGAGTGAAGGCAATATAAGGCTGGACCCTAAACTATTTGATTCCTTGAAAAACAAAGTGATCGATTGATTGTGCATTTACAACGAATTGCTCTCATATTATCATCTAATCGATCGTTTGAACTACAAGTATTTTTCTTGTTGTGAATTCAAGTGAAACTGTACTATTACTGCACCTTTATAATTGACTGAGTTCCCCACTGAGTCACTTGACTCACTCCCCCTATTATTTTGTGTTCTGTTCTCCAGAATAAATGAACGAAAGTGTAGGAGTGGAATTGGGCGAGCAGTGTACGGTGTAGATTGTGGTCTGAAATTTTGAGATACAGGTTCGTTTGTGTGTTTAGTTTATGGTATCGTTAACGCTCGAACTCGGATATTTTTTATCCGGGCTGGGGCGTTACAGCTATGGTCTCAGTTGAGTGGAGAATTCAGTTTCCTAGGGCTATGGTGAAAGCTGTAGAGAAGATTAGTTCGGATCATTCGGCATTGGTAATTGATTGTGCTACGACAAATCAGAGAAGACTTTCAGGGGAGAAACGGTTTAGGTTTGAAGCTATGTGGATGCGAAGTGAGGAATGTAGAGAGATTATTGAGGCAGAATGGACAGAGGTTGATGGGCTCACCCCGACAGAGATAGCTAGTGCTAAGATTGAGAAATGCAGGGTTGGGCTTATGAGGTGGAGTAAGATGAAATTTGGAGATCCGGTTAGGCTTAGAAAGCAACTCAAGAAACGTCTTCTTGCTTGTAGGAGAAAAGCCCAGTCAGCCGAGAATAGAAAGGAGGAATCAGATTTGCGAAAACAATTGCAGGATATGTTAGTTGATGAAGAGGTTAAGTGGCGGCAGAGAGCTAAAGTTGAGTGGCTTAAGTCAGGAGATAGAAACACGGGCTTCTTCCATGCGAATGCATCATCTAGGCGTAAGAATAACAACATTTCGAGATTGGGGGATGCCAATGGGATATGGTGTGAGTCTGAGGAGGGTATAAGAGAAATTATTTCGGGTTACTTTGGCTCTATTTTCAGTTCAGTTCGGCCTCTGTCTGATGCTATTGATGAAGCTCTTGAGTGTCTGGTACCGAAAATCACACGCTAGGACAACGAACGACTCCGACGTCCGTATTCTGCTGAAGATATTGATCGCACACTGGCCCAGATGTCTCCACTCAAATCTCATGGCCTGACGGTATGCCTCCTGTTTTCTTTTAGAATTACTGGCATATAGTACGTGACGATGTGACTTCCTCTGCTCTTGCTTTTCTGAATGATAACTCTTTCTTGCTTGATTTACACTCTACACATATTGTATTGATTCCCAAATGTTCTGATCCTGAAAACATGACACAGTTTAGGCCTATTAGCTTGTGCAATATAATCTATAAGATTGCATCAAAAGCATTAGCTAATAGACTTAAACCTTTCCTTGAGAAAATTATTTCCCTGTATCAATCAACCTTCGTTCCGGGTCGGCTGATTACGGATAATATACTCGTGGCTTTTGAAATCAATCACTTTTTAAAGAGTAAGTACCAAGGGAATGAGGGTTTTATGGCCCTTAAGCTTGACATGAGTAAACCCTATGACAGGGTGGACTGGGTTTTTCTCGAGAAGGTATTGTTGAAATTAGGACTCCATATTGAGTGTGTTGAGCTTATTATGAGTTGTGTGAGGAATGTTTCATATTCATTTATCTTGAGTGGGTTGAATTTTGGGTATATTATTCTGCAAGGTGACCCTCTCTCACCTTATTTGTTTTTGTTATGTGCAGAGGATGTTAGTAAACTCTTGCAGGTGGAGGAGCCAAGGGGTCGGATTCATGGAGTGGCGGTTTGAGTGGGGGCGCCGAGGGTGTCTCATTTGTTATTTGCTGATGATACTTTGATCACCTGTAAAGTATCTGAGGAGGCAGTGGACTCGGTGTTAAAGGTGCTTAGGCGGTATGAGGAGATTTCGGGGCAAAAAGTGAATTATCTTAAATCGTCAGTGGTGTTCTCTCAGAATGTGAGTATGGGGACTAGGGAGCGTGTGGCTTCGAGGTTGGGGGTAAGACTTGAGATGACACATTCTCTTTATCTCGGTCTTCCCTCAGTGGTGGGTCGGAATAGGGGGGAAGTGTTTGCATCTATCCGGGACAAGGTGTGGGATAGGATTAAGGGATGGTCGGCAAAGTTACTTTCCTAAGCTGGGAAAGAGGTACTCATCAAATCAGTGCTTCAAGCTATCCCGACTTACGCTATGGGGTGCTTCAGGTTGTCGGATTTTCTCTTGAAAGATATTGAGTCCATGATTTCTGAATTATTTTGGAATAGTGGATCGCCTAATAAAATTCACTGGATTTTCTGGCAAAAGTTGTGTAAGAGTAAGGGTGATGGTGGTTTGGGGTTTAGAGATTTGAGAGCCTTTAATGATGCTATGTTATGTAAGCAGGGGTGGCGGATTATCACATCACCTAGATCTCTACTTAGCCGTATTCCGAAGGCTCGTTATTTTCCGGATACGGATTTTCTGCATGTAGAGTTGGGGAGTCGACCGTCGCTCACTTGGAGGAGTATTCATGGGGCTCGAAAGGTGATTGAGGTGGGGGTTAGATGAAGAGTTGGAAGGGGGGACAAAATTGATATTTGGAAGGATCCATGGGTCCCGAGAGCTCGAACGTTCAAAATAATCTCGCCGAAGCCAGTGGATTCGGTTATATCGAGGGTTTCGGAGCTTCATTTTGATGGAGGGGGGCCTTGGAATGAGAGGTTGGTCGAGCGGTTGTTTAGGCCGATTGATGTGCTACAGATCCTTAAAATTCCGTTGGGAGCTGCTTCTAGTCGGGACGTTCTTATTTGGCATTACACAAATAATGGACATTACTCGGTTAAAAGTGGCTACAAAGTTGCATTGGATTTGGAGGCTTTAGAGAACGATGAGTGTGGGACAGCAGCTGAAGCGCAAGGCTGGAACATGTTTTGGGGCGCGAAAGTTCCACCTAAGGTTCACCTGTTTGGGTGGAAATTATGTAAAGGTGCGTATCCCTCGGCTTTTAATTTGAGAAAGAGACATTGTGGTGGGGATTTTTGTTGTCCTTATTGTGGGGAGTTGGAGGAGGATGATGAGCACTTCTTGCTTCGGTGTGATTTGCCAAGGCAGGTTTGGACTCTTTCGGGTTTATCGTGGAGTGTTGTCGGTTGTTGGGAGGAAGATACGGAACTTTGGTTTAGGGGGATTTCTAAGGTGTTGGAGGAGAAGGAGTGGGCTTTGTTCCTTGCAATTATTTGGTATATGTGGTGGAATAGGAACAAGAAATGGGCTGAGAAGGAGTCAGTCGAACCCCTTGAGATAGTTGAGTTTGCTGCTAACTACTTGGCACTTATGCCGCCTGCGGATCCTGTGGTTGCGGCTAGAAGAGGGGCAGTGAACTCTCTTTGGCGCCCCCCGGAGACGGATGGGATCAAAGTTAACTTTGATGGCTCTACATTTGTTGAGAATGGCCTTCACGGTTTTGGAGTTGTTGGAAGAGATGATCATGGTGCTTGCTTGGCTTGGTGTGCTGGGCGGCGCAGTGGCTCGTTTGATGGGCTTACCGCGGAAGCTGCTGCTGCTCGTGAGGCTGTTTTCTTGGTCTTGAGGAAGTGATGGAATCGAGTCATTATTGAAGGAGATTGTGAGGTGCTCCTTAACCGAATTGAGAGCTTGGAAGGGGATAGGTCGAGCATTGGCAACATTGTTCGTGATATTGGAGAAGCTCTTTCTTTAATTCATTTTTATAAGTTTTCGTTTGTTCGTCGTTCGGGTAATTGTTTAGCCCATTAGCTTGCTAGGAAGTGTCCTAATATCAGATTTGGGGACGTTGATATCCCTGATTTCGCTAGTTTTGTTTTATTGTCGGACTCTCTTTCGATTTAATAAAATAGTCTCGTTTTACTTTTAAAAAAAGTAGTATTTAGAACTTAGGGGAATTTTGGTTTCTTATCGATTTAATAACATAGATTGTTTCTTTCAATTAAAAGAAAAAAATAATTAGGTTAGTTAATTTTTATAATTTTAAAATAAAATTTACTAATTTAAATTGCAACAAACATCAGCTAGTGGATCTATAAAATTTCTATTTCTATTCATTTGAGCAACACAATTAATCAAGAAAATGAATTGGCCCCCACCCCACCCTACCCCTTTTTGTGTTGCTATCAATCAGTGTAAGTCACATATTTCACATGGATATTGCAAGTGGGAATGGAACCATCCAAATCCCTTATTAAACCCCCCCATGTGAATCCAACTTGCGCGCTGTTTGCTTGCCAACTTTGTCCTGTCCCCAAATCTGTTTATCTGCCTCCAAACAAGACCCTTAATAGCAACTGGAGATCTGCAGTCCCCAAACACGCCTCAATAACTATAAATAGTGTGTTCATACTTTATACTATTTCCCCAAATCATATTTATCACATGCTAATTTTGACACCAAATATCATTAAAACAATACAGAAATTTCAATATCATGACAATTTAGATTGTGTCGCATCTTTATTTTATTTTAAAAATTAATAATATACATAATTTGGTTTTACTCTTTCACTCTTTTGGGATAAGTATCGGCACGAGCGAACCGTAGAGTTATTACCCAGATCCCCAACTCATATTATAAAATCAAATCAAGCCAAACAAAAGAGTTCGACGTCAAGAATATGACTAAATTTAAGACATGGTTATGCCTAACAAACAATAAAAAAGCTGATCTCAACAAATAAGCAAGTAAACACTCAACATAAACTCTCAAATCCCAAAAGGAATCCAACCCTCTAAACCCCCTGACGTCTAATCATCAACCAAAATCAGCTTGGCATAAAATCTAGCACAGTATTTGAACACCTCTACCGGCTTCAACTTATTGACCCAAATGCACCAAGCTTTTAGCTTCAACAAAGAGTCGAAGTTGCTGCCAACCATCAGCCCACTTGCACATAGTTATGATCTCCAAAAAGTACCTAGTTTCTGCTTCCACATAAAGCCAAACCTGCTGCCATCCTTCCGCCTCCCTATTGTAACTAGCTTGTCTCCAAAATACACCGAGCTTTAGCTTTCACAGAAGCCGAAGCTGCTGCCAACTTTTCGCCAGTTGCAAGTATCTCTGATCCCCAAAAAGCACAAGATGCACCCGTAAAACTCGAAATCAAACACCAAAATTCCCAAAGAAATTTGCCTGATCACCTTAGCTATCCTTCATTAGCGCGTGCAACATTGACTTGATATATGACTAAGCATCTACGTCATATCAGAATTTTCTATTGTAATGCATTTTTCTCTAAGGATCGGAGACAATGGATTACATACGTATCATTACATTATATCTGAGTTTCAACTTTCAAGCACAGTAGAAATAAGTAATCACAAATTCATATATTAAAAGGGTCAACTACAAAAATCCCCCTAAAGTTTACGCTATTTACGAAAAATATCTTGAAATTTTGTAATCTTATTTTTACCCTTGAGAGGGGTATTTGTTAGGTTTCACTTATATTTTTACATTTTAAGGAATTATTTGTAAGTTTTTCAAGTTTTGTTGGTATTTTGGATTTTAAAGTAAACCTAACAGGGGTTTTTTTTTTAATTATCCCTATATTAAATAGCAATCCAATATAGTAGGAGAAGCTATTGTTTAAATAGAGTAGGATTTAGAGGCAAATTAGGAAATTTCTTTTATGCACTTAGTGATTGTTGGCAGCTTATATAATAAATGGTTTAAATTTAATTACACTTTGATGTATTTTTCGAGTGAAATGCAGATGTAACAACGCTTAAATCATTGAGTACATAAGTGGAATTAAGACGAAGTATATAAAAGAATTTCTCGATGAAACTACATCTATTTGATGGGCGTTGCAAGGATTCCATCGAACCCAAAAAATAACCGTTGGAGGGTGTTTGGCTAAACTTATTTTGAAAAGTTTATAAACTCCTTCAAAAAAAATATTTACCAAACACTTTACAAGATGTCTTTTTTTTTCTTTTTTTCTAACTCGACTTATAAGATGTTTTAAAGAGCGCGCTTATAAACTCAGCAAAACACCCTCTTAGTCTCACTTAAAGTAGGATCATCATTAACTTAACTATAAAAACGAAAATTCGTATAAACGTTTGATAGATTTTACTAGTTTACATCAATAAAAGTATCATATTATTAATAATCCTATCTTATAATATTATGTAAAAGTGGTAATCTACGACTCATTTCACATTGATTAAAAATCTCGACGTCCGCTAACTTATAATGATAGATTACTTTTTCTTAAGAATCGATTTCTAGGAGTAAATTGATCACCTTCGTGGCATCCGACTACAAGTATTTGTTGTTGTCGCCTTCATCATTAGCATTAGTAGAAGGGTAGAACTACATAAAATTACCATGTTTGAGTGAACCAAACTTTTTTTTTTTTTTTTTTTATCTCCACCCGATTTTTCTTTCAGGCTCGGGTACTACAAATGCCTAATTGAGAGCGATTCTCTCAATCGAGTTACTTGATACACAAGTTAAGATTTGAAATCTAGATCTTATTAAGGGATCTAGTGACTTTTCTCAATAAACTAATCATATATATATATATATATATATATATATATATATATATATATACATATATATATTTATATGAAAATGAATGAGTGGAGTGTTTTAGGAAAGATGTTTATGTGTCAATGAAGTGGATTAGTTAGAATTGATCCATTTTGCCATGTAGATTGTTTCTATAATTAATTTTATTAATTAATGTTTTATAACTTACATATGTATTTATTAACATTCTATACTTTTGTATATATTAAAAAATTTATAACTCCTTATATAATTATAGAATTATATAACTACTTTATATAATATTGAAATTGATTTTTTTTAAAAATAATTTTAACTAAATTTTAATAATTTTTAGAGTTATCCATATTGCATTGAATGTTCGTTAATTATAATAAAGGCAAAATAATGTATTCAATGAATCTATTAAAAATATTATATTTAGTATTTCAATTCCTATCAGATATATTTAATACATTAGATTCAAATGAAATTTATCTAACTAAAGTAAAGAAGAAAATTTTAAAATATAAGTTTAATTAAATTTTAATATTATTTTAATAATATAAAATAAATAAACAAATAATTTTCTCGAAAAAAAAAACTTTTTCAAATACACTGTAGAAAAGTTATATTTTATTTAAATGTAAATAAATTTATTAAATTATCATATTTGAATATTAATATTTTTAAAATATAAAGAAAATTTCAATAATAAAATAAATATTATTATTAATTAATAATAAAATAATAACAAATTATTTAACAAAAAAATACCAAGTATAATAAATAGTTCTTTTTTCGGCCAAAAAGATAAAGAGATTCCAATCATTATTTATATGGTTTATTATTAAATATTTTTTATATTAAATTATCATTTTAATATTTCTGTAATAGTCATGATATTCTTTCTCTCTCTATATATGTATAAATATATATTCTCTCTATTACAAATATAAAATTAGTAATTTCTCATAAAAATATCATATTATTATTTTTATTCATTTAAAATAAGTTTTTTGTATACATAATTCCTGATTATTTTATAAAATGAATAACTTTTTTGTGTGTGCTTCAAATTCTAAATTAATAATTTTTTATGTATTGTTAATAATCATATAAAAAATATTATTTAATATATTTAATAATATATATTTTGAAAAAACAGAATATATATGAAACTCCGCTGCCAACTAGCTTCGCGCTTCCCCCGCTAGACTTGGTGAATGTTCCTCTTGTATTCCCGACAGTCCCACCACCAACACCACAGAAATGGAAACAATATAAATTCAGGGGCAAGCACTCAATCTCCACGCAGAATTCTTCCAGAAACCCTAACCCTAGACTTCGAATCGGGAATCAGGAGCAGAAAAGTGATCAAGGGGTCAGGGCCTGCTAACGATGACAATACGGTGGAGGCTGTCGCACAGCCCTGCCCGGAGCTATGAGTTACTTAAGTTGGAACTGCCAGAGTTTGAGGGGTCCCGGGCGAGTTCGGTGCATTCGATCTCTTCTACGAGATTATAACCCCTCAATCCTCTTCTTGTGCGAGACTAAGTGAAAAAAGAGGACAGTTGATTCTTTGAAACGTAATTTAAATTTTAATGGAGTACGCGTCGACTGTGTTGGAAAAGGTGGGGGATTGGCTCTATTGTGGAAAAGGGATTTACAAGTTAGTTTGCAAAGTATGTCGAAGAATCATATTGACGTGTTTGTGGATAATCCGGATGCTAGGCCTGAGTGGAGGTTTACAGGGTTTTATGGGGATCCTGATCAATCCAAGAGACACCAATCGTGGGATCTGTTGCGGCTTCTGAGTAGTACATCAAGCAGACCATGGGTTATATTGGGAGATTTCAATGAAATATTGTCTAATGATGAACGTATGGGAGGGGCTGAATGAAGACCAAGCCGATTAGCAGGATTTCGAAATGTTTTATTTGATTGGGGATTGGCTAATTTGGGTTTCAGAGGAAATATTTTTACTTGGTGCAACAAGCAACCTGAGCCGGATACTATTCGAGCTAGGCTTGATCGTGGTGTTGCTGATTGCAATTGGAGAGCTATTTTTCCTCTGTCTAACATTAATCATATTCAAACTCTAGTTTCGGACCATGAAGTAGTTCTATTGTCTATTACTAATGGGCCAGTTAAAGTGGTGAGAAGGGCTCGCCCATTTCGGTTCGAGGCTTATTGGGCGAGGTCCGATGATTGTGCTCGGGTTATTAGTGAATCTTGGGCTCCTTATATTGGACGCAATGCAGTTGAGACTATTATGATTAATGCAGAAGCTTGCCGGATTGGCCTTCTGACTTCGAGGAAATCTGTGAAACAACCTGGACGTGATTTGGAAGTATTAGAGAAACGTCTCATGAGGTTACAACAAAGTACTCTCACTACTACATCATGAGAAGAGGAAAAAAATCTTAGATCAGAAATTGATGAAAAAATCCGAGAGGAGGAAACGAAGTGGAAGCAACGGTCTAAGGAACATTGGCTTAAGGAGGGAGATAGGAATACAAAAAATTTCCATGAAAAAGCCTCGGCTAGAGCTGAAAATAATATAATCCAATTGCTTATTGATGATATGGGAGTTCGGTGCACTTCAAAAAAAGATATACAAGGAGTCATTGAAAAATACTTTGGGAGTTTGTTTAAATCTGATCAAGGTTCATTGGAGGACATTGAAGAAGCACTGGAGTGTATTCAATCAGGCCTTACGACGTCCATGCAAGAAGAGATGATTCGAACATTCACGATGGAGGAGGTAATGACGGCTTTAAAGAATATGTTTCCCTTGAAATCCCCTGGCCCCGGGCTCCCCTATTTCTTTTTTCAACGTTATTGGTCAATTGTGGGTCGTGATGTAATAAATTGTGTACTTGATTTTCTGAATAATGAGAATTTCTCGGAGAGGTTGAATTATACTCATGTTGTTTTAATTCCGAAATGTCGTAATCCTGAATTAATTACGCAATTTCGCTCTATAAGCCTTTGTAATGTTGTCTATAAAATTGCATCAAAAGCTTTAGCTAATAGATTGAGACCGGTATTGGATAAGATTATTTCGCCTACTCAATTGGCTATTGTCTCTTCTAGAATGATAACTGATAATGTTTTGGTTGCGTTTGAGGTTAATCATGCTCTGAAGATTAAAAAAGGGAAATTCGGCTTCTTTTCGTTAAAATTAGACATGAGTACAGCGTACGATCGTGTTGAGTGGAATTTTCTAGAACTTACTTTACATAAATTGCAATTTCTGGTTAAGATTGTAAATCTGATTATGAAATGCATATCCATTGTTTCATACTCATTCATACTTGATGGGGAACAATTTGGAAATATTAAGCCAAGTAGGGGTATCCGTCAAGGAGATCCTCTCTCCCCTTATTTATTTCTAATTTGTGTCGAAGTGCTTTCTTGCTTATTACAGAAACAGGAAAGTGAAGAAATTTTGTAGCGGGCGCCCCAAACGGGTAACGCACGGCCCGCACCGAGTCTCGACCCGGAACCGAAATAGAATTTTGCCCCAAATCAAAACCCGGCGAACGGCACACATTTACTCAATCACTAGGCGGGGATTTCAAAACGAAATAAACGACAAAGGTGCGGAAGTGAAAACAAAATAAAATGATAAATCATTGCACAAATATTAAAGCTCACCGAGGCCAACGGAATTCTAATTACTAATAACTATAATTTAATACACAGGTTCAATACAATATCCCGACAATTACGGATAACGGGTTCAATATCATAATCCCGAATATAATTACATAATAGTGTAAATATCCTAAAACATAAGTCATAAATAAAAGCCGAACGGGAATAAAGTTTACATATGCAAAATTATAGATGCAACTCAAAAGACACGACGACGACGACGACGACGTACAATCCCGCCTAGTATCCTGAAACCAACACCAGGGTGAAACAGCGGGGGTTAGTCAAACCACTAAGTGAGGAGGGAATAATAATGTATATTATAAAACGGAAGTAAATCACCATTTTCAAACTTAAAATAAATCAACATAAAAGAAAGGTTTTCGTAAACGGTTGGTGATTTAGTATAAAACATAAACATTTCATATGACTCGGTGAGACGAGCCCTTAACTCCAATTTCCAAACATAAAAACGGGAAACCACCCTTATTCCTCCAATGTAGTCAGACCGCTAAATCCGAACTACTCATAGCATACGGTAAATCTCAGGTACTCAAAGGGCTGTCACTCCGGCCTCACCCTGAGCTCCCAAAGGTGGAGGGAACAAGAGGATTTACGCCGTAGACCCGACGTCTACAGGTTTCGTCCTGTCATCCTTACTCTGGGCCCAAACATACATACATACAATTCATAACTCGCTTTTCAAATCATTTTCGGGTTGGTCGAAAGACCGTTCGAGACATGTCATATGCGAGGCCGAAGGCCAAAGTTCGCCTTAGGAAATCAAAGAGGCTTTACATGTCTCTTTCGCAAACAATTCAAAAGAATATATATAGTACCTTTTCATATCAAAACATTTTTCTATAAATCGAATAAACATAATAGGCATAAATATTTACTAAGTATATATATATAGACGGTATCAAAACAAAACGTAAATCAAGGCTTATATGGGAGATGCTTAATATATATATATGTAACGACCCGAATATTTTAATTATATTATTAATAATTACGCGAATTCTTTCTTGCCTAATTTCTCGATCTATCCAATTGGATTAATTAATCTTATGGAAAAGATTGATTTAACCTATCTTTTAAATGCCCTCAATTACTTAAATTACATAAATGCCCTTAAAAAGCCTAAATGACTATTTTACCCCCCCGGGATATTTTCCTAAATATCTACCTATCTCTCTCATTCTCTCATTACATACAAAGAAGGAAAAAGAAGAAAGGAAGGAGAAGAGAAGGAGAAGAAAGGAGGAAACTTCCCGACGCCCTACCGAGCCCGTTTCACGCCCGATCGACGAGCCGTGAAAACCCGAACGATCCTCACTACATTCTCTACCGGTAATCCTTTTACCCCATTTCATTTTGTGCCTTCCTCGTTGCGATTTTATTGAGTTTTATATAAAATTTTATAGTTTTAGGATTTTCGTGTTTAGGGAGATTTACTTTACCATTTTACGTGTTTCTTGTGCCCATGTGTAGCTTATGTGATATATATGACTATATGTGAAAATTAGGATGTTTTATGGTGTAAATTAGGAGATATATGAATTTAAATGTTGATTTCGCGTGTGAGGTTTCGCGATCTGCTGAGTCTGCTGCTCAGTAGATCCACACGGGCGAACGCACGGTCTTGATCAAGACCGTGCAGGAGCCCGTGCGCAGCCCTTTTCAACCTGCACGGGCTTGAGCCCGTGCACAGGCCCGTGCGCAGGCCCGTTTGCACCTGCACGGTCTTGGCACCGTGCTCAAGACCGTGCGTGAGGCCGTGCACCCCTATTTGTGCTTGCACCGGCTTGCCAAGCCCGTGCGTTGGCCGGTGCAACATACTTAGTGCATTTTCCAGCCTTTTCCTTTCTTGCACTTCGAAAATTGGGTCAGCCCCACTCATTTAAACGTTGACTTTTCACATACGACCTCCGAATATCAATCCGATTTCACCTATAGCTTCCTCGAGCCTCGGGATTTGATATTCTTCATAATTTACAATTTATCCGACCCTATTTGACCGTCAATTGACACCTTTCTCATGTAGGGATTTTATCCCACCTTTCCCGTTTCTTATCCGTTTAATCCCGCATTCGCGAGAGAATGTTTTTATATTATTTTAAGCATGTCTACGTGCCCTAACTGCATTTTAGCATGCTTTCCATATTTATTATTGATGTTCTTCCATCATTATAATTGTTTTAAATATTCTTTTAAATATTGTTCCATAATTTATATATCCTTACATGTTTAATTGCCTGGCTTTCCATATTGCAACTGTAGCATGATTGAGGTTCCATATGAATTGCCTTGCGTCGTCTGTTGTTCGTGTCTTGCTTTTAGTATTGTCGGTCTTGTTTTCATCCTCTAGGCCCTGTGTATTACAGGTGGGACCAATAAGGGAGAAACCTGACTACCGCCTGCTTTCATACTGTCGTGTCGAGCCAGGTAAGGGTTTTAAATTGTCTTCAACTGGAGTAAGAACATAGTTACATAGGTTTGCGAAATAAACCACTATCCCGCTTTCTTATTACTTGTTGTATTGCCTTTACTATTTCTCTATCTGCTTAGTCAAACCGTTTTAATAGCAAACCAAAATGTTTTAAATACTTTCAACTAGAGGCAAGGAAAACCCATTTGTTTTAAATGCGAACTTTGGTCTCTCGACCTCGCAATTATAACCTTGTCACGAATGGCCCATTTAGCCTCCCACAACCCGATTTCCTACTTTCGAATGGCCCTTTTGGCCACCCAAACTATCATTGATTTCAAATGCGAGCCATAGATTGTTTAATAACTTGGGCCCGGAGTATACAGGAGGTGAGTCTGGGGACGTGCGTCTAGGGCAAATCCCAATGTATACTTCTAGCGTGTTGACTTGGGCCTTGTAGCGCCCCTTTCCTTGGCCGGAGAAAGGACACCACATCCGCACCGAGACGAACCCCCAAACGAGGTAGATGTACCCCATTTAAAAATCCATCCCGGCGAACGGCAATCACTCAAGCAAAAACCAGCAACAGCATACGACAGCCCAACAACGACAGCAATAAAATAAATATCAGAGTTGCGGAAGTTAAAACAATTATATAATAAATCGTATAAGCCATCCATGGCAACGTAATTCATACATCATGTAGCAATCATTATATATAAAAAAATAAATGCCATTCATGGCCAGTCTAATCTATCCCACATCAGGGGCACGTAAGTACGTAAAGTAAAGCATAATCCGAAATACATAATTAAATAAAATCATAAATAAGGACACGACTGTTGTTGGGACACTGACAAGACAAGACTCACGAACCAACCTAGACCTGCTGCTGCCGACTGACAAGAGAGGTGACAACGCCACCTGTCGACCTGAAGTAAGAATCAAAATAGTGGGGGTGAGTACAAAAGATACTCAGTGAAGGTAAAGAGGGAACAAGTACGAGCCACTTGTCCGGGTTTTGATTATTACATATATAAGAAAATACATTTGCATAATTGAAGAAATCCGGATCGTGCTTCGACTTGCATAAACGGCATTAATTTACGACAAGAAAATAATTAAAGCAGTAAAATTCAAGCAATTAATGTCCCAGCGAGAATTGGGTCTGTTCCTCCTTATAACCCCCTCAATAACATGTAATCTCCATCACCGGTGTCTGACCCCGAATTGCGACTCCGGGCGATTGTGAATTTTAGGAAAACGTGCAACGAATGCAACGCCCACCATCGCTCCCAACCGTGGCTATCATCTCCTGACGGGCCACGATTGATGCTTAATTTTGGGAGAAGCACCTCGGATTACCCCTAGACGCTCGTCCCCAGGTATAACCTCCGGATACTTTCCCGGGCCCGTTTTGAAATAACACGAATTTGCTCGCTTTGAAAAACATACATAAATTGAATTTGGGCAAGTTTGAGTGACGACAAAGGGGTTGAATCCTAAGTCAAACCGTCACGTTTAAAAGAAAGAATTTTACCTGCCTTATGAAAATAAAATGATTTAAGGATACTCATAAGTACAAGTTAATATTAAAACCTTTGAGAGAATCAGGAAAATATAGATTAAATATCTAATAGATATACGAGAAGGAAAACAAAGCAAGATGAGCACATAAGGGGAGTTCGCAATAATTAAAAGAATTCTTACTCCATTTGAAACATTTTAAAACCCTCACCTGGAAACACGGAACGACAAGACAATCCAAGCTATGTCCTGAAAAGACAGCCAGAAACTAACAGACGACAAAACCACATAAGACAATACACGACAACGACTCACAAAGACTACATCATAAGAAACCAACAAACGACATGTATCAATTGAATTTACAATTAAAATGTAATTAAATCAATTAAACTAAAAGTACGAAATTGACAATGCCAAATATGCTCAATTGAAATTCTAATTGCACATTCACGCATATAATATTATAAAGAATCACTCATGCGATTTTCGGATTTTTCGGACAACATTCAAAAATTGGGTAAAAAGCCCTAAACGAAAAAGGTTCGATTCAAGGCCTAGTGCACGGTCTTGAGCACGCACCCAAGACCGTGCAGGCTGAAACAAAGGCACACGGGCTGTTGCACCGGCGTGCGCAAGCCGGTGCAAGGTTAAAGGTTGTGCACGGTCTGGCGCACGGTCTTGCCAAGACCGTGCGTTGGACCGTGTGGTTCTACCACACAGGTGCAGAAACGCGATTTTTAAGGTTTTCTCGAGAGTTTCATGCAAAAATCAAATATGGGAAATTCTAAGGCTAAAATTAACATGTAAAATTCACACTCATGCATCGTACACATTAATATGTATCATTTGATCCGAACTACACTAAAAATGATAAACTATAACCTACGAATCAAAGAAATCATCAAATATTTATTCCAATTTAAAATCTATAAAATTGAAAAATTTAATGGATGAAATGAATTGGAGAAAGAAGGTTACCGATAAAAAATCGAATGAGGATCGTAAATCTGGTCTCGGAATTTCGATTGGTCGACGAACGGATTCGGAACGGGATTTCCTTTTCTTCTCCTTCTTCTTCTTCTCCCTTTCACCTTCTCTTCTCTCTTTCTCTCTCTCGATTTGTATAAGTATCCAAGAGTGTGCACTAGGATGTGTTCAAGAGGGTGTGAGTGTGTTCAAGAGAGTGTGGGTGTGTTCAAGGTAGTGCAAGGTATTTTAAAAGGTTGTAGGTTCGTTTATAGATTAGAATAAATTCGAGGGTAGAAAATGTAATTATAAATGGTTAAGGATATTGAAATAATTATAATAAATTAAGATTAACTAACGAAGTTAAATCTTTTCATATAGAATTCAACGAAATGTCGAATAATTATTCCAGGAATATAATCTGGAATTTTCGGGTCGTTACAGGGCTGCTAGGAGGTTGGCTAGCCTAAGTTGATGCGAACAGTGGTGCTAATTGCGTCTCCTTAAACTCTGATACGGTGGTGCTAATCGCGTCTCCTTAAACCCTGTATGGTGGTGTTAACAGCGTCTCCTTAAATCCTGTATAGTATTGTTGGTGGTGGAGTACTTGATTGTATGCTTACATGATTTTTCAATTGGGAGTTATAAGGAGAGGGCCCGTTCTCGCCGGGACACATTATTTGCATGATTTATTGCATTTGTTGCTTGTCTAAGTGTTTTACGGCTTTCGTCACAAGTCGAAGCACATTCCGGTTCTCTTCATTTATCATATGTATTTCCCTATATATATATATATATATATATATATATATATAAAACCCGGAAGCGTGACTCGTACTTGTTACCCTAAGCCTCCTTCATTATTCAGTTAATTAGTTGAATTACGAGCCGTGTTTATTTATCGATTCCAACTTATTTATATCGTGCTTTTCGAACTTGTAACGGCCTTGTGACTCAACTAATATCCTTTCAATTTATCGGCTTGATATTACGTGCAAATGTTTTAAAGGATCCGGTTCTTCAACCTTTTGTGTTTTCAAATAAGCCGAACCCGAGTGTTGCTTTGTGTCATTTTACAACTTATATTTCGTATTCGTACTCTTTCTCAAAACGGGCAACACTCACTACTTTTAGTTTCAAAAAGATAAATGACGAACTGTGATCAAAACCCCCTTACTGAGTATCGTTTATACTCACCCCTGCTATTTTGGTTCTTACTTCAGGTAGACAGGTGGCGACGTCACCTATCTCGTCAGTCGGCATCAGCAGGTCTAGATAGGCTCAGTCTTTCTGGTTTGTCTTGTCAGTGGTCCCAACAACCGTCGAGTCTCGTTTATTGTATTTATTTACTTTACGTACTTATGTGCCCCTGATGTGGGATAGTTGACAATATCTATGATTGTATAGGATAGACTAGTTGAGCCATGGATGACACTACGTGTTGTTATTCTATTGTATTTCGAATTTCACATTTTTAATTGATATTATGTTAGCCTCGTAGGCATTTATGGAATTTATCTGTTTACTTTATAATCGCTTCCGCATTTCTCTGTTTTATTGTGGTTGTTGTTAGGATGTCGTTGCTGTTGCCGGTAGTGTTTGCTTGAGTGTCGTTCGCCGGAGTGGGTTTTTGAGTTGAGGCCCCTCGCTGAAGCTCGGGAATCCATTTCAGTGCGGATGTGGCGGTCCTTCTTCAGGGGGCGCTACAATATATATACGTATAAGTACCGGAGTGAGAAACAGAAAGCCCTCACCTGTTGGCCAATCAAAAAGAAAGGATAAATGCAAGACCGGTGCACTACTCCACGGGAGTATCGTCTGCAAAAATACAAAGACACAACCACATAAGACTAACGACGACGCACGGCTTCAACGAAAGCATTAAAACACATAGAAGCACGTTAAACGGTCATCCATATCACTTAGGTTCTCATTCTAACAAATATATAAATTCAATAAGCAAATCAAGCTAGAATGTGATAAAAGTTCATAATCATACATAAAAGGCAACAAGGAAGTATGCATTCAATTTTCGGAAGAAACGGACAACATTTGAAAAATAGCCAAAAATGCCTAAACGAAAAACACGAAGAACGGGCCCGAACGAAGTCGGAAAAACCAAACTTCCTAAAATATGCATTTCATGATTTATAGGAACTATAGGTGAAATCAGATCTCAAATCGGAGGTCAAACGAAGAAAGTCAACTTTTTTAATTGCCCTTTGACTCCCATTACCGAGAGCAACATTTTGAAAATGGAGAAATTTTGGTTAACGCATACACACGGCCTTGGGGACAGGCGCGTGCACGAGCTTGAACGCGTTCCCAAGCCGGTGCAAGCACTTGCACTGGCCTGCGCACGGGCGTGCGCAAGACCGTGCAAAGGCTAATGTGGACGCACGTCTTGGCGTATGGTCTCAAGACCGTGCGCAAGGCCGTGCGGATTCTCAGAACAACAGAAAATTGCAGAAACGAAGAAAACTCACGGGAATGAACCAAAAATCGATATTTAACTAATCAATCATACAAATCTCAAGTTAAGACTTACATATAACGATATACAACATCTAATCTACCTATAAAACCAAGAACCACGTAAATCCATCCATAGAATCATTCAAAATCAACATTTAACCTAAATGTGCAACTATTCACAAAAACTAGAAAAATGAAGCATAGGAGGCGTTAATCGCGAAAGGTGTCAGAAGCTTACTCGTAGAAGAGATCGTGAGGAGTTCGTAGGTTTTCACGGCTCGGAATTCGGTCGGGAAACGAAGTCGGAACGATCAATCCAAGCTTTTTCTTCTTTTTCTCCTTTTCCTTTCTTTTTCTTCTTCTCTTCTCTTGTTTTGTGCGTGAATGAGGGAGAGAGAGAGAAAGTGAGACTAAGTCAAAAACTTGACTTGGTTTGAGAAACGAAGGGGCATTTTCATAATTTTATAAATAAGTTCAAAAACTCAAGTTATCCAAATAATACATAATTACAGTCAAAGTTCATGAAATTAAACGCACATTGACATGTTGTGATTTAAATATCAAAATTCACTCTAAAATCACATAATAATTATCAAATAAATAATTAAATCGTACAAATAAGCGATTCGGACTTACCGGATAATAACTCGGATTTTCGGGGCTCTACAAATTTGACGGGGATAGCCGTGTGCCCCAATGCCCATTCGGTGTCACATCTCTTGTTTGCCGATGACACGTTGATTTGTGGAGTAGCAACTGATCCTGCAATGCAAACTATTAAACAAGTGCTTGAAGTTTACTCTCGCATCTCGGGTCAAACAATGAATTATCAGAAGTCTTCTATATTATTTAGTAGTTGTGTTCCTTCGTCCAAACAAGTGCAGATGGCAAGAATCTTAGGTGTTCAATTGAAGGAGAAAATGGACTTGTATCTTGGTCTCCCGGCTTCTGCTGGTAGGTCCAAAGTGGTTATTTTTTCTTCGATTGGGGATAGGATGTGGAAGAAAGTTCAAGGCTTTTCTGAAAAATTCTTATCGATGGCCGGGAAATAAGTCCTTATCAAGGCGGTGCTACAGGCGATCCCGACATACACTATGAGTTGTTTCTTACTTCCGACTCTTTCATCAAGGAGCTTGATTCTATTATCTCCCGGTTTTGGTGGGGCAGTTGTAACGACCCAAATATTTATAATTATATCGCGAATTCTTATCTCGCCCAATTTCTCGATTTATCCAATTGGATTAATTAATCTTATGGAAAAGATTGATTTAACCTATCTTTTAAATACCCTCAATTACCTAAATTACATAAATACCCCTAAAAGCCTAAATGACCATTTTACCCCTCCCCTCCCCCCCCAAAGATATTTTCTAAATATCTATCTCTCTCACACTCTCATAACCCACAAGAAGAAGAAGGAGGAAGGAAAGAAAGGAGAAGGAGAGAAGAATTCCGGACCGAACTCGATTTCCAACCGAATGGACTCCCATCTTCGACTACACGACCCTCATTCCATAATTTACTGGTAACCTTTTAACCTCGTCTCGTTTACTCTATCGATTCTCGTTTTTTTGTAGATTATTTAGTTAGGTTTTTATTTGAGAATTAATTGGGTTTGTTAGTTATGGTTGATGGTTTCGTACGATTCTTGTCTCTAAATGTTAAGCATGTTTAGGAGAGTAACATATCCGAATTTGAGCATGATTGACCGAGTAGAAATTTCGTAGGATGAATTTTGGTATTGGATTTCTTGTTTCTGCATCTGTTTCTCGTGACCTGCTGTTTATAGAACCACACGGTCTCGCCACACGGTGTGACGAGACCCCATGTGAACGCGCACGACCCAGCCTCACACCGTGCATGAGACTGTTCGTGTTTTGAAATACGCATGGCCTCACCACACCCCGTGCAGGAGGTCGTGTTCCCCTATTGTGACGCGTACGGCCTTGGCACACCCCGTGCCGCAGGCCGTTCACCCCTTATTGACACACACGGGCCTCGCACACCGGGTACAGGCCGTGTGCTGTACCCCATGTGTAAGCATTGGGCGATTTTCAGCCATTTTCCAGACCCTGCCTTCTGACCATTTTCACCCCGAAAACCTAAAATGTTTATTTGATCTCGTTTTTTATTTCCGTCTTCACCAATAGCTTTGTATAGTCCTTTAAATCCTTAATTATCGAAGTGGGAATTTTTTCGACTTCTTTTAGTTATCGAATAATACCAATTTCGCTTAGGACTTTTTAGCTATTTTTCCGTATATCGTCTATATGATCCAAAACTTGCATGAATGCTTCCTTATTATGTTACGAGCATGAATGTGAAATCTAAATTATGTTCGAAGCACGTTTACATCTTTTAATCCTTATATCTAGTTTAATTGTTTTAAATGCATTTGTGAGTACTTCAATGGAAGTCGTGTCTATATGCTTTTACATGCTTTAATTACTTATCGTACGCCGTGCGTCTTGTCAAGAGTCTTACCTGGTTATGTCGTGTCTTAGATTGCAGGCTTTACTCCCGTGGAGTACTTGTCCGTTGCTTGCTTGCTTTTCTCGTTTGTCGAGCTATAGGTAAGGGTTTAAATGTTTTCAACTCGGGCAAGAATTTAGATAAGTAGGTTTCGAAATAACTTACCACCCCGTATTTCTTATTGATTGCTCATCTTGCTTTTAATATTCCCTTATGTGCCTATCAAACCTTTTGATATCAACTTATACTGTATTATCCAAATTGATTTGTTTTTAAAGGGGCAAGTAAATTCTTTCTTTTTAAACGTGACAATTTGACTTGGGTTGGGTCTATGAGGGAGGTCTTTAGGGGAGTCCGTCAGCACATCCCGACACGTATGAAACTTGTAGTTACCCCCTTTGTCGTCACTCACTTGCCCAATTGCCCGTTTGGCACCCCAAACCTTTCTTGAAAAGCAAGTAAATATTGGACATTTTTATGGGGCCTCGGGATGGTATCCGGAGGTTGCATCTGGGGACGAGCGTCCAGGGTGTAACCCGAGGTGCTTCTCCCAAAACTAAGCGTCAATCGTGGCCCGTCAGGAGTTGATAGTCACGGTTGGGAGCGATGGTGGGTGTTGCATATGTTGCACACTTTCCTTAAATTCACTATAGTCGAGTATTGGGTTGCTCCTTGGCTTGACACCGGAGATGGAGTTTACTTGTATTGATTGAGGGGGTTATAAGGAGGAATATGCCCGTTCTCACCGGGATAATTACATGCTATTGTAACTGCTTTTATTGTTATTACTGTTAATTATTTCGGCTTTCATTATAAGTCGAAGCACCTTCCGGTTTTCTCCCTTTAGCATACGTAGTTCCCTATATATGTATAAAACCAGGAAGCATGATTCGAACTTACCGACAATAAGCCTCCTTTGTTGGGAAACACTTTAGTTGAATTACGAGCCGTTTATTTATCATTTCTAATTTATATATGCTATGTCTTTCGAAATTGTAACGGCTTTGTGACTCAACTAATATCATTATAAAATGATCGGCTTGACTTACATGCAAATGTTTTCAAAGGATCCGGCTCGTCAACTTTGTGTTTTCAAATAAAGCCGAACCCGAGTGTTGCTTGTATTACGTTTTACAACTTATATTATTATTTGTACTTCTTCTCAAAACGGGCAACACTCACCTCTTTTGTTTTAAAACATAAACGACGAGCTATGATCAATACTATATTGTACCCCTCCCCCCCCCCCCCCCGTACTGAGTATTCTTTATACTCACCCCTTCTGTTTTGGTTCTTGCTTCAGGTAGACAGGTGGCGTTGTCACCTATCTTGTCGGTCGGCAGCAGCAGGTCTAGGTTTGCTCGCGTTTATTATCTTGTCAGTGTCCCAACAACAGTCGAGTCATTGATTTAATTTATTGCATTTAATATTATGTTTGATTTTCCGTACTTACGTGCCCCTGATGTGGGATAGATTAGTTGAGCCATGGATGGCATTCACTGAATATTTATTTTGGAATTGTTGTACAGATTATGTTGTCGTGGATGGCTTATATGATTAATTGTTACTTCCCGAAATCGCTTCCGCATTATGTTACTCTGTTATTCTATTTATTGCTGATGCTGTTGGGGCGTCGTGATGCTGTTGCCAGAGTTTGATTGATTGATTTCCGTTCACCGGGATGGATTTTTGAATGGGGTACATCTACCTCGTTTGTGAGTTCGTCTCGGTATGGATGTGGTGTCCTTTCTCCTCCTACGGAAAGGGGCGCTACAGTCAGTGGTATCAGAGCCTAGGTTCCCGAAAAGGAACCGAAAGCTCTAGTAACTCGTCTGTCTTGCATGAAGTGTCTGTCTGCATGGTGTCAGTTAATATTGGATTCGTGGTATGATGAGTGTTCGTCATCCTTGATACCGGAATTGTAAAATGAACACGGTTGAGTTGTACACTCAACTGGCGATCTTTTATACTTCTTGTATTAAGTACGTCGTAACACAAGTCGTTCGTGGGATTCGATGCCGTGTCCTATTTGGTTTGGTCTGTCTAGGTCGTACGGCATTAGGATCTTACTTGATTGTTCGAATTGTGTAATCCATATTATGAGTGGGACTTATGTTGTATGTGAATTTTCGAAAATCTCATTCCTAATTAGACATGCATCTATTTTGCCAATTAGTTGTGACTGCAGGAATGTCTCGTGAGAATACTTTACGTCGGCCCTTCGCAGCCTTACAATCGACTACTCGGAGTTCCATGCCATTAAACCTTACGGGAGAGATGGAAACGAGTCAAGGGGATGAAGTTTGATTTTCGTATAATCGGTCCAGGTATATTGCATTGTCATGACATTCATCCCAAATTTATTTAATTTCGTTTCATGTTAAAAGTTCTAAATTATGTGCGTTAGACGTAGAATTGATAATATGTTAATCTATGTGATTTTGTGAATTTATGTGATTTTTGGTGAATTTATATATGAATTGTATAGACTTTGTGGTTTTTATAAGTTTATGTGGTTTTAACGCATAAACTGCTTCTATATGTTTTGGCACGGCCTCGCCACACTGCGTGACGAGACCCCGTGCATATTCCACACGGTCTCGTCACACCTCGTGACGAGATACCGTGCGTTTCCCCTCCACCCGGGCCCGTCACACGCCGTGACGAGAGCCCGTGCGCATCCTCTCCACACGGGCTCGTCACACGCCGTGACGAAAGCCCGTGCGCGCCCTTTCCACAGGGACTCGTCACACGCCGTGACGAGAGCCCGTGCGCATTTGACCTTAAATGGTCAGTAGCTTCATTTCAGCGACAGAACCTTCAATCCCTTTTCTTTCTCTCGCGATTTCTCCCTATTTTTTCCCCCAATTTTCCTCCAACTTTGAGCTCGTATAACTCTCGATCCAGCCTCCTGATTTTCGTGAAAATTGGAAGGTACATTCTCCGTACCACGCTCTTTGATTAGTTTGTATTTTGGGCTCGATCCGTTGCACTGATCTCGCATTATCTCCGCCCAAAGTAGCGCACATCGAGTGTTCGGTGAAAGTCCCAAGTGGAAATTTTCAACTTATTTCCTTCAACTCAAGCTCTACAATGGAAGACAATCGTGGGATTCGAAGTGGACGTCGGGCAAGAGAATTACCCAACATAGCGGCACCGGAAGGGTACCACGTGGATTTGGGAAATGAGGACAATCAAGACGTCTTCAATCGGTTGATGGAACGACCGGTTAGGCCCACCCAATTTCTAGACATGGAGACTATGTATCAATTGGGCCTAGGAGAAGGCATATCCCGGTACATCAATAACATAGGATGGGCTAACTTCTTTAGCATCCAAAGGCCATCCTACAGTCGACTCACATGTGAATTTTTGAGTTCCCTTAAGGGCGCAGCTTTTCCGAATGGCCTCGAGATGCCAATCGGAATCCATTTTTGAGCCTTCAACCGGGATTATACACTATCATACAGGCAAATATCAGAATACTTCCAATTGGACGTCACAGCTCCTAGAAGGCGTGCTAGCGAATGGAATCAAGCTGAGGCTTGAAGACGTATCTCCACCTCCACCGAAATGTTCAACTCCGGGGTATCCAAAGCTACGGCGCTCATTACTACGCAGTTAATATTATGTTTGATTTTCCGTACTTACGTGCCCCTGATGTGGGATAGATTAGTTGAGCCATGGATGGCATTAACTAAATATTTATTTTGGAATCGTTGTATAGATTATGTTGCCGTGGATGGCTTATATGATTAATTGTTACTTCCCGAAATTGCTTCCGCATTCTGTTACTCTGTTATTCTGTTTATTGCTGATGTGGTTGGGGTGTCGTAATGCTGTTGCCAGAGTTTGATTGATTGATTGCCGTTCGCCGGGATGGATTTTTGAATGGGGTACATCTACCTCGTTTGTGAGTTCGTCTCGGTGTGATGTGGTGTCCTTTCTCCTCCTACGGAAAGGGGCGCTACAGCAGTGGTGAGAAAAAGAGGATACACTGGATGGCCTGGGGTAAAGTTTGTCAAAGGAAAAGCATTGGGGGTATGGGATTTCGAAGCTTAAAATCATTCAATTTGGTAATGTTAGCCAAACAAGCTTGGAGACTTATACAAAATCCCGAGAGTCTTCTTGCTCGGATTTTTAAAGCTCGTTGTTACCCCGATTCTGACTTGTGTGATGCCAGCTTGGGTCGTTCACCATCGTTTACGTGGAGAAGTATCCATGTGGCTCTCCATATCATAGGTGCTGGATCGAGATGGAGGATCAGCTCGGGTACAAGCGTGGGAATTTGGAAACATCGTTGGCTAGCGAGAGAGCCATCATTTCGACCTGGATTCTTGACGGTCCGTAGCATTGAGGTGGAGATGGTATCTGATTTGATGCTCCCGAGCCCAAAATCAATGGAATAGGCAGCTTATTGAGGCTATTTTCACTTCGAAAGGTGTTAGGCGATCTTGGAAACCCCTCTTGGTAATTCCCCAAGGCCGGATATCCTTATATAGCATTACTCGCGTAATGGTCAATTTTCGGTAAAAAATGTATATCATCTAGCCTTGGAGATGAGTTTGAACGGCTTTGAGAACCAAGATAATTCGGTGAGTTCTTTAAAGGTGTGGAAAATGATTTGGAAATTGAAAGTATCCCCTAAGGTTAAAGTATTTGTTTGGAGAATTTGTCATAATATCCTTCCGACTTGTGATAATCTTATTAAACGTCACTGTAATGTTCTGCCCTCTTGTTCTATTTGTGGTTTTAATCTTGAAGATACGGCTCATGCTTTGGTCTCATGTGCTTTCGTGAGACAAGTTTGGGCGTTATCAAATATTCCTTGGCGTATTGTTAGAAAACTTGAAACTGATCTTTGCAAAGGTATTGAACAGGCGATCATGTTTTTAGAAGAAGAGGAGTGTTGCAAGTTCCTTTCGATTTTATGGGTCATCTGGTGGTTTAGAAATCAGAAGTGGACTAAAAATATTGAATCAACTCCCATGGAGGTTCTTTCCTTTGCATGTAGATTTAAGGATGATCAGAAGGTTGCATGTCATGCTCCCACGGTCCAAGCTTCTAGTATTGCTGGGTTGACGGGCGAGCCTCAATCAAGTCACAATGACCAGGCTTCCAGGCGGTGGATGAAGCCCCCTCTTGGAGTGATTAAAATCAACTTTGATGGCTCACTTTTCAGATCGGCGGGGGAGATTGGGTTTGGTATTGTCGCTCGTGATTATAGGGGCCAAATACTTGCATGGAAGAGTGATAAAATGATCGGTAATCAAGATGCGGAATTTGCTGAAGCGGTGGCAGCTCTTGCAGCAGTTCGGCTTGCCTTGGAAAAAGGGTGGAGTCATATCCTAATTGAGGGGGATTGTGCTAATTTGATTAGGCGATTAAGGGATCCACATCCGGACTATTCTTATTTTGGTCATTTGGTAGATGAGGCTAGGAATTTAGCTTTATTGTTTAATTCTTGTTGCTTTAATTTTATTCTACGTGATGCAAATCATATAGCTCACGTGCTTGCTCGTAATGCGGCTCAGGCCAGCGTTGATACGGGACTTTTGCCCGATTGTATTGAACAATATGTATTTGCTGATTTAAATTAATATAATACATCTTTTCTTCAAAAAAAAAAATAATAAATTTCCCCGTGCAAAGCAGGGGATAAAAAGTTAGTTGAACTTTAATAACCAAACTTATTTTTGAGTTCTTTATTAAAGACGGGTTATATTTCTAGAATGAAACGCAAATAATGGGCCAATTAGGGTGTTTCTTCGCGAAATTTTGACCCTTCTAGGCTCATCAAATGACAAGAATTACCATATACGGCAAATTTTTAAACCTTTTAGGCCCATCAATAAATTTATCTCTGAATAATGTGGCTCCAATCCATGAAACATGTTTCTTTTCCTTTTCATTTTATTATCAATAATCTTTTTATTGTTAATTGTTTAATTAAATTTGACTTTATTTTTTTTTTGGTGTTGATTAAATTTGACTTTATTAATTTTGTAAAAATAGATGATATAATTTTATAATTTCTATAATCATAATTATTTTCCGCTGTACTCCGTTTGTAAATTCATTAATTATTTTTTTTAGTCATAATAAATTTATTAAATGTTAAAGTGAAGTACAGTTGAAATATCTCGGGGATTCTAATGAATTTTGGGGTAAAATTCATTTTTATCCCGAACTTTTTATCAAAAAAGCAAATATCACCTAGGTCTCGATGTGACTTCCCCGGAAAATGGTGGCATGACGACGACAAGTGCTTCGAAGGTATGTAATTAATCTCTAACTTAAAGTTTTACCTAAAATAAGAATATTTATTTACAGAATTTGCCATGATATATGCTCCTTGTGCCAAATTGTTCCCAGACGGAAAATGCTCCCATGAGTACCCATGCAAGCCGCGGTGCGAGAAGTGGACCCTTAGAGTTGTTATTGGTTGGGTCGATCGGCGTGGTAGCTAGGAATTCCGATAGAGTTGTTGTTGGCTGGGAAACCAACCGATTCCAGGGGCCTCTCAATCTAGATTCCAGGGGCCTCTCAATCTAGAGTTTGCTGAATACTTTGCAGCATTCTCTGCCTTATGACTTGCTAGAGATTTTCGGTAGCGGAGAATCGTGGTAGAAGGGGATTGTTTGAATATTATCCGGCAATTGTTAAAACCCCAAAGAAGATTGTTCGTATTTAGGGAACATTATAGAGGAGAGTAAGAAGTTTTTTATTCATTTTAATAGTGTTAAGTATGAATTTGTAAAACGTGAAGCTAATTGTGTTGCTCACGTTCTAGTTAGAATTGCGGCTCACACCTGTATTGGTTCAGGTGATATTCCTGATTTTGTATTAAACTATGTAATTGCTGATTTATAATCTAGAATTAATTACATAGGGATCCCCACAACTTATCATATTTACATATAGGTCCCTCTTATTTCATTTTTTACATCCTAGTCCCTAGTCCCTTGACCGGTCAACCGTTAGTTAGATCCGTTAATTTTCTAGTACCATTTTGTTCGTCTCATCGAGACATTGAATTTGGAATATAAATTTATTTGATTCGGTGAAAAAACCGGAAAATTTGGACTTATACACACAATCGAAGGAAAATTTCTTAAGCTCGTAACTTTCTCGTTTCTTCCCTGAATCAAACAAATCTATAATCTATGAAAGCTCTATTTTCTTAAAAAAAATAATACGTATCTTCTAGTGGTCCGGCTAGCCTCTTGACTTTATGTCACGACCCCCGGGCGCGGAGAGGAGAACCCTCACGACAGCGCCTGTTGGACACGCGGGTATAAGCTTCGAATCCACTGTGCACAACCCTAAAGTTTGGCTTAAAAAGCACTTGCCAAAAGAGATTAATCCATATTGGTTGTACCTGAGTTCTAACTTATAAACCCTTTCGATAACCTGTGAAATTCCGATGTGGGACGGAATTATAGGCCTTCACGGCCTGTGCTCACAACCTGTCATGAGGCCGTGACTACAATTCTCACGGCCTCTCCCACATGGTCACGAGGCCGTGACTCCAGGCTATGTGGCTCTTCAAATTTGGGGCATTACAATTCGCACTTCCTTCGGAGCGTAATGTCCTCATTATGCTAGAGAATGTGGAATGCGGCTCCCCACACACGCGGAGTCCCTTTTTAGAGGTGACACTAACATGCGTGGAACATGCATTCCCACGAATGACAGTTGGCTCTGATACCACTTGTCACGACCCCCGGGCACGGAGAGGAGAACCCTCACGACGGCGCCTGTTGGACGCGCGGGTATAAGCTTCGACTCCACTGTGCACAACCCTAAAGTTTGGCTTAAGAAGCACTTGCCAAAAGGGATTAATCCATATTGGTTGTACATGAGTTCTAACTTATAAACCCTTTCGATAACCTGTGAAATTTCGATGTGGGACGGAATCATAGGCTTTCACGGCCTGTGCTCACAACCTGTCACGAGGCCATGACTACAATTCTCACGGCCTCTCCCAGATGGTCACGAGGCCGTATTGCTCTTCAAAGTTGGGGCATTACACTTTATATGTTTCGTGCATCCCTACAAGTCCTCTTATTATGGCTAACTTCGTTGCAATTCGGGTTCAACAAATCTTCTATTTTTGGGAACACTCAGTCGTAACCCTTCGTACACATGGCGGAGTATTTTGGAGCGCTTGACTTGGTATTGGAAGGAAAACGTTGGAGAGTTGGTACGGGCAGAGATATTCAAGTGTGGATTGATTGTTGGCTGCCAAGGGAAATTCCGACTCTCCCCCAATTTCGCCCCTGACGCACTTCTACATCCGGAGTGGGTTTTTGACCTTATTGAGGAAGACAGACCAGCCTGGAAAAAAGACCTCATTGAACGGACTTTCCATCCACATGATGCAGCTACTATACTTAACATACAACTCCCAGAACGTCCGAGGGATGATCAAATTATCTGGCAATTCTCGAAGTAAGGTAAATATTCTGTCCGATCAGCGTATCATTTGGCAATCGAACTTGACGCTAGACCGAAAGCCTCCTCATCTACAGTCCAATCAAGTTTGGCTTGGAAGCGAATTTGGAAATTAAAAACTCAACCCCAGGTAAAAGTTTTTCTTTGGCGTCTTTGCCACGATGCTATTCCTACGGCACGGAATCTTATTTTTCGACATTGTTGGGTTGATAATGTTTGTTCGGTCTTTGGTTTAATTAGTTAGTGAGGACTCGAGCCATATTTTTCTGAATTGCAACTTCGCACGTCAAGTTTGGGCTCTTTCCAACTTTCCGTGGAATGGGATTTGTCGGCTGCAACATGGTATTCGAAAAGGGATTTCTTCAATCCTTGGTTTACTGGACTCGGAGGCTGGAGGTAAATTTGCCCATATTCTTTATCTGTTGTGGTGGAATCGTAACAAGTGTAAGGTAGGCGAGCGGAGATGGAGTCCAGACGAGGTTATGCAGCTGGCTATTACACAGGCCTGTTCTTTGCGAGAAATCTTTAGCCCAGCTGCTGAACTGCTACCTCCCAGAACTTACGTGAAATGGACGAGACCTGCTACAGGACTAATCAAGCTTAATTTCGATGGAGCCGTCTTCAAACAGTCCAATTCCATCGGCACAGGAGTGATCGCAAGAAATAGAAACGCTGAGGTGATCGAGTGGGAAACTAATGTTCGAAATGAATGTGCAGACCCGGCTGCAGCTGAAACTTTTGTTGCTCTGAATGCCATCAAGGTCGCGAGAGATTTTGGGTGGCGAAGAGTTGTTATCGAGGGCGATTGTCTACTGCTTATCCAGAAACTTAACTCTTTTGAGGAGGACCTTTCGGACCTTGGAAACATTCTCGCGGATATTCGTAGTCTTTTTTGGCATTTTGATTCGATTTCTTTTCAGTTTATTCACAGGAGAATGTTGTGGCTCATACCCTTGCTAGGAACACAACTTCAACTTGCTTAGGTTCTACTGATATTCCCGTCTTCATTCGGGATTTGGTTGTATCTGACTCTTGTTAAGTTATTCGATCGTTTATTCCTCAAATAAAAAAAAAAAAATAGAAGTGTTCCCTTTAGTTAATATTTGAAGATTGCTTTTCATTGTGCTTTTTGTCGTGAAGTTGATCAAGAAGGGTTTGAGGATTTTGGGATTTTTTAGCGGCTGATCGTGAGAAGAGAGAGTTTGAGGTTTTAAGTTTCTAAAAGAGAAGTTACCTTATTAACTAGGTATGTATTAACTTAACAGCAGTTGAGATCAATCAGTCTCATCTAAGGTACGATTTGTAGATCTGCTGCATTTAATGCCGCCGCATATAGTATGGGCCTGATGGATGGGATGTGATCAAGGACGATCACTTTGCCTTGCTATCCTTTGAGTATGGACCTGACCAGAGGTCCTTCAGCTAGTGCAGCTGGGTCACCAATTTGTTTGGCGTTGGGCGCTGAGGCTTTATGCTTGAGCACAACCATAGGTTAGATGGCATTGTACGCGGTACGCCCAACCACGACCAGATGTGCCGGTAGATTTTGACTTTACGATCGAGTCATCGACTACGAGGGTCGTTGACCGGTCAGTTGAGGAGACTTTGACTTGGTCCATGTGGCTATGAAACCGCTAGAATCGTGACACATGGGCAGACGAAAATATCCTCTATCAGATCATATTAAAGAGAATTAGAAAGATAGGGTCTAATTTATTTTTTGGATGAAAATTCGGGATGAAAATGAATTTTACCCTTTAAAATTATTAATCTTTTATTTATACTATACTATACATGAAGTGAAAAGATCCTCTTTGGTCTCTATGAGTAAATTTACTAAAAACTAACTTTATTTATTTATATTTAGAAAGTGAAAGTAAAGGTAAATAAAAAGTTGGTAATTGGTTGGACTTGTCCAAAATAAGGTAGACTTGTAAAAGTTTAATATGAGGTATGTCATTCTCTAAATAACACGTATTATTTATGTTATTTTTAACAGGTTTTAGAAACTTAATTTTTACTGACAACATATTACAATTTAACATATATTCTCTTTCCTTATAAGATAATTGAGTAATTAAAGAATTTAATCACTCGTCCGGATGGATATTTAGTTGAAGAGAGTTTAAATATTGCGACTAAAAATACAATTTGGGCTATACATAAAACAACATCCGAAGTGATACAACTAACATCAAAAGTGTTTCCAAACTGAATAAAAAGTTTGCCTACCTTGATAAGGCAGCAATCGTCACTTGTCCCACTTCCCTAGAAACATGCGACCAATTGTTAACGATAAACGAGTCTAAATATAAACATTAAACATCATTCTCTTTCTTGGGTTGGGTGCCCACTAAAATTTCTTCCTACTCCCTCCAATCCTAAGAACCCTAGAAGAAAAATGTTAACTTTCAATTGGGTTTTCACCTTTTCCCTCATAATTTGCATTTCCGAGCTCCATTTCATCAGTTGCAGCGCAAATTTTGCTGCTTCAGACACATATAATCAGCAGCAGTTGGACCAGGTATTGAAGCTTCCAGGCCAGAATTTCAATGTGAGCTTTGCGCACTATGCTGGCTATGTGACTGTCAACAAAGAATCTGGGAGATCATTATTTTATTGGTTCTTTGAAGCTGATGAAGACCCTTCTTCCAAGCCTATTGTTCTTTGGCTCAATGGAGGTTAATTTATATATATTACTATGTACTGTGTTTTTGTGCGTGCATTAGATTGTGAGTTACTGTATTAGCCCTTTAATTAAGTTAATTTTTATTCTTACATAAGTTTCTGAGGGTAGAACATATGGAAATCATCTTCTGCTGAAATAAATACAGAAAATTGTCATAATTCTAAGTTTTCTTGCCTTTCTTGATTATTGAGATTAAATCTGTTTAGTGTATACTATTATTTCTATCATCTGAAATGTGTTAATGCTTTTCTTTGTTGGCTGTTGGATCTGATTTAACCAATAACATTTGATGTTGTAAAATATCACCTTTGTGTTCTAATTTGAATCTCTAGCAATTTTAACTTCTTGTCATTTTTCTTTCTTGAAATTTTTTTCCTAATTTTCCAGGGCCTGGATGTTCTTCCATTGCCTATGGACTTGCTGAGGAAATTGGACCTTTCCATGTCGAGAAAGATGGGAAGAACCTTTATTTGAATCCATACTCGTGGAATAAAGGTATTGTTTGTGCTTTTGTTTGCTTCAACTAGTTTTTTTCTTTCTTTTATGTCTTTTCTTTTAAACTTTTGCAATTTAACTCTTTCAAAAGTTCCGAGGATCTGAAGAATACTTAATATGCAATTTTCATGAGTTTATTGCCTAATTTTTATTTGTTTCAATCATGCAGCTGCGAATATATTGTTTCTAGACTCACCAGTTGGAGTTGGTTTTTCATATTCAAACACTTCCTCTGACATATACACCAATGGGGATAAAAGGACCGGTACCATTTGCTATCTGATAACCTTTTTTTTAATTATTATTATTATTATTTTTTCCTTCTTTCATAGTCAAATATTTGTTCAATAGCATCTTGATTCCAATTTCTGTGATTGCAGCTGCTGAAAACCTGGAATTTTTGCTGAAGTGGTTTGAACGATTCCCACAATATAAAGGAAGAGATTTCTATATTACAGGAGAAAGCTATGCTGGTTGGTTCATGATCATACACTTACACTATAGACTATGTCTATTCAATTTCTAACAGCCAATTTGGTGAACTTAATGAAACTTGAGTCAATAATTACAACTCCCTCCCCTCCAAGTATATACGTATACAAAGATAACCCATAACTGAAATTACACATACCTTTGTTGTGATTAAAGTTTGATGATCAAAACTTAAAAGCGAGTAGTAACTTTGATAGTGGGGAAGTTTGTGTAATTACACATAGCTATAGGGGAGGTCAGGGTAATAGATTGTAGTGTTCTTTCCGATTTCATACTGTTACGTTCTTATGGTTATTACAGTATAAATTATCTGTTTACTCTGTAACAGGGCACTATGTTCCTCAACTAAGCCAAGCTATTGTGAGGCACAACAAGAAAACTGGAGAAGAAATAATAAACCTGAAGGGTTTCATGGTATGGTCTTTTCTCATCCTGATATATTTAGGATTATGAAGATTATATGCTCTTCTGGACATAATATTAACCTATACCTCCGTAAACAGGTTGGAAATGCTCTAACTGATGATTTTCATGACTATTTGGGACTCTTCCAATTCATGTGGTCAGTTGGTATGATTTCTGACCAGACCTTCAAGAGGTTGAATGTCTTATGTGACTTCCAGTCATTCATACACGTGCCTAAATCATGTGAGGAAGCTCTCGATATAGCTGATGATGAAATTGGAGACATTGATATGTACAGCATTTTCACTCCTCCATGCACAGCTAACTTCAGTAAATTGAGCCATAAATGGAGAAGAAAGAGTGTAAGTATATATTGCAATACGACAAGTATTTCGTCTTTGTTTCATAATTACACATACCTCCCTTATAACTGTTTTTCACCTTACAGTTATCCCCCTTGTATTGTTTATTACACATTATTAAATAATGTTCTAATTCAAAACTTACTTGACCTTTTCAAATTGTTCTGGTGTTCCTTTTCTAGTTTTGATTAATTTTCAATTATCAAAAGGGTGTATTTGTAATTTCAAAACTCAGAGGAGGGAAATTGTATGATTACACATACTTACAAGGGAAGTTAGTGTAATTATTCCCTGAGAAGCCTCCACTGGATGGAGTACTCTTAACTCAATATATTCTAATTTTGATTATTAAAATTATTTGTTTTTGTATGATAGAAAGTCGGTCTTCTGAGAAGAGCATATGATCCCTGCACGGAGCAGCACTCAACTGTCTATTTCAATCTTCCTGAGGTCCAAAATGCTCTTCATGTTCGTACCAAAAACTCCCCACTAAAATGGGAAACTTGCAAGTAAGATTCTTTTGTCGAGTATGAGCAGAGATAGAACTTTACAAATTTCATCCATGTTTTCTCTATTTCGTGATCCGCTACAAATTTATTATTGCAATGAGAAAATGTAATAACACTATTTAGGAGATTTATGTGGATAACTATTCAGGATTTAGTAGATTTTTATATTGTTATAATTAATTATAAATAAATAAATAAATCTACATTCTTGTTTCAGTGATGTGGTTAATGAAAATTGGAAAGATTCTCCTAGGTCGGTTCTGGATATCTACCGTGAGCTTTTACATTCCGGACTTCGTATATGGATCTTCAGGTTTTTGCTTATTTCCTTCTCAATTTCTCATATTTTATCACTACTACTAGTTTTTGCTCAACTTGATTATTGTGAAACGAAAAATATGAGATTTGGCCTTCAATAACTGTAATTTGTCAATTTAGCTCTAATAAATGCAAATTAAAAGCTACAATTTTGGTATGCTCACTTTGGATCTTCTTGAAATTGATAAATTTTTCGAAGCCTTTCCAACATCTCTCTTGCTTGAAGAAATGACATAATTTAGTTGGCCTTTACTTCTTTTTTATAGTAAGATAAAAAGAAGAAACAGGAGAAAGCTTGAGAGTAAATAATAAATAAAAGAAAGTGGAGAGAGAACAAAGAAGAAAGAAGAGGAAAGGCAAGCACGTGTGACAGAAGTGGTAGTGATATTTTGAGATTTAAAAATAAATAAAAATTGACCGTCAAAATGAAGGAGAGATTTAACTGGGCATATTTTATTGGATTATCTACCTCGTTGAGCATAATATGTTGATCAACTATTTTTTATTTAATAAATTATTCTAAGTAAAACCATCCCAAAACTTTAGAAACATGTTATAAGTATTCCAAAAGCACATCCCTTGGGTTGTGGCAGATCAGAACCGGGTCGAGTTGAAATGGTTAGTTTTGAGTGAAATGCGTACGGGTTTCTCGAGTTGAATCGGAGAAATTCATAGTATCTCTGTGGTAGCTTTATATGTTAATATATTCTAAATACCATTTAGAAGTTGGTATTTGAATTTATTTGACCTAATCGGTATTTTCGGAAATACCAGCCGGATAATCCTGACGGGCTAATTTCGGACGTAAATACTCTTATATGACATTTAGGACCTTGCCAAAGGTTACTAAATGATTAGATTTAGTTTAGGCTTGGTTTTCACGAAAATGAGAATTTTCACACCGGAAGATGTTTTTCGTGGAGAAAAGCAAATGGGCCAAATTTATAGTCAAAACGCTCGTAATTTAATTTCCTAATTATTGGTGTAATTAGATTTCACAAACTCCCCCATCTCGATTTTCAAATAGCCGATTTTCTGTCATTTGACAAAACGCCAAAATGTCGCTTAAAAATCAGCCATGATCAGCCACTTTTCAGGGTGCCCATAGTTTTCAATTATTGCAAATTAATCCTCAAGATATTTTCCAACAAGGACTAAATGACAATTTTTGAGAATTCACCCTCCAACCTCTATAAATATTCCTCTCCCTCCCTCATTTTTCCCTTTCTCATTCACAACATCCTCCCTTTCTCTCTCAAAAGTTTCGGCCACCATGCCCTTAGTTTCCTAGGTTTTATATTTTTGTTTTATTTTTCACATTTATGTTATATAATACATAATAAATTAAGAAAATTAAGTGGAAATCATATTTCTTCCTCCATAGCTATGATTGAGAGCTTCAAGGGTGAGTCTCCTTCCTCTTTGTTTTATTTTTGTATTCATTTAATCATTAGTTGAGTTTTTGTTTATGATTTATGCAATATTTGTTGATATATGTTTGTTTAAGGGATTTTTGAGTTTGAGAAACCATAAATATATTTTTAAGCCTAATAAAAATCTGGAAAATTTTGTTACCACTAAGTTAGAAATAACTTTGTGGAGTTATTTGAGCAAGAAAATCGTTTTTACGTATTTTTATGAAATTTTTGGAAAAATCCCACAAGGCAGATTTTCGTAGAAAATCTGTTGACACTGGATTCAAACTCATTTTTCTCCTTTGTTTCTTAACCTTTTCTAGTGATTCAAAATTCTAAGATATTCTACTTTCAAAGAGGTTTCTGAAAAGGTATGGCTCACGTCCAAATTCCTAGTATTCTGTTCTCAGTGATTTTTCAAATTTGAGAGCAGAAATCTGAAAATTCTTGAATGTAGGATTATGTGAATACTTGTTGATACTTTAATGTTTAATGTTGTTATTTGATGAAATGATGATGATATATGTATTTATCTATTTGATTTGAGTTATTTTAGTGTAAAACTGTGTGTGAAATGATGTGTTAGTATGTGTGGGATTTTAGTGTGTGTTCTTGGTGTTCTTGAAGAACATGAACAACACTTTGAACATTTAAAGTCTTCATAATAAAAACCTTTTTGATCCAAAATTATTTTTATAACATATCAAAAGTTGTTTTTGAAATATTTTCTTAAAAATAAATATTTATTAAAATTGATATTACTAATCCTCTTTGATTAGTAATAATTAAACTCTTTAACTTCCTTGATTAATTAAAGTATAATGATAAATTAAACTTGATTAATTATTTAATTAATTATTTATTAATAAGTGATTAATCTAATTAATCATTGATTAATTATAATTAACTAACTCTTAATTAAATTTGATTAAGTCTTAATTAAGCGAGATTAATTGATTAATGAATTTCAAAACTTAATTAATTAATTAATTGAAATCAATTATTTAATTTTGATTAATTAATTAATATTATTTTTAAATTTGATTACTTAATTAAAATTAATTTCTTAAATTAATTTTAATTGTTTAATTACTTTTTCTAAAAATTATTTTCTAAGTTAATTAATTGAAATTAATTATCCAAAGCAATTGAAATTAATTATCCAAATTAATTTTAATTAGTTAACTAATTCTTTTAAAATTATTTTCCAATGTTAATTAATTGAAATTAATTAACCAATTAATTTTAATTAGTTAACTACTTATTAAAAATTATTTTTCAAAGTTAATTAATTGAAATTAGTTATCCAATTAATTTCTATTAATTAATCAAGAATTATTTAAATAATTTTCGAATCAAATACTTATTTATTTCATTAAATAATAATTTGTTAATACTTAATTAATTTTGATTAATTAAGGTTTAATCTTTAGTTAATTGAAGTTAATTTATTAATTAAATATTATTTAATTAGAAGTGTTTAATTATTGTTTGAATCCGATTAATTGTTTAATTAATTGCCATTCTTTATTATTTAATTGTGATGAATTATCTTTATTAATTGCAATTCTTTAATTGTTCGATTAAATACTTATTCGTTTATTAAAGCATGAGTATGACTATGTGAACTTATATGTCAACATTATGCTTACATGAAATGATACATGATTGATTGAAATGAATACAATGTTTGACTTGATTGGTGTTATTCGAATAGCGAGGATCGTAAGATCAACCCTTATAGGCTACGACTTAGATGTTGCTTTAGGATACCTACTGAGTGCTCATGTGTGAGATTTGAATTGATTTTGGAGTCTTGACTTAGTTATTGCTTTGTCAGACTGCAAGTGTTCAAGTTCAACTTCAAGTCGGTGAGGTTTTTCTATTCCCTTTGACGTGAACATATATATATAAATAGTGATCCAGTATGACCTACCCCAAAAGATTGTGAAACCACCCCTAGTTATACTAGTTCATTCGCATTTACTTTCTACATTGCGTCTGTCTTATATATGCTCGTTATTTTCTTGTGTGCTTACGTTCAGTTATGCATCGTGTCTCATTATATGTCATGCTTGCGTTATGTGGTGTGTCGCATTCGTCTATGTAGTCCTTGGTCTGTATTGTCTTAGTTGTTATCTAGGTAAGGTGATGAAAGGACCAGCTTAACTCTTCGAAGTTAGCCTGCTTCTAAGACCACTGCATATCGTTGAAAAATCACTAAGAACAAAATACTGGGAGTTTGATGGTGAGCCATACCTTTTTAGAAACCTCTTTGAAAGTAGAATATCTTAGAATTTTGAATCGCTCAAAAAGTTTAAGAAACAAAGGAGAAAAATGAGTTTGAATCCAGTGTCGACAGATTTTCTACGAAAATCTGCCTTGCAGGATTTTTCCAAAAATTTCATAAAAATATGTAAAAATAATTTTCTTGCTCAAATAACTCCACAAAGTCATTTCTAACTCAGTGGAGGAGCTTAACAAAATTTTCCAAATTTTTATTAGGCTTAAAAATATTTTTATGGCTTCCTCAAACTCAAAAATCCCTTAAACAAACATATATCAACAAATTTTGCATAAATCATAAACAAAAACTCAACTAATGATTAAATGAACACATAAATAAAACAAAAGGGAAGGAGACTCACCCTTGAAGCTCTCAATCCTAGCTATGGAGGAAGAAATATGATTTCCACTTTATTTTCTTGATTTATTATGTATTATATAACATAAAAACCAAAAAATGTGGAAAATAAAACAAAAATATAAAACCTAGGAAACTAAGGCCATGGTGGCCGAAACTTTTGAGAGAGAGAGGGAGGAGGATGTTGTGAATGAGTAAGGGAAAAATGAGTGAGGGAGATGAGTCTTTATAGAGGTTGGAGGGTGAATTCTCAAAAATTGCCATTTAGTCCTTGTTGGAAAATATCTTGAGGATTAATTTGCAATAATTGAAAATTATGGGTACCCAACCAAAAAGCAGTAATTTTTGGCTGATATAGGCTGAAAAGTGGCTGATGATGGCTGATTTTTAAGGCATGTGAGACAAGGGTTAAGCTTTTAATTAAATATGAAAGCGACATTTCGGCGTTTGTCAAATGAGGGAAAATTGGCTATTTGAAAATCGAGATGGGGGAGTTTGTGAAATCTAATTACACCAATAATTAGGAAATTAAATTACGAGCATTTTGACTATAAATTTGACCCATTTGCTTTTCTCCGCCAAAAACCAGCCGGAATGGGCGAAAAACATCTTCCAGTGTGGAAATTCTGATTTTGGCGAAAACGAAGCCTAAACTAAATCTAATCATTTAGTAACCTTTGGCAAGGTCCTAAATGTCATATAAGAGCATTTAGGTCCGAAATTAGCCCGTTAGGGTTATCCGGCCGGTATTTCCGAAAATACCGATTAGGTCAAATTAGGACAAATAAATTCAAATACCAACTTCTAAATGGTATTTAAAATATATTAACATATAAAGCTATCACATAGACACGTAAGTAATTACTTATTACGAATTTCTCCGATTCAACTCAAGAAACCCGTACGCGTTTCGCTTAAAACTCACCGTTTCAACTCGACTCGGTTCCGGGCTGCCACAATCTCCGCTCCTTAGGATGAAGCTGTCCTCAGCTTCAATTCCTTATCCGGGAATGAATAGGGACAAGGCTTCCTTACCTTCTCTTTGGTTTCCACCTGGCTTCCTCTCGTTTAGCGACCTCCATCGCGTTGTTCCTCCTGAAAATGGTCGTCTCCCCTCATTGGACTGAATCCTCGTCATATCTCGAGACAATCCCTGTTCTTGGGTCATCTGGCTCAACGTTTCGTGGGATTGGGGTCATATCCAAGATAACTCCATATCTTGTTACCGACTCTTCGATCGCATCAATTAGGTATAGGGGTTACTAATTCGACTATGGTATCGTACACTCACGTTTAAGGTAAGTTCTTAAAGAACTCTCTTAGCGTTATAGAAACACGTATACATTCTAGGATTCAAAACATACACAATAATGCTATGCGCGATGCATGGCGCCAGGGTCATTCAAGACCGAACTGACGTGTTTACAATGTGTACCTTTCACCGTCGTAAGGATCAAACCTTGCACCCCTGTCTTGCTGTCTCTCGCTCCAGCTTTCTACTTCTGGGGTGTAGGTTTCCTTGTGACATCGTGAGACTCCGCAATTTACAATTACAAAGATATATAATGCATGAGTGTTAGGAAATGTCACATTAAGTAATCCACCTTGGATAAGTAAGCACATAGGAAAAGTAAATCAAGCAATACCATTACGATAAGTAACGAGGTGACAAAACACTAACTCTCGCTAAGGACGGTCCTATTATATTTCCCGAAGCACATCTAAGACTCTAATATTCGAACACTAAGAGCAATCCAACCTGGATGCTCTAATACCACCGCAACTGTGTATCAGAGTTGCTCTATTAGTTAAAGAAACTCCGATACTTAGTTATGGCAGGCAAGTCATCCAACCTGGATGCTCTGATACCACTCAATTGTGACAGCATAGGATCCAGCCACGCAACCGGATATTGTCCGTTTTGGAATCCAGCCAGCACAAAGGCTGAACCAGACCCTTACGGTTTTAAAATGCTTCAAGCTTATTAAGATTTCCATCCCCTTATAAGGTAACTTCGTTCTCCTTAATATCCGATGTGGGACATTACAATGCTTCCAGCTTCTGGCTGCTTTTGACTTTTTAAAGCTAGGTAGATGCAAAGTTCGTGGAACAGAACGCTCCACCAACTTTCCTATAGCTAGAAGTTAAGATGTTTTCGCAAGTTGTTGCAGATAGCCACTTAATTCATTGCTCCAAACTGGGGTTTAAAGAGTCTTGGAAAATTGTGATTTTGCCTCACCAAACGAATAGGAGGAAGTAAATAATGTTTTCTTTTCCATTATGGCAATGATTATTTGTTTCTGACAGTGGAGATACGGATGCTGTAATTCCAGTAACATCAACCCGTTACAGTATAGATGCCCTGAAACTTCCAACAGTTAGTCCGTGGCGTGCTTGGTATGATGATGGCCAGGTCAGCTTACTCAGAAGTTTGATTCTAATTATATTAATATATACTTATCAAAATTCAAAATCTTGATATTTATATTTTGTACGAAAAAACAGGTGGGAGGATGGACGCAAGAGTACGATGGGCTGACTTTTGTGACAGTGAGAGGAGCAGGCCATGAAGTAGCCCTTCATAAACCCAAGCAAGCTTTAACACTTATTGAGTCATATTTAAACGGAAACTCAATGCCAAAGCTTGAACTAGTCAGTGATTCCTAGTTTTTCTCCACGTTTCAGCTGACTTTGTCGTCGTGATAGTGTAGTATGGATGATACACGAGATTTCGCTGATATTTTACGCTGATATAGACTTCGATTCTGGACGAAAATGATGGCAAATTTATGCTTGTGTTTTAATAAAAAACTGTTGAATTCTCATCTGGGGATCCCTTTCCATTTCTGGTTATCAGTTCTTACCTTTTATTATCAAACTCTTTTTTTTGCTTCTTTGATTCTATAGAATTTCAGTCAATGAAGATACAATTACAATTACAATTATTACGATTGAAGTAAACCAAAACCAAATAGAGCAAATTACAATTATTACCCCTGAAGTTCAG
This sequence comes from Verbena officinalis, assembly GCA_958496215.1. Taxonomy (NCBI): domain Eukaryota; kingdom Viridiplantae; phylum Streptophyta; class Magnoliopsida; order Lamiales; family Verbenaceae; genus Verbena; species Verbena officinalis. Next base: position 23,597,848 of record OY292390.1, on the reverse strand, counting down.
TGAAATTACAAATTAGTCAGGGTCTCAGATGGGGTATTTTTTAGGGTATTTTGGATGATTTACACATTTATTGAAACATCTGGAATTATATAGTAATTTCTCAAATTAGAAGGATCAGTTTATAATTTCACCTAACTATGCCGAAGATTTTGCAAATTCAATTTGGCTTGCAATAAGATTAGTTTTTTCTTTTGTTCTGTTTTTGGAATTTAGGTATTCGATTCAATATGATTTTTAAAATTTTTCAATCTACCCTATTGAACCAGAAAACTAAAGATTTGTTTTTTTGTATAGGTCAATCTCAAATCCATTCATTGTTCATAAAAAGTATATAATTTACATATCAAAAGTGTGAAATTTCTCTCCTGAACTAAGACTATCAATCAATACCCATTGTATCCAAAACAATAAATCACAATCAACTCCATAAATAATAATTAAAAAGGAAAAAGAAAAAGGAAAAATGCAGAAAGTTTCTCTTACACAATCATGTCTTGCTGAGGCAGAATATACACAAAATATACACACACTGTACTGTGCTTCATCAAAGCCAAAAGTAAAGCATTGCCTGTATAAAAATGTCAAATACAACACAAAACATTCCAAGCATTCATCAATCATCAAGAAATTCTACGAAAGAACGAATTCGCGAAAAACGAGGTTATGAGTGAGAATACCTCTGAAAGAGCACATAAAGATGGCTCATCATCTCTTTTGGACAATTTCTTCACTTTCAAGCTCATAATCTCATCATGCAACAAATCTACGCTCTCTTTAATCTCATTCAACAATCTCAGCTCTTCCTCTCTGTTAGAACATTCTGAAATCCTCCCAACTTCCACAATCTCAGATGTCCCATTAACTTGATTTAAATTTAATCTCTGTTGAGATTGTTCAGATCCAGACATACTCGTCCCAGGCTGTACGAAAGCTAAATGACACTCAATATTAGCAAAATCACCAATTTTCTTGTTCTCACAGAGATTTGATTTCAAAACTTTCTCCAGCAAACCCGAATCATCATTACTATCACACGGTTTATCAGCAAAATCTTTGCAAGAACTCAGATTCCCATCAGCTTGTGGAACTTCAAAGACATCATGAACAACACTCAAAGAACAAGAATTATCAACATTTTGTAATAAATTCGCAGTCTTCTTCTCATAACTCTGCTCATTTTCATTGCCAACAGTTGTCTCTGAGGAAACCGACGAAGTAGAGCGGGCCCCACCACCCGAATTCACATATTTATCTCCCGTTATCTCCTTAACGCGTTCGTCTAGCTTCTTGATCTGATCCCAGTAAGAATTTTTTATGCAAGAATTATCAATTTTCTTGTCTGAATCCGACATTTCTTGGATACAACTATATTTGAACGAAACGGGCACGGAATTTATTCTTCCTAGACCATTAAAATCCGTTTCACCGTCTAAATCTTCGATGTTTTTTGATGGGGTTTTTTCAAGGTCGTTGCACCCCATGCTTAACAACTTGTACCTATAAGATTGCACTTGATGGTCTAAAGCAGCTATTTCCATTTCTTTGTGATGAATAATATCCTCAATTATTGCTAAAGATTCTTCGGCATGACAAATTTTAGACTCCGACAATCTCTTGTAATGTTCGGCTTCCATTTTTACAGCAGCTTTTTCGCCTTGGAGACGTAAAATCACTGATAGAGCTTCGTCTGCTGCAGAAGCGGAAGCTTCTCTTTCTGCATCTAATTCATTGTACAGTTTCTGAAGAAGATTTTGCTGAGCATAAAGTGTGTCTCTTAGAGCAGAAATGTTGTTGGATTCTTCGGACATTGTAAACTCAGCCATCACATGTTGTAAGAACCTGTATTTATAGACCGATCTTAACTTATAAACTTGTCTTATAAAAATCATTTTTTTAATCTCTTTTGATGAAATTGTTAAGAACTTGAGACACGAAACTGTCGGTGAGGTTTCTACTATTCTGTAATAACTGTTACACTATTGTATGGTACAGAAACGGATGTGTGATCATAGATAGACATTTATTTAACCAATAAATATAAAGCAAAAGAAAACCAATATTTACCAAAAAAGGGGGGGAAGAAATGGAATAAACAGGGCTAGCCCTTTGTCTCATTTTTTTTTTTCCACTTTGATCAAATTCAGCGCACATTCAATAAAGCTCAAATCTTTTCCATACGAGACCATACTTCTTTCACCTATATACATATATTTTATATATATGTAATATTACCAAAAATAGAAATACATAACAAAATTGGGTCTAACCTAATTCTGTGCAGAAGGTGTGTGAATCAGTCCCAACAGCGATCTCTTTGAGGACACAGTTCAAACACCTTCTCTTCAAGCAAACCCAAGTCCTTTACCTTCACGGAACAGATTTTTCTGCTTTTTTTCTTCTATTCTTTTCGTTCTGTTGTTGTCGAAACCAAAATCCTGGAAAAGGGTTTGCCAATTAGTTGCCGAATGGGAAAGCAGAGTCTGAGAATTGGAGAGAGAGAGAGAGAGAGAGAGGAAAAAGAATTCTGAATTTTTGAGGTTGAGGTGTTAAAAGGCAAAGCAGAGAAAAGAAGTAACCCACAAGTGAAAAGAAGACGAGAATAACAGTAACGGTTCCTTAATTTGTCTTTTAGAAAAAGGAAGTGGACAATTTTTCAGTTGTGATGCTAATTCTAGGTCTAGAACAACCTACCTAAATTCCATGAATATTTTTTCTTTTTTTAAATTAAAATTCAGGAAAAGTCCTACTATTGGATATTTTATATAGAAAAAGGAAAAGATGTTTTCGGTTAGAATTTAATACCCTTTTCTGGTTTCCATTAGATTTTTCTCGATTTTGGGTACTGTAAAGGTCAATAATCCTAAACTTTGTTTAAGGAATTTAGTGTCTCACTCCACTAGATCATACTAATGTTGAAAAGAAATGCAAAATGGAATTTTGGGATGGGAAAACTTAGGCCCTTAAAGTTGAAGAATAAGAATATTTTTAATGTGAATTGGATTTTATTTTTTCTAATTTTTAATTAATTAGAACATGATTCATGCTGCCGAACTCAATATCAAAGCATTATGTACTTTTTTCTTGTGGTGATTTCAAAAGATTTTTGCTAAGTATCTAAACTATTATTAATATATTTTAGTTTAGAATTTATATTTCTTTCTTTGGGGTGGGGGCGGGGATTTAAAAAAGGAAAGAAAATGAGTTCACATAAATTAATTGTAAAGAAGTTAGTAACTAGATCCACATAAATTAATTGCATCCACATTGATGACATATGGTATACGTCTATTTAATATTTGGATGGCATAGGAATTAGTCCAAATTGACAAACATTTGTATATTTTCTGAAATTATTTCTAAAAACATATATAATTATATACCATAAGTCCATTTTCTTTTTCTTTTAAAACGTGGGCTATCTGTCGATAGATCAGTGAAACCTGGACAATGGACATCATTTTGCTTCATCCTTTTTACATTATTTAATGTATGTTTTCCTGTCTGATCAAAGAAATTATGATGATTTTTTATCATCATTGTATTTTGGGTCTTCTTACTTTTTATTTTAGATATGTGGGATTTTATTAGGGAGGTTATAGGTTTGAGTCCTAATACTGTAGTTATTTAGATGTATAAAAGTATGAATTTTTGTATAAAAATTGGGATAATTCCACTAAATTCCCTAACCTATTCCAGATTTTTTACTTTCATACTTAAATTTTTTTTTCTCACTAAAACCACCGACCTTTGGAAAATTGCTCAATTTGCTCCCTGAAACCAATGTCCGTCCAATAATCCATCAAATATTGCATACGCATGTAAAGCGTGAGTTTATTAGGGTTATTTATGATTTTTTCACTAATTAGGTAAGGGCATAAACAGGACTTTACTATTCTCCCGCCAAAATTATAACGTTAGTGAGAAATAAGAAATCTAATATTATTTTCGGTCTTGAAAATTTAGGCAAAAATTAGAATTGAGGCTGAGTAAATGGATGTTTGCAACTGTGATAACCCAATAGTTAAGAGAACCACCACATAAAAAGCCACAAACTGAATAAGTTTCAAACCAAGACAAGAAAAATTAAAAATAAATTTGCGATAATACTCACCATAGTTACGAGCATTCTTCCCAGCGAGAACATCTTTTATTTTTTGTTAGAAGGAGAGCTCAAACTAGAGCTTGCTCTCCTCGGTAATTATATTAATCAAACTCCCAGTGGGGGGAGAAACCCATTCCATCATACAAAAATATCAAGATTATGCCCTTCTTTCGCTAAACAATCCGCACACCCATTACCCTCTCTAAGGATATACTTAACAGAAATTTGCCACGGTTTCCTAATCAGATTACGACAATCTTAAACAATGTGGCCAAGATAATGTTGCTCCACATTTTGGTTCTGAATTAAGTCGAGGACCGCTTGGGAGTCCAATTCCACTTCCAGCCGAGGAAGTCTACGATTCCATGCAATTTTCAGCCCCTCCCTAAGATCAAGGAGCTCGGCCTCCGTGATCGTTTTCTCCCCGAGCTTCATGGAATATCCAGTAAACCATCTTCCGGTGTCATCTCTGATAATCCCTCCTGCCGCTGCGCTCTTGCGCTCATTATCCAACTGCCATCACTGTTCAATTTCCATCAACCAGGGCTAGGTTTCTTCCAGGGAACAAATTTCCTGATTTTTCCTTTATACTGCTGGCTTTTCGGGTAGGCCATATCCATCTCCTTAGCAAGCGTTTTGATGAGTTGAATAGTGTGTCGATAGTTTTCCTCCTCGTTCTGAAACACCTTTCGTTATGTTGGCGCAATCATCACTCTATTACAAGAAAAATTTACAGACTCACAAAAGAGAGAAAAATGAAGGAGAGTGCATTGACAAAAGTTAGGATTTTTTACTGATTAGATTTTATTATAGCTTGGTATAGGTGGGAGAGGATAAATGGGATCTAAAATACTAGAAATAACTCTAAAAAACTCACGCGCGCCGCGCGTGTACAATATTTAACGTATTATTGGACGGACGTTGGTTTCAGGGAGCAAAGTGAGTAGTTTTCCAAAGGTCGATGAATTTAGTGAAAAAAAAGAAAATTTAAGTGTAAAAATACAAATTTTGGAATAGGTAAAAGGATTTAGTGCTATTATCCCATAAAAATTTATTGGTTAATTTCTTTGACATACAAATTTCTCGGTATAAGATGACTTATTAAACATCTAATTAATTAAATTAGACATATATTTCATTTGATGGTAATACCAACAATTTTAGAATCCCAAAAAACATCAATTATGTAATAGAAATGGAGCGTGCAAGAACTTTGGTGAAGATTATAAAAAGCAGTTATGACCCGATTTTAACGGCTATAATGGTGTGTGGGCCCAACGTTCAGCCGTCCCCGCCACTTAAATTCCCCCGCGTTGCATTCATTCATCATTCAATCTTTTTTTTTTTTTTTTTGAGAATCATCATTCAATCTTTGAAACGGAAACATTAACATACAAAAGAGAAGAAAAAGAAAAACAATCATATTTTAGTGTTTAATTTTGTCAAACTTTGTCGAATCGTAATGAAAAGGGAAACTTTGTGATATCAATAAAATAAAATATTTGTTGATTATAATTTTAGCATTTCTTATTTAATATTGTTTACAAACTTTACAGGGGTAGGCTAAAATGAGGTAAGTTAATAAAAGTTTAATATTAGATAGGGTATTTTATTAGAGTACGTGTTACCTGTTGAGCACGTAAAAATCACCTTTTACCTGCTACATAAGTTAAAATAACATGCTATATTAATTAGATTATAATCATGCGTATGGTGTATAAAACTTATTTATCTTATTTGTTCATAAAAAAGTTTAGTTTTTATCAATTGATCATCAACGACTGATGATATTTAATTTAAAAATATTTTTTTATTTTTTAAATTACACAAATTATTATATATACTTTATATAGACTTCTTTAATTAATTCTGGTTTAGAAAATACATTTGTGTATTTTGTTTTGTGAAATACAACAATTCTTCAACTAATTAATTAATTAAGTTAGCTTTATTTTCATTCAATCTCATTTTTACTTTATGAGCAATATTACAAGATTGAAGTTTTTTTTTTTTAAACACACGTACATATAATTCGACCCTTGTCATTGTAAAGAATCGAGCCCAGACCCTCACACTAGAGTAATATCTGATGGTCATTAGGTCAAATCTCAATGGTTTATTAGAAGATTGAAGTTAATAATATAAAATTTACAATAAAAAAAATAATATAATAAAGCATTTAAAAACATAATGATAACGATCGGAATATAAGCCAATGAAGGATTAAAATTAACAACATAATGCCAAAAACTGTTCATATAAAATATTTAAGTAAAACGATTATTAATTGTATAAATCTAAGAAAACGATGGATAAAAAAAAACTAAAAAACAATTGATAATATGATACTTACAATTTAGTTAAAATTTCACTACTTTAAAAAAAATAAAATTTATATATAGGTTTATAGTCTATCTTAATATTAACAGATTAATGATTATTATCTATTTTTTACTCTTATAATTGTGGGGTTTATTTATCATTTTATGTAGTTACCCACTAGAGCCACTATCCACAAATTTCTCAAAAATATTAACTACTTATTTATTTTACAAGGAGAGAGAGAATCAATTTGAACTTTTAAAACCGAAAATTTCTCAAATCACTAACTAGTTATTTACGTCTACAAGGAAAGAGAGAGAAGAGATTTAAAACTTTACAACCGATAGCTTATGAAAAATTAATTACTAAAACCTGTTAAAAATATTACATATAATATGTGGCGTTAAGAGAGAGTCATACCTAACATTAAACTTTTACAAAGCTACCTAATTTTAGACAACCCCAACTTTACATATATAATAATTCTTTCATCTAAGAAAAGAGGTACATGTAAGGAAAGGGCTTTACCCAATAAATAAATAATTCGGTCTTAGAAAAAAAATTGGAGTTTTGTAATTACAAACACCACCCATTTTAAATTTTAGTGGTGTAAGAAATAACTGGGTTGAGAAGGTCGCTCTCAATTAAAATCATGCAGTATTCGTATACGGAAAAAATTGGATAGAAAAACTAAACACAAAAACAGAAAAAAGTATATATAGGATGTACACAACACTCCTACATTTTCAAACCGTAAAATTTTATTTAAGGAATTTTGTTTCTTATTTTATTATACCAACTAACTTTGGTTCCTATGTATCTAGCTAGCTTAATGTGTTAATTCTCACCAAATTCGATAAATCATTTAAAATTGAAGATTTGGAGAGAAAAAAATAAAAAAACATAGAATTGACAATATTGCTCAAAATGAGAGAAGGAGAGAAAACATTTCAATTTCTCGTAATTTGTAAGTCATTACTATTCACATATATCCTTCAATTTTACTTCAAAATTAACACACAGCCACAAATTATTTTCGGTTTGAAAAAATGGAGCTGCTATAGTTCAGTCCTAACTTGCTTTAATTTTCTTCCCTTTTCATTTCCGTGGCCTAATGATATTCAAGAGACGTTGATCGATATTCGTAAAGCGTCATTAATAAGATTAATGAGCAAATTAGAAATGAAAATAACCTCTTACCAAAACCATTGGACATTATTGCACGTACGAGAATCACTTGCTAACAAATTTTCACTAAATATTGGATTAGAAGAAAAACATGAAAGAAAGAAAGAGAGATTAAATTTCAACAAGTTTGTTGAAAATAATATACTATTCAGTTTAGTTTTGTTCGAGGTCAAACCATTAAGTATAATTTTTTTTACTACAGTTGTGTGTTCGTTTTCAAGGAATTGTTTCCTACTAAATGACGATTTGAGTACGTTCCGAGGAACTCGACCCTAAAACCTCTAATTAAGCTAGTATTTCGTTGAACTGCTAAGATACGTTAGACTCCAATACTACAGAAATCTAATTGGGGCGACCCTCTCAACCTAATTACTTTATACACAAACTAAAATTGAAATCCTAAATTCTAAACCTAAATCCCGTAAATCCCGACAGAATCCCAAAAAAAATGTAAGTGAAAAACGGGGCACTCTTTTAAACCCCTTTTTCATTCATATAATCACATGACAACATTAATCTTTTAGTTTTAGTTATTTTACACAACTATATACAATTTAGTAGTCGATTACTTTTAATAAAGCTTTATGCAGGAAAGACATTCGCCCCAATTGACCAACTTCTAAGTTCTAACTACTCTTTGTCATCCATCTTCGCACTCTCAACGAACTTAACGGTAAGTATTGACACTTCACGTTCATAATTTTTACATCTTTCATACTTTAATTCATGTTAGCCACACCAAATTCTTGGGAACGTCTCGAAGTTTACACTGACAAGCAATTCTTTCACTCGATGTTTTTACTTTTTCTTTAGCTCGAGGTTAGAACCCATAAGGTGTTTGATGAAATGCCGGACTGGCTCAAGTTCTGTAATTCCAAAATTCTTGGATAGTTATACTTGTTTCGTACATGTCCAGGTACATTCATGGACGTGGGTCATTGCATCTTAGATGGAAATGCAGATGCGGTGGAGTTTTGTCCTCATGATTCATTCCATAACGTACTTGCAGCCTCCACTTATGTGCTTCAAGAAGGTGATCAACCCAGTCGATCAGGTTCGATAACACTCTTCGATGTTGATGCTGATGCTGGCAGGGTTGAGTTGATTCAAAAAGTTGAAACAGCTGGTATTTTTGACATAAAGTGGAGCCCTGAGCAGTTGCAGAATCCAGGCCATCCTTTGCTCGCTCAAGCTGATGCTGATGGTTATGTTCGGGTTTATAGGCTCCAAGGTTCTGATTCTGATGGCCTGAAAACGCTTGGTAAGTTGTATGCTTTGCATACTTTTGTCTATAACTGTCTTATTGGAGTGCTTACAACCTATCTAGTATTAACCGTATTAAAAATGCATTCTTGGACAATATTTGAGTACTCGAATTTCATGCTTAGACTAGGTACTCTACAAATGTATCAGAAGGCAGAACATTTAGTGGGGGCTATGCACATATATATAGGGATAATTACCAACTAGCCCCTTGGGTTTGGCTCAAATACAAAAAAAACAAAGCCTGAGGTTTCAGAAAGTACCAACTCCCCCTTGAGATTCACTGTCTCTCGCACGAACTACCCCCTGTGGTTCACTATCTTTCATTAATTTTTCCGTTAGCCTCAAAACCTCAGCGGGAGAGTTGGTGATTTCTGAAAACTCAGGGGGTTTTCTGTATTTGAGCAAAACCCAAGGGGGTAGTTGGTAATTATCCCACATGTATGTGTGTGTATAAACATAGACTTTTAAGCTGCTTTTTACTAGTATTGAATTTAATTTTGTATCTTTAAATACCCTATTTGTCACGCCCGAAAATTCAAATCGGATAAACGGGTCAGTAAGTTGGGATCGTTTTATCTAGGATGTCGAATGCTCCCTCATCGGGAAAACACTTATTCGGTTATCTTATTGCATTTACTTTTGGGGACTCCCTGCGTAGAGCTTTTGAAACTATGTTGTCTTACTTTAGGATTTATCCCGTGCAGGCGCTACTTGAACTTTCATGCTTTACTTTATGTTAGGTTTATTCTTATATGTAGTTTTGGGCCTCATCAGAAAATTACATGATTATGCTTCCACAATAGTTAGCCAGTGATTGGCCTAGGTTTTGCTTGTTTGTTTAGATCGCTTTGGCGGGGCACATCGGGGACGAGTTTTCGATGACTTCCTGATGGGCACCACTGCGACCTGCCGCTCCCTCCGATCCGTCCTGGTTCGCCCGTTCAGGTCTCGGGTCGGGGGGCGTCACTATTGAATACAAGAACTCACAATCTGTCTATTTGTAGCCCTTTTCTGAGATTTGATTTTGTCCAACACTTCTCTAATCTTTTGCCAGCTATTATGGTTATTCTAGATTTTCTAGACAATGATATAATACATCAGAATTTATAACTGTTATGTCCATCTGAGGGTAGTAGATTGCCTTGCTCTTGTCAGAAACTACTAATTCATCTGGTCTTGTAGCAAGTTTGGTCATTATTAGTATCATCCAGCCCTTCTTTTCATCAAGCAACAAATACATTCTAGTGAAAATATTGGAGAGGAAAAAGCTAGATGGAGTAAGGCATACATTGGAATTTGGAACACTTACCAGTATAGAGCTCCATTTTTTATCTTCTCGTTGCATCAAAATGTGTATAATTTTCTATTATGTTGCCAGTAATATCTTTGTATGATAACTCATTCTCATTCTCAATACAGGTAATAATTGCCTAAACGAAGTTTATGGCAAATGTATCAGTTCTTCCATGTGTTTGTGCATTGATTGGAATTCTTCTGCAACATCCATGGCAGTGGGCCTTTCTGATGGCTCAGTTTCCATAGTCTCACTCAACGACTCCCAACTCAAAATATCACAACAATGGAAAGCTCACGACTTTGAAGTTTGGGCAGCTTCATTTGACATCCAACAACCGATGCTATTCTACACAGGTTCAGACGACTGCAAATTCTGCTGTTGGGATTTGCGGGATGACCCTTCTAATTTAGTTTTCCAAAACACAAAAACTCACAAAATGGGAATTTGTTGTATTGCAAAAAGCCCGTTCGACCCCAATATTGTACTCACCGGTTGTTATGACGAATGTCTAAGGATATGGGATGTGAGATCGACTTCAAAACCTTTAAATGAGACCTCTGTGTGTTTGGGTGGAGGAGTTTGGAGAATTAAGCATCACCCGTCTGTATCTGGACTGGTTTTGACTGCTTGTATGCATAACGGATTTGCAATTGCTAAATTTGATGGAAATGAAGCTGAAGTGGTGGAAACGTATAAGAAACATGAATCGCTTGCTTATGGAGCAGATTGGCAGAGAGGTGATGTGTTTGTGGATGGAAGAAGGAAGGCTCGAGCAATTGCTACTTGCTCGTTTTATGATCGGCTTCTTCATGTGTGGACACCAGAAAGTGAGCATGTGTTTGTATAATTTAAAGTTCTAGCTGCTACAAACATTGTTTATTCGGTGAATTGTTGCTTTCTCTAGTCGAATCCACTCCATCATGCAGCAAATTCTTGGGGTGTGATATTGTTGATTGAGCGAATTACATCTACTATCCCTGAGGTTTACCCTAACTACAATTTAGGCCCTCTATTTTGAGGTATTACGAAAAAATACAAATATTCAGCCTATTTGAGGGAGGTTTTTGTAATAAAGTGAAATGTTAGGGAGCTTTTTGTAATTTCTCAAAATAGAGGGACTAAATTGTAATTAGTTCAAAACCTCAGGGGTAGTAGATGTAATTTGCGCTTGTTGATTTGGTATACTTAAGCAAGGAGGTAAATCTTTTCAGCAATTTGTTCTCTTAGAGAGGGAACATGACCAATTTTATTATTTTTTCACCCAAAGCTCATTGATGCCTTCTGTGTTTGAAATGTAGTTTTTACAAATATTTAGATTCAAATATCTGTATGAGGATTCACACTAAAATACAAGGAGATCAACACTAAAATTAAGGCCAAGTTGATGGTGAAAAATTGTTTTATAACTCCACCTACAATGCCTGAGTTTGATCAAAAATGCATGTAAGACCACAAGAAAACATGAATTCCAACGATTGCTAACACAAAGCATATTCCAATAAAAACAGAATTTCGTTGTTGATGATGATTCAAATCGTCGTTGCAGATAATCCGCTAGAAATTAACACTGAAACATAATGATACAACAAGTTCTTTCTGTTCTTAATCCACTGGAACTTCAACTTCCATCTTCAGCCCAGAATTGCCAATAATCTGTGGGTAGATGATAACGAGCTCGTATAAACTATTAAGCAATAAATAGAAATGCTGATGAACCCCATCAAAATGTAAAGTAACCGTACTGTATGATTTCCCAAAAGATAGAAAAGATGCAGTAGCAGCAGACCCTCAATAACTTGAGAAAAATGTGTTCATCAATTATTATCAATGTCTAGAAAAATTAACGAGCTAATCAAACTGAAAGTCGATCAACTTAGGAACTAT